>OX387231.1:12791647-13991647 GCA_947561695.1 Tyria jacobaeae | reverse complement strand
ATTGAGTGTCATTTAAATACATGTGATTACTTATTCATTCTAGGTAGTACAGATGTAAAGAAGGTGACAGTAGACTAAAAGGATTCGAGAATACCATGAATGTTTAGTGTTTTAATTGTAGAAGAAGATATATCTGCAGAAAACTTGATTACAGAGTTTATGATCCTTTGATAAGCAAAGATATACAAATTTGTGAAAATACATATGTATATTATAGGGTAGATGATTATTTTGAGAAGGACACGTTTTTTTTTAGTAGGATTAATTCCTGTGTGGCGGGGGACTTTACAAACATTCAAATAATGGATAGATAGAACACCCAGACTCAGAACAACAATTTGAGGACTACACAGTGTTGCGGAGATCGAATCCACCACGTGTGTGCGAGGTGACCACTTAAACCGCTACGCCATCTGTGCAGACAAGTCAAGTATAAGATATATACAATTGGCATGAAAGTAAGAATGAATAAGTGCGCACAACTAACACCAAATTACCTGTTATGAGTTTTGTGTTGTAGTAACTTTGATAGGCAGGAAAGACGTAAGAAATCAGAGCATAAACGCTTTTTTATTTATTTTGCCATCCTTATAAATCAAATTGTTAACATTCAATCCAATGTTGAAAGTTCAATAAGTTAGTTCTAATCAAACTTATCTACATATGTATATTACGGGGCTCGTTGGAAGAGGTCTGTATCAAGCTGTGGTGGCACTAAAAGTTACACTGCTTAGGTACACACACTCTTGCCTGTTTCTCCTAAGAGATTGTCCACTTACGATTTGGTCCCAATAACGTAGTAGGCGTAATTTGCCTATTTCCGTTAATCGTTTTTTACGACGCCCACGGGAAGGTGTAAAGTGTGGTGTGGTCCTATTCCAATCTACCAAGAAGGAAGAGAAGAAGAGAACCAAGAAGAATAAAATGTCTCAGAAATAATTAACCAGACATCTCTAATAGATATTACTAAGAAAAACAATTGTTGATTTTGTAATAAAGAAATTTGCAAAAAAAATGTACGTTTTAACTGTAATAAGAAAATTGTGTAAAATATTGAAGCAGGCAACGGTCTTGACGACTCACTGTCTCGTCTGACTAGATTCCTCTTTTGATATTACAAAAATAACTAAATATTTTTTTTTTTTTTTAAAAGAACTATTTTGATTTGGTGATTTGAAAGTATTTTTAAAGAAATGACAATGAGTTGGCCATATCATATTGGCTTTAGTCTGTATCGAAAATATCTTAGAAAAAATTTAAATGTAATTAATTGCTATTGGAATACATAAAAAGTATATTCTTACCACAATTACGAACACGGTTACCAATAACGGATATCGATAGTGCACAAATTCAAACATTTTGACCGAAGTTCTTGCGTAACAGGTGGTTACAATCTTAGCTCACAATAAATGTTTACAAACTGTGTAAGTGTTGTTCAACGTTATATTTAGGGACTAGTTGTACTTTAACATTTTCAAGAATATTTAGAACTTTTAATATTCCATACTTGTAAATACACATAAATAATCACGCGTATACACCTGAAGGGTTTGGCAGAAGCATCATATATACCTACTTTTTGACATTAATAGTTTCGTCCCACTTACGTAGCAAATACAAGCCTTTTGCTGTTATCAGGGCTCTGTTGGATCGTACCGTATATATATATGCCGAAGTACTAGTACTACGAAAGTCAGAATTTGCAGTAAAAATGTAAGTTTATTGTTCAAGAACACTATCACTCAATTTTTCACAAAATTATTGATCTAAATTGGTTCTAAAATGATCACTTAAAAAACAACTTATTCATTTTTAACTTAAAAATGTTGAAAATTTATGGCTAAAATGTAAATGTTAAATGTATATGTTAAAATATTAAAATGTTATAATGTTGTGAATGCACCGATTCATATATAGATTAGACAAGGAAGGATCTCATTTGGTACCTTGGCGCACACCTCAGTGTAAATCTTTCAACAAAAGTAGAGATAACTATAGCGCACAAAATAAAACCCGTTATATAAAGCATATTGTGTCTTATAGATAACTTTTATCTTCTAAATACATTAAAATAATTAATTGTGTATGTGAATATGAAATTTGTTTTAAATTATAATCAGTTAGCCCAATGCAGTAAACTGTGTATAAAGCACTCGGTCTTCCGCTGTCCGGATCCAGTCGGATAAAAAATATACATAACATTTATAATAAGTTCTTTAAAACAAGGTCAGAAAGTTAAATTCATAAACAACATGTGTCACCTACTTGCTACTTACATATATAAATTACACGAAAAAGGCTCTTTCAAGCTACACGTGTGCCGTACATATATGTACATATCTCGTGTATTGACCTGTCAAAGGCTTGCTTAAGTTTATAAAATGTCAGTTCAAATATAGAGGAAATACAAATAAAGAATTTTTTTAATAAGTAGGTTTCTTTGTATCATATTTTTATAGACTGTTTCTTTTTCTCTAGAAATACTCTCTCTACTCTCTAGAAATACATACGCGGAATCTCTGCGTGTATATTACACGCGAGAGAGAGTCCATAAATAAATAATAATAATACAAATAAATAGCTTAATGACCACTTGGTGAACTCTGGTACCTACCTTCTTGCGAAATCACCAAATTCAATCACAAAATTCGAAGGTTTAATCCTTTAAATGCAGTTTTTGTTTACAAACCTTGACCTGGTTTTTTATATAAGTAATTGGGTTTTTTACAAAACTTCTTTGATTCTTGGTTTTAACGTGTTTCACACATTAATTATTGTTTATATTTATTTCTATAAATAACGGCGGAATGTCCGAGTAATAGAAAGGAACCAAGGATCGGCAGAGGGATGTCCGTGCGGAGCTTCGGTCACTCGATGTCCGGAAAGCCAGTGGACCCGACGGTATTGGTTCCGGCAGTGGTTCTTAAAAACTGTGCACCAGAGTTGTCTCCTGTACTGACGCGCTTGTATCGCCTGTCCTCCCGGACCTTCGGACTCTCTTCAGGCCTCCGGAACAATTCCCGAGGAGTATCCTAGGTATCTATCCTAGGTATATACTCTGGTATCCTCGGGAGTTGTTCCGGAGGCCTGGAGAGAGGCGAACGTACAACCAATTCCCAAAAAACGGCAACACAATTAATCCGCCACCTAGAGGATCACTTCTTGTTAAACGATCGGCAATATGGTTTTAGGCCGAACCGATCCACGAGTGATCTTCTAGCATACGTCACAAACCTTTAGGGTGAGGCTATGGATAGGCATGGGGAGTCCTTGGCCATCAGCCTCGACATTGCCAAGGCTTTCGATAGGGTCTGGAATCGCTCGCTTCTCTCCAAACTTCCTGCATTTGGTCTGCCGTCCAAACTATGCACCTTGTATTGAACAAGGTGAGACGGTTCTTCTCGCCCGAGCATCTGTGTCTTTTATACAAGACCCAGGTTCGCTCCTGCGTGGAGTACTGCTCTCATCTTTGGGACGGCTATGCGCAGTATATGCTTGACGCTCTCGATCGGTTGCAGCGACGCGCAGTCCGCATTATAGACTGTCCTGAGGTCACCCAGTCTCTTGAGCCTCTGCAGTTGCGAAGAGATGTCACCTCTATGGCAGTTCTCTATCGCCTACATCACGGGGAGTGTTGTCCCACCTTCTCCCTTCCTCTATAGGACTACTCGTGCTGGCCTGAGGAATCAACTTTTGAGAGTCAAAGGTTTACGATCTCGAACGAAACGGTTTGGCTCTTCTTTCCTGTGCCGATCGGTGAAAGATTGGAATTCACTACCAGCCCAGTTTTTCCCTTCCCACTTTGATCCTGGGTCTTTTAAGCGGGGCGTGAAATAGCATTTCACCAGGCCGACATAGTGTGGTTCACCATACTACACTGACTAGACATGCAATGAGGATGGTGACCCCCACTCTTGGACTCCATTTATTGATTACCATCATGCAAAGTGGAGTCATTATGGCAGGCTTACAAATAAAAAAAAGAAATCTTTGAGGGAAGCTGAGAACAGAGCTAAATAGAATGATGAATTACGAAACTTCAAAACTTTTTTAATGACACGACCTTAGATACAAGGAATTCGGATGCGAAGAGAAGAATAGTATCTAAAACAGGTATTCTTCAAGAGTTGATAATTGCCTTGTAAGAAGGCAGGAGCGGGTTAAGAACGGAAAAAGAGGTTACTCGCTCTGTTAAATACGACGCAAGCACTGCTTAACTACAGGTTTTCTGTGAGGCTGTATTAATAATCCAGTCGAGCCGGCCCATACGTGCCTAAGCATGTGTCTCCCACTTTAAAAAGTTTGTGTTCCATCTCTGACAGAGTTGCCTGATTAAAGCAACCAAGATTAATCCAAAAGCATCCATTCAAATCTAATCCATTATATATTGCTTTATTATATACTGCTAAAATAAAAATCACTCTAAATCAAAACCATTTATTTCAACTGAACCAATCATAATTATCCTTTAATTGTCAAGAAAATAAGTCAGTTAGACTAAGTGAATCGTCAAGCTAGTGGCATGTTACAATACGTCGATTCTATGGAGAAGAACAGGCAAGAAACTCCAAGGACACTCTTTCTCAAATATTTATACAATTTTCTTGTTACAGTTTATAAGTGTAAAATAAAACGTGAGGACATTGCAATACATCAATAATTAATAATGTTAATGTCGGGTATGCCACCGTCCCTGTGAATCTATTCGGCATATTATTTCTGGTTGAGAACAGTTTAAAGAACGGTTGTCTTGCAAACGGTGAGTATTTGCATAGACATAAACAAGTGGCCAGAATAGTACATCAACAACTTGCCCTTAAATACAGTCTTGTGAATTTAGAGGTGCCACATTACAGGTATGTGCCCGACCCAGTTCTCGAAAATGGTCGTGCTACATTGTATTGGGATCGATCTATCATCACTGACAGGACTATTATTGCCAATAAGCCTGATATAGTCGTGATAGACCGATTAGAGCGCCGCGCAATGATTGTCGATATTGCTGTTCCTCATGACGATAATCTCGTGAAATTTGAAAAAGATAAACAAATAAAATATTTGGATTTGTCTCACGAGATTGTCGATATGCGGATTAATAGCTCACGGATTAATAGCTAAGAGCCTCGACCAACACCTCAAGAGGCTCTCGTTAGATGGTTGGATCAAGGGACTGATGCAGAAGGCAGTTCTCCTTGACACGGCCCGCATTGTCAGGAGTTTCCTAACTTTGGAGCCCTAACCACCGGTGTCTTGGTCCCTGTACCCGATGTCGGTGGTCTACTATTTTTTATATTTTTAAACGTATTTTTTATTTATATGGTATATTTAACAATGTAATTTATATGTGTATATTAATTAGAATAAAGGGAATAATAGTAATGTTGTTTCAAAGACCTGTTTTAAAAGGGCATCACACCGTGTCGTATTATAGAATATGTCGGATATAGAGTCTGGCACTTTTCATGTAAGCTGACAAATTAAAGATATCCATAACACTAATAAAAATAAATGAACAAAAACAATTTAATAAAAAAATATGTATTTAGCAAAATTATACAAGTATAATTTATAATCTAAAGTATAAAAGTTACAAATAAATAAATAAATATGTTAGGTTTTATTTAGGGTAAATCGTATTGAGCAAATATGTTAATTAATAACAATAAATAGTTAATAAATAAAAACTAACGTCCTAGTGACTCGGTGTTCTAAAACTAAAAAAATAAATTATTAATAATTAATATTTGGCTGACTTCAAGTGATTCACTAAGGGAAAACAATATGTATGATATGTTTTTACATATTTTTTGTTAAAGAAATACGGAACGTTAACTTATTGTTTTTCGTCGTGCTTTTTAATAACTAGAGCCTAAGTAAGTAACTTACATAAGCCTTATTCTTTTAATAAGTACTTCACAACACAAGTACGTCATGTAAAAGCGATATCTTCAAATCTTAATAAGAAAATTATAAGTTGTGCATCAATACCTATTAAAATCTTTGTAAGTAATTGTAATACATCAATTTTGAGGTTATGTTTTAAATCTGCAGGATTTACTTGATACCCAAAATTATCATGTCTTTATTAATTCATTCATAAATAAATTCGACTCCATTCTGCTTTCGATACTTAACATAAAATGTAAAATTGGTATATAAATATTACATTACATGTTATGTTGTTAAAATCAGAATGTAATAACTTAATAAAGCCAGACAGTGTTTCTGTTCCATTAGTCTCTCCGGTCACAAGAAGTCCAGGCCATACGGTTATTCGACATTGGCTTTTGAGAGCTGCTATTTTCCGAGTCCTCTTTCCCCTTTTAATTCCACAAGTCTCCCTATCTTCTGCTTTCACCTCAAAACAAGGTAGCTTGACGTAAGGGCGGCAAGGTAGGAATTTTTAAAAAGAGTGTAGCATATATTGAATTCTCACGTGAATCTAATCAAAATCAGTCACTTAAGAATAAATAGCCTAAACTAGATAATGTTTTGCTAATATTAACTATGTTTTGGACGTAGCTGTCAACTAGCTTCTCAGTAAATGCAAGATATAGGAAAAATCTACTAACATATACGGAAAAAAACATGGCTCATTCATATAAAAACTTAATAACAAATTAAATACAATTTTATACCAGTAACATTTTTCAATTTATAATTAATTTAGTTGAATTATCAAAAAAGTATATATTCTTTCCAAATATTAAAGTTATAAAAATGTAGACTTAAATTTTAAAAATAAAAATTAAGGCGTAGTCTATGCCTAGCTTAGGTGCAAACGATCAACTCTAAACGAGCCAAATAGTAACATTAATTTCATCCGATGTATATGTATATCCGATATATATCTCGTACTTAAAAAAATCTCTCCCTCTTTATCAAAACATATTTAACATTATACCTTTAGTAGAAACCTTAAGAATAATGTGTATGATAATTAATTAAATGACTTTGAAGATTGAAATTTTCAATTTAATAGACTTTCTTCTTTAATTTTTCCTCCCAGATCGCTGACACCGAGGGTTTTAAATTTTTTTTACTTTCTCTTCTTATCCTGAAACTCTATGTCGCAGTTTGGATATTGTGTATGACAATCTTTTTGCTCCTGACCATCGCGTGCGGCTTGAACATATCTGTAGTAGTATATCGCCATCTTGCTGTCTCCCGCTGGCAGAAGTTCATTTGAATCTCTGTAAATAGAGAGTTAACCATATAACACATAAATGTTAAACTGACCTACAGGTTAAACTCACCTTAATATATGATATTTTCCTTCATGAATAAGATGTGTTGTGTGATATGAATTAAACGTTATAAATTTTAATCAAACAACCTTTTTTCTTGGCAGGATTTTTGACAAAATGTGGTAGTTAAAAACGCCTTTGCCTTCCCGCTCGTGGATACTGGCGTGAGTGTAGGTTTCTATTTATGTTATGAGGGGTAAAGGAAAGGAGTAAGGGAATGATATGAATGAAGCAGTTCTAGACATACTGAAGTTTTATAACTTGAAATACATTTTTTAAAGTAATTTATCAACTGATAAATAAAGGAAAATTTTATGAGAGGTTTGTGTGTTGAGTTTAACCATTGACTTTATTGTTAATTTCTCATTTAATGTTATTTAAGAAGTGAGCAATAATTTAGCCCCGCTCTTACTTCATGTACTACGGTATGGTAAATAAGCGATTAAAGCTTACTAACAATTCCTTAATTAATCTCTCCATAGTATTGTAACTAAACGTACCTATTATTTTCTTTGTACGTACAAAACGAGTTCACCTGAGAGTAATGATACAAAACTTTATTCTGTTTTGCTTACATAATAATTCTACACGTAATAACTGTTGAAACAATGAACTCTACATAAATTATATGTGATTATAAATGCATTATTTGATTGGTAATGATCCGAGAAGTAATATATTCAATATGAGGGGTTTGAATTGTTTCAGTGTCAGTTGTTTGATGTTATGACGCTACTTCATAACTTTATTGAGACAATATGTCTGAACAGCTGAGGTGCTGACTTAAGATAAAAAATATTTGAAGGTTACACAATACACAACCAGCGTTCGTTTTTGAGGAGGGAGCTATAAGGATGGTTATGTTTTTTGAGTGTACGTCTGAATGTAGTTAAGTACATATATATATATATGTATGTACTTAACTACATTCAGACGTACACACAATACATATATATACATATATACATATATATTATACATATATATGTAGGTGTTGCAGCTGGAAAACAACCCTTATAACTTTCCTATCCGAATGTAATTGCCGAAATCTTCACTTCCACTTCCTTTATGCACATGAAGCATATTAAATCCACGGGGTCTAGTACGAGTGTAGTCTATAAATCTCTCTTAGTGCAGCGTACGCGATTATATTGTCACTCGTAAAAATTATTTAATCCGTGGAAATAAAACTGATTTCGATTAATTTTAATATGTGTACATTTCGTGTGGTGTGTGATTCTATGTCTGTAATACGTGGGACTCACGTCTGGACTACGCAAACGAGTGCCGAAGAAATAGGTTCGTAGATACGTCCCTCTGGTAAGTCCTCCCAATCTTGTCACGTTTCCTAGTAATTTGTTTACTCCGACTTGATATTACTATGTTTAGACATACGCTAGATAGGTACCCTAGGTCAACTCCCGCTGACAATCAACCAGCAACGCTTTTGCGCCAACAGTATGTATTATGTTACTTTGTGTTTATTACCTAGACAGCTTGATTGATATTGACTTGTAAGATTCGATATTTGATTCGTTTTTATATTGAAAGTGACAGAATGTGACATAGGGACATAGTCACATACCTATATCACTTTTTTTGAGTACTTATATAAAAAAATAAAATAAATATTTTTTTAGATATCGTCAGTGATGAAAAATAATAAATGAATGTATTTGAGTTTTAAGTATTTTTTTTTTTCGTATTTGTTAATATTTAACATAAAGATTTGATCAGAATACTAGTCATATATAATTATTTTCCTGCCTGTTGATTTCCTAAAAATTTCTTTGGTTGCCTTTTCACGTTTTTTTTTACCAACCATCTTCATTAACAGCATATTGAGGAAAATGAATATGATACGCCTGATGGGTATTTTTACCTAATAGAACACTTTTTAAAATCAACATTATCTTGATCTATCAAGATTGTTTTTAATGCATTACAAATGTAACAAACAAGTAGAGTTTACCAAATCTCATTTGTTAGATGGCAATGAATACAGTTAGTATATCGATTGTACTGCTAAAAAATATCTTACTTGCTAAGGTGTCCTGAGACTAAGTTGCTATACGGCGTATGTTTGAAGGGGTCTCCATACATGGCACAAATGGCTCGTTCCTTGCAACCAGGTTCAGTTGCACCCAACTGTGCTAGCAGACCATCTACTGTTTCTACAAGTTGTCCGTAGAATTTCTCTGCAGCTATGGTTTCCTGTAATTCAACACATTAACATTTCTATTAGTATTTTGTGATTTTTATAATCAATATCTGTAAAATTTTTCAGTGGTAGAGTCATGCTTAGGCACGAATGGGCCGGCTCGACCGGTGCGATACCACGGCCTCACAGAAAACCGGTTGTGAAGTAACGCTTGCGTTGCATTTCCCCGAATTGAGTGAGGTTTCCGGAGGCCCAATTCCCCTTTTCTCTCCCCTCATCTCCTTTCTCTTTCCCATCTCCTCATCCCTCCTCTCTTCTTTCCGCTCACTGCATCCCCCATCCCTCATCACCCTCAAAGGCGGGCAGCGCACTTGCGTCTCTTGAGTTGCAAGTGTCCATGGACGGCGGTGTCACTTACCATCAGGTGACCCGTCTGTTCGTCTGTCCCCCTATAGTAAAAAAAAAAAAAATTCAAAAAAAAAATTTTTACTGTAGCTAAGTAAAAGTTAAAAACATTAAGTATTGCAGCATTTTCTAATAATGTACCTGTGTAAAAATGAAATATTATGTATGTATTATGGAGTATTTCTGCCTTTACTAAAAACCAAGCTTGTACTTCTACTACTGATAAATATACCCACTTAAATATATTTTCATATACTCGTATACTTATAAATATTAATATATATTTCTTATACAATATTATAGATAAATTCCACCCAGATATACATATAACAAATGATCGTGCTCATCACACAATTATTTCAACCACTTTCACCATTCAAACAGTCCAGTCAAAAAATAGCAACAGACTTATATCTAGAGGAGCATGGACTTATGCTAGAAGAATACAGGTTTTGCGCCAACCCTAAATAAGTTTCTGAAATGGGCAAGTAGGTGATGATGAAGTATTAAGAAGAGAGAGCAAGTTATATAGATAATATTAAGGAGCTTATTCAATGCATCATGGGCTTTGCTAAACTTTGTCGTACTTACGGGATCATTCGCAGCTAATATCTGTTGTTGTTGCTTCACCAAATCAGTTTCTGTTTTTATCCTGTTGGTTTCTTTTAGCTTGACTGCTGACACTCTCAGGATCTCGTCTCTGACCGGAGAAGGCGGTGCTCTAGCTGCTAAAGCTGCTGCGCGTATCTGAGGAATGATTTAACTGTACTTAATCCTTATAAATAAAGACCAATCAATAAAGTTGAGTTTCCAGTGCGAGTTTACTTGCTCATGTAATAAAATTGTCAGTTCCTTAAACAGCTAGACTGCGCAAGGAGTAGAACGTTCCATTGATTTTCTCAGTTCCGTATTACCTGAGCTTTATCCACCGATATTTATAAATTACATTTTTGGATTTCTCTCCGCCGTGCAAAATAACTATAATAGCTGTTATGTATGTATGTATAACAACAAAAAAGTATAATATTTTTTTTAAGAAAATGGAGTCTGAGGCGTAACGAAGTTCACCGGGTCAGCTAGTATGGCTTCCAGTGACATCACTCACACGGTGAAAAACATAGCAATATTGTAATGTAATTTAATCGATGTGTCCGTGCTAGGAATTATTCTTGTTTCGTGAGAGACTTTACAAACGTAAAAGAAACGAAACCTTGAAACTATTTTTTGACCACATACATTTTTGAACAGACCATTACCACTAGTGCAGCAGCGACTTACTAATAATGAAGATAGAGAACAAGCTTCATCAGTTATAATGATCAGATAATTTGGTTCCGTATAAGGAACTAGCATAGATCGGGGTCGCCCTACAACTTGCTACAACTGAAGCCGGTTCTAATGTCGACCGCGGGAACTATGCGGTAAAAGATAAGCCAACAGCTTTATGATATTACAGTGTATTTTTCTAAACTAATAACTTCTATTTATCAATGTGTGTTTGTTTGTTAAGCTTTAATGTCTCATTTTCTCAAGTGATCATCATAAATTGTGACTACACGTTATAGGGTCCCCGATGGGATAAAAAATAACTCTTATAACACCATTTACTTATTTGCATTGCATCAACTGTTGCCTGAAAAAGATCGTAAACCGCAGTGAGGCCGCCAATTGTGCTCCCGTTTTAGCTTTTTAAGTTTTTATTTGCATACAATGTATTTAATTTCTTTCTTTGTACAATAAATAATTTTATCTATATAATTTTTATATCATATTTTATTGGTTAGGCATAATAAATCGGTATTAAGAAAGAGAGAAAGAAAAATTACTTATTCTGTCATACCCTGAGACATGAGTAAACGGCATGCAAACACATTGATATGAAACTTACAAAAGATAAATTTAATACAATAATACATGGCGTAATCTAAAACGGATCTAGCTCAGCATAGTTTTCAACTAGTATAGAGTTATGACCAAACTCAGGGTTATGATATTGAAAGATATAAAAGTGTTTTCAATTCATTATAGGAACACCCTCATAACTTTTATACTGCTTATTATATTTTTGACCAGCGAGGGATCATTTGAAGCGTCTTGATTTCCACTTTGAAGTTTCCACGTTTGTTAGACTATTATAAAAACACGTTATGTTATGTCATAAAATGAAAATCTTTGCTTTTTTTTAATAATACAGGGGAGACGAACACACGGCATACAGCCTACGTCGATGGGATGAGTCATGAGTTTATGTATGTATATATATGTACATTTTATACTTACCAATGCTTCCTTTTCAGCTTGATAAGGGTCTTTTGTAGTCGTTTTCTTGTTTCGGTAGTATGGATTCAGGGGTGGTCCGACAGGTCTAGAAAAAATAAATAGCATTATTTAGGCAGAATATAAAGAATCGAGTCAGCCAGCAATAGTCTAGTATTTCATGTTTTTATATTTATGAGCATATGGTATCATATACAGTTAATATGTTCAGATCCAAAATATTTTTTTTTTTCTGGTTTTATTAGCAATGCATTACTTACGGAGCTTACCATACTGTGGCGTAAATCAAACATGAAGTTTGGTAGTAGACTAGTTATTTACTATTCAGTTATTTAGCTAGTATATTCAATAAGTACATATTCTACACATACGACTGTGACAAGAAACTTCACCTTTCTTTCTATTCTTTTAAATAAAGACAACTCCCGTACTAGGATTAATTCCTATGTCTCGGGGACTTCACAAACATTCGACAGACACAAGGAACACCAGACTCAGAACAACAATTTGAGAATTACACAAAATGTTGTCCCGTGCGGCACAACACAACAACATAACACAATAAACTCGACACTTCGCGCGGCAGATCACTGCACCCCCCGTGCAGTCAATATTATCTTATGCTTAAAGCCTGTGAACCTAAATTAATAATTTAACAAAAATAATATAATAATAATTAACTTATTACACTACAGTATATAGTTTTTCCTTTTCCCTGTATGCCTATATTATCACAATACAAATGTTTAATGGCAGGGCTTATCAGTTAGATTTTAGATTAGAGTTATAAGTAGGAGTTCCTAAATACGTACATACATTCGCAAGCTCGTTTAAAATCTAGTTTAATAACAAAATAGTTTGTTCTCACAATAATTCTCATCTCGTTTACCATTCCTTTTAAGAGTACAATCACATGCATGCTAAAACCTTCAGGGCTCATATCTTTATTTTAATCACAAGCATTAAATCCCTTATAAGCTAGGTATACTCTTTTTTATGTTCGACAGTATCTTAATAAGATACCTTTATTCACGTACAACTTGTACGTGAATAAAGGTATAAGTCTAAAGCGATAAGAAATACATATGTATGTATATGGTTTTACCTTGCTTTGGATGAAATGAAAATGGGGCATTTGTGCTGCGTGAATGGAATCCCTAAACGGATGAACTAATTTCTTTATTAATGATTAAAAAAAAATGAATTAAAATGATTAAATATGATTAAAATAGCGCTACAGTCAAAATTCTTTGTGTTAGTTTTGTTAGATCTATCATAGACTATTTGGCATTATTTGGATCCCCTTTTACAAGGGGAATTTTTCACTATCGTAACTCTGCTCCATCAAGCTCATATGAGGAATCTTTAGCTCGACGATAAACACACAAAGTTTGACATAACTTTTCTATATAAAATTTTAAATAACTGTATTGACACAAATATTATTCTCTCCAAAACTAACTTTATTAATAAAGTTCGACTTTCCGTACGCCCCTCACGCCTCGGTAATAAATTTACACCAATTCGTTCTCGTAAAAATTACTGTAAAAATAAGTTATACCCAAGGTGCCTCACTAATTACAGTAAGAGCTTTTCTGAAATAGATTTACTTTGTAACTCATTACGAAATTTTAAGCAAATGCTAATTAAATAAATATTGAAAATCTGTATTAATAGTTATTGTTTTTTTTTTGCGCAGGGTACCCTAGCCGGTAAAAAACGTCCGTAACGTTGAATAACAAAAAGCGTAAGATTTTTAAGTATAGGCTATGTATGATAGCTATACAGTGTCTAATGTATAGTCTACGTGATAACTGTTATTATTATTGCAGTTTCCTATTATTATTCACGTATAGCTGTTTCTTTGTATGTGATTATTATATATTTTTATAAATCTTTGTAAATAAAATAAAGGTGTTAAGATAATTTTAGTGACCCACACTATGGCGGCCTGATGAGAAGCTTTTTCACGCCCCGCTTAAAAGACCGATCGACGATAATAAAAAATGTATACCCCAATAATTATTTTCTTTCTACCTCGAATAGAACTTAAGTCGTAAGTGACAACCGCCGTCCATGGACACCTGCAACTCGAGAGTCCTAAGTGCGCTGCCAGCCTTGGATGGATGAGGGGAGGGGAAAGAAGAGAGGGGGATGAGGATATGGGAGAAGGGTGAGGAGAAAGGAGAGGGGAGTTGGGCCTCTGGAAACCTCAGAAACTTGCTTCACAACCAGTTTTCTGTGAGGCCGTGGTATCGCACCGGTCGAGCAGGGCCCATTCGTGCCTAAGCATAGCTCTAACACTGTTGTAGCATAGATAAATAACTTATACATGTAAATGTGTAAACTAAGTACCTATTACGCAGCTTAAATTGTATTCCATGACACAATTGTCATAATATGGTAAACACTATGTTATTTTCTGTCATTGTTTCGATATCATTTAGATTTATGGTCCAACTCATGTGAATGTGGTTCTACCTTAATGTATCATGAAATCTAATAGTTTACTTGAACCATTACTTTAGTATTCATTTCAGACTATAGTGTAATAATTGATGTTTGTTCGAGTTATTAATTGAACTATGGTTATGTTTATACACGCAGGATACATATGTATATGATAATTATATCTATAGAAAGATTAGTATTGGCATGCTAGAATACCACAATGTAATAAGTACAAGCTTGCATTGGACTAAAACAAATATTTGATGGAATTAGTCTTACTTAACCTCGACTCAAAATCAACTCCATATCTGTGACTTATGCAGTTTTGTAAGGCAACACATTTCCTAAAATTATTTCAGGAATTAGTTGGGCACTTGTTGTCTATCACTGTATTGTATATTTATTTTGTATTTTGTTGTATATGACTGTTTGTGCCAAAATTAATAAAAAAAAAAAACTAAAACATGATACAATATAAGAAGTGCAGTATCAAATACGATTTAGAAAAAGAACCGACCGCTTATTGTGCATATCCACTTTATGTAAACATAATAAAAATTATTGTGATTTCAATTTATACATAATGATTTTTTTTGAAGATTTGAGGTCATATGACGTAATAGTTGATTATGTTATTTATTGTTTTTTACATTCAACTTATATTCTACAGGTCTGTTTTTTTCTGTAGGTTGTAGGTTCAAGTTCTTCTATATCCAACAGTTTTATGCTGTTTATGGCCTACATCAGGTGACCCTTCGTCGGCTCGTTTGCACACTAAAACATAAAAAAAGAAAAAAAAATCATACCTTCCCGCATTAGTTTGTACTGCTATCCGTTGAGGTATATTGTTAGTGGCACCTACTCCGAGAGGCACAGTGTTGCCAGCACCGTAGTCACTGGAGTGATGATCATCCGCGTGTCCTTCTGGTCCTGTCAAGGTTTTTGAGTCAAGTGCAAAAAATCAATAAACACATTTTTGGTCTGTAGAAAACCGAGATTTAATCTTTCAGATACAATAAATTTTACAAACATATTTTAACTTCATTCTTTAATAAATATCTGAGGAAGAGATTCTTTATTTTGATCCAATCGAGATTCGTTTTATTTTATGACAAATATGTATGTACACTCGTCGGTCGTGGGTTCGATTCCATCCAAGTCAAATATTTGTGTAATGAGCACGACTTTTTGTTTTATTTATTTGTTTGTATCGTTTTGAAGAGGTAAGCAGTACCGTCTTAAAAGTCTATATTTTGCCATAATTTAGAGCCACTTACGTAATAGGGGCAACTTCATCCGGTTATAATGTCCGAAAAATAAATAAAACCCTTTAGTGGCCTTTGCAACACCCACGAGAATGTATTCTACTTCAATGAGTTTTTTTTTTTTTCTAGAAATGTGTGTGTGAGTAATAAGTAAACCGCGCCAGTGGAGGAATAGGTTTTATATTCCGCCAATACAAATTAAGGATTCTCCGACCAGGTGGTTGCTGTTTTGAAGTTGTGTGAAAACTTTCATATTGCGATTCAGGATCTTACTAGGCAGTTAGAATAATAGGTACATAGTTCACTTCGTCTTCGCTAGATGGTTTTCATATGCTTATGCTGTATGTGGCTGATAATTATATGTACCAAAAGGTAAAGTAATACCACTTTGAAATATTTAGATTTAGATGATTTAGTCACCATTTTATAAAAGAAACTGAATTAATTAAACACAATGACTACACTATCGGTTTTATACTGACGGGCCTATAGATCTAGTTATTCCTGATCCTGATCGCTAAGACAGAGGTCATTGGGTTAAATTCTCACCCCGGGCAAATAGCTGTGTGACGAGCACGATGTACTTTTGTATTTAGAAATTTATAAGTATGTATATTAGCAGTCTGGTTACAATACCACAAGTTCTGCTTAGTTTTGCTCAGACAGCCTAGTATGAGATGTATGTATGAAGTTTTTATTTTATTAATAAAATTTAGGAATATAAAATATGGAATATAATAACATATCCATACTAATGCTTACCTGGTGGCAGGCCTAATCCCCAAGCTTTTATATCTTGCATGTCATTCATTGTTGGCTTGAAGTTTGCTATCGCGTTGCGATGAATATCCCCTATGATGAAGCTATAAACAAATTCAGGATTATTTATATATTCTCTATCGGATTATTAACTACTACTTTTTTTTATAGCATAGGGAACAAACGAGTAGAGGGGTCACCTGATGGTAAGTGACTTCCGCCACCCATGAACATTTGCAACTCAGAGTCACATAGTCGCTGTCCGCCTTTTAGGGTAGAACAAAGTTAGGAGAGGAGAGACTGGAACGGGAAAGGAAGAAGGGAAACAGAGGAGGGAAATATTCAAATCAAGGCCTCAAAAAGAAACTTGAAACTTATCCTAAAAAGTTAAGTAAAATTTTAGGTTATGCCGATTTTTATTTCAAGTTACACAAAAAAATAAGAAAGTACGAGAGAAGTGCATTTCATTTTATTATGTGTTTTTTTTTCTAAACATTCCGACTTGACAAACATACAAACAATCTACACAAAAACATCTAGACTCGTAAGAACTATTTGTAGATGACACACATTTTGGCACCCTTGGTAATCAATGCCGTGACCTATAGATGTCCTACAGGCGCTACTTTCGGTGAAATTCAAATATTCTATTACCACACACCCATATATTTATTACAGTTTCATGCGCAACATACTTTTGCCGTCGTATTTAAATCATTTCCAAAAAAATCAAGTTAATATTACGTATATCTATAAAATAACATTTTTATAATTAATTTATTCTCATGCGATCCTAGTACGTGAGCATGCCTTTCTGTTCCACTTTCTACAGTAATACAATCACAAGGCAAAAGTTGGAACAATACTTACTCAGTACCAAGTCCTGCTCCAGACAGCGCAAAGTTGTCATGTCCGTAGTGATCTGAAGTTGGCGGCGGACCAAGATGGTGCGGTCGCACTACTACGGAAGATGCGTGCCCAGACGGAGGTCCGTACGGTTGGTGGTGAGGAGTCTATAAATAAAATTTAATATTAGTTACAGTAACTTTTATTTGATATAAATAAAAGTTACTGTAGGGGTGTGACGACATTTGCCGAAAATAGACTGAATAATAATTAAGAATTTTAACAGTGGTAGAGACACGAATGGGCCGGCTCGACCGGTGCGATACCACGCTCTCACAGAAAATAGGTTGTGAAGTAACTCTTGCATTGCATTTTCCCCAAGTAAGTGAGGTTTCCGGAGGCCAAGCTCCCCCTCTCCTCTTTCCTCTCCCCTCTCCTCATCCCCCTCTTATTTCCCCTCGCTACATCCCCCTAACACAACTCAAAGGCAGGCAGCTCACATACGACTTGAGTTGCAGGTGTCCATGGATGGCAGTTGTCACTTACCACCATTATGTTTCAAACAAAATCTAATAATCATGTAATTTTACCTCCAATCTATTAAAAATAATTAGTCTTATGATACTTTTATCATAATAAATTAAAAATATTCAACACTTTTAAGTTGTTATTTTTTTTTGTGAAATATGACAAAATTAATGACTATGATTGTTTTTGTACTTATTATGTCTCCTTATCACTCAAATGCATCACATGATTGGTGTAACATACAAACATACTAATAAACCACACTAATGCCTCGGATTAACTGTAGCATTTTAAAATGATTCTTTTGTATTGCAAAAAGTATTAGTTGAAGAATAATACAGGCTGTAAAACATCACGTTACGACGTTTAGGTGCGGAGTAGTGAGCTACATTGAACCCATCTAATTATGATAGAGAGATATGCTGCTGAGCTGAAACGGTCCTTAACAATTAGAAGTTAGGAGATAAATTCTTTAAATTACGTTAAGTTGTACATAGAAGGCGGTCTTTTTTTTATAAAAGTAAATTATACTTAAAGTTGTTACTTCTTAAATATACACAAATACGTAATTCCCTATAAGATAAGATACAAAACTAATTACTAATTATGTACAGTTTTTTTTTTAAAGTAATTATGCCTATCTTTATTTGAAAGAATGCCATGTTAAAAGTGAAACTGAAATGCGTGCCGCACGCAGTTTTAATAATTGGTCGAAAATAACTCACACAAATTTTATGAATAAACAAATTATAGCAGACAATGCTGGTGCATGTTTACAACCGTTTTCGTATTAGCTGAAGTAGTAATGAGTGTAATTAACTGTAATTTATTTAGCTCATAATTATTATTTACCAAGTTATATCTTACATGCAGTTACTAAGCATCATTCTAAATTAGTTTATAATCCAATACTTCATAATTTCAAACGACGGAAATACAGAATATTTAAGATATAGAGATTTAATACCAATACTGAACATCATTTATTTTATTACCAAGGACTTAACCTTTATAATAAAATAAACAGTGTTCCCTCGATATGTGCTCAAAGTAAGTCAGCATGTAAGCCGTTAATTGTTGCAAAATGGTTAAAAAACTCAAGTATGAAACTACCGAAACCATACTTCGTAATTAACCCACGCACAAACACTGTTACAGTTACAGACACACACGCAAGCGCACACACACACACACATACACACTAACACACACACAAATACACACACTGGTTGCTGCACGATGTTCTTTTTGTATATCTTTCTATTTTTTTCTGATTTGTGATACAGGCTTTTTTGGTGATTTGTGATACAGGCTCAGAGCCAGGTCTATTACCCATTTTAAATTGAAATATTGTAATCTAACTGTTAATTATACTTTAAGGAGAAAATATAAAGAAATTTATAAAGAAATTAACTATATAAGGTATAAGGTAATCTTATATACCAATACTGAGTCCAAAAGAAACAGAACAAACCGTCGAATCAAAATCAAATAAAAACATAACAGATTTCCACTTGATTGTATAATAAGAATATATAAATGTCTCTATCTGAATAATAATAAAATTGGTTTGGTAAACAACATACATGTACAGACTAGTTTAGGCAGGTTTTCTGTTTTTTTTTTCATTTAGAAACGCACGCAGCAACACTTTTTCCCATAATTTTTAATTATCAGAAAGAGAAATATAGATATTTGTAAGAAATGTATAACAAACCTTATGATGATGAGTAATCAAATGATGATGGTGATGGAACTTCGTTGTGTGATAATTTTGGTGATACCACGAGCACAGTTTGAAAATATGGCTGAGTGCGGGGAAGAGAAACAGAAGGAATTTCAGGAACATCTTCTTGGCGGTGGTGATGCCCATGATGAGAGGCAGTACGAACACTAACTTCAAAGCTATCAGTTTGACAACTAAAATAATTGCTATGGCCGCTGTTATTAGTTTTTTCCTCAGGTATTTTTCTGAAAAGGATGGTTTAAATTAAAAAGGTGTTAGGTTATCGATCGAATCACGTCACATCACATCAGCCTATCGCCATCTACTGCTGGATGAGAGGAGCATGCAATGCAAGGAGAGCATACAAATGAATAATTTGTGTTGAACATTTTGTGTTGCTGCGTGGCAGACTCGTTGCTGTATTTCCTATTTAGTTGGCTTTATACCATCGCGAACTCTCTTTTATTTTTTAATTTCCAAAAGTTCTTCAGCACATCTTCTGTAAATTGTCAGCACTACTCCTTCTTACAAGCAAGACTTCTCCCTAATATGTATGTATATCTCTCGCAATAATACAGCATTGAGGACTCAATCACACGAAAAGTTATTTATTGTATGACATTTGTCATATTACTGAATCCATTATCTATGTATATATACATATAAAAACTGCCTGTATCCCCTAAGCGGCAAGCAGAGTTGTTTTAAATAGTCACTTTTTGCATATTCGAATTTCGTACCCTAACGTAGTAAAATAGGGGGCAAGCCTATTGCCCTGCAAACTATTGTCTGATATATAACAGTAAGATCCCTTAGTGGCCTTTTACGACACCAACAGGAGAAATAGGGTGGCCCTATTATTCTCCACCGAGAACCACAAGGCGATGTAATAAACGAACACGTACAATAAATACTTACTAATCTTGTGAAAAAACAATCTTCCATTTTCTTTTACCTCTGTTCGAGGTTCGAGTTCAATATGGACCAGTGCTCCTGTTTTGGTCAGGGCTCTTGGAGAAATCCTGACGGTAGCGCCTTGGAAGAAGGTCTCTGGCAGGGTCACTTTCATATCGTGGGTCACCAAGAACTTTACGCTCTTGTCGTAAAGAGCGTCTGTTACTTCTTCTAGAGGAGATTCTGGAACAATAATTATGTCATTGAATAATTTGATCTTTGAACGTTTGTGTGTATTTATAATAAGAAATACTAAATCAATATTTTTAAGTTTAAAATGCAATCGTTAATAAAACGTAAATATTTACCGCAACCTCCTTATAACTGTAAGTGCAACTTATAGTTGTACAGGTTACACTAAATATTCAACTTCACATGTCGGACCACCTGAGGGAGGTGTTCAACGCATGCTTGGCGTCTGGACGCTTCCCTGACTGCTGGAAGGGCGGGAAACTGCGGGGCGTTCGACGATCGGTGTTGTAATGCGCCTGGGTAGTGAGCTGTGGCGGCGTGCTGTTGGCGGTGTCTTTGGACATTGCCAACGCTTTTAATAGTTTGCCATTCAGCTGCATCAGGGAAGCGCTGAGCTATCACGGGGTGCCACAGTACCTGAAGTGGCTGATGGCAGACGATTTGGAGGAGTGTACCGTCGTGTAAGAGGATCGAGATTGTAATTCTATTAACGTTCTTGCAAATAATCAATTTGGTTTCAGGGCTGGTATATCCACTGAAGATGCTGTCCTAACTTTAACAGATTCTATTACCGTAAATTTCAATAAAAACCTTAAATCAGCTGCCATATTTCTAGATCTCTCAAAAGGATCTCTCTTTTTCAGTGGTAGAGCCATGCTTAGGCACGAATGGGCCGGCTCGACCGGTGCGATACCACGGCCTCACAGAAAACCGGTTGTGAAGTAACGCTTGCGTTGCATTTCCCCGAATTGAGTGAGGTTTCCGGAGGCCTAATTCTCCCTCCCCCTTTTCTCTCCCCTCATCTCCTTTCTCCATTTTTCCATCTCCTCATCCCTCCTCTCTTCTTTCCGCTCCCTGCATCCCCCATCCCTCATCACCCTCAAAGGCGGGCAGCGCACTTGCGACTCTTGAGTTGCAAGTGTCCATGGACGGCGGTGTCACTTACCATCAGGTGAGCCGTCTGTTCGTCTGTCCCCCTATAGTATAAAAAAAAAAAAAAAAAAAAAAAACTGTCCCTGTTTCCACCCTACTCAGAAAGCTGAAATGCATTGGCGTTAGAGGCGTCGTTTACAATCTCTTCCGAAGCTATTTTGAAAACCGTTCCCAGTGCGTTAAAATTGGCAGTGTCTTTAGCGCGCCTGAACCCTTGCTTTTTGGGGTACCCCATGGTAGTATCCGAGGACCTACCCTGTTTCTAATTTACATCAACGACCTTTGCAAATTGCCCATTAAAAATTGCAAGATAATAACGTACGCTGATGACACAGTTTTGCTTGTGGATGGGGCAAATTGGAATGAAATCCAAATTCATGCTGAGACAGCTTTGTCTACAGTAACCCACTGGCTTTCGAGGCATTTTCTGACACTGAATGTAGACAAAACCAGGTGTCTTACTTTCGCACCCAACTCAATTTCGCTTCCTCCCCTCTCTTTTAGCCTTGTCGCCCATGAACCGCCTTGTGGAATAAAACCCATCTGTAACTGTTCGCGGATCGCTTGCGAATCCAAAATCAAATATCTCGGAGTTTGGATCGATAATCATTTTCCTTGGAAAGAACATGTTAAAGTAACTACGTGCCGAATTAGAAAATTGATGTATCTATTCAAAAAGCTACGCTCGGTTTTAGACTTCCCTTCTCTTAAAATTATATTTTTTGCTCTAGTAAAGTCGGTTGCTGGATACTGTATTACAGCCTGGGGCTGCACAAGGAAAGAGCAAATTGCTCACACTCGAAAGGGCGCATAGAGGAGTATTAAAAATATATCCTTTAAGTCTATTTTGTTCGCTACATCTCAGCTGTACCATGAATTAAAAGTTCAAGACAGAGTTTGTATAAAACAAATGTGTAAAACGCAATTTGCTTAACGATACTTTTAATTTTATGCCCCCTCGCTGTATAATAGAGTGAATAAAATCCTGAACATTTATCCCAACAATATACTAGAATGCATATCACGAGTTACTATATGGCTGCTTGGTCTAACCTATAAGGAAACAGAAGACTTAATCACGTCTATTATATAATGAAACACACACACAAAGCCTCCCTCACACACACACACACACACACATGCACACATACATACTAACTCACAAACACACACACATCACATACACACATGCACATAAAAATCACTTTTAAATCCTCATTGTTCTACTCTACACACTTAGTTTTTATTAGTCATATAAAATTATTATTACTAAATATATATAGTTAGTTTTCTTTTGTATTACATAAAAATGTCATGGAACATATAAGCCTCATCCATAGGTGGGCGTTAGTGACCGCGCCACAGTGTTTCACTAATGCGGTCATTATCGAACACATGAACTATTGTAATCTCTCTGTCAGTTCCAAATAAAGAATTTTTAATTTACGCCGATGACACACTGGTCACAGGGGGCAAACTTTGAAGAGGCGGCACGCCTGGCCAGCAGAGGAGCCTCACTGATGGTCGGGCGCATCGAGGCGCTAGGGTTGCGGGTGGCCTTAGATAAGACGGAGGCCCTTTTATTCCATGGGCCCCATCGAGATCCGCCCCCTGGCACCTCCATAATGGTCAACTCGATCCTCGTACCGGTTCGGGCCCACATACGATATCTGGGCCTGATCCTCGACGGAAGATGGCGCTTCGACGAGCACTTCCTACAGCTGGCTCTAAGGTTGGTCGGCGCTGCGACCGCCCTTAGGCTACTTTTGCCCAACTTGGGTGTACCCAGCGTTGCTACAAGACGACTGTATACGGCAATTGTCCAGTCAATGGCACTATACGGTTCACCGGTGTGGGCGGAGGCTCTGACCGTCCACAATAGGGCACGCCTCTGGCGCCCTCAAAGGGTCATGGCGGTTAGAGCCGGAACTCCCCCGTGGGACTTGGAGGCGGAAGTGCTCGCCGAAGTATTTCGGCGGACTACTGATTTTCAGGCAGGTAGCGGCAATCGGCCTCCGCCCGAAGAGGTACGCGAGTGGCGTGAGGCCGCTCGCTGACCCACTATGGCTCGTTGGTCGTCCCGGCTGGAGGCTTCACGTGCTGGCTTAGCCACCGTGGATGCGCTCCAGCCGGTCATCGTCGATTGGGCAGGGCGGCAACACGGGACCCTTTCCTTTCGACTCACGCAGGTTCTTTCCGAGCATGGCTGCTTCGGAAAGTACCTGCATTCAGTCGATAGGAGGGAATTGAGTCCCGTCTGCCACCACTGCGACTGCAGTGAGGACTCGGTCCAGCATACGCTTGCGGAGTGCCCGGCTTGGGCGGCACAGCGTCAGGCCCTCACTGCAGTAATTGGACAAGATCTGTCGCTACCGGCCGTCATACGCTCCATGGCCGGTAGTGACAAGAATTTTACCGCGGTCGCAACCTTCTGTGAGGATTTGATCTCGTGGGAGGCGGCGGAGGCGGCTGAACGGGCCCGGGAGGACGATCTTCACTAGGACCTAATTCGCCGCCGTCGATCTGGGCGGCGGAGGCGCGCTTACTTGCGCCTCATGCCGCCCTGAGGGTGGCTCTGGGTGGTCGGGACGGGTTTTCCCCTCCACCCGCTATAAAGGCCAGCCGCGAGGAGGCGACGTCCTGGACGTTGCCTAATTGAGAGTTACCAGAAGGTGGTGCCCGCGCTTTTGCGCTCCAATCATCACCTTACTAAAGCTGTTCCCGGATTCTTCCTATTTTAAGCGCAGCATGGCACACCGTGTGGTTTTAGTCGGTCCGATTCCAACACACCGTTCCACTGAAAACCCCGGTGGGATGACGCCCCGAGGGGGTTTCCACACTTAAAAAAAAAAAAAAAAACAACTTATAAGTTTTAAAGCAGCATATTAAAGATTATTTATTGAAAATCATATTTTAACTGACTACTTTTATATACTAAGCTGGGATTACCAGTTTTAGATCAACTTGCATTTGCACTTTCACTGACGTGAATGTTACTTCGAAAACATTAACTCTTTTCTGAATTAAAGGTACACTATGACATTAATTGTACCCCTACCAACGTATATATAAATCTCGTGAAGATTAGGTCACTTAGAAAGACGTGAAAGTATATTAAACAAAATTAGTTTCAAATTTATAATATTAAGTAGTAAGGAAAAGCAACTTACTAATAACTAGACTAAACAACACAACTCGAGTCAACCACGTAATGGAACGGTAAACCAGATTCCTCAAGATGTAAATAGTTCACACAGTATTAACATTGTAACAAAAAAGTATAGAAACTATGACGTAAATCATATATGAATATAATCATAATCTAGAGAAAATCTAGTGATGAACAATATCGGTTCCTAACTTTCCACTCTACACTATTCATTGTATCGAATGTAGCACAAAACGTTTCCTATTGGATGTTAATTTCTATTTGTTTTTATCGTACTTCACGTTATGTGTACAAATACTTTCTTTCGGAAGTCACGTACCAGTTTATTACAATAATTAAGGAAGAGTAACAATTAACTTATCAATAGCGCTGCGAAAATGAAGTATTGATAACATCAAACAAAACAATAATGAAATTGACAAGTGTTAACCAATAATTTCAATAGATTCCGACCTCCCTAAAAGAATAACCTCTTCAACAATTTGAGTCTATGGTGCTTCACAGAGTTTTTCTTTTAAAGGCCCCGATCATAAAACCCGGGGACGTAACAAAGTGGTTTTAGTCGGTTTAAGTCCGAAATACCACCGGTCAGGTACCACCCGTGGGGATTTCTACACAACAATAAAAAAAGTGGTTTTGGTGTAACAGACGGTTACACACATTAAAGCAATGAAATCCTTCCTTTTCTGTCAGCGGTTAAAGAAGATAGAAGAATAAAATAGATTAGTTGTGTGGTTTTCTGTGGAGTACCCACCCGTCTCTTTTTTTTTATATTAGCCTATCATAGAGTAGAGTAGAGTGAAAGTAGAGTCCAAGAGTGTTGGTCACCATCCTTATTGCATGTCTAGTCAATGCAGCATGGTGACCCAATTTATGGCGGCCTGGTGAGATGCTTTTTCAAAAAGCATCTCACCAGATCCGGGATCAAAGTAGGAAGGGAACACGTGCGCTGGTAGCTGTCTGTCTGTTTGTTCCGGCTAATCTCTGAAATGGCTGGACAGATTTTGACGGGACTTTTAATGGCAGATAGCTGATGTAACAAGGAGCAACGGAGGAAAAAAATAGGACCTCACAAAAAAAAAAACCAACCATCCAATTAAAACCAAATTGAAAACTGCGAAGTGAACAATAACTTTTTTGTTAAATATCACGCGGACGAAGTCGCTGGCAACAGCTAGTAATTAAATATAACCATACAGTACAGTACATACAGTATTATACACGTGGTTCTCGGTAAAGCAGAGGAAAGTCACCCAATTTCTTTACGGGAGTGTCTGAAAGGGCGACTTAGTATTCGGACTGTTATCAATAAGACAGTATATAATGCAGTCATACAGGGCCCAGATAACGGTAATGGGCTTGCCTCTATTACGTAATTATGACTATAGTATGGTTGGCTAAAATTATGCGTTTAATATGCCCCTGCCTACGTTGTAAAATAAAGGTAAAACGTATCTTACATAATGTGAAGCTTGGTTAGCCTAATTGCTGCTTGTAAAGGTTAGTAAACAAAAGAAATATGTTGTGGTTTTCGTGTAAAAGAGTTACAGTGTTAAATAAACGTAATTGTATGTAGTGCACGTAACCGTGGGAGAGCCATGTTTGACAAAAATGCGCCGGCTCAACTTGAGTATTAGGTCGGCCTCACAGAAACCCGGTAAACAAATAATGCTTTCACTGTATTGCCGAGTGAGTGAGGTTACCGGAGGCCGAACTCCCCTCTCCTCTTTCCTCTCCCCGCATCCTTCATCACTCACCAGTTCACCACCCTCAAATGCGGGCAGCGTACTCATGACTCTGGAGTTGCAGATGTTCATGTATGGAAGTTGTCACTTACCACCAATGACCATATCAAGTAATTGGACAAACAGCAAAAAAGAGAAGAGATTGAGAATCTAAGTCTTTGATGATCTTTTCAAAGCTGATAAATTAAAAAAATACGGTAGATATTTTCTGGAACTAGACACACTCTCTAGATCAATTTCGCTTTCAAACCTAACATACTGTGACACCATTTATACAGACAATGATGCTACAGATACAGCGATACCTAGATAGTCACGAAGATGTCCACCCTTTTGCGAAAAGAAGTACATTTTTTTTATTTGAAGTCGTTAAGTATAATTAAAGAAAGATAATTAATTGCAATCATCCATCTAAACTACTTTCAGTTTTAAACAATTCAAATGAAACCCATATTTGAATATCAAAGATGGGTTTCATTTAAATTGTGAAATGTGTTCAAAAAAGAATATGATAGGGTACAATTTTGAGCAACTGATTAATGCTGTTAGAAATGCTTATTGCCTGCAGGCAAAATAATACTTTTACCGAGTTATAAGTACAGCATAAACATTAGCGTGCTTATAAAAAGTAACCTAACTACATGTATGTGTATAATTTTATTGAAATTACAATAATTTTCATATCACAACCAAATATCAAATTAATGAATTAAGATAACACTTGATAACATAATAAAAGTTAAGTACATTTTTACTTTACATAGTAATAAACTTTTCTTCTTTTGTATTTTTTCTTTGGGTAATTAATTTAAAATGTTTGACTTCAAATCTGACCAATCACTATCAATAACTAACAATTTAAATGCAAATACAATAAGAATTTCTAAATGGACTGTCAAAAAAAAAAACATCTTTAAAAAGACATGCTATCAGAAAGGCCTACCATTAACTTCCCATTAATGGTTAGCTTTTTACTAGGCGTTAATTTTAAGAGTTTTCGTTATAAGAACTCATATTGAAAGAAAGTTAGTTGAAGCCATTTTTTTTAACCTTGTTATTGTACTTATTGTGTAATTGAGAGTCATAAGGGGGGGGGGTTAGGTAGGTGGTGGGGGGGGGTAGAAAGAGGAGAGGGGGAGTTCTACCTCCGATTCTCTCACTCACTCGGCAACACTGTATTATTCCCACGGTAGAACACATACATACATCATATCTAAAAGTTATTTTCTACACAATCTAACTTATCGCAATATACTGCCTAAAAGATATACATAGGGTTTCCCTATTCTATTCCATACTTGTACCGCACCGCTGAGTGTGATATAATCAGACTAGTGGGTATTAATCAGAAAAGACACGAGAAAAACGAACGCTAAAAAGAATTCGTCAAACTAATTTAAAAAATCTGAACAATGTTGACAGATAATCTGATGTATAAAAAAAAAACAATTACAAATGTCAAAAAAGTATGTGTACTGATGGGCTAGAACAGAGTATTGTAACAGCTAATTTAAACTGCTAAAACGGCTCGAACTGCTGAACCCATATTCGCAAATAAAAGTCATAAATAAATAATTAAACTTTACTTATCCTTTTTAAACTTTGAGCGTTACTGGCATTAGTTATATCATACCAGCGACAATTAACTATATTGTGACCTCTCTCTAAACAACATAGTCTAAATTATTTTTTAATTAACTAAAAAAAAAGGGAAAATTAAGACAATGTCTAATTGTGAAGTTCCTATCATAACAATTTTGTTTAATTTGTATTTTGGTATAATAAAACTGAGAGAACGAGCTATCTTTTTAAAAAATCCGACCAGATTATTATATAAATATAGGTATAATGTAGGTACATTAGCAAAACTTAAATAGGCGAACTCTTAATTTAAAACTAGTAACGCCATCTATGTGGCTAAGATTTAAACATCTCCTAAATTTACGCAAAATTATTATTACTCGTATCGACGTCGTAAGTTCAACGTCCTAATAAATACTACGAGAATAAATGTAAATGTGAGTTTGTGTAGAATCCAATCAACGTCATCATTATCATCATTTTAATGTTGTTATTGATAAAATTATATAACATATATTGATAAAATGTTACTCATCACCACACGATTGCTGCTGGGCATCCTTAAGCATTAAATGGTTACTTAAATGAAACAATTATTCATCTTGTCTTGAAATATTGTTCAAGTTGGAGACGAATCAGGCGAGTTATGCATATATACCTTGTTTCGTAAACTACTGATTTCATGGAAAATACAAGATAAGATTATACGTACTCCTTAATAATACAAACCACAACGTAAAATCAGTTTACACGCGAACTACACTACTACAATTGATTACGAGGTGCGCAAAACCTCAAAAGGTTTTACCGCAATCACCAGAGACACTGATGTGACTGACCCAGTATAGGTAGAAATATATATGTAACATAATTCATTACCGGCCAGCTCGATCGGTGCTATATCACGGCCTTACAGAAAACCGGTTGTGAAGCAACGCAAGCGTTGTATTTCCTCATAATCAGTGAGGTTTCCGGAGGCCCAACTCCCCCTCTCCTCTTTCCTCTCCCCTCCCCGCATCCTCCAATATCAGTGTCCATGGACGGTGGTTGTCACTTACCATCAGGTGACCCGTCTGTTCATCTGTCCCCTTTATTATAAAAAAATATGTTAACGATCTCATATAGGCAACTTTTGGATTAATTTGCTTGCTAGGTAATGGACAGAACGTGGTGCACTAAATACAGGTATAATAAATTTAAATAACGCACTAAGGCATAATAAGGCACTAATAAATTTAAATAGCCAAGAACACGCACGATACGATACACGATATAGAATTATTGGGAAGAATAATTATAAGGTATGGTGATGATCACGATGGGTATTATTTCTCATCTGTGATCTTGACAAGACAACCATTGGCTTCGTTAATTTGAAGCTGATTAAATGTATATTAAAGTTAAATAAAAATAAATATTTTATCGTGGTAGAGCCTTGCTTAGGCACGAAACGGGCGGCTGTGAAGCAAGTCCACGGATACCTGCAACTCAAGAATTGTAAGTGCGATGCCCGTCTTTGTAATTAGCTGCAAGCCTTTGCAAGTGTGACGCTATATGTGCCTACGCATGGCTCTACTACGATATTTTTTTTATTTCACTTTATTGTACACCAACACAGAAAAATGTAATATTCATAATATACTCTTACAAATACTTTACTATACTAATATACTCTTTTATGTAGAAGTTATGTTTATGTACATATGTTTGTCATAGAAAGCTTACCTTTAATATATTGGAGTTGAGTGTTGTGACGAACTCCACAAGTATAACTAATTAGTATTTGTGTAAGCGAGCGGGGTCATCATACCATCGCTTTTTTTTTTACTAGACCAAGTGAATTTTAGCTTTTTATTCTATTTATCAAATATTTTTAGAAAAATAATGTTTTGTAAAATAGAAAAATCTATTTTTGGGTTGCTAAAAACAAGGTTGAGGTAAGTGAATCTCCAAAAACGTATCTAAACAAAATTTATAGTAATTTTATTAATTTAGAGAATTATAAGCTAACAAGTTATATGATTACCAGAAAATAAAAGAAACGCTGTCCACTAAAAGATAACTTTTTATGGATTTTTTTTGCAAACGGTCAAACATTGTTACAATGTCATATGACTTATTACTCAATCCAGCGTAATCTTTATTTCAATGGACATAAGAGTTAATGTAACTGCATTTATAATGTCGATGTTCGTAAATATATTTACATGAACACAATCGATTTTAAACCTTGTTTATATTGGCAGTAAGAGTTGTACTGCCATGATAGTTTTACAGGTTTATTTTGCTTTCACTAAGGAATGCAAAATGCTTTCGAAATTACGTTCGCAATAAAATCATTCACAGATGTTTGGTGTTAAACAGGAAAATGAAAGTGTTGTATACTGGGAAATGTTTAATCGACGATATAGATAGCATGCTCAAGAAATTACTCAAGGTTTTTGGGTGTGGTTTTCGATAGAATATAGTGGAGTCACCCTATCTCTACCCATGCATGTCGTAAAATGAGACTTATTTGATGAGTTGAGATTGAAATGCCGGTTTATCTAAATCTAAAGGTAAAGTCAGCTTCATCCAAACTTTGCATGTAATTAACTCTTTTCATTCGTCGCGAAGCAGTACGGTGTCCATCCTCACGATCACTGTCACTGTCCCAATCCGGCAACTGAGTCAACGCTTCCAAGTCACTTGCAACACTAGCACTCGAAAATACCAAAGAAGCCATTTGTTTTGTTATCGGATTCTGCTCATAAACTCAGCAGCAATAAAAACAGCGTTAACTCTGGTAGGGCTGTTTACCACCACTCTTTATGGTGCCTTCGTTTCGATTAGAAATCTGCTGTTAAAGTACTTTCTTAAATTATTTTAATAGATTTTAAATGTTTACTTACTCAGCTAATGGTTCTTTGTTTATATATAATTGTTTAGTATTTTGTTGTTCTGTGTACTGTCCAATAAACCAACGATCATAAGAAACGAATACTTTCGGCGTGTTTCTTTGACATAGTTTATTATATTCAAAATTAAGTGGGATGTTGACGCGTCTATGGGTGAGGCAAAAATCGTATTAAGCAAACAATATGTCATGCTACTGTCAGTTAATAGACTATGTGAATAAATTTATCATCCACACTATACACTACGGACCCGAGTTTTTTATAATATATTTGCAAATCGCGAAAGTATGAAATCATCTATCATTCACTCTGACTTTCGCTGAGAGTGAATGCTGTATACTATACAATTATTTTCTAATTTAAACGAAATTGGTTTAGCGGTTGATCATGATATATTAATAAGACCTTAATATCTTCAGTTAGTTTCAACTAGGTGCAACTATAAGAAAGTCTGCAATATTATATTCATTTAATTTTTATTCAAATGCATGCATACACTTACTTCTGTATATCTGAAGGTTTAGGTGTATTAATCACGCACGTTTTGAATTTAGTCCCACTAATGTAACAGGGCATTGTATGACAGCTTTCTCTTATGTAATGAGTAATAATAAGTTTTATATACACTGTCTGATAGATAACAGTCTGATCCTTTAGACACCCACGTAAAGAACCACACGCTGTTTTAATTTCTTCTTAGTCTAATTTATATAGGTAATTAAAAAAAAAAAAATTGTTTAAAAATTACTGAACAAATACAGAGGTGGTGACACTTTTTGTATACCGTATTTCGATAACGACTTTCTCCATTGTTCATTTTTGTTTTGCATGCTATTGACCTACATATGTATATACATATGTGTTATGTTACAGACCTTGTTTGCTTTTATGAGTTAATTAAATATCGCTGTAGAGTTGCAAAAATTTAAAAAGTTGACTGTCATGTTGTTTAGTAGTTATCGATCCTGACTGCTGAGCATGAGGTCGCGGGTCCTATTCCTACACGGGATGAAAAAATTGTGTGATCTTCAAACAGTTGTTCCGCGTCCGGGTTGCTGTTATTTGGTTGTATAATCTTAACACTATAAATTAGAGAAAATACAGGTGACTCTACACCTGAGATACAGAGATATATGTCTACAAACTAGTCTCTAATCCTCAACGTCCTTCTCTAACTACTCATTGTGCAACCGCAATGCTGCTTAAGTCAGTCACACACACAGTCTTTAAACGTTAAAATATTATTTCTCAGATTCTCTAGCTCAATAATTCACACTTATCACAAAGCAAAAAAATTGCAACATACTATATGACACATACGAACGCCCTAAGATTTAAATCCTCGTATAGTTAAGCATGATAATTTATAATGTTAAACATCAAGTTCGCGGTCGGTGAGCAGGTTTAACCATATGGCACACATACCCATTCGCGTTGTTAGCTTTGCAATACAGTGCTTTGTCAGTTCTACATAATAATAATAATGACACAGCTGACAAATTGCTCTAACTTGCATTATCTTTTGTGTTCACTATTTTGATACACGGTCTATTTAAAATTGTATCAGATTTAATAGATAATATTGTTTCGGTATTATGATTACATCTCTGGGGTACTTTAAACAACAGGTATCTTGTTATGTGTGTGTGATTGACAGTGAGTGTATCTTCTTTTTATTTAAGATAAATGATAATGTTAAAAAGTGGTTGACTACGGGTCTAAATGTAAAAAAGTTTTTAATTTAGCCGCGTGGGGTTCGGTGGATTAAAATAGGGCCAAAATATCTTAGATATATCAAAATATCTAATTTTATCAGACTGATATCCATATCGTTTATAAACGCGTGAGTATATGAGTGTGTGTATGTATGTATTTAAATAAAAAAATGACATGACTGGCCTGTTGGTTAGTGACCCTGACTGCTGAGACGGAGGTCATGCGTTAGATTCCCACCCGGGACAAAAAAATTGTGTGATCCACAATTGATTGTGCTATTTTTGTCCGTTGTATGAATGTTTGTAAATTCCCCCACGACACAGGAATTTTCCTTATCTGGTTGCCTTATTTTTCATAACACTAACAATAGCTACAAATCAAGCACATTAGATAATAACATAAGGACCGAACATATGCATGCAAAATGTCAGCTCAATAAAAAACCGGGAAAAGAGTCAAATACATAACTTGCAAGATTCAATTCCAGACAGACAGACATCGAGACAGTGAAAAGAAATAAAAGTTTGTATCATACGTTGACGTGCTATCTTCAGACAAACTCTGGATATATTTATACTAAGGTTATTTAGACATGACATACAGGTTTGAGAGTGAGTTTTTTTTTTATAATATAGGGGGACAGACCAACGAATGCGTCACCTAAAATTCAAGAGCCGTAAGTGCACTGCCCACCTTTGAGGGTGTTGAAGAGGGAATCAGGGAAGGGGAAAGAGGAGAGGGGCAGTTGGAACTCCGGTACCTTCACGCACTTGGCAATACAATGCAACAACTGTTTGTCTACCGGTTTTCTGCTAAACATAACTCTTCCACGGTTAAAAAAGATGGGATTAGATTAGATGGGACTATTTGTAGGATATTGAGAGGACAGGATAGAAAGAGAAGAAAAATGATATCGTTTATACAGATGGATTGGGGAGTATACGCAACAGCCTGAGCACATCAAGGTCACATACCTATAACTTGAACTGGGGGTGGTGGTGCCTGTAAGCCCGAGCTCTCTAACATTGTACTCGCAATGATCATGTTTATCCGAAGGCATTCATCTCTAAGTATGTTATATTCTACGAATAAAAGCTTTTGTGAGTTACATTTCATCATTCGTGTTTATTTCGGGGATGCCCGACTAGTGTCGGTCTCAACAGGAGACCATTCTCAAGGAGTAAGTCGTTTAGCCGCGATGGTATTGGACGTCACAGCAGTGTGCCATATATATAACTAAATATGTTATATTTTTCTCCTATTCTATTCTTCAACCTATTGACTTCGACCTCTATTCTTGCTTAGTAAACAAAAATGAAAAAAAAAAATCTGTCCAAAAATATCATCGCAAAAAATAAGTCTCAGTTTTATCACGTCATCCAATTCTTTACGCAATGTTATTGACACCGTCTCCGACGCTGGTGAAAACAGAAAGTTTTTGTTGAGTGACTGGTCATCTAAGATGTTTAAAAAACGTGTTTCCGTCATTTTATTATCAAGGACACTATGAGAAAGTGTGGGTTTTTCTATTTTTAACCAAACAGTTATAAATTCTACTATGAATTTACTTTTTGGAAATGTGATTGTTAAATGGTTTGTCAAGAACAGAAATCTTGTGTGATTAGTACGGATTGGAAAATAAACATTTATTTAGAACACGCAAACTATTTTTAAATTTATGCAGCATGTATGACATACAGCGCTGGTTTTCGGATAGCACCACCAACACAATGTAATTATTAAAATAAGTAAAAAAAATAAAAATAATAAAAGTTATAAAAAGTAACTACCTCATTAGGATAATACCTGCGTCACCGCGGGGGACTTTACAAACATTCACGCAACGGACACAAAGAACACCCAGACTCAGAACAACAATTTGAGGATTACACAGTGTTGTCCCGTGCAGGGGTCGAACCCACAACACCCGGCGCGGCAGCGTGGTGGCGAGGTGACCATTTAAACCGCTTTGACCATCCGTGCAGTCAATTTGAATAAACTTTATTTACTTATTTTGATTATGTTCTTAAAAAGACAACTCCAGCCGCCATTAAGAACGATGATTAAGATAAAACAACTTCTTCCTTCTTTTAAACTAAATTTTGTTGTAGTACTTTACGTTTTTTTTTTTGATATAAATTAGTATCTTTTAATATAAATTATTCTAATAAAGATTACCAAAGGATCTCGTTTGGAAATATTTTAAATAAAATGAGTAAAAATCCCAAATCCCCAGATCGTTGTCAATTAATAACTTGTTATTGAGTATAATTCGTATCATTGTACATATTACAATATTCACAGCCCATTTGCAGAAATACACCTTTCTCATTAGTCGAGAGTTCTAGACATACCAGTCACTTATATGCATTTTGTTTATATGTAAGTTTTAAGAACTGTGACTTCCACTACAAAAATATTGTTACGTTCACATGTCACGCATGGCCGCCTGATCCAAAACTAAGCAGAGCTTTTATTATGTATAACCAGACTACTGATAAACATACTTATATACATATATATATATATATATATATATATTCGAATACATACATAATACCAACCATAACAAATGCTCATGCACAATACACAATCCCTTGTCCTGGGGTGAGAACCATTCCTAAGTCCTCTGGCTTAGCAGTCAGCATCACTAACCACTAGACCAACAGGCCAGTGTAATAAATAAAATCTTTGATGTCTAATACAATTGCATAATTGACTTTGCTTCGCTTCCGTGACATCGGTGATGGCTGGTTAGAGAAGTTCACGGTCCTTATTACTATTATATAAGATAAACATTATTGCTTAATCATCTCGAATCGCATCTAAACTTCTTTAACCATTTACCGTACACACTACGTACTAAATGATATCATAAAAAATTGCTGCAAAAGTATTTTTTTACCACTATTATTTATATTAGACTTCGCTCTGCCTGATGGAAAGCAACAAGTGGATACGAGAATTTGTATTTTTTTTACACTATAGGGGACACACACGAAAAGACGGGTCACCTGGTGGTAAGTGACAATTGCCATCCATGGACACATACAACTCAAGAGTCGTAAGTGCGCTGCCCCCCTTTGAGGGTGAGGAAAGGTGAGGCATGCGGATAGGGTTAAGAGGAGGTTTAGTGAAGGGATGGGAAAGAGGAGAGGGGGATGAGGAGAGAGGACAGAGAAGAGGAAGAGTAGGGCCTCCGGAAACCTCAGTTATTTCGGGGAAATGCAAAACAAGCGTTGCTTCACAACCGTTTTCTGTGTGGCCGTGGTATCGCACCGGTCGAGCCAGCCCATTTGTGCCTAAGCATGGCTCTACCACCGGTAGATTGCCCCCTCTTACTAAAACAGAATGTGAGCATATGCGCCTCAGCCTGCTGCTCAGGGATTTTTTACTTTTTATGTTTTACCCTTAACAAATCTTAACAATTAAGTTATCTACACACAATAATACTTAAATGATTTAAAGTCCTTGAACCTTTAAAATTTGGATAATTATTCATTTTCAAATAGGTAAAGTTGTATGTTTTTTAAGTATTTCTTCTTGTTGTCAGTCAGCTCTAATAGTCGTAATAATAGTAGCTCAGTAATATTTGTTCATGTTTGTAACGCATAACCCAACACTACCCCGTTATTCACTAACCGAGTTTAAAATAATCTTTATTTATTTAGAAAACGCACATATTTTTCATTGTTTTAAGCTCACAATTTATAATAGTATTTGTTATTAAATTTAACACAGGTGAAACCGCGGGGCACAGACTTTTAATAATAAAAGTGGAGTGTTCTATTATCTACATAAATAAATTACACGCTTGCGGGGTGGGGTCCCTACTTTAAATATATATATATATATTTTATTTATTATAGTAATTGTAATCGTATATTTGGTTATCTTCGATTAACATTATATTTCACACGAGAGCTCAGTATATCAATTACAGATATCAATCACGAAACATAATCAATCACGAGTACCTCCACTTTCGTCTACTGCGTCACTAGTAGATAACTATATCACTACCATCAGCAAAAAAATATTTACCAGTATAAAAACATAAAATTAAAAAACTAGTTCAGGTTACTGTATTGGGTGGTCTTAATTTGCCAATATTCAATGTTAATAAGTAAAATCTACATCCTAAATATCTTGCTTCAGATTTAATTGTTTGTAATACAAAAGTATTTGCAAAACTATTGATTTTATTTCGTGACATATTAAACGAAAACAGAATAAATGATAATAGTTATTCATAATTTCATCTCTAATATAAATAGTAATAAAGCTATTTAGATGGAAAACCAGTAGCAATATTCATCAAATAGCTATTTAGTAAACGAAACTAATCGTATAAGTGGTTAATTAAAATATGTCTAAATAATATTTAGTGTAGAATACTACACTAAATATTATTTAGACAATGCTCGTATATGTATATTAAAACTCACCCGATTCTTCGTTATCGATTTCGTTCTCTTTATCTTCGTCGATATACCTCTCTGTAGGTTCCTCTCCCGTACTTCCAGTGAGGTATATTGTATTAGCCTCTTTACTATACTTATGAATGTCCACATTATTTTTCTTGAAACACACACCACTTGTCACTTCCACATCACCGTTCATCCCCAACTTATCGTCAAGGAAAGAATACACATTCTTTTGTAAACAACTCACTGATGGTGAAACAGTGCACTTATTTAAAATATTGTCCCAAAGCATATTACCAGTTCGAAATGTACCGTTTTGATAAACATCACTGAATAATCTTCCAGATACACTTTCCAGAATGTTTATCCGTTTTGTAATTTCATTTTGATCACTGCACTTTGTTTCGTTAACACTAAAAACAAGTAATAAAACTAAACATATTCCTAGACTTCTTACTGTCATCTTGCTCTTGTTGCTTCTATCTTCATGTCGTTCAGACATTATCATATCATTACTAATTTCTTCACGATTATTTTATTATAGTGGCACATGTGATCGCTTACTACGATTAGGTACGTCTAAAGATGATATACCCATTCTTATAATGTCAGATGTAATGTAATTATCGAAAGTTTTCATCCGGTTTTGGTTGACAAGTCTGTTGATTGTGCTGTATTGTTCCAAATCTGAATGTCATCTGCGAACAAAATAATCTCTTTAGTTGCCGGTGCATGACTGACATTTGAATACGCGGTGATTTTAAAAGATTTGTACACTTTCATTGTTCTTACCAAAAACTGCATTTGGATAGTACTTATCTACTATTTGAAAATTATATATGTATAGAAACTCCAACACAGTAAGCGACAACTGTCTTGAAGATCAACACGCTGAATGATCTTCAAAAAACGATGGTTTTTATAGATTATGTTCTATTTATGGTGGAAATTTCCTTACTGCATTAGCATACTAGACAAAACAGATACCAACAACAAGATTGCTGACGCCCATGATAACGAACTATAAATGCATAATTTTTTTTTTTTTTTCGAAACTTCCACTCAATAATGACAGCGAATGTTATACTTAAAATAAAAACGCTTTTCCTACTTGAGCTCTTGGAGAACACTACCAAGAGCACTTCAACTTCAACATAGCCACACCATCATTCAAATATTAATTCTACTTTGTCAAAATACAAAATTCTTGGAATTTTCTTGAAACAAAGCGTTAAAAGAATTAAAAGCTTTTAAAATTACGAAGAAAAAGATTTGAACTTTATATTATGCATTTATCTTAGGACTTTCCTATTGACTACGCTTTTGAGAAGTCTTTACATAGGTTGAAATAAAACACATAATATACATACACAGATACTTCATATACCAGAAAAGTCTTAAACACCCTCTTTGTGCCAACCATAATTCAGTATCCCTATACAATAAGGATAAAGCTTCTTGCCGGCATTTGTCTACTGTATGGCTCATCTCTCAGTCACCTTTTCACACACTCACGGGACGAAATGAGATGGCCCCATCCTAATTCAGGGAGAACCACATGTTAAAGTGGAGTCACACAGAGTATGGTAGGCTAATATAAAAAAAATGGATAAATTTATTATACGTACACATATTATGTATCTCATATCGTATAGTTCAGGCTCAGAATTTCCGACACCAGCCAGTTCCATTTACAGGTAAGTGACCCTGACTTGCTTGAACTATTACTAATACTCCCCAATACATCTGTTTAGGTAATATCTTTTTCCTCCTATTACGTAAATGAGACTATATTACTATATTGAAAGCGGCGAAATGTGAGCGTTAATTACGTCTGTGCCTACCATGTGTTTATGTATGCTGATATCGATGTTTCATAGTAAGTCGTCGTACGTCGCTTATTTAGTGATTTCTATAAAACAACTGATATTCATATATGTATTTAGGACTTAGATAATGCTTAGATTCAAAAAACTTTTCTATAACAGCGCAGAAAACTGGATGTTGTAACAAAATGAAATATACCGCTGTCTTGGTTAGGCTGCGCTAATTTATGGATTGGTTGACATAGATGTAAAGAACACATATGCATGTATAAAAAATTCTTGCTTTATATTCATTCCATTTGTGTTTTTTTTTATTTGTTTTCTCATACAACCTGATACATAGGCAATACTTAAACTAATAGATGTAGTAAATAGTACAATTACAGATTAAATTATATATGTGGGAGACGAGGTTCATCAGTCTCTCCAGACTTGACAATTGATTTTGTTACGGAAGTGGGTACAGGGATTGGAAGGAAACTAATGTCACTGCCGAGAGTAACGATTTATTTGCGTTTCACAATATTCCGAACGCGTAACACTCACAGCACAGAACGAGTTGTACTGCACGAACCGCGTAGCACTGTTCCACACTGTTCCCGCGGACTACACTTAACTCAGTCCAACGGTAGCACTGCACTACTCACTATTCACTTTCACTGTTCACTTCACTTCACTGTACTACTTTTTCACTTCTTCTTCTTATTCTTCACTTGAGAGCACTTTCCACTGAACTGCCCTGTAGGCGCGTCTGGAGCTCTTTATATACCCCTAATTTCGATCGTAATTTGTTGAATTTCGACTGTCATTTCGTTATTCTTTTCGATTGTCTTCTACAACTTAATTTATTTATTCATTTTGCTTGATATACTACTTTCCATTATATTCGAATTTTGTAAAGAATCATCTCCATTTACTAGAATTTTCTATAAAACACCGAAATCACAAACAAAAACCCATGGAGTTCGCCGGGGCTTGAACTCACGGCATTCGGGTCGCAGCCGTAGCCACTACCGGCTACCGTGACTTGTCAATCTTCATTTGAAAAACTTAAACAATCAAATTGTGACGCCATGCCTACGTCACCGCACAGACAAACAATGCATAGAAGTTTGTTTGTAAAATTTGATTGTAATGTTTTATGTATGAAAACCATAAGTCTAAAACTGTCATATACAGTAACATGACAAAAGCAACTGAGTTTATTTTTGTCATAGTTACTGATTTCTATTGACTTTAACGAGAGCGCCGCAGCTTCGAGAGGATGGTATGTGACTGTAAAGCTTAATATTACATATTTAAATTGGGCCTGCCTTGCCTTGATCTGGTCATTGACTGCTGAACCGGATGGCGTGGGTTTGATTCCCACAACAGGACAAAAGTTTTCTTGACTGTATTGTAAAGCCCCCGCTACACAGGAATTATTCTTAATACGTGCGTTGTCATTTAAAAATAAGGAACGAAATTAAATAAGTAATATTAAATTTATTTATTTTGTAAACATAAGTTTACAAGTTGTTTACAATAATAAGCTCCATATCCCGCCGACAAAATATTAGATGACAAAATTATATATAAATACTATATATGTATATATTTATTATGCCAATTTATTGTTATAACTATAAAGCCTTATTTTAATACATAAGTCCAAAAAACTGTTTTAAATACTTTGTCTGTGGACTCAATCGAGTCTCTATATAAGTATATATATAACATTATAAATATCATGCAGATATATTTTACATGCGTGTTATAATTCTGTTTTAAACAAACTAGTGCTTTGACTTCCTGTTAATTTTCTTTGATGTTATATTTTTTAATGTAACATATAAAATAAGTACATACATAAATAATCATTATAATTTTTTATGTAACATATTATTATAATAGCAACAAAAACCACAGAGGTTTAGTCCTATGCTTAAAGAGTCTGTCTTCTGTTTATGGTTGACGATATAGCTGCAAAGCTATATCGTCAACCTGTATGTACTCATGTGATCAATTATTTTAAGTACTGAGTTTAAGCATTCATACTATTACTTTCTGCTTGACGAATCAAATTATATTGTTCTTCACCTTGCATGGTCAGATGACAAATGCAAAGAATTTTTGTTTTTTTAATTTATCTTAGAATTTAAACAAAAAGGTGACAAGAAACTCTTATAGCGACGAAGACGGGATTTAACAACAAAATGCAACACTCGTTTTACAAGTTCAGGCAGTTTAAAAAACTTTATTTTATTAAACAGAAAGTAATTTTAAAACAACAGAAGCGGCAATGAGGTACCAAAATTAAGATATAAATACATCAAAGTAAAAGTTCTAGTTTATTTGACACAGAATTATTAATTTAATCATAAATCAATATTAAAAAAAAAAAACCACCCGTCCCGAGACTTCGCTGAGATGTCGATAAAGCTTTTATCAGTTCTCATACTTTCGTATTTAATTAAACAGTAAATATATGTTTAACCTATCAGATCAATATAGTGTCATTAAATACTCATCAATCATTTTATAATATTGCATTGAAAGACATGAAATGGATTTCACATCTTTATAAATAAATTAAGGGCAAAATAACAAACAACCTTCAAAGAGAGGCCCTATTAGCACCAAACTTTCGTCTGATATGATAATTAGGTTCGTAAATAAAATAGAAATGGTGTCCAACTGTTCGACCCGGAATTAAATTAAAAACCGTGTCACGGTTGAACGTATCTTTAACAAAACGTTAGTAGAATTCTGATTAATATTCTATGAGGCTAGTGATGTGTAGGCTTATCAACACGAATGTAGAAAGTTATAAAAAATAGTGGAAAACTTACAAACATTTGTTTTGACCCATATTTCATTATACGACAGAGATAAAGTCAATCTAAATCTAATATTACTAATATTATAAATGTGAAAGTTTCGATGGGGTTAAACGGATCTAGAGGAATATTGGCACCGACATATGTATGTAGATTATTATCTAGAATACCACATAGGCACCTTTAAATCGCGGGAAATTCAGACATGCATACTCTCACGGCCTTAGCTCCGAAGGAGCAGGCAGTGACGTAAGTTTCGACAACGTTTAACGTTATAAGGGACAAGGCTGTTGACCTCATGCGGGTACTGTACATGTTCTGTCTGTTAGATGTAATAGTTCAATCCTTAAGTAGTCTTATCTTTTTTGTCTTACTTACATGAAGAGATAGGTGGCCCTTTTTTATGCGATAGGGGGCAAACGAGCTGACGGGTCACCTGATAGAAAGTGAGTACCGTCGCCCATGGACACCCGCAACTCAAGAGTCACAAGTGAGTTGCCGTTTTTTAAGTAAGAGTATGATCTTTTCTTGAAAGTTTGAAGAATCATGCTGCTATATTTCTACTTTTCCCCGGGAAATACAGCAAAAAATTCGACAACGAAGTCACTAGTGCTTAAGATTAGAAATAGGTACACACACTAAAACATTAAGATACAATCAGTCAATACAATACCATACAATCTTTTAGTGTACAGTCTGTACGGCAATAGAATCTTTTTCCTTTGTCCATGAGACGTGCCCGATCGCTGGCCACATTTAAGAAAATTGTTAAAGAATATTCCTAGGCTTCCTAATATCTTTTTATTATATCTCATTTATATCGTTTTGTAACTGCTGCACTTGCGGATCTTAGAAACACATGGTATATCTGTTCACGTATATATATGTTTATACAGTTATATATAATTATGTAAAGTTGATTTGTATCGTTTAAATATATGACACGTATCTATAGGTATAAAGTAAATTTTTAAATTTGATAAAACCCTTTTTCTCTCTTTTTTTCTACACCTAAGCTACCCATATGTTATTTTGTGAATTGCATTTAGCGATAAGGCCGCCCTTTACACATTTCTTGTTTGTATACACATTGTAAATTTTGTTAAAAGGTGTACAATAAAGCTTATTCTATTCTATTCTATTTTAACATTTAAGAATTAACATTCACGAACAAATAAATGACAGATTTTTGTTACTTTCTTTTTCCTTTATCGTTTAAAGGCATCTAATATTAGGAATAATTCCTTTGTGTCAGGGAGGTATATAAACATCCAAACAACGGACACAAATAACACACAGACTCGAAACAACTATTTGTGGAATACATATTTTTTTGTGGGCATTCAACCCACGACGAGGTTCATCAGTCAGGGTCACTAACAACTAGACCAACAGACCCATCAGCAATCTAGCAATACCTTTTTTTGTGAGACTATATTGTCCCACTGCTGGGACTCCCCCAGATACTTCACATAATCTTCCCCAATGGTAACGATTTAATACTAAAAAAAAATCTTGAAGGCCGTTAAACAAATTAACTTTTAATTTTAATATAAATGAGAAAAAAATACATTTATCATTAGTAACAAAATTGAAAGTAACAATTAAAAAGTGAAACTTCATGAATAATTGAAAACTCTGCATCTACTACAATATGCGAGTAGTAAGTACACCAATAAACTGAATTAATTATGTACTTAAGCATTGTAAAACAATTGATATAGCTTTATTATATTATTTTGTTTTCGTTTTAGTATTGTCGTCCCATGTGACGTATTTTTTTCTTTACAAGCGGTGGACTCGACAAACATTCAACGGAGGCACTATTGACCACTGGGCCAACAGGATTGTCAAGTAACAATAGCAGTGTCAAAATCTTAGGAACCTTTTAATTAAATATGTTATTCTAGTGTATATGTATAAGGTATAGGGTCACTCTATCTCTTATAGTCGGTTTTATGTATAGAGTCATACAGATCTCTTACCCTGTCTGTGTACCCGTTTCTTCGTTTGCCCCCAATATAAAGTAAAATAGCGTGCCTGGTTGACGGCAAAAGGATAATTCTACGTTACTTCAGTGGAATCAAATTCCAATTGGCAAAATTTTGGTCTTTAATACACCTCTGCCTACTGCCTGAAGGGATACAGGCATGAGCATACATATGTATATGTATGTGGAAACCAATGCAAACTGACAACATATATTTACATTTATATATACGATTTTGGTCACGTGTCTTTAGGGGATGCCCGACTAGTTTCAGTCCCGACGGGAGACCATTCTCAAGGAGTAAGTCGTCCAGCCGCGACGGTACCGGACGTCACTTACCCAGAGATCACGAAAGTTTTCATTCTAACATACATTTAATTTTTTTTCTCACAAATTACATACTATTAACAAGTGTGGTTATTGACCAACTGATATACTTTATAAAATATGCACCTGACAAATAACTTAATCTAACTTAAGATTTGTGTCTTACTTACAACCGATTCTTCCTTGCATTTGCTTTTATTTTTATATTAGGTTTAAATCGAATGTATAAGTGAAGAGGTAGCAAGAGATGCGGTTTATTAGTATTACTTCACGCATTTTATCATCATCATCATCATCATCATCATCAGCCTCTCGCAGTCCACTGCTGGACATAGGCCTCTCCCATTTCATTTCAGCTTTTCAGCTTCTCGCATCCAGCTCCTGTTAGCTATCTTGCGATTAACGTCACTCCACCTGGCCTGTGGGCGTCCTACGCTACATTTACTGAGACGCGGTCTCCACTTAAGAACTCGTGTGCCTCAACGGTAGTCGGTTCTGCCTGCTAATCCAGTGGGCTATGTCGATTACCTTAGTTTTCTGCCGCGTCACCTCGTTCCTGATGCGATTCCTTAAAGTAACACCGAGCATAGCCCTTTCTATAGCACGCTGAGCAATTACCTATACAGTATACCAACGAAATGCAAACTTGTTAATTATATAGTATGTAATATAATACTTGTAAAAACGAGAAACTGTATACAAACAATACCGTACCAAATTATACAAAATTTTGTGAATTGCAGGTCGATCATAGCGCAAAAAACTATTTGAATTGTAATTAACTTCTGGTCTGCAGTTGTAGGTACATGTTTTACAATTGCCTTTAAACTAATATGTCAATGAGTTACATATATTTATAATTTATCGTCCTATTTCCGTATTCCGTTATTTTAGATTTATTCCTTGTTTTTTATAAATTAAAAGGTAGAGGTAGGTTAAGTACTAAAATATCAGTAAGATCAATATAGTACTTAAATACCATTAAATTTTAATGATCCTCGTAGTCAATTAACTCGCTACTTATTTAATTTTTTGATTAAATTTCTCATCCTTCTTTTTAATGAAATCCAAATCATTCATTTTATTCCCAAAGTGCAATAAGCGTAGTCTTCAAAATGAGGTAGTTCAGAGATACAAGAATGTATATACATATGTATCTTCCACTCTAATTATTCTAAAATAGGTGTATATTATACATATAGTAATTATACAGCATAAACTAACATAAATTTTCCCTACGCATAATTACGAAAAGTTAATGTTTACTTGAACCATGGTTGACTTTCATTTTTTTTCGTGTTAATGTTATTGGTAATTATGGTAATTGTTGAAACTGCTATTTTGACATAAAAGAAGTACATCCTCTTAATGCTAGCGGCTTAATTGTTTTCTATATTATTTAATTATCACAATCAATCGATTTTCGGCTTCACGCATCCAGCTCCTACCAGCCATCTTGCGCAAATCGTCACTCCACCTGGTCTGTGGGTGTCCTAAGCTACGTTTGCCGAGACGCGGTCTCCACTCAAGAACTCGTTTGCCCGAACGGTTATTTAATTATTTTTTTCTTCAAATAGTGAAATTTTAACGCAATAGTTATATAAATAGGAAAGTTTACATTTAATAGGATACAACTTAGAAACATACATTTTCTTTTTATGAGTTTGCAATACTTATGACTTTGATGCCTTTGTCAAGCATTGCAAGATAAACATATACTTTCGAATTTTATTTAAAAATTCAAGGCATTATTTTAAAGTTCAATTACATTTGATTAAAATATATATGTACCACTTTCTTCGATAACTTGTTGTTATCTTGTAGGTAGTGACATAATCCCGTAGTGATCTTGGGATTTTTGATAAAAAAATGTGACAAGTAGTTTTGACAGTCCTCTATTGATGTGAACCTAATGCTATCCCAAGAATTCTGAAGAGACAAACAGGGGAAAATCTGAGGGTGCATTCACACCCCCAAACAAGCTTTCTAAATATTTTGTTGAGTTTCAAAAGATGGATATTTGGCGTTATCATGATGGAAGACCACTCCTTTTCTGTTGATCAACTCCGGCCGTTTTTTCTCAATTTCTTACACGAGTCTAATTAGTTGTTGGAATTAGAGATCCAAATAGTTTTGCTTTTCAGAAAATCATAATCATAATTAACGATATTCTTCAAATCCCACCTTATTGCGTGTTAATCCAGTTTATGCTAGTCTGTGGAGCTGGACTACCCTTTAAACATGTTCACAACAGGTTTCATTACGTTTCAATGGAGGTCAAAACTGTTTTGTGGTCCATTCCAACTTTTTTTATAAACCCCATCAATTCAGTTTCAGTTCAGGGTACGCAGAGACAACAGCCCGCCACTTGCTTATCCTTCCAAACTCCCCAAGCGTCCTCTACTGTCATAACATTTTTCATACAAGGCCCACGTCAGTTTCGGGTACTGCTGACCTGCCATTTTTTCCGAACACCACCGATATGATCAGACTATGCGTATTAAGTTCACCATACTAATGCCTATCACGATAAACAGTAAGAAGGTGTATTTTTCATTGACCAGCCTCAGAGCCACCACCCAGAGTCAAATTAACCCTTCAAAAAAACCCTTTTAAATTAAATAAGTTTTAGAAGTTTTATATATTGGATATACACAAATATAGACACAGGAGAGTCCTCCTTCTTTTCGTCGGAGGAAAATTTTATTTTTTTAACTTAATTCCCGTATAAATCAACAAAGAGTAAAAGATTAATTAACTTGTGAACTAAATAATTTCTTTAATTATTTTTCTTTATGTTTTTCTTATTATCTCGTAATCTTAGTGTTTTTATATCAATGATTTTCAAGATCTGATAAAAACACTTTTTTTTTATAAACTTCTGTTTAACAATCCCAGGTAATATATAATTGTATTTTTTATATGTAAAAATTACAGTGTAAAATTATACGCAAGAGAAGCTATAATATGACTTTGTACGGGCGTCTCTAGATAACAAGAAACCGTATATGTTGGATCAGTACGTCACTTAAAGAATCTTATTTGAAGACATTTGCGATTTTATTGCTATTAGAGCTATTGCTTGCACTCTCTAATCCGTCTGTAAGAGCAATATACCTTACCTTCAATTGCATTCGTTTATTCTTCGGTTAACGGTAATAGGACGGACGGTGTATAGTATGAGAGCCATAGGCACGACCGGGCCGGCTCGAACGGTGACGATAATACCTCACAGAAGTGAAGCGGTTGTGAAGCATTTCATCCAAATTATCATCAGGTCTCCCGTCTGTTCGTCTGTCCCCCTATATTATAAAAGAAATAGGTTTGTCCCCTATTAACTTGAGCACCACTTGTAATTTGCAAAATTTCGGTATCTGATTCGCCACTGCCTACCTTTTTTGGGAATACAGGTTGAAGAGTATTTATTTATTTATTTTTTTTTTTTTTTTTTTTTCGTGTGGAAACCCCCTCGGGTCGTCATTCCACCCGGGTTTTCGGTGGAACGGTGTGTCGGAATCGAACCGACTAAAACCACACGGTATGCCTTACTGCGCTTAAAATAGGAGGAATCCGGGAACAGCTTTATTAAGACATCCGGACCCCTCCTAGCGCCTGCCCGCACTATGCGGGCACCACCTGCGGGTAACCTATCAATAAGGCGGCGTCCAGACACACGCGGACGTCACCCCCTCGCGGCTAGCTATATGGCGGATGGAGGGGAAAACCCGTCCCGACCACCCGCAGCCACACTCAGGGCGGCATGAGGCGCTGGTAAGCGCGTCTCCGCCGCCCGGTTCGCCGGCGGCGAATTGGGTCCGAGTGGAGATTATCCTCCCGGGCCCGCTCCGCCGCCTCCTTCTGTGAGATGACCTCCTCACAGAAGGCTGCGACCGCGGTAAAATTCCTGTCACTGACGACCATGGAGCGTATAATGGCCGGCAGTGACAGATCCTCTCCAATGACTGCAGTGAGGGCCCGACGCTGCGTCGCCCAAGCGGGGCAATCCGCGAGCGTATGCTGGGTCGAGTCCTCACTACAGTCGCAGTGGTGACAGGCGGGACTCAATTCTCTCCTAGCGACCGAGTGCAGGTACTTTCCGAAGCAACCGTGCCCGGAAAGAACCTGCGTTAGTCGGAAAGAAAGGGTCCCGTGCTGCCGCCCTGCCCACTCGACGATGACCGGCTGGAGCGCCTCCACGGTGGCTAAGCCAGCACGTGGAGCCTCCAGCCGGGACGACCAACGAGCCATAGTGACTCGGCGAGCGGCCTCACGCCACTCGCGTACCTCTTCGGGCGGGGGTCGATTGCCACTACCCGCCCGGAAATCAGTCGTCCGCCGATATACTTCGGCGAGCACTTCCGCCTCCAAGTCCCACGGGGGAGTTCCGGCCAACGCGCACGCCGCCTCCGTCGACACGGTGCGGTAACCGCGTATAGCTCTAACCGCCATGACCCTCTGAGGGCGCCAGAGGCGTGCCCTATTCTGGGCGGTCAGAGCTTCCGCCCACACCGGTGCACCGTATAGTGCCATTGACCGGACAACCCCCGTGTACAGCCGTCTTGTTGCGACGCTGGGTCCACCCAAGTTGGGCAAAAGTCGCCCAAGGGCGGACGCAGCGGCGACCAGCTTTGGAGCAAGCTGCCGGAAGTGCTCGTCGAAGAGCCACCTCCCGTCGAGGATCAGGCCCAGATATTTAATATGGGCCCGAACCGGTACGAGGACCGAGTTGACCGAGTATTTATGTATGTTAACCATTCAATCAATAGGTTAGTGTAGTGAGACCTTTCAATCAATAGGTTAGTGTAGTGAGTACACATATGCTCCGTGGTCGGCAGTGACAGGAATTTTACCGCGGTCGCAGCCTTCTGTGAGGAGGTCATCTCACAGAAGGAGGCGGCGGAGCGGGCCCGGGAGGATAATCTCCACTCGGACCCAATTCGCCGCCGGCGAACCGGGAGGCGGAGCCGCGCTTACCAGCGCCTCATGCCGCCCTGAGTGTGGCTGCGGGTGGTCGGGACGGGTTTTCCCCTCCATCCACCATATAGCTAGCCGCGAGGGGGTGACGTCCGCGTGTGTCTGGACGCCACCTAATTGATAGGTTACCCGCAGGTGGTGCCCGCATAGTGCGGGCAGGCGCTAGGAGGGGTCCGGATGTCTTAATAAAGCTGTTCCCGGATTCCTTCTATTTTAAGCGCAGTATGGCACACCGTGTGGTTTTAGTCGGTTCGATTCCGACACACCGTTCCACTGAAAACCCGGGTGGAATGACGACCCGAGGGGGTTTCCACACGAAAAAAAAAAAAAAAAAAGTGAGTACATATATGATTTTTTGACCTGCATTTGGTCTGCCATTTCAGCTATGCAACTGGGTTGCTGCCTTCCTCCACAAGCGCCGCATTAGGGTTCTCTGTGACGGCGCGGCCTCTGACTTCCAGGAGGTTAGCGCTGGTGTACCTCAGGGCTCCGTCCTATCGCCCACGCTGTTCCTTCTGCATATCAATGATATGTTGGCTCTTGGCAACATACATTGTTATGCAGACGACAGCACAGTACACGGGTGTATTGAACAAGGTGAGACGGTTCTTCTCGCCCGAGCATCTGTGTCTTTTATATAAGACCCAGGTTCGCTCCTGCGTGGAGTACTGCTCTCATCTTTGGGATAGCTATGCGCAGTATCTGCTTGACGCTTTCGATCGGTTGCAGCGACGCGCAGTCCGTATTATAGACTGTCCTGAGGTCACCCAGTCTCTTGAGCCCCTGCAGTTGCGAAGAGATGTCGCCTCTATGGCAGTTCTCTATCGCCTACATCACGGGGAGTGTTCTGACGAGCTCTTCCAATTGGTCCCACCTTCTCCCTTCCTCTACAGGACTACACGTGCTGGCCTGAGGAGTCACCGTTTGCGAGTCGAAGATATGCGATCCCGAATGAAACGGTTTGGCTCTTCTTTCCTGTGCCGATCAGTGAAAGCCTGGAATTCCCTACCAGCGCACGTGTTTCCTTCCCAATTTGATCCCGGGTCTTTTAAGGAAAAAGCTTCTCACCAGGCCGCCATAGTGTGGGTCACCATGCTGCATTGACTAGACATGCAATGAGGATGGTGACCACCACTCTTGGACTCCATTTATTGCTTACCATCAGGCAAAGTGGAGTCATTATGGTAGGCTTACGAATAAAAAAAAAAAAAAATGAACAAATTACCACAAAACGTGCGAGTGGTTACTAAGTTAAAGCAAACACTTACTAGGAGAGTCCGGATTTAAGTAAATATCTAGTCACAGTGCTAATACAAATAAACGATAATGGCAAAATTTCATGCCATTATCATTGTTACCATAGATCGTAGGTTCAGTGCACATGGAGAGCAATTTAAAAGTCAGGAGGTGAAGTCTGTCTGATTCGCGCACCGAGGGTTACGTAAATAAACAGACTTCCATTTCTATATAAAGGACCCGTCTATATTTTGAGGCAATCTTAAAAAAATTAAGTCCTTTTTCCCGAAAAACAAACGTAACTTTTAGTTGTTTAGTTTAGTTATATTTCTCTCTCTTTCTCCCATACATTATACATTAATATTTTTGACCTGTTTTCACGGAATCCATTATTTTAATTTTATTTCAGAAGGTGAGTACACACGGTCACACATAGCTTTATCAAAGATTTTACTAAGATAGTTATTTGGGTCAGTTTGGGAATTTTTCTTGTGTATGGGTTTTGTCAAAGGAATATATATAAAAAACTTTTCTTCTAATGCCAAAGTAAAATACGATACTTATAACAAAATGATCTAATGAAAACGCCGAAGCAAAATTAAGGATCCAATTCTACATAAAATTAAATTGCGTAATTGAGTATGCGTATTGATAAAGAGCACCCGGGACACCTAAATGGTGCCAGGGTGATCTTTACACTTCCGATTCGAATTGAACAGTCACGACACCCAATCAGATGACACAACAATCGCGGAACTCTAACTTAATATGTTAACGGTAATCTAAAGACTAGACTAGACTTGTTTTAAAGAATCTAAAAAAAGAAACAAATTTTAATGCCTAGGATAATGATAAATCACTAAACGATTTCTAATTTATGTTTTTTCACTGAGTAATTTATCACATTATCTAAAAATAAAAATTCCGCTATCTACGATTACGATTGCTTTTCATGTTGTGATTGAAAGCTTCGGAAAGTTACCGAAATGACAAGTAATAAACAAACTAGTAAAAGATTGCTACATTGCCAGAAGATTCTTTATGAACATGTTTAAATCAATGTCTGACCCCGTCTGATGACTGGTTTATATGTAAGTTTACCATTAACGAAAAGTTATAGATACCATCTTGCTATGGCAATGAAGATAACTTGCGTGAGAAGGCTGCATTCCATAAAGGTCGGTTGGTACAAAAAAAAAAAGTGAAAGAAGATTGAACTTGTTCGCGTTGTTATGATGGTATAAATAGATGCTAAATATATATCCGGTATCTTGAAAGAATTAAGTTTATAAACAACTATCTTTTGCCCCCGACGTAGTTCACGTGGACGCTTTTAACGGCACATTAGAATTTTTATACTAGACTCTAATCTATGTATCTTTGTTCCAAATTTCACCCAGATTCGTGTATCTGGCGCAACTGAGTAACAAAGGTTCATTTATATTTTTTCTAATAGTAATAATATTGATATAAATTCAGTTGGTACTGTTGGGTGTTGTTAGGTAATTGGTTGCAGAGTTTTATCTCAACGTATATATTTATGATAATAGGTTTTCAAAACCTCGATCAAATAAAAAGTATTTATTTATTTTAGTTTATCTGTTGCTGTAAGTTAGTTTCTAAAAGGATGGATGAATTACGTTTATATTTTTATGTAAAGTGGCTTTATTCATATTTTTCACATTAACTATTAATTCAAGGACATATTTCGTAATTTTATTATGGAATATGGTATGAGGTTATCAATTATTTTGTAATTTTATTGTTAAGAAAAAGTTGGGTCTACATTAAATTAAAGTTTCTTTTCTAAGGACAGACCGGTCACATCCCTCACAGTGACTACTGTTGCCCATGGCACTTACTCGGCGAAAAACTACGCAAAGATTGCTTCACAACCGGCTACTCCGATCCCATCCCAGTTTGTGCATTTGTTATTTAGATGGTTTTTACTAAGATTAATTTCAGTTTCTTTGTAATTTGTATTGACCTGATGACGCATTCTGGTTAATTAGTTTGAACGGCTAACTGTTATTACAAGATATATATGGCCAAATATTAAGGCAATATAAAATTTGTGTGTTTTAAGCTGTTGCCTAAAAACTAGTTAACAAATTGAGTAGGTATCTATCAATATAAAATCATTTTGCTTTTTAAATTTCTGACTACCAGAAGTCACTTCTGATCTATTTATGAGTGCTTCAATTGGGTTGAGTTCTTATGAAGATCATGTTTGAGAATCACTGGTTTTATAATGTTAAATTAAAGTTTAAATTGTTATAATTTTCTTATATTTCAATGGTTTTATAAATTTATAGACGTTATTAAAATCGCTTTCATATTCATTAATCATACTTTCTAATTACACGACATGTTTGACTAAATTAGGTACAATAGTGTTGGTTAAATCAAAACTTACAGTCTTTCCAAAATTAGCATGGCAAGACATTTTTTTTTTAAATTTCTATAGTAAAATGCAACTGCAATCGGATTAATTTCTATATCGAGGGACTTTAAAAACACTCTTACATGATTATTAAAAAGGTGTGCTAGTCGAGGTTGTGTTCATTGAAATTTTAATAAAATCTCCGAGGTGGAAAATTAAAGGATGAAAAATACAGTTCATTTCTGGTTCAAAGCTGGTGATATACGTTTTTTTTTTCAAAATTAATGATTCTTCTTATCATTGCTTAGCAAAATTATTCGAAAATACTTGTAAAACGTCAGAATTTAAGTGCTGTCACAAAAGCTTTCTCAAAAACCTAACATTAACAATGCTTGACAATAGACAACTACACAAAAGGCTATGACTATGACTTTGAGAAACTTCCTTAAACTTTATACATTATTAACGTAAACAAAAACCAAAAAAAAATGTTTGTGAAAGTTAAAAGAAAGTTACAATATTTCCATAAAGCATGGTTTCGAACAGGCAAGATATTTTTAAGCGAAATGGGACATGCCCAAAGTGGTGAAGATGGTCAAATAACTCACGTACGTATTTTTTATTACCTTTCATTATAACTTTGCATGGCTGTTTCTCATTACATGGCATGTTGTTTCTCAGTGTCAAACGATTAATCAAACTAGACGATGTGCGTTTACTTTTAAAAGTTCAGAGTTTAATATGTACATTTACTGATAGGTTAGTAGTACTGAGATTTACATTGGGACTACATAGAGATCTAATAAATTATTATGACGTTTTTAGACTATATATATATATATATTATATAAAGATATATGTATGTATGTAACATTCAAATGTGGCAGAGGCGTATCAATCGTACGCATTTTGCTAATCATAAATAAGTGTCTCTTACGGAATTGGGCACTTAAGAATTAAAAATGGAAAAATTGGGAGTCCGTTCAAAAGGAAATAGAAGGACAAAGGATGACAATGTAAAAATGTATAGCTTACACGGATGGATTAAGTGGTTTAAGCTATAGCTCAAGCAGCTTTTGGTAGAATATCTGTAATTTATAGTGGCTATAGCCGGAGGAGGAGGAGGGAAAATAAGTTTCGTTTATTTTGACAAAATATCGAGTATAGTTTAACGATAACCATTGCACAAACTAGGTACTATATTTCTTTTGTTTTTGATGCATATTTTTAAGTGCAGTATTCTAAAATATATAGTATGTATGGACATATACCTACATACATGGATTTTAATTAAAAACACCGATATTCACTTTGTCTACACACACACAGGACTGCAAGCAAGTTGTTGTTGAAAGCATACAAGGTGTGTCAGAAGGGACAGTCGTGTTTTAGAGTCTACGTGAGCTTTGAATGCAGGTCAATAATGCTAGCCCAGTAGAATAAATTGTGTTTATCAGACAATTGAATGCATGAAAATAGATCGGATAAACCATTCAATAGGAGAAAGGCCAGGTCCAAAAATGTGTACACTTTAGTCAGAGAGTCCCACAGAGCTGGTGCTTATAGAAAACTATCGAAAGATACTTGGCAGTAATCGTAAATGAATGCATTGGTCCAGTTATAGCCAATATGGATCTTTCTCTTTATTTCTGTTTTTCTGAATGATAGTGCCCGAACTCATAATGGTAAGATTATTAATGAATACTTTCAAGAAGTAAATAATAACTGTACGAAATTTATTACGCAGCCCGGACCTCAAACTGATTGAGTACGCTTAGGGCAAGCTCAGATATGTTTAAGTTGTCACTTAAATGAATGAATGTCCTACTTTTTACTTACATGACAACATTAACACATATACACAAATATAGTCACATTAATATCCATGAAGGGACAGGCAGAGGCATCTCAAGCGCCAACTTGTTCATGACCTTTATTTAGTCCCGCTTATTAAATAGGGGGTAAGCCTATTGTCATTATTCGCCCACTGTATCACTTTAGACACATGGCGCCCACAGGAAGAGATAGGTTGGCCCAATGGATGGTTGGTTCAGTATTCTACAATTTTTTCTGTTACATAACTTATAAATATTATATAACTGTGTATGTCTGTGTGTTAGTCTGACTTCTGGACTCAGTCGAGTCTAGACTTCTTTTCTTTACGACGGCCTCTTTTTCCCGTGATTCGATTTCCATTGGTGGCAAAAAATTTGTATGATCTACAAAAAGTTGTCCAAAGTCTGGGTGTGTTTTGTGTCCGTTGATTGAATGTTTGTAAAGCCACCTGCGACACAGGATTTATTCCATAAATATATTTGGGCTACTATGTGATTAAAATCCGGCCACTGTATGAGTGGTTTGACTTGTTGGATGACGGTAAGAAGCTTGCCCCCTATTAAGTTAGTTGGACTAAATGGCAAAAAGTGGTCATATCAGACGCTTTATACCATTTTTGGGGGTATGGGCGTATAGACACAGCTAAATTTTCATAAAGAAAATAAGAGATTTTCCCGAAGAAAAAAAAATACAGAAATTACTGGCGAAAGATGAATTTTATCTCCCAAAACAAGAACCAGTACATACCAAATATGGCTAACAAAATGTTGTTTCGTGAGAAACTTTTGAACAAAGAATGACTCATATATTTTACTTTTTATAACATACTTACATATATATGTTATATTGTCCGCAATTTTTACTACGTAGCTAAGATACCATCCGTTTGTGTTTAGACAGTAACATTTTAAATTATGATAATAATATTTTCAGACTATATTCGTAGAATAGACTAGACAATATATTTAAATACCTAGAATGACACTGATATAAGTGAAAGTTAATATAATTATTAAAACAATGTTTATAATAATCATATTTTACTTTAGTCATAATAAAATAAACATTCTCGATTGGCTGTATTTCAATAATCCTATCATACAATAACTCGTATAAATGTTGAACACAAAGTATTCATAAAATTTGTGTTGTATTTAAATCACGCCTATATTTCTGAAGGGTGTAAGCAGGGCCCTTTTCAATGCCTATATTTTGAAGAATAATAGGGACTAAGTTACTTGCACTAATTTAGTCCCACTTACGTAAAGGCTGTTACTGTTATCCGGGCTGTTTGGAAAGTTAGATGGGAAAATTTAGAGTCAATAAAAATGAAATTGAGGATACACAGGCAAGGAAAGATATATTGCTTATATGTATAGATGTACAGGGGAGTATCAGTAATAACTGAAGCAAGTCAGGGTGGCATAACATGTAATGAACTGCTGATACCGGTAAGTTCGAGCCCTCTAACCGAAATAATTACACGGTAAGGTCTTGTTTGTAAATGACGCTTGTCTGTGTCATCATTGTCATCTGGACATAGGTCTGTCACAACGCCGCTGTAAGTAAAGCGCCGTAGAATAGAATAGAATCCGTTTATTTGCTTAAAATGTAGAACATAGCACCCACTCAACTGCCTTTCTCTTGTCTGTGTGCGTGCGTTCATTCAGGCACTGTTTTGTAGTGTAGTGTGCACTTAGCTCCGCATAATATAAGCATTTTACTATACGATCACTAATGTTTGCCTGTCAGTCTAGTGGTTAATCGGTAGAGGTCGTGGGTTCGATTGCCATCCAGGACAAATAATATTGAGATGACCAGGATCACTTGTTCGGTATCTCGGTGTAATTTATATATAATACGAATGTATTTAGAAATATGTATATAAGTATGTTTATTAGCAGTCTGGTTATCATAGCACAGGCTCTGCTTAGTTTGGAATCAGACGGCCGTGTTTGAGATCTGTTTGTTTATATTTATATGCTCTCACGTTTTTTTTACTGAACCGAAGTGCATACACCTTCTTGCTTTGCCAGTAATAAATTATAGAGTCTAGCGTTTACTTTAAATTAAAAATACTTTTCGATAAGGATAGACACAATAACTTTTACGTGTGCGTAAGTTGCGGGCGAAAGTTTCTTCAGCATATGTGCATGTATTTATGAATAAAACAAGACAGTTTTTAGTACATACACAACACTCACGACTGTATCCCCGAAGGGGTTGGCAGAGGCGTAACTAACGCTTACGTTTTGCCGACTATAATTTAGTCCCATTGGGGACAAGCTATTCTTGTCTATCGGGCACTTTTGAGATTTGAATGAGAAAATATGTGTATATTGAAAATGAATATTGATAAGAAATGGCAGAAGGAAAAACCCATTGTTCACATAGATAGGCTTGAGTGTATAAGAAATAGCTGAAGCAATAACATACCTAAAATAATTACTTATAACTCGAAACGACTGGCCTGTTTGTCTAGCGGTTAGCGATCCTGACTGCTAAGCCGAGGTCGATTCCCACCCAAATCAAATATTTGTGTGATGAGTACGACCATTTGTTCTGTGTCTGGGTATAATTTATCTATACCTTATATGCATGTATTTAGAAATATATAAGTATGTTTATCAGCAGCCTGGTTACCATAGTACAAGCTCTGCTTGCTTTGGGATCAGACGACCGTGTGTGAGATGTGTGGAGCATTTATTTATTTATTATTTAATGATCGGTGCCGGGTAGTCCAAGCCAAATCTTACTTTTTATTCTAATCTCTATTTTATTTATTTTAGGTTAGCCAACAATTGTTTACACATTACATTTACTATTTATCAACTAAACAACATTTGCTGGTGTAACAATTATTATAGGCTAACACCATTTTTTGTACTATATTTATGTGTATCTTGACTACTATTTAATGCGTGTTATGACATACTAATTGTCACAGATTACGTGGACAAAATTCAATATTGTGACAATACAAGTCTTTTAAATACTAATAAATAAACCAGTTAATTTACAATAGCAACCGAACATCAGGTAACAAATTACGACATTAAGTGAAAGTACTTTGATTTGTTCAAGTACTCGAATGAAAATAAAAGTATATTAACAAAACTGTGAATCAGATTCGGCTAAATGATTACACTTTTACAATGACTTCAAGAAGGAGGAAGCTCTCAATTCGATTGAATGGGTTTTGTTTTCTATCATTTATAATACATATATCTGTATTATTTTTTTAGTTTATTAACTAGGTAGTAGTATTAACAATGGAACATGTCGGTATGCAGACTATGCAGTATTCGAGCATTAATACAAATTCATTCTATTTTTTATATATACGTGTAGTAAAAGACTTATGAAATTAACTGTCAGCCCCATCATACTTAGTATACAAATGAATTTATTAAAAATATGAACAAGAACTTATAAAAAAAATTGCGGCTTTTACGTAAGGTTATTCTAAGATCTTCCATATGTAAGGATAGAAAATTTATGAATGACAATCACAGCTCATCCTAATAATCTAGGTAATAATGAGGGCTTTTTCAACGAATCTTAAATAATGGACAGGAGTATGGAATAATACTAGCAGCGTTAACAACAATAACAAGACAAAGGTTAAGAAGGGTACAAAAACAAGTCAAGGGTTAACAAGGGTACAATAACAAGTCAAGGGTTAACAAGGGTACAATAACAAGAAAAGGGTTAACAAGGGTACAAGTAATGAGTGCATTACATTATTAGTCTTCTTGTTAACGCCAGCTAAGCGAAATGCTTGTGTTAGATGTAGGTCCTATTTGAAGCGTAGTATGACACAACGTTTAATTTTAGTCACACCGTTCCACCAAAAACTACAAAAAAAAAAGAGAAAAGGGTGGGTCACTACGGGACTGAACTGGGTGCGGTTCGAACCCTCAATCGCTTGTCGCTCGCAAGTATGACGTATAGCCGCTTCTACCGCCGATTTAGATCAGATTGAATTCATACTATAACAATTTTAGTTTAAGCTAAGTTATTTAGTTTATTAATCAAGATAAGTACTTTTTCTAATGCATGTCATTTTCTGTACACTAGGCAACATGTGTGATATTGTATATCGTGATTTTTCAGTAGTAAAGACATATATACAATACATGCAAGGGGCAGGCCCAGGTGTATAAAAATACCCTTTTAGTTTGTATTTATTTCCTGTCAAGGGCGCATATTTGTCTCACTTTCTCTTAAACCGGCTGCCACACATTGGCAGTAAAGATAAATATATACCGGAGACACCAAGACATGGCCGGGCTTTCGATTTTCGGCAGCAAACCGGTTATGAAGCTTATTTAGAAGGTAAGTAAACGCAGATTCTTTTCCTCAAAATTTTCCATTGATGTGGGCGGTTGTAACATCAATCGGGAGGGATTTTTTATTAGAATATTTATTACTAGCAAACCCGGCCTGCTTTGCCTAAATTATGGTAGTACAGATCAATAATATAAAATGTTATTCATAGAAATAAACTTAATAAATGTGTCCGCCTTGTGTATACACACGAATATAATTTAATAATATGTATGTTGCCACGAAATAGTTATAAAAGCGGGTCGTCTATTTCTTACGTTTTTAGCTATCTCATGTTATCTTGTCAAGTATCAAAAAAGGGCAAATTTTATCGTTTACGTACACATTATTTATGTTATAAATTCACCTAAACATTTATTTAGAATTTTTATTTTTCTTTTAACAAAAAAAAAAATAGAATTGTGGTGTCGCTCAGATCTCCTATAGTCTAATATTTTTCATCTACATTGTATTCCTTTATTTGAAACCGTTTGCCCATCGCACGCCATCAAAGTGTATAACTCGATAATTTATTTTCGACTTAGTCCACAAAAAAAAAAATACATTGAAATAAGGTTTGTATCTATATCACCGAGAAAGAGCCTAGCTTCCTATCAGCAAAAGAATTTTTAGAATTGAATCGGTTGATCCCGAGATTACTGTGAGCGTTGACTACGCCTCTGTGTATCATTTCAGGGGTTTATTAAAATATCTAGATAGACTCAGACTACTAAAATATATCTTTGACACTGCTTGGCTTTTAAGGACGTGATATTTTATAATGTATGTTATTAGTCAAATAATTGTTTTTTTTTTATTTAGAAAACCGCCTTCAATGCACCTTATCAATTAGTTTGGGCAATACCTTCAATTTGCATTGCATTTAGCGATAAGGCCGCCCATTGTACATTTCTATTTTACATAAATACTGTAAATTTCTGTTTTAAGGTGTACAATAAAGTATATTCTATTCTATTCTATTCTATTGTAATAACGTGCAATTTAAAATTATACAAAACATCTGCTCCGTCAATTCAGTAACTATCCAAAGGTTGCCTGTAAGATATTGCTCATGTGAAAATATGAGATGAATTTTATATGTATACTAGCTGTTGCCCGCGACTTCGTACGCATTAGTAATGTTCCCGCGAAACAAAAATTTCGTCCAAAAAAAAGAAATTGGAGATAAAAAATTGATGTTGGCCGATTCTCAGACTTACCCGCTTATATGCACATAAAATTTCATAAAAATCGGTCCAGCCGTTTCGGAGGAGTATGGTAACTAACATTGTGACACGAGAATTTTATATATAAGATTTGGTGTACAATAATGAGTACTTACTTACTTAGTTAAATAGCAGATAAAAAAATCAACGTCGATGTTTCATATAAATGACTTGTGATCAATTCATTGTGATATGTGTAAATAAAACTTTAAATTAGATTTAGGGATGAAATATGTATTTCATTGCTTTTATAGGATTAACGTCACCATTTCTAAAATAATATTAAAAACCCATCTGGCTTTATCACTGTCTTCGTTATCTGATAAGAAAATTTTCAAATTAAATTTGGATCCAAAAACGGCAAGCCGTCAACCGGACACTTTTTGATTTAAAGGTGTGAAAATTGATAATATATTGAAGGGGAAAGCTAAGAACAAGGGATCCTGTAAGGATTGGGATGTTGTTTACATGGGTGGATTGGGAAGTGTATACAACAGCGCGAGGACGTCTGAGTCGTATACTTGTAACTTTGGCTGTGGCCGGGAGGTCCGAACTCTCCTCCCATGTACTGTAAGAGGTATCCATACTAATAATATAAATGCGAAAGTAACTCTGTTTTTTTTTTCATATTGCTTAGCAGACGGGTCACCTGATGGTAATTGACTTCCGACGCCCATGAACACTTGAACACTACACAACCCAAGACCAACATAAACAGAACCCTGAGAAATGGTGTAGACTACATTTTGTCTTCAAAATATACTTGAAGGTTGCAAATTGGGGATCTTAACAGTGGTAGAGCCATGCTTATGCACGAATGGGCCGGCTCAACCCGTGCGATACCACGGCCACACGAATGGTTTGGCTTCTTATGCTTAGAATAGAAAAAAGACTATCCGAATACAGACTTAATAGAATCGTGGCACCAGCCGACAGCCCAGTTATCTATAAATAGCCAACACCATTCGAAGAGGAACCCATCACCATACGACATTTAAACATAAACAAGCGTGGCCGTACAAGTGTCGTGCGGATGAGTCGACTGTAGTAACAGTGTCATGTGCATTAGCATACTTTTAAAAGCCATACGAGTTTGGTTTCCGTATTCATGTGTTGACCTTGGCTGGTATATTTAATGAAATAATTACAATATTACTGTATATCCTTTTTATTATATATAATTACGTAAAGTTGATGATATCTGACGGCTGACGACTGTCAGAGTCCGTAATTTGAATATTGAGAAAATTAAGTTGTTCATAATAATTTTGGCGTCTTTATATTAATGTAATATAGTTTTCAAAGTCTATAATAATAAGTTCTTTGCTTAACTTTTAATCGGATTTGAATGACTCTTTTTGTAATGGTTAGTATGCATGTTGAAGAATAATATAGGCAAATATATCACGAAGGGATAGTATTGTATATAGACGAATATGAAAACATTAAAAGCGATGACCACTCCAAGAATTATAACAGCAAGCTTAAGGTTATGTAGTTGTTTAAAACTGCTTGAAATACTTTACATAAATGTATAATTTTGGTCTGTAGCTTTCAATGTAATAATATACCAAACATTATTCATTAAGCATTATAGTTATTTTGTATGCTTTAGGATAAGAAAAGAAGAAGAAACTAAGTAACTATATATGTCCTTTTCTCTTATCCTGTCATGTGCATTCAGAATTTAATTACGATTGATTAATTCATAAAAGCGTTATAAAGAAACTCAAGCTGGTATTTATAACATTGATTAAGATTAACTATATCTGACATACTACTAATGTTAAAAACTACCGTTAAAACGTCGTTTTTAAAGCACTATTAATCCATTACACATACATATATATATACAGAGGTATCGGAGGTAGGAGGCAGAGAGGCAGGCAGAGCTAACAACATTAGCAACATTTTCTAAATCATAATATTAATACATCATCATCAATGCGATAAATAGCGGTTCATAATAATAATAATTTGGCGATCATTGTTTCGATAATCATATCTGCTCACGGGTTGATAGCTATGAGAGTCGACCAACACCTTAGAGGCTCTCGTTAGATGGTTGGATCAAGGGACTGGTGCAAAAGGCGGTACTCTTTGAGACGGCACGCATTGTCAGGAGGTTCCTATCTTTGGAGCCCTAACCACCGGTGTCTTGGTCCCTGTACCCGATGTCGGTGGTCTACTATTTTTTATAAATATAAAGGGAATAATAATAATAATAATATATTTGTTGAATTGAATAAAGATTATCATAATAAACATAAATAAAATAGTTTATTTCACACTATACTTTCTTTAAACAATATATTTTAATATAAACTAAGATAAGATTTTAATTTAAATGATGTGCAACTAGATACATGAACTGTCGACATTGCTGGTGGTTAACTAAGTTTTTGTATTGACACTATCTCCTTAACTAGCCTAGAACTAGCCTGTATCTTAGGCCTTTAGCCGTGTAATTTATTTTCGTTTACATAATGTATTGACGACACGTCACTCCTGTGTCATTATTATTGTGTGTGGTTGTAGGTTTGTGTGTGTGCGTGTGCTAGTTCAATCCTTTAATCGCCTTTTACGACACTCATGGGAAGCAATGGGTAGTGTCACCCATTTTATTCCCATGAATATGAAGGAAGAAACGGGTGACACTATTCTACTCCACTGAACAAATCACGGCTTCCTCTTTAACTGATGTAAAAACTAAATTTATACTTTTGTTGACGGGCCTCTTGGTCTAGTGGGTAGTGATCCTGACTGCTGAACCGGAGGTTGTGGGTTCGATTCACCACGTTCCAAAAATTTGTGTGCTCCACAAAAAAATGTACTTAGTCTGGGTGTTCTTTGTGTATGTTGATTTTTTTATGCGAACGGCAAACGAGCAGACGGGTCACCTGATAGTAAGTGACTACCGCCGCCCATGGACACCCACAACTCAAGAGTCACAAGTGCGTTGCCAGGCCTATCAGGCAGGAATATACTCTTTTCTTGAAGGTTTGAAGGTCGTATTGATCGAGAAATATGACAGGCTACAATTAAATGATTTTAATGCTGGGGGTGACACAAGAATTATTCCTAATCCAGTTGTCTTTTTTAAATAAAAAATGAAAGAAAGAAATTTTAAATCTTCGAAGAATGCTTAATAAACTTAGGTATCTATCGTCCATTCTGAGTTTCATGAAAAGAAGACAGTATTGCTCACTCTGCTCAACAACTAAAATCTACAAATGATTTTGAAACACAGCATTTGCAATATATTTTAATACCAATAGATACATACAATGAAAATAGAAAACGGGTCATGTCTATGAAGCTTGCTTGATGTATTTATTTATGAATAAGCACTTGACATAGCTTCAGGTGAATTTGTGGTCGTGTGAATTGAGTATTGTTAGAGAACACCAGAGAAGTGTTACATGTTACAAACTGTAAGCATATTAATTATAAAAAATATGTTTATATGAAGTTTTACTTTTACAATTTTTAATCCAAACTAAATCTAAATAAGATAATATATATAAAACCCATATATAAATTGTAAATTTTTAACTTGTTCTCTTACTTTCTCAGACATCATCTTGAAAGCTAACACCGTAAGTCGTTAAGACATTGCAACAATGATACCACCCATCAAATTGTTAGGCTGTAGGGCGTGACAAAGACACATCAAACATACACACATAAATTCACAAAAAATATAACCCTGTTTCTCGCACAGTCAGGTAAAAATTAAAGTTTCTCGTTACCCAACATTTGGAATTTATTGCACCCAGCGTGGATAGAAGTCACCATGATTTCTTCAATTTAAGTAACATAATATCTACAAAAAATGAAAGTTTTCCATTAGGTGGTCTAATTGATAAAAAAATATACCTTATATGATATGGGGGGCTAACAAACACAGGGTCTCCTGATGGTAATTTTCAACCACCACCCATGGACACCGGTAATTCAAGAGTCCTAAGTGAGCTGCCCGCCTTTGAGGGTGGTAACCTGCTTGTCAACTCCGGTCGGGCCGAATCATTCCCATTCTAAGCAGGACTCTTCCACGGTCTTTAATAAATAATAAGAATATTGGAAATTTTAAACTTGGATGATTTGTTCACAAATGCAAAATATTGCTTGCCTTATGCTTCTCGGTTGAGTAAAATAGAGCCACCGGGGATCAAACTGTTGTCTACCAGACAGTATGTACACAGTCATAAAGTGAACGATTGGCGGCAATAAACTTAAGCCTTATAAGGTCGGTGACACCAAATTCTTACGGCCAAAATATGGTTTCATACACCTCTACTTAAGCCTTAAGCGATACAGGCGTGAGCGTATGTGTGCTACTGTGCTATTTAGGACATAAAATAATTCTTTTCAAATTAAGCTTTTCTGGCATGACTTTAGGAGAAAATTTAGATTTTTTCCCTTAGAAAACCAATATATAGCGTATTTTATGCGAACTCTACATAAGAGACTCAGTTTTGTAAATAATATGTGTAAAAAATGACTGGATTTACTTTGACTGGATAAGACACATCAAATAATGTTTTTTTCGACAAAATCGATTAAAGTGGTAAATGTCAAGAGGGATTCATTACTTTAGTGTGTTACGTGGGGGTTCGAACCCGTAACCACATGTTCGCAAGTCGAACTCTCCATATAATTATACCAAACTAATCGATAAGACGAAAACAGGCCATTCGATTATTTTTTTATGAAATGGAGTGATTCAGAAACGCCGGTGTTGGAATGTTCAGAGTTAGCTTTGTTTACATGGCATAGTTAATCTACAAAGTCCTAACTAATTTCACAATCGTTCCCTTAATGCTAAGGATCGTGACTCCTTTTCATCTTTCGGAGTGCGATACGTGTCCAGCTCCTCCAGCTGTTCAGAGATCTGGTCTGAAGTGCATTGGAACTGTAATTTCCATGATTTATTTTGTGACATACCTTATAAATAGTATACGATTATAACATTTGATGTAACCATATTTATTTAATGTCAATATATGTGCGTAAAGTGTATTGTGAACTATTTTTGTTTTGCATGTGTTATTTATAAATATGACAAAATGTGTAATGCACCAAATAAATTACTTGACATTCTTTGTAACTCATTTAATGCAAATAAACTTATACGCTAGCATGCGTCGCCCGTATTTATATATTATTATTCATAACTGTAATTTTGTAATTTTTTTTGCAAGAAGTAAAATTTTTTGTATGTATGTACCTATGTCTGTATCTATGTTTTTCATACGCTTAAGAGATTATACAGCTTTATGATTTTCAATACATGTCATTTAGGGGAAGTGACATAGGGTTTTTATTTCTTTAATAATTATATAAAAACAATACTAAGGATATTACCACAAGCCAGGTGGAGTGACGATTTGCGCAAGATGGCTGGCAGGAACTGGTTGCGAGAAGCCGAAAATAGATCGAAGTGGCGTGCAATGGGAGAGGCCTATGTCTAATTGGTCCAATTGTAGACTGCGATAGGCTCATGATGATGATGATTATTGCTTTCGAGAATTCATTAGTACTTACTGGTGACCGCTTGCCATCAAACAATCTAAGGACAACTTTCATGACACTCTGATAACTTTAGTACAAAAACTAAAATCTAAATTACAATCTTTACCACTAAAACCGCTAAGCTTAATCTTTCGTTGAAACAAGAAAGTTAGGTAGAAAATTAACACTAATTTAATTCTATTTGATGACCATAATCGTGACTTATTCTGAGAGTAATAAGTCGGTATTATTTAGGAAAGTGTTCCTTCTTCTTGCAAACGTTATCTTCAAACCAGTATCGCTATTAAGACGGTTCAAATGTCCTTCTCATTACGGTATCCATGGATCCGTGCAGGCTTTAGTCGCAACAAAGAAGCATCATACATACATATGCAGGTAAACTTTTATTTGATTGTAACAATTATGTGCTATTCTGTGAATGTCATAATAAATGCTTTTTTTTCTTTCTTTCTTCTTTCTAAATACATAATTCTCTTTGATAATATTACGAGATTGATTAAATTATTTTAACGACTTCTATGGCCGTAAATTCTGCGATACCCATTCGTCCATAACATTAAAATGCATGTAAAGATTTTATATATATATATATATATAAAATCTTTTGTCTAATGCATATCTATCTAATAATAGTAATAAAAATATATGATGATGATTCAAAATGATCTCCATTGGCATTAATACAGTCCTTTAAACGTGGAGGCCAGTTATCAATAGAAATACGCACTCTATCCATGGGAAAATTCTTCACCGCCAATCTTATGGATTGTTTCAGGGACTTCAAATTTTTATGGCATCTTAATCCAGTGGATAAGGACTGGAACCAAATGACGTGGACAGCCAGTCTTTATCTCTGATGAAGTCAAAAACGTTCGTCCACGTTTGTGTGGATCAGCTTTATGGCCAGGTGCTGAATCTTGCTTAAAGGACCATTCTTGGTGTTATTAAGAGGCTTAACAATCTCAAGCAAGCAATCTCGAGGTACGATCCTCGATGCTTTAAAACCCTTTCACAAAAATATGACTCTGTCACTGCTTGATAGCTTGATACACAAAACCATCACTGAGACCGCATAATGCCAATATTGTACTCCTATAAATATAATATTTTTTGTAAGATAAGATATTTTCTGTATTTAAAAGAAAATGTTCCATGCTTGCAGCTACATACTCTTTTTACTGGACTGTGTAGTAGTAATTTTTGAAATCTGGTAAACACCGCACATTTGTTGTACATTTATCATGCGTAGGAATGTAAAGGAAAGTTGGTTTGATAGAGAAACTGAAGCTGTAACAAGCCGATGATGCTTAGCGTTAAGTTATGTCGCAAGTTATGCCGCAATACGTTGCAGCGCCCGGCGTCGCCATACGTAGGACATCTTTAAATTTAACTTAACTTAACTTTTTATCATTTTTTAAATCCCATTATACCTACTAGATACTTCAGCCAAGAGGCAGGGAGGCCAGGTATAACCACCTAAAGTATAAAAAGGTTTCAATGCGAATAAATTATGATTAATTGTAATAAGCACTTTTATTTTCTTTTTTCTGGGTGTTAATTACGCCTCTGCCCCTTGGGGAATACAGGCATACAGGCGTGAGTATACGAGTGTGTATGTATGTCTTCAACACTTAATTTTTCTTCAATTTTTTTTTTTATATTCGGTCGAGCAAGCGTAGAAATTATTAACATGAACGAACGATTACTCCGACAATTTTTATTATTTTTTGTATACATTACAGGGGGGCAGACGAACAGACGGGGCACCTAATGGTAACTGATAACCGCCGTCCATGGACACCTGCAACTAGAGAGTCGTAAGTGCGCTGCCGGCCTTTGAGGGAGAAGAGGGATGAGGGTATGCGGGGAGGGGAAAGAGACGAGGATGAGGAGATGGGAAAAGGAGCGGGAGATCAGGAGAGAGGAATAAGGAGAGGGGAGTTGGGCCTTTGGAAACCTCACTAATTTCGGGAAAATGCAACGTAAATATTGCTTCACAACTTTTTCTGTGAGACCGTGGCATCGCACGGGCTGAGCCGGCCGTCGTGGTACTTAGTGAAGTCTCGTCTCTTCTCTTGTGTACCTCAGACGTTAATCGTTTATCCTAATGACTATAAATAGCTTGCTTGTATTTACAAAGCGGCGGTAGCGTGATGGCTATGGCGACGGACTTGCGATCAAGTGGTTGCGGGTTCATACCCCGCCCAGTACACTACCGTCGTAAACCCACCCGTAACACAAGCATTTAGCTTTGCTTAGGGGATTAACAATAATACTAGTAATATGTAAAGTAAAGGCAATTTAGTTTTATTCGGTAATCATTGGTATACAGCCACATGTGGATGATACGGATCGATGAAACAATTAAGTGAAAGCTTGAAATTTGTATGCAGCCGTAATATGTTTAATAGTTTTAATGTTTACAGCATTTCCTGATGTCTGATAAGCATTACTTTCTTCTAGTTTAACATAATTAATGTATACGCATAGAATAATATGTTCTGAATTAATTCTACTGTTTTTTAACTTCTCTTAATTCTGCAAATGCGATACGTTTTGATGGATGTTTGTGACTCAATTCGACACAGCGGCTTAACGGATCTAGATGCAATTTAGCCCAGAGATAGGTTATAACCCGGAATACATAGTCTAGGTATTATTCTGATCATAAATTAGATTTAGCTTTTGCTCAAGTGCAAAGAGTGCACGTTCCCAGTTAGATACCGGAATATCAATCATCTTGCTACAGATAAAGCCAAAGATGCAGAGCTGACTGCCAACCTTCAGTAATTGGAGCAGCACCAAACGAATAAAAAGTAGTTAGACACCGCTTTTTGACAGTCTCTTTTACTGCTAGTATTCTTTTAGAATATTTGACAAACAACACCCAAAGACGTTCCGGTGGTCAAGTCTCCCGCAGGTCATCAGAGTCACTGAGACTAAGAGCGAGATGGTACCACGTGGCTCGTTACACTCTACACCTATAATGAGTGCATCATCAGTGTCAGTCCTCTTGTCGTTTTCCGCTTGATGAAAATTGGACTACTTCATTAATTCAATCATGATGATCATGAAACTCTACCTGGCTACTTTCAGCCACATAAAGAGCATCAAAGGACTTTGGACTAGCCTGTCGGTAAAGTGGTTAGTAACCCTGACTGCTAAGCGAGAGGTTGTGGGGTCGATTCCCACACGGGACAAAATTTTGTCTGATCAACAAATAATTGTCAAGAGTCTGGGTGTTATTTGTGTATGTTGTTTACCCGGCGTTACACGAAGCACTCCTAAACTTCTTTTAAAAAACACAAACAAGGTCTGGTATTTTATCGTATCTATATGCGTAATGCCAGAGTTAAACAAACTACACACAAAGTGATTCGAGACACATAGTTGATATGTAAATATAGCGTCGAGAAAGCCGCGAAATAACTTGACTTTGCTTAAGTAGACAATGATGAATCATTGGCCATGGCCATTTTGGCATGGCCATTTTGAAAAAACAAGTTATCACTTATGTTGCAAGTGAGAGTGTGTACCACCTGCAAAGCTTAAAAGGTGTCCCGTGAAAATAATATTGACGTCCTAACTCCAATTTGCAAAAAAAAATATCCCCATTTCCATAAAGCCTTATGTTCTGTAAACTTACTAATAAATACGGCAAAATATCTAGAAAAAATAATTAAAAAAATGACGGTCAAATTAAAACTAAATTTCCCTACAGGTTAAAAAAAAAACAAAAAATATATCACCTGTGTCCCATCACTAGGTATCCTTATCACAACACAAACACGTAAGTACGAAAACAGGTCATATGTGCAAGAACAGCACGCGCGTTTCGTTGGCTATCACTTGACTTACTAAATTCATCTCGGCTAAACGGTGAGCAGGAGAATGTTTGGCTCTCTTTCGCACTACAGTATAGTGATGAGAGTTGTTCTTATCGATGTGCGAAAATGTTAAATACTTTTTTCTTTAATATGTAATATTTGTATTTTTTCCTTAGGTTTAGAATTGCATATTAATAAGTTGCTATAGAGTTATAGTATTTTAGAATTAAATAGTAACCTTTTTATTTTAACATGAAGTAATAATACTAAAGTAGCCTTTAGAAATTCGTTTTACTAAAAGCGAAATGCTGAACAAAATATTTAGTAGATTATGTGTAAGTCACTTTATTATATTTGGAAATATAAATAACTGTTAAAGCTATTCTGAACATTAAAAGTTTTAAATTTAATACTCAATAATTATTGCTATTCCACAATGTAAGTTGTTCGACTATTTTTTCTTCTTTTTTAATTTCTTATTTATCCAGAAAGAGTCAATTGTGTTAGCACCTATACAGTTATTTGAACCTGTGTCAGTAGTTTACAATGTTTTTTTTTCATTTTATAATTTCTGACAAGGCTTTTCATTATAACAGAGTAATATTTATCGGCTATGACTCTTATAGTGCTGTTACTGCTGTCCCACATTCTTGTTACCAAAGAGGCACCATATCTCGCTTCCATAAACATTGCACATAAAGCATCGAAATCGATAACCCATGTACTTCACTTCACTACCAATGTCAATTCGAGTCTCAAGAGCAAGGTGAAGATCTGGGTCTTTGACCGTGTATAGTGGCCGACGAAAGCGTGAGGTTGTACCAACATCGATTAACTTTTAGTTAAATCAAAGTTTTAGTAGTCATTAGACAGTATATACATACTTTTTCAGTTGAAAGCATTAATTACTTCAGTTTGTTTGATTGTGTAGATTCTGTAGTTTATTTTATAAAATTTAAACATAAATAATTAATTAATTACATAGTTTACAGTATTCCACTGCTGGACATGAGCATTTCTCCCATATGGCTGATAATCGCTTGTGAGTAAAAGATTAAGCAGCGAATAATTAACAAGTGCCCTAAGTATTTACGTGGGAGAACCATGCTTCGGCAGGTAAGGGCCGGCTCTACCGGAGCATTACCACGGACCCACAGAAAACCGGCTGTTAAGCAATGCTTGCATTGTGTTACCGAGTGAGTGGGGTACAGGAGGCCCAACCCCTTTCTCTTTTTCTCTTCTTCTATTAATAAATGTTCTGAGTCTGGGCGTTATTTGTGTTCGTTGTTAGAATGTTTGCAGAGTCCCCTAGTACGACCCAGGTAATTTCTAGTAAGGGAGTTGTCTCATGATAAAAAAAAAATATAACTTGTTACGTTATTTTTCTACAGTTACTTAACTCCAGTTAAGCGCGGTGCAACTGTACGATTGCTTTCGAAAGCGACAGCCTGGTGGGTGCTATCCGCCTAATCACTTATTGAATACAAATTAAGATTTACTTACAAACCAATAAAAATAACGTCTTGTCTCTTCACTACTACTATTATACATTTAATGACCTAATTACCTCCTGCAATGACACAATTACCTCTTTTGTTACTATTCATAAGTAATACATATATGTATGTATATTTTTATAACTTGTAGGTTTGGACTCCCCCCCACCAGCCAGTTCGAGTTATAGGTACGGGACCCTGACTTGCTTGAGCTATTGCTTATGCTTCCCAATCTATCTGTATAAATAAAATGTTTTTTCTTCCCTGTCTATCCTGCCTTTCTCATTCAATAAGCTCTAAAGTGCTCTTATGATGGCATATTACGTAAACACATTTTGCGGTCTTAATATAGTCCGCAAAATGAGGGCGTAAATACGCCCATGCCTACCGCTCCGGCACAGGCACACACACGCCTGTGCCGCAGCGGTAGACATGTATGAATTGTGTATATGTAATGTGTGTGTGTGTATGTTCATAATGTACAAAATTTCATTTTGTCAATTTTATACTTAAAATTGAGTTCCAGCATCTGTTTATGTAATTTGTTGTAATTACGTCATACGTTATAAACGTCGCTTTCTTTTAATTGTACTCTTATCAGTTTAATTTCAAAATATCCTTTTATCTTAATATAATTTTCGTTAAACTCCAACAATTTTGCGCTGCTGTTGAGATGATATCAATTCTCAACATATAATAGTGAACTTGTCGAAATTGTTATACATTTATTTAGTTTGTTGATTTCAAATATTTACAGTAATCTATAAATAAAATAGGAACTATTTATTGTATAAACATATATCGCAAAATTTCTTCGCTTCGACGCCTCCTGGTAGCGTTCCCAGCCGGCCGGAGGCTGGCCCCATTACCTTTGAATGCTTATTCACTCTGCAAGAAAATTGTAAGCCGTCTGACAATGAGCTTTGTCGATCAGTCGTTTAGCTAGTTCTTAGTTAAGTTCAGTATAAAATATACACTACATATAGACGCTTATGCCTGTATAAGGGGTGGCAGAGGTGTATTAAATACCCACATTTGCCAATTACAATTTGGTCCCAGTAACGTAATAGGAAGCAAGCCTATTACCGTCAACTGGTTACTGCCTGATAGATAATATTCTGACTGCATCAAGTCGCGATCTGGTTACAAAGAATTTTGATACAGAAAAAGAGGTAACTATCAGACTTTTATTGTACGGCTACAACTATAAAACAAATCAGACCGTATCTACAGTAAGTTTACGATCTAATAAAAGTAGAAAAACGTCTTAGGTTTTTTATCATGAGTCGACGCTCGTAGCGTAAGTGCTGAGGCGTCGGACTGGCGATAAAGTTGTTTAGGGTTCAACCCCATCCACTACCGTAAACCCACTCCTAATACAAGCATTTAGCTTAGCTTCAGGGGTTAATAGTAGGAAAAATACTAGGAAAGAGTGACCCTGTTGCCAATTATTAGTGCAATTATTAATGTCTATTAGATTAGTGTACATTAATTTCAAAACATCTTTACTACAATCCATCCTAGCAATATGTTTTGTCTAAATACTAACTTTTGGCTAAGAAATTTGGTCTATTTTAATAATAACTGCAACCGGTTATTAAAAAACAAATCTATTCCGATACCGGGAATCGAACCCGAGCCTCCTGGGTGAGAGCCAGGTATCCTAGCCACTAGACCATATCGGATTGTTGAATATAAGCTAAAATTATTTTGTATTTGTTTAAACTTGTCTACAACATGTTATATGGTTGTGTTATTACATGACTTATGCTTAAAAAACAATAATAAATAAAAAAGAAATACGATAGATTCGATAAGATGTTGGTAGTACTTTTATCATGCAAGCTGTTTGCACTCAGTATATGTTAGTGTTGTTCTTAGCAATACGGAGTAAAAATCATAGATGGCGTTTTTGTAAACTTAATTTTAAACACTGAAACTGCCAACTTCTGCTCACTTTAGTTTATAAAACAACTATATTATTGCATTTTTATTATTATGAGATAACGTAAATGCATTTTTTTTTTTTGTGATATTTTTCAAACAAGCTGATGGCTCAACTGATGGTAAGTGACTGTCACCGCCGATGGACACCCGCAACTCTAAAAGGGAGTAAGTATTTCGCATGTTGATATAAAATAATATGGCGATGGCGTAATTTAAATAAAATAAAATTTAGAGGAAATTTGACTAAACAATTTTATTAATAAGTCAGTCACAATAAATACTTATCACTATCATAAGAAACGATAAAAACAATAACCAATAAAACACTAGATTATCTACAACAAAATAAACGCCCTTAAGTCTGGCTCAACTATATTTTCGAGCACATAAAACTTCATCAAATAATATAGTCATTCCCATGGATTATCATCTAAAGCATCATTCACTGTATCTTTTATTTTCATTATTTTCTTCGTACTCATTCGACTTTCGACAGCGCCGTCCATAATTTCTCCTTTATTAAAATCTGCCGCCGTTATAATTGACGGCTCTTCATTTGTATTGATTATTTTGTTACTCTGAATTTCTTTAGGATATTTATAGTATTTTTGCTGTCGATAAGGATAAAAAACATATTTGACGCCATTTACAATTTTGTACTTCGGAATGTTGGAAGTCCTTCTATTCTTGTTATTGGTTCCTAAGATCTGATTTATCCAATATATATATGAATTTTTGATTGCATCAATAATGCTTCTTTTCCTACGGGATTTAATTAAAGTTTGATGTTTGCTTGCTAAAACACCTTCGACATTTTTCGTATTTTTTTTGTATAGCTTATTTGGATTGTTATAAGTTACTACAGGAGCCACATATGATATTATGGGTTTATTATCAATGACTGCTTCTTTGTGTTCAAGTATTGATCTGCTCTGCCATTGTCCATTTGCGTCGTATCCACCTCCGCCGCCAAAGTCACCTGTATTTCAAACGGATATTTTTTCATTCGAAGTTTGTAATGTTGTCTGCCTGTATTTATTATATGGGTATTATACCTGCTGGCATCCAGGCACCACCACCACCTCCACCACTACCAGCACTGGCTGCCCATCCCTGGAAATTAAATCATGAGCATGAATAGGATATATTGACTTTTAGTTTAGTTCCAACTCTGTTGGTCATGTTATAGCTTAAATTTCTTATATTCACATTGCTATTATAAATTGTGTAGGCGCTTTCAATAAGTCGTCCTTTTGCTATATTAGTTTTAAGCACATTTTGTAAATAAGGAAGTGTAAGAATATGAGGTTTCGAATGATTAAAGTTTAAATAGCGCATTTTACAGTGGTAGAGCCATGCTTAGGCGTGACTCTGCTGGCTCGACCGGTACGATACCACGGCCTCACAGAAAACGCTTGTGTTTAATTTTCACGAAATTAGTGAAGTTTCCAGAGGCCCAACTCCTCTTCTTCTTTTGAATCTTCGCCTCATCATCCCTCTCCTCTTTCCCCTCCCTGCATTCCCCAAACCCTAATCACCCTCAAAGGCAGGCTGCGCACTTACGACTCATGGATTGCGTGTGTCCATGGAAAGCAATTGTTACTTACCATCGGGTTACCCGTCTGTTCGTCTGTCCCCCTATATTATTAAAAAAAAATATTAGTGGCTTTAGCAAGCTTCCCAGGCTGCCTACTGAATAGGTAGCGTCTTCTACTCTTCGTTGTGTCAAGTCTTGATTCAATATCATTGTAAATTCTACTATTCTTGTACTACAAGTTGAGAATTATATGGGTCATATCCTATTTCCTTTGTCAACAAAAGAGAAACGGTGTAAAAGGTCCCTTCCACGCTCTATAAATCTGTAATCAAACTTTAGTTAACGGCAAATGTCACTGCGACTTGAGTTTCTAGTTAATGTATACATGACTGGCCTGTTGGTCTAGTGGTTAGTGAACCTGACTGCTAAGCCAGAGGTCGTGGGTTGGATTCCCACCCAGGATATATATGTGTGTGATGAGCATGTTCTATGTCTGGGTATAATTTGTATGTATTTAGTAGTATATAACTAGGTTTATTAGTTGCTTGGTTACCATAATACAAGCTCTGCTTAGTTTGGGATCAGACGGCCGTGTGTGAGGTGTATCAAGTTATTATTATTATTATTTATTATTATTTAAAATATTTTTATTTTACCCCATCACCCCCGGATCCACCACCTCCACCAAAACCTCCTGCGCCACCCTTCTTTTCTAGGATCTTCATGAGTAACATCATCTGTAAGAAAAATTATAGTTAAAAAAACTGATTACAACTTACACTAGACATTTTTTATTTAATATGTGTTTTACCTTAGATATCATGAAAGACATCATACTAAACATCATCCCTTTAAACGACATCATCCCCATCATTCCCATCATCGCTGGAAGCATCTGGAATTGTATGACATTGATAATTATCATTATCTTAGAATTTAAATGGTTCATCATATAACTTCATTTCATTTATATTATAAACAAAAGACATTTGTGTCGAAATATAAGAATAGATACACAATTAACAAATTATTACTTCTGTGATAACACTTTACAAAAACACAAAGATACATCAATATTATTATAATACAATAGCAACTAGTGGTAGAGCCATGCTTAGACACGAATGGGCCGGCTTGACCGGTGCGATACCACGGAATCACAGAAAACCGGTTGTGAAGTAACGCTTGTGTTGCATTTCCCCGAAATGAGTGAGGTTTCCGCAAGCCCCACTCCCTCTCCCCTTATCCTCCTTTCCTCTTTCCTATCTCCTAATCCACCGTCCCTATTACCCTAACCCGCATCAACCTATCCCTCATCACCCTCACCCATAAATTTTTTTATTAAACACATACATGTCGAATTTTCTTAATTATTACATGTCAAAATATTATTATGGATATACGAAATCATTGCACCACACTCTGAAGTTTATCATTTACCATTTTTTTATTCTTACAAAATTCCTCAATACTGTAATATTACTTCTGAATCTATAATGCTATGAGTTTATTTCTAAACTAATTAACGGTCGGAATATTCTTTAGTTCTAGTGGTAATTTGTTGAATTGATTTATGGAATGCACACTTGATGGTATGATAAATACATACATTTTTTTACCTTAAGCGTTTCAAAATATAAGGTTGCCATTCATATAATTCGTTTTCCTATGAAATATACACTATATACCTTCAGTTGGAGAACATTAAAAACTACTGTCTTGTCTTTCAATTATGATGCAAAGGGCGCTGATAGACCGTTCCCTATCGTATTCCGGTGTCCCCGTTTCGAATAAGTTTTGTGTAATTCGTAAATTTTTGAAAGAATACACTGAAAGGTTACAAGAGAGGCTTATGGTATATATTATTTAAGTTTTTTATTTACCATCATCATCTTCATCTTCATACACATCATAGCCATCATCATCATCTTTTTGTTACCAAAGTGACCTCCGTCATGTCCTCCCATCATCATGCCTCCATCTCCGCCCCCTCCACCCTTTCGCTTTTTTCTACCGACAAATTCTTCTACTGTAATATTATAATGATTATATTAAAAACAAATTAATATAAAATAATATGTATTCGTTACTTGAAAACAGTTATTTTATTACTATACACATTTATAGCGAGAATTGTGGTTAGACATTGATGAATTTATGAATCTTGTTTTTCCTAACACAATTACAGTAAAAAATAAATAAAAATAAACTTCATATTTCACTAAGTGTATTATATGTATATGAATGTGTATTATTTATATAGCACTTTTTATTTATTTATATATATATATATATAAATAAATAACATAAACAAATACAAATAACAAGTCAAAAACTAGACTTGTTATTTGTATATGTACTTTATTATTTACTTTTATATTTGTGTATCATGTAACTAATAACTTCCATGCATATAAATTATTATGTTATTAATAAATGGCTTTTTGATAATAACAAGTGCAGCAAATACAATCAAATTAATTATTTAATTACCATTCTTAGGTATTGAAAAGTCTCTTCCCAATGCATTAAACCTGATGATGTGGTTATCAAAAAAGCCATCAATAGCTTTATCAATCATGTGTGTTAACTCTTCGGAATTATTTTCTTCTGTTTCTTCCTCCGTATCATTGTTTTCTCCTAGTTTAGTTGCATTAAGCCTCACTTTAAAGAAAAACATTGCATTCACATTTACTAAGAACAAAATAAACGCCTGTCATTATGATAATAGCAATACCTTATGAATGAATATATATGAACTATGCTATTTTTTTTGAAAGGGGTTAATATGAAAACCATCAGTTATGTGATGGAGAAACACAGTAAATGGACTTGCTAAGGGTAATAATGTAGCTGAAACATTTCCTTTCAATACTTTAGAACTAATTAATAAAATATTTAAATTATAAGACAGAAGGAAGTTGAAGCAAGTTATCTAAAGTTTTCGTGTATGAGTTAAGATTAAGAAACGACTCACCAAATTTTACATAATCTCCAACAACGGATACTTCACTCAAATTATTTAATTGTTTAAGATATTTTAAAGTTTTTTTCTGAATACAAATATACGAAAATTTAGTAAAGCATTCAGTAATACCACCATTGAAAACATCATCAATGTTTTGAACACCTTCATCTAGACTTTCTTTCCGTTCATGTTCGTTTTTCACTACTTTACTGTTAACTAAAATGAGTATTGTTAATTGTATTATAACTCTATGAAGTGCCATAGTTGATGATCAAATGGAAATCCGAGTTGAAGTTCATAATATTTATTTTATGTTTATAGGACAAAAGGTCAACTATCATCGTCTTCTCTTGAAACCATATGATTGTGTCTTTAACCATTCATTTAAATAACTTTGTGGTGAAATGGCTTTGTAACTCAAATCTTTCTTTTTAAGTTTTATTGTGTTTACTATAAGACTTACATTTGATTGCAAATTACGCATACTTGTGAACTGAGATGTTATTAGCAATGAAACAGAAATACGACACTAGTGATATTTAGCAGTTTTGTCTGTAAATATTTTATAAATAAAAACTCTTTTTAAAATTTAGATATGTATTAGTAAAACTATATGTTAACAGTTCACAGTTAACAGTTATTGCCTAATAAAGGGTTGTTTTCGTACGGAATGTGCTCATAGATATGTTTAACAATATTCAGATTCACAACAATTACGAAGCGAGTTTTAATCTAATCAGTTCATTAAGATAAAATCTAGTTAGTAATAAAATCAAAATCAAAATCGTAAAAACACGCAATTTAAAGAATCTCTCAACTGCGAACCATTAAGAAGTTGTATCTTTCAAAACTGTTTGTACCTATAAAATTGGACGCTGTATTGGTAACAATGGCACCACAACGTCGGTCGACAATTGGCGTAGAAATTGATAAATATGCATAAAATAATAAAACGAATATAAATATAGAAATTTTGAAGTAGTCTAGTAAAATAGGTAACAAACAGCATTATAACCTATTCTTAAAGCTATTTAATTATATAATGATAAAACATATTTTTCTTTTAGCTTTCCATTAGAAAATCTGTTTATATTGCATCATTATTACGACGAGTTTATCTAATGAAGGTAAAATAAAAAAATGCCATTAATTCAATATTTTATTTATAAGTGAATTCAATATATATATATAACAAAGCATACTCTGGAGACACGAATAATTATTATTTGTACTTTTTGTACATATTTATTTTTACATTATTAAAAGTAGTAAAGAAAAACGAACGTATTAGTTGTTGCTGTTAAATACATAAATATGGAAAATAGCCAATAAATAATTATTTAAAAGCGTTCAAGTGAATCTATTTTTAGTATAAGAATAAAAAGAATGAGCGTAAAATAGCAAATATCACAGTTACATATACCGCTTAAATAAAATATATTATTGGGACTAAAAATTATATACACAAATAAATACTATTAGCATAGCACATGTCAAAAATATTTAAGCAATGAACATAAGAAAAACAAAACGGTGGGAATAAGATATTAAAAAATAAACTTCTTTAAAATATTTTGTGACTAACATTTCTGGATATTATCGAATAAGTACATACATAAATTAATAAAAAGTAATATATACATTAATACGTTTTTAAACAAATACCTAAATTTAATAAAAAAAATGCACATACACATGTAAAACTCAAAGATAATAAGAAAGAGAAATCAAAATTATTTAGAGTAAGTATAATTAAAATATAAATAAATAAAATAAATATACTTAACACTAACATAAATAAGTTACTTAATTTAGTATTTTTCGTTACAACACCCATTTCAATAAATTTAAATAAATAATAATTTATTTTTACTTATTTATTATTTTATCCTAGTGCTTTTATGCTTATTATAATTAATAATCGTTTATATTTGGCAGTATAATAATAAATATATCTACATAACAATAATACGACATAAATCATTATTAAAACATCAAATGATCGAAAACAACCTGATGTTTTATGTAGATGATTTTCTAGATTTTTATTTCTTCTCTTGGTGGGTGTATGTAGTTTTTGAATCTTGTGTATTCGGATCTTAATGTAATCACTATAATAACCTAATATTAGTTTAACTAGTACTAGTAGTTTCGTAAGGCATATAACTGTTATAGTCGTAAGCCCTTCTGTATCCTCCATGGTGACCGTGATCGTGTTCATGATGTTCTTCGTGACTATGAGAATGGTGATGAGAGACTTCTGGTTTTGTAATGATCTCGTAAGTCGTTGATTTGTGTTCACCATGGCCTTTAAGACCAACGAGAGCAGAGAGGAGAAGTGACATTAGAGCTGTCATGAGAGCTTTACCAGCTAGAAGTGCGAGGGCTCCGAGAGCTGCTGCTGCTAAAGCACCTATAAATAAAGAGATACATGTTACTTCTATGTTACATACTATACATACATGCTATAGATAAGTTACACCCAGATACAGAACGATGTTGCTTTTACTTAGTCTTTAATTGTTTTTTGTTGGTACTTTGTGTCTACTTATTTTTAAAGTTGAACATTATAGAGTATTTACCTTTCATCATCATCGCCGCTGCTATCAAGCCACCACCACCTCCCTTGCCTCCTAGTCCGCCACCACCCTTCTTCCTTCCCGTGGCCTCTTCATTTCCCTTAGCTACGTCCAAAGCCTCCTTCGTGGTTTGGGGATCCAGCAGCTTATACCTCAAAGAGTGTCCATCCAAATAATCTTGGAGTCGATATAAAAGAAAACGGTTCAACTTCTCTTCTGGTTTCCCAGGAAACTGACGCGAAAGTTCCGCAGCCATTTCTTCAGTACTTGGTGTATTTGATGTTCCATTTTCCTTGACGATACTCAACCCTGGTAAAAGGTGAAGTTCGTCCCGAGAGCTCAAATCTTCCAAAAATGAAAGCACATGGATTTTCAAACATTTGGAACTCAATAAACTATTGCACTCTTTATGTAAAGTTCTACCAATCCTTTCAGTATTTGACACATTTTTGACCACATCAACAATAGCATTTGGATCGGATCCCTCTATAGATCCTCTAGATCCAGTGACACAGAAAACAAAAATAGCAATAATAACACTTTTGTGAACCATTTTTATCACAACACTCCTTAAATCACTGGCTCATTTCCATTGAGAGCTGCACTGCACTGATAGTTTTAAACTGATCGCAATTTATTTTATACTGTACTATGTGACAAAAAGTCAAATAAAAATGTTAAAAAGAATAAAGCGTTTTAGAGCGTATTGTGCGCAACTTTCGTTCAGTAAATAAAAAGTTGATTGTATTGGAAAAGTCGAAAGTGATTTGATTTTTAGTTTCCAACGAAAATCTTCTCTGCTGAATCATTTATTAATTTTGGTGTGCAGTCATGGGTAACATTTTTAATTTTTGAATTTATTTGTGGGATTGATCATATGTAGATAAAAGTTCTTTGATTTGAAGTGAAAGACAACAGGATAACTATAGCAAATCGTGAGTTATAGTGTGCAATTTGTTTTTTTATAGTTATCCTGTTGCGTCCCAATATTTGAATTGATAAAAAAAGTTCGGTAGTATTCCGTCAAATAAGTTCGTTATTCGATTTGCAACTGTTGAAATCATTTTCAGATAAATTTTGTGGATTTTTTAAGGATTAAGGAATATGTTTTCGGATTCAGATTTCATATATACTTTCTACGAGGTAATCTAGTAAATTTAGCATTCGTTTTTAACACAAATATAACAGTTTAGATTACCGCTCATAGAATCGAATAAATGAAAAAAGAGATGCATTTTTGCGGTTTAAACATAATGGTTGGCCATTCCTATTATCCTTCAAGATTTCAATTAAATAAATTGCTTATATTTGAAATGTTTTAAAAATAGTAGATCCAATTTTAAATTCACTTGGTTTAAAATACTTTCCAGTTCGGTGACACATATTTTAAGTCTTTTAATTTTTTTAAATGTCTTATAACTGATATGAAGCTTTAAGTTTATAATTACCATATAAGTCGCATAGTAACTTTCTACAAGTAGGTAACCCGTTTGCATTTACAAGAAACACTGGAATAATAGTAGTAATTGATTCTATTCCAAACGATATGTGCTTACAGTTGAGTATAACAATTGGAATACAATCAATTACTACTATAACAAAGGTATCTCAAACATCCTCTTTTTACCAATCATTATTCAGTTCAACTTACGTACGTTGCACGTTGTCTGGAAAACATCGCTCTTAGCGATAAGACCACCCTTTGTACATACCACCTCTTATCAACTGATTCTAATTGCGGCTATTTAATATTGCGGTGTACAATAAGGTCTTTTTCTATCTATCTGTCTACATAATAGAGCTATCCTATATATAAACTATTTATATATAGTATGATAGATAAAAGTCAAATTTCTTAGTTGTCGCTGCTTAGGACACCCATTTATTTAATTTAATAAAATGATGAGTACAGGCAAGTTATACAAGTTTTTAATTTTGTTTCTTCGAACAGGCATCAAAATTAGGCATGTCAATTCATCGATTTGATTCACGAGCAACAAAATCAATTAGAGTAGTGAAATCGATTTTCGATTAATCGGTATAAAATGTTTTAACTTTTAGTTATCACGTAAAGTTATCCTCAGTTCATCGACCGTTCTTACTTTAGTTTTGGTGTATAACGTTTAAAATAAAAATAAAATAAAAAATTAAATAGAAAATAAAATAAAATAAAAAATAAAATATACCACAATAACATTTCAAACTCAACACTCGTCGTGCTTATAGTACCAACAGTACTTAAACGATTCTGCCATCCATAAAGCTAAGATCTTTATCAATGATCTCGACCAAGATCTATTTACTTTCTTTGTTCCCCATTTTTATGATCTGAAAATGTCCGAGAGAACCGTTGGTTTGGGTTAATATTTACGTGATATATTAAAAGTAATATATAATGATACTTAATATTTCTAGTTAGATTAATTGCTGAGTGTTAGGTTATGGTAAACAATTTTCAAACCAGAAGCTTTTTTACATAGATATTAAAGAAAAAGGAACTGTTCATAAAAGTTCATAACAGTCTTAAAAAATCAATAAAATATAAGAAATCTTATATGTAATGTATACGTTTTTGAAGCAGTATAGTAACAAATCATTTATATAATATTTTATAAAACAATATTTTACAATTCAATGAGTATATTCCCTCGCGTATACTGAAAAGTTTCCTCGTCTGGAGCCAATCCTAAGCACATAAACAGATCATACTTATCACTGAAATGTATTGTCATCGGAGCTGAAGGTGTATGTGTATGAAGGTGTATGAGCTGAAGGTGTATATGTCAGGTAAATCGGGCGCAAGGAAGTTTTAAAAAATAATGTGTGAGATTTGACCCGAACAAACATACATTGCTAGATAAATAAAAGCTTGTTGGAATAAAAATATGCAAAATTCAATTACACCTTAAATGTTTCCATGTAGTGTTTAAAGTGCTTCTGCCTACCTATTTAAATTATTCAAGGATGTTATAAACATTAAGTAATAAGTTTTAAACACAACAAGCATAAGTGTTAGGCAAGGTGTTAGAGCGAAAGCAAAAGCGTCATGATCAGGCCGGTAAACAAAGAGGGACAACCTCAGACAGCCAGTACAAAAACATTGAACATCATAAGGTTTCAATAAAATCTAGAACATACTTTATACACAAATGTGTTCAACGCAGTCCACTGCTGGATTAAGGCCTTTCCCAACGTGCGCTATATATAGCATCCGGTATAAGTATACATGGTAACACATAAATTGAAAAAAAAAAATGTTATACGGATTTATGAATAGCAGTCTTCTGTCATTTTTTTTTCATGATTACTCCGTTTGAGTCGATCTATTTAAGCCTAAGCATGACGCTCCATCGCTAATTATTAATTAAATTATTAATGTCGATCCTTATATTGTCATGAAAAAATGAATAATATCTGAAATTATTTGTAAAACAGTGTTGTGTCGTGTTGAAATCCGACAAATACAATCTAAGTATTGTTTGTATAAGTGACAAAAAAAAAGTAAATCTTTTAAAACAAAAAAATAATACAATAATTTCATAATTTCAAAACAAATCGAGATCAAGGTAACAGTAGGGAGGACGTAAGTCTCTCAATAAAAAAAAAACAATTTCGTTTTTGATACTCGATTTCTTTACATTTTTAATTTACATTGTAGTAGGTACCTACTTCTAAAGAAATGCCACCCTAATGTTGAGTATTTTTATGAAGGGACTGATTTTATTTAAAATATTATTAACAACATTCTATTTCATGGGTATTATTTAAAATAACAACAGGGATTTTTGAATTCATTATAGATTTATTTTGTGCCCAAAGATGATGCAATACTGATACAACAATATTTTTATAGATAATACACATAAACTATAATAACAATAAATATTTTAAAACATTTGTTCTATGTATAAATAATTGAAATTGTAATTTGTACAAAAATAATAATATAATATTTAAATAAAAATTTCAAATACACGTTATAATATAATAAAAATAATTTTAATTTTCATATATACTTCCACTATAAAATTACATATATAGCACTGTACATAATTTTATTATTAACATTATATAGTATACAAAATAACAAATAATCACAACATAAAATATATAACACGGTATATAACAATATACAATAATATATATCAGTTATACAACCCATAATATAACGAAATAATATAACAAAACAATATAACAAGAGGAACTCGTGAGCTTAATCTAAAAATAAATAGTTTCAATAAATAGCAAGTTTTCGTTTTATCTACGTCATACACAGACTTTGGTGATTGATACTGTTTAAGACATCTATTTACACTAAATACTAAAAAAAAATAGTCTTTCATCCCTCTTTCAATTTGCAGAAAACGCTACTAACAAAATACTAAAGATCAAATAAAAAAAATATGTATCATGTTACTACACAAAAATATAAAGAAACTGACGTAAATTATATCAATTAAAATACAAAACAGAATGAATATTCAGGGTAATGCCTTATACAATGGCATACATCACTCTAAACAAAACATGTTAAAAATAGAAGGGACAAAACATTCGAAATTTAAATAAATAACTAAACAACGTCTTCTACTAAATGCTTGGATGTAAGACCATATTAAATATTTCAACGCCTCCTAACTTTCATGCTCCTGCCGTACCCTGAATGACCGTACCCTCCAGCATCTTCATGCGCTGTGGAGTGAGAGTGCGAGTGAGTGTAGATTGGCTTGGAGACTATCTCATATGTGGTAGACTTTTGACCACCGGACAGTGATTTGATGCCGATGATGGCCGACAGAAGGAGTGACATCATGGCAGTGACTAAAGCTTTGCCTGCTAGAAGCGCAAGGGCTCCAAGCGCAATTGAGATCATAGTACCTGTGAAAGAAGTTATTGAATTAGATTCTCGGATACAACGAAAGACCCTTTTCGTTTTTCTTCGTGTAGAAACCCCCACGGATCATCACCTCACCGGAGCTGAGGGTGAGGTGGTATGTCAGACTCGAACCGACTAAAACCACACGGTGTTCCGTCCCAAGCTGGTATAATAATAATGATAATAATATATTATTCATTGTACACCAAACAAATACACAGAAACAGATATTTTAAGAGGAAAAGAAATGCACAATGGGCGGCCTTATCGCTAAGAAGCAATATCTTCCAGGCAACCTTAGGATGGACAGGAGCGTGATGATATACGTGGGTTTTGGTGTTAAAATATAAAGTGGAGCTTCATTTAGCTTTTGTGCAATCTTTGAATGGATTGCATAAATAAAAATACGTTTGTATATATATATATATAGACAAGATATACATACATTCTTAATATTTACATAGATTTCTTAATTATATATGTATATATTGCAGGCATATTACAGGGAACCCGGGAGCCCCTGCAGAGCGACAACGAAAGACAATGGCAGTAGATAAAAAGTGTGTGTGTGATAAAAAGTGCCAAAAAAACTTCTTTATTCAATGTGGACTATGAATATAATAATATAATAATAATAAATTTTATTATTCTCTCACACTATTCTCTTACAAATAACAATTTCTAATCTAATTCTTATAATTCATCTTTTATTAAATCAGGTTTTAAATTATTTTGTTATTAAAATGTGGTTTCTCATATGACTAAGCCAGAATATTATTTAATTTGTCATGTTTCATGTTCCCTGTAATTTTTTTTCAAAAGCTTATGGCGTCACTGCATATTTGATTTGAGTGAAGTCGATTTATGTATAAATGTTAGTGTAAAATAGAATAACCTTTTCAAAGTTTCTGAAGGAAATTACTGAAGTCGACTGTATCTGAAATTTGCACCAATTGCCCTTAACGTAATAAACATAATGAATGAATGACGACTAAGGTACGCATAATAATTATGTAGTACGAATGAGCAATTTAATTTCAAGTATACAAGAATGTTTAATCCTTGATGAAACAGATATTATATATTTACAAGTGACGGTAGAACAACCAAAACGGGATTTTTATAAATTATAACGAATATCAAAATCAAACAAGATTTCATTGCTTGAGGTCAAGGAGGCAAAAAAAAAATATGTTGAAAAGAGAACTTTTGAAAAAGTATGACACTGATTTTTATGTGTGGTTGTCATGGTTTTTTTTTTATTTTTATTTTTTTTTATAGACAACTCTAGCCTTTCTGTGCCGCGGGGGGCTTTACAAACATTCAATCAACGAATACAAAGAACTCCCAAACTCGAGACAATAATAAGTAAATTTTTTTCCCGTGTGGGAATTGAACTCACGACTTCCGGTTCAACAGTCAGGGTCAGTAACCACTAGACCCGTGTTAAATTGTAATAGGCTAAGGTTGCCTGGCAGAAATTGCATTTAGCGATTAGGCCGCCCATTGTACATTTCTATTTTACATAAATACTGTAAATTTCTGTTTTAAGGTGTACAATAAAGTATATTCTATTCTATTCTATTCTATAGGCTGTATTTTTCATGTAATGATTTGCCATCTTAGAGGCGTCATACTATTTTTAAAGTAAAATAGTACAAACCTATGGTAGCAATGCCTTTAAATAAATACAACTTTTTTTCAAAAGTTTACACATGGCATAGATATCGCGTGACATATAAACAAAAAAAAAAAAAACAGTTGTATTTCGAACCTTCTCCGTTTCAAAGTCGTTTAAAAAAGTGATTTGGTTGGCTTTATATGCGTGTATGGTAAACTCTAGTTGATTTTTTCAATCCGTTCCCGTTCAAGTAAAAGTTAAAAATTAGTATGATTTAAATGACAATCAGTGTTTTCCTAACGCGATATGCTCTGTTTGTCACGGTAGCACAATTTGAGCTTGAAGAAAAATAGTGTTGGTGACGCTTTCGTGTTGTTGTTATCAGATTGATTGTAGATAAAAATTCTTTGCTTTCTGTCATTAATAAAATAAATGTTCTGTAGTAAAATCCGGATGCGTGGTATTGAATAGTCTATTTAAAGATTGATATTTCTCTGTATAGAATCAATAATACATTTAAAACTTATATAAAGTGTAAAAGTAGATATGAAATGTGATTCATTAGTCTCGTCTAAACGCAATAACGGCATGACCGATTTGAATAATTTAATTAATTTTTAGTACCCGTTTTAATACAGGGCTGAACGAAGCTGTGTACTAAGCCTAGGAATTATATATTTGACTGCACTTACGGAGAAGAATAAAAAACTTAGACACATCGTTGGCTTTTGACGTGTTTTGGTTTTTATGTTTTTAATGACTTAGGTTTTTTTTAAAATTAAAACCCACGTGATGGCAAGTGAAGATGATGATGATGATGATGTCGAGGATGCTGAACGCCAATCCAAGAAAAACCTACTGTTTCTACTTTAGTTTGTTATTCTGATAATTGATTATATAAGCTTTCAGAATTGATGAGAGGACTGAAGGCGGAGGAGGAGCGGCCGGGTATACGAGGAGACTCGACTTTAATTTTATCTAATTTAGTAAATACATTTCAATTTAAGTACATATTTTTCTTGATCTAATTGAATTTCGCAATATAACTTTCTATTTAATAGGGGTCAAAAGAGCAGACGGGTCACCTGATGGAGAATGACTACCCTCGCCCATTGACACTACACCACATATGCAGGACCTAAACATTACGTATTCAATCTCAGTTATCAAACATAAATATATCCGCCTATATCCCCATAACGAGCAGGCAGAGGTACATTAAACACCTACGTTTTGCCAAGTCGACTTTGATCTCACTAACTATATGATCGATATACATATATATTTTATTATTACCTCAGAAAATGAATGTTGGTGTGGTAGGTGTTTGTTACTTGAATTTTTGTTAAGTCTAGTGTCTAATTTGATATAGCGATTATTATATGGAATGTGAAAAATAAGTCCTATTATAAGGCAAGTGTAATTGAGTAAACTGTAATATTTTTATAATTTTCACTTACATGCAACACGATCCTTCAAGACTTATCGAACTTTTTAATGACAATAGTGTCATTAATATTAAGAAACTATTTAACAAAATGGATCAAAAAACGCTTTCTTCAACTGCAGAATATAATCACTTTTAAAATATAATCACATACCTTTCATCATCAATCCAGCGGCTATTAAACCTCCCATGCCACCCTTCTTTCCACCTAGACCACCTTTTCCCCTAGCTTCACCTACCAAAGCTCTAGCTTCTTCAGCAGTATTCTCATCCAGCAATTTCAATTTTACGGTATGAGTTTCCAAATAATTTCCAAGTCTGTACAGCAAGTATTTGTCCAATCTCTCATCAGGTTTAGATGGAAACGATCTTGCCAGTTCAGCCGCAAATTCTTCACCTTTAGTTGCATTTTCATTGCTAGGCTCCTTGACCAGACTGATACCAGGCAGAAGATTTAGCTCTTCTTTAGCACTTAATTTCTCAAGCACTGAAATAGCTTCTATCTTGAAGCAAGTGGGGCTGAATATTCCATTAGCACACTCTTTGCTAAAAGCTCTTGCTCCATTTTCGATTGTAGGTTCTACTGAATTCTTGGCAGTTTCACTAATTTCTGGACTAGGCAGTGCAAAAACTGCAGTTGATATAAATAATATTGAAATGAGAAACATGGTCGTACGTCTGTATTGAACGACTGCTGTTACGATTTGATAAGCGATTGTTTCGTCCACCTTTTATATGTCGCACAATGATGTGTGATTAGTACTCTTATATCCATTATATTTTCATAGAACGCTGGCTGCAAAAAGCTTTGTGCCTTCAATTCAAAATGAACTTTGAACAGTTCCAGTAAGGTGAATACTTGTCTGTCAATTTCATTGTCGTGACGTATACGTTTATTATAGCATGCAGTCATTGGAGTAGATGACTTAAAGTTATAATGATTTTATTTATTTTTATTATTTTTAAATTTATATTCTGTTCATATGTTGATGGAAACATAACATGTTTTACTGAATAAGAATAAAAATATAAAACAATAAGATTTTTTTTTTTTTTATATTCACCTTACCCCAAAGGTAATTCGCATTATAATGCTAGAGTTTTTAAGAGTTCAGTTATTTAAGAAATACGAGCTGTTTTAATGACTATAACGTTACCTTCTTATATTATTCTTTAGAAAAAACAATGTAATAGAAATGGACAAAGTTCATGGTTTTTCTGTGCCAATTTTTAGGACCGATTAAAATATAATGAATAGAAGAAAAAGTTTATTCGTTGCTGCAATGATATATATATATATATATAAATATATAAATACGGTTTATCAATCATCTCATGACTCCTATACGGTATACGAGTATTCTGATGATGATTTAAAAATTAAACGCAGATATTCATAAAAATATTGTTTGTTTTAAAGTTCTTTTTATGATATTTTTGGACAGACGAACAGACATCTTATTTCAAGAGTCGTAAGTGCGCTGCCCGCTTTCAATGATAATGAGGTTGATATAATCGATTTCCGACTTCTTAGTTGACTCTTACATGAATTTTTCCTAACTATTAAACTGCAATACTATATAGTTTATATGTCTTTATTCTGTTTCTTTTCGTTAACATGTTATATCAACCAACTTATAATAAATAAAATAAGAAGAAGACATCGTTTGACAGAACTTAATAATATTTTAGTGATATTTAGTCTACTTTGGTGAGCTTTATAAGAACCAAATTGCTACCACTACTGTGAATTACTTTTTTTTTTTATATAACATGCTTACATTTATTCATCCCTGACGAGTAGTGAGTTTCTTTACTAATGATCATTACACTTAAGTAAAAGTTACATCTGATCAAGTCTTACCTCCTTCACCTCTACACCTAAAAAGAGGCTCAATAACTAGACCGCGTAAGATTTTAGATATCAAACAGCTTTATCATGGTCGTGTGGTAGCTTAAATAATGGCCAATTATAGAAATTGGACCAGGCCAACTTAATTTTGAGTTGTTATACAAAACAATAGAAATTTAATTCCAATGGCTTTCTTTATACATGTTCATTGAAAAAATAATGTATTAATAATGATGATAGTGATGTAAATATAAAATGACATTTGCTTATGAAATTTTAAAACAATAACCGAGCATGTGTTTATGGACCATAGCTTTTCTTTTAAGATAGACTATACGAAGCATAAGCTTAGGAAATTAAAGAAAGAAGAAAATTACATTATATATAAGGACATTGCAAGACTTATAGGAATGATAGAAGCTAATATGTCCTGAATCTGTTGAGAATTTAATAGATGTGAATGCTCGTTTAGTTTTTTTTTTATATTATGGGGACAGACAAACAGACGGGTTACCTGATATTAAGTGACAACCACCATCCATAGACAATTGCAACTCGAGAGTTGTAAGTGCGCTGCCCACCATTTAGGGTGATGAGGGATAAGGTGAGGAGAAAGGAGAGGGGAAGTTGGGCCTCTGGAAACCTCACTAATTTCGGGAAAATGCAACGTAAGCGTTAGTTCACAACCGGTTTTCTGTAAGGCCGCGGTATCGGACCGGTCAAGCCGGCCCATTCGTGTCTAAGCATGGCTCTACCGCTGTTAAACACCATTACACTAGTTTACACTTCTTGTATAAATTATTTTAAAAGCTGTAAACACTTTACGTAAAATTTGATTGGGTTTTGTTGTTACTGCGGTCGAAAAAACGATGATGATGAACAGAAACAATGAACTTGTAGTATGTAGTTTTGTCCCCTTATTACCCCCACAGCATTAAATAGCCGTCAATTTAATAAATTTAATAATTAATAAGTATTTCTTCCTAAGTAAATCAGCTGGAAAACATTATTTTTTATACTAATTCTGTTCAAAATATTTGTCACAAAATATGAAGTTCTTACGTCTGCGTTCATGACATAACAGAGAGAAGTTTACTGAATCAAGTTCAAGATTACGTGTTGATGTTTGACCTCGTTTATAGCTCTTGTAAGAGTTACTCACAGATTTATAGATATAAATAAATATAACATTTGTTTATTTTTATTTATATCTATAAAACTGCCATGTACTGCCATAGATTTGATAATTATTTTCATGTCTTCATGTTTTTGAAATGTTTCCATAACAGGCTAAAGAAGAAGCTATATTTCAGGTTAATAGTTCGTAAGTTCGAATCAAATATAACAACCCAGACTGAGTTTATATTCAATTTAATTCACTGGAGTAAAAAATCATATTATAAAACGTGACCGATGTTACTAATTGAGCATGTTTTTAAAATCTTTTCTTACGACTGTTATTGTATGACAATTGAATTACATAAAATCTATTGTGATAAATTATACCAATTTTTTTCACATTTTAATACATACCCTTCATCATAGCTGCCATAGCGATGAGTCCACCCATGCCGCCCTTCTTTCTCCTGCCTCTACCTTCTTCGATTGCAGATTTGGCTTCTTCGACAGCATTGTCATCCAAGAGTCTAAGTTTAACTGAATGAGAGTCCAGAAAACTACCCACATGATACAGCAAGGATTTATCCAATTTGTTTTCTTCGCTCGAGAAGGACCTCGCAAGATCTGTAGCCATATCTTCATAATTCGATGACTTGCCATTCTCTTTCACTAAACTAACACCAGGAATTAAAGCCACTTCATCCTTGTTATTAAGTTTCTCCAGCATTGCAATAGCTCCATGCTTTAAACACGTAAGGTTAAGGATTCCACTCGCACAATCTTTCTTGATAACTTGAACTTTATCTATTGAATTAGCTTCGTCCGGATTTGGAAGGGCTAGAGCAGTAGCGATTGTTACTAAGAAGAATATAGTATACATTTTGGAATGCACGTCTACTTTTGCCAATTGACACTAGAACTGTGTTCATATAGTATTTTGATACCCTTTTATATTCAAAGCTTGTGGTCAGCGAGATGATTGCTCCGTGTTTGTATCATACTTACTAACATTTGCACATAATGTTGTACTATTTTTGTCATCTGTTTCCTTATTGTATAGTTCGTAAGAGTCATTTTTAAACACATTTGTAAGTATGAGCACATCAATTACTGCAAAGTTAATTTGGTTTCTTATCTCCATTTTTGTAGGGTCGTTAGCCAAAACAAAGTCTGTACTCATCATGTTATTAGAAAATTATTCTTTATGTACAGGCGTCATGGTCGAATTTCATGTGGTCAAATAACAATAAAGCATTTTGTAATTTGACGAACACATGAGAGAATGTAAATAAAACAACAGTAGTGGGCTCTTATTTTCATTTGAGCTAGTCTACATAATTTGTAATTACAAGAAGTACATGCTGGCGTTGAATCATTTCTCATATCTTTAAGATCAGATTTTCATTAAAGTATATGTGCCACCCTGATTGTAAAGAACTCTCACCAAAAACGTATGATATGCTTTGTAATTTTTCATAAATTTACCCAGTAGATAGTATTATTATGCTTATTATTATTCGATAGTTACGATATTATCAATAATTGGATTACTTTTGTTCAGACGTCATTTGAATCTAGTTACACATGTTTAACTTTTCTTCTTATAACAGTATAAGAGTTAAGACACTTACCTTTGAATAACAATTTCTTAAATACAGTAAGGTATTATTAGGTATTGATAATGTGCCTCTGCTTTATCTCTGCTATGGGGATACAGTCGTCAGTATGTGTATGTAAGTATGTAAGTTTTTAACTAAATAATGGCATACCCTACGTACCTATAATGCTAGTATATCTACTAAATTTATTAATTTAAAACATACCTTAAAAACTCGCCGTTAAGGTGTCATTTCATTTTTTTTCTATTCTCTCTCAAGCTTCATACATAATTACGATAAGGATTCTTATTACCAAAGAAACGGATACATTAATTTTGTAATCCATTAAACCTTCCAGACTTTAGAGGTGTCCAAGAAACATCATACAAATATAACCTCCTTTTTGCAGTCATATTGTATTTTTTTTTTCCAGAAAATTATAGCCAGTGCTGATTAGAGTTATGTAAAGATTCGAACGATATCTTCAAATCTCTTTAAGGTTGAGAATTTAGCGTAGGATAGAAGAACTTTCCCGCCTACCACCATTGCGACTGCAGTGAGGACTCAGCTCAGCATACGCTCGCGGATTGCCCCGCTTGGGCGTCGCAGCGTCGGGTCCTCTCTGCAGTCATCGGAGAGGATCTCTCGTTACAAGCCGTCATACGCTCCATGACCGAAACCACCGAAAACCCCGGTGGAATGAGATGAAGCGATGAATGAAAATGGATAGAAGAACTTTTATACTTTTTTCTTTCTAAAAGACAACTTACTCCCAAGAATTATTCATGTGTTGCGGAGGTCATAGAAATAAAAGACATATGTTGTTTTATTAGAAAGTCACATAGGTTATAGAGATAGTAATACTAACATTATATTGCCACTACTGTAATTATGCACTGAAGTTGAATAGAATTGATAATACAATCATACAGTGTTCGGGCAATGACAATAGGCTTGGACCTTCTTTCTTATTTCTTAAGTGGCTGTATGCCCTTTGATGGCTACAGTATCCAATCCTGACCCCTTCAAGAATATATGTACTGTACCGTGTATATGTATGAATGTACCTATGTTTACAAGTACATATTTTATTAATAAAAACTGAACCCAAAGAACACCCGTCAATTACAATCATTATATTAAATTATGTGTGTTAACACATTGACGATAGACAAACAATTTATTTTTTTAGATGCTTAAACACAGTACTGTAGACCATTTATAAAATTTGGTACATAATTTGATATATCCTCGGAAATATCTGTAGCGTGTGACCGCTTTTTTGACCACTTGAAATATTTAAACACTACTAACCCTGGTAGTAAAGTTCTGGTTCTAAATTTGTATTTTGAAGGTTGTACCGTGGGAGAGACATGCTTAGGTACGAATGGGCTCTCCCGACTGGAGTAATACCATGGCCTAATAATAAAGAACCGGAGGCCCAATTCCCCCTCTCCTCTTTTCCCTCCCGTAATCCCTCCCCGTCATCAAAGGCAGGCAGCGCTGTAATGACTCTTAAATTGCACGTGTCCATGGGTGGAGGTTGTCCCTTACCGTCACGAGACCCGTCTGTTCATCTGTCTATCTATATCATATAAAAAGTTACATTTGAAATGAATATATATATATATATATATATATAAGCAATTCTTATGCTGTGCTTCACCGAGTAAGTGAGATTGCCGTGTGTGAAACCCCCTCTCCTCTTCCTCCTTAGCTCTTTTAGTGCACTCTATATCATAACAAAATAATGATGGTAAACATTTTGCCACTATATTTTTGTAGTGACTCACCTTTCTATGTATGTGCACCATATGTATTTTAAACCCACCGGTTATAAAAGTATACGTTAACAGCAATCTTACAAATTACTGTACAATTAAGATCGCCGGAACATTTTTTATCTACTTACATACAGTAGTTTTCTCCGAGATTGTTAACTTTTTTATACTTCTTTTTGATAATGTTTCTGTTCTAAAATGAAATAAGTGGTAGTGTAAAGATTTATTTTATCTAACAGAAATACTACTTACTAAATTACTAGCAATTTACTTCCACCTTTGAGACCGTAAGCTGTCAAAAACATTATAAACTGACGTCAAAAAGCACCCAGACAGCTTACAGTATTTGAACTCTCATTGCCGGTTTATGACACCTCACCTTAATTTTTTTTTTTTAATTCATATGCGAAGCCTCTCGTTAGAGACCATTCTTCTAAATAAATCGTAAATGGTCATGAGTGAAAGTACATAAATGGGATGGGAAATAATGAAAAGAGGTTACTCTTTTCATTATTTATTTTCTCTATTTAATTAAACATTGAAAATGAGCAAATTTAATCAATAGGGACATTAGATTAAAACATTTGTTTATCATAATTAATTTAAGTGGCCGGATTTCCCTGATTCGATTGCAATATAGGTTGTAATGGTAAGAGGCGGCCAAGGTCTACAGGGGGTCCTGGAAGCACCCCTTCTTGGGTATACACAGGTCCTTTTGCAACAGACCCACTTGTGACGGAACACCGTGTGGTTTTAGTCGGTTCGAGTCCGACATACCACTTCACCGTCAGCTCCGGTGAGGTGAAGACCCTTGGGGTTGTAAAGGTAAAACACAATATCTTATTTAATGTACTCGTCCGTTAGAAGACTCGGCCTTTCTCCAATCCATCTGTATAAGCAATACCCTTCCCTTTCTTTTCTATCCTCCCTTACCTGTCAATGTACTCCAGGCAAGTAATAGGCTTGCTTACCTTGGTTTTTTTTTGTATATGAGCCTACCATAGTGACTCCACTTTGGCCGATGGAAGACAATAACTGGAATCCAAAAGGGCTGGTCATCATCCTCATTGCATGTCTAGTCAATGCAGCATGGTTACCCACATTATGGAAACCTGGTGAGATGCTTTTTGTTACGTAAATGGAACTAAATCAAATCTGTAAAATGTAGGCTTTAGTCACGCCTCTATCCCTTTGGGGATACATCCATTTGTCTGTCAAGTCGCTGGGAAAGCTAGTATAGAATAAAATTAACGATTAAAACAAAGCAAGGCGTAACAAATGATAGCCGTTTACTAATGACAAATGAACTGATTACCTCTCACAAGAACACAGCGCCGGAACGTGTGCTCAAGTGTATTCTAGCTGCCATCAAATTTATATGCGTAATTTATTACTGTGTTTATGAATTTACATTTATTGTTACTTTAAACGATTATGGTCATAGCGACAAATTCTGTAGCAATTACAAGATTATGTTGTTAAAGAATCATTGTATTAAGCTAATGGCTAATTGAATTCTTAAAGAGCCTTTTAGTTGGGGTGTCGGCGCGGGTAGGCCCCGAAAGACGTCTTCAAATGACGTTCTATCCACTCTCTTCTATTCTAGACCTGAATAAGGCGAGAGCATATTTCTTACACTAGCCAATTACATCCGTATAAGTAATACCCTTGTGCATACCGTGGTTGTAGTAGATTTACACATCCCGGAAGGGGTAACACCGGTATTTTGGCTATTTACACCTTCGTGTAATACAGGCGTGACTACCTAGTCTTGAAAATCTTTTTTTTTTGCTGTTACATAAAACATTTATTATTGTAATAGCATTAAAAATACACGTAATTATCCATGAGCTTTAATACAGTCCTTTATAAGTAGAGGTCAGTTATTTATAGATACGTGCACTCTCTCTATGGTAAAACTCTTCACTGCCACTCTGATGCCATAGTCTCTAAATCTGACCATAAATCCTAATCCAGTGGATTAAGATCGGGACTAGATGAAGGCTAGTCTTCAGCTCTGATGAAGTCGGAAACGTTCAGTGCTGATTCTTGCTGTAAGGACCAGGCTTCTTGGGTTTCGACCATGGTGAGAGGCTTAACCGCCTTCTCAAGAATCATATCTTGATTTGATACACTTGTGCCGATGTTCAGAAACCTTTTTACAAAAATATGGCTTAGGTACTCCTTGATAGCTTGTAATGCTATCACAGCAATTCGGTTCTCTTTATCACCCTAATCCATTTTAATATCACAAAAATATTTAACACCGATTTGCGCAAAAATGAGAGAACGCAATGAATATTCGTATAAGAATGACATATTCCAAATTCAAAAGTTATCTTAAGAAATACATGGGACCAAAGTAGCCAAAACCAGCAAAGATATATAAAATTTACGAATTTGTACATCAGTCGATACTACACACTTTTACACATTGAACATTATACACAGAATGTGACTATACATGTTAGGGTTGTATAGAAGACAATGGGAATAACTTAGAACTACGAAAATTTTATTTTATTTTTTATTTTTAAAAATTAACAAACTTCAAAAAAGGAGGACACTTTAAATTCGATTGAATGTATTTTTTTTGTATGTAAAGCGCTTTCTCTGCCAATAGTCGATAGATTTTCTAAATATTTATTTTATTCAAAAGAGGTGTGGTGGTCCCTTGGTAACCAAATGAGGGTTTGATCATGGGCTACGAATAAGTTCTTGTAGAAATCCAATTTTGAATCTGACCATTGACCTATAGAGCTAATATTGTGTAAGAGAAAGGACTGTACTGAAACTATCGGTATCAATACCAAGAAAGTTGATTATATATCCAGATTTTTTCAAAATATATACAGTGCCCGGTGGACGGCAATACGTTTGCTATATCGTACGATAGTAAGACTAAATTCTAATTTTCAAATTGTGAGTGTTTAATACACCACCTCTTACCACTTAGGGGATGAAGGCGTGAGCCTATGTATGTATGTATGCTACAGCTCATATGTTGTGTGTGTATTCCAAAAACACACAGTGACTTCATTTACCCGATAGCACCTGGTCCTTTACTCTACACACAACATAAATAATAGTTTCAAAATATTTCAAAATTAATTATTTAAATATACGATGGCCTTATATAGACCCTATCATATCAAAACCAACCAACCAATTCCAATCTAAACCCATCTTTATGTATTCATGTATAATCAACTTTCTTTGACAATTATTGTGTCCAAAACACAGCTTTGGTTGTACTCAGAGTGTGCGGACGCAACAAAGTGTGTCTAATGACGGCCTCTCAGGTGTCTTGCCATTCGTGGAGCCAATTTTTCTTAAATGAATTAAACAAGACTTGCAGTTAAACACAGTGCTTACAGGTACTCTTTCTCTCTCAGTCACTCTTATATATATAATATATATACATATATTGTGATATTCACTGGGTGTTATCATAATACCAGCGCTGTTTCTTACGAGGCAGCACAAAGCTGAGCTAACGGCCATTTTTGTCTCATACAGTGGTACTTGTTAGCACTGATGTCTGATGAATTTGTTATCCTTGCCTTGTATGAGTACAAAATAAATATATTTTCTTCCTTTCTTTCTTTCTAGCAATTTAAACAAAATTCCTAGAAAGAGACACACAGCTCAGACACAGAGCTCAGACTTCCATGCACCAGTTAGTTCGAGTTATAAGTATGTGACCCTGACTTGTTTGAGCTATTGCTTATACTTCCCCAATCCATCTATGTATATATATGTATATGTATATGTGCAATATCCCTTGCCTGTCAATTTACTAAAAATTTTCCCATCCACTTCCCAAATATGCTCGGATGGCGACAGAGCTGTATTTTGAAAGAAATATGTCAGTAGGTAGTCCGTTTAAATATGTCAGTAGGTAGTCGGTTTAAGACAGTGCAAGCAAAAGTGAGTCAGTCTGCTGGTGACGTTTTTACATCTCATCTACTGACGTGATCCAAATTAATTTTCTTCCAAATCTTCAATGGTGGAAGTTGAGTGTGCAACCAAAAAATGTTTGTATTTTTACCGAAACTAGTATCTTTTTAATAAAGACTAGGACATCATTCAACTGTTGAATATACATTCTCCATAATTATGTTCAAATAGTCCAAATAATTCAAATAGTAGTTTTTTTTTAAATCTATTTTATATATAATGTTTCCAGCTGATTGTCAACATAACTGTTGCCTCAAATTCAAGGTCACCACGTGTCTACGAAACTACATACATTTCGTTTTAACCGCCTCATTAGTACTTCTTTATTTTTTTGAAGCCTACATTCAATCAACGGACATAAAGAACACTGAGAGTTGTATAAATATTTGTAGCTCTAGTTTTTGTCCCGTGTAGGAATTGAACGCAACCAACAGTCACGTTAACTAACCGCTACACAACAGGCCAGTCAATTGTAAAATAATCATTCCTGTGACGCCGGAGACTTGACAAACATACAACTATCAGACACATTGAACTACAATTTGTATATCACACAATTTTTTGTGCTATGTGGACATCGAACCCACGACATCTTTCCCAGCAGACAAGTTCATTAACAGCTAAACATGACCATATGGTTAATAATGATAAAGCATTTAATATTAATGAAATGTCTATCCTCTAAATTCAACAGACCATTACAGCAGGTGACTTGCTTGCTTAGAGGTGTAAACGGTTATGTTTCAGTAATTGCTTTAAAGTGGTATAGCCATGCTTAGGCACGAATGGGGCGGCTCAACTGGTGCGATACCACGGCCTCCCAGAAAACCGGTTGTGAAGCAACGTCTGCGTTGCATTTCCCCGATATTAGTGAGGTTTCCGGAGGCCCAACTCCCCCTCTACTTTCTCCTCACCCTTGTCCCCCCTTCCCTTTTCCCATATCCTCATCCCCCTCTCTTCTTTCCCATCCAGTCATCCCTTGTCACCCTTAAAGGCGGGCAGCGCACTTGCTACTCTCACCCCCCCAGGTCACCTATTCACCTGTCATCCCTATAATATATTAAAAAAAAATGTGACAGTCTTACATTTCACTATCGATTTACTTACTAATCTACAAGTGTTTGATTAGCATGTATTAACGCCCTAAAGCCTTGTAAAAATAATATCTTTCCTCTTGATCCGTATATCAGATATAATACAAAATGTTTTCATGTTAGTAACTAGCTCGACATTATAATACAATCAGACTGCTATCGCATTTCTATAAAAGTAATTTAACTACAAATAAAAGTAAAAAAATCTTGTAACAACTCTCTCTAGCGACTGCGAGCAATTGCTTTTCAACTTTTCTTTTACTTTTTGTTTGTGACTAACAGTTGTAGTTCTTTCAAAATATCAACAGATGGCAGTAGCTTCATTCAACTTAGTAGTATATGTTGTATTAATAGATGGCGTTAGTAGTATACAACTAGGGATAAAAAGAGCAAAACGTTTCACAGATAATGAACAGGCTTTGTTTTATACTTACATTTTCTCCTTTTCGAGTTGTAATATTATGCCTTTCCTTTTTTAAATATAATGAGGGGAATCATTTTCTTTTAGAATTTGTATATTTGACGTCGGGTCTGGGAAAGTACATTAGTTACCGAGGAGCGCCAAATTAATTTTTTTTTTGCTTAAAAAGACAATTGCCGCATTTAGAGTGATTCCTATATAGGAACTTACAAACATAAAAATCGAACACAAACACCCATACTGGGAACAAATATTTGTGGGCACACAAATTTTTGTACCGTGTTTTAATTAAACCCACACCTCCGTCTTAGAAGTCAGGGTCACTAACGACTAATCCAACAGGACTAGAATATGATTGGAAAAAGTGACTGTTTCAGACGACCACTTCTGTGGTATAGGTGACAGTGTATGTATTTATGTACATACATCAATTTAATCACGAGGTGGCTGTACTGACAGCTTTAGACAAATAATTTTTAAAACGCTATTAAAGCTATTTAATAAGGCTAGAAATTCAGACTGTGGCACAGTGTACCTGAATTGAATTTAAAAGATTTTTTTTATTTTTATTTATCCTTAACAACAAACAGTTATATACTAAACTGTTACAATTCATTGCTGAATCTAGACTTACAAACAAGTAATCCACACCATTGTCAACAAATTAACGTGGATAACATTGTGAAGCAAAACAAACATTTAAAACAAAACATCTTGAGAAAGAGGCCTGTTTTTACCGACATTCCAAAATTAAATATTTTTAAGTATCTAATTGAACATTAGTTCTTCAAGTGGACGTTCTGAATCGTACACCTTATGTATACTTGCGTAAAACAAGCCTCACTCCTTTCCGATGGGGTAGTCAGAGACCTATCACAAAATTATATACATGTTCACAAAAAGGAAGTAACCAATTATGTTCTTTATGAAAGTAACTTGTATTTACAAAGATAATGTGTAATTATATATATATATACGTATAAGTCAACGATAGCCACCTGTACATAATATTAACTCCAGTCTCCAGTAAATGGAAGAGATTGCTCGGAGCTCTGAGGCTGCTCTTTGTACATTCCCGATACGTTTATATCTATCTATCTATCTATTTGTATGTATATCTATCTAAGTCTATAATAGTAATAATTTTATAAACAAGATATCTTTAAGTGGTTATATTCCTAACTTTTATCTGCTCAAGTTTACGTACGAGATCACAGGGAATAATTTAACAGTGGTAGAGCTATGCTTAGGCACGAATGGACGGGCTCGACCGGTGCAATACCACGGCTTCATAGAAAACTGTTTGTGAAGTAACGCTTGCGTTGCATTTTCCCCAAATGAGTGAGGTTTCCAACTCTATACAAGTAACTAATTAAAATTTAAAAAAAAAACATCTACCCTGCCAAGAAATCAAATTAAGCTGTAATATTTACAACCGACTTCAAAAAGAAGGAGATTCTCAATTGGAGTGTATTTTTTTTTATGTTTGTTACCTCAAAACTTTCGACGACCTTTTTTTTTATTTGAAAGCTGGTGCTTTCCGTGTGGTCCCATTTTAATTTGGTCCAGTTGTGACAGTGGCTTCCAGTAGACAACCATATAAATCTTAAAATCGCATTAAGTACGTGCGCGAGAAATGGACGAATAACTCAATATCACGTCAACCGATTTTGATGATTCTTTTTTCATTTGAAAAGATGTACTTCAGGGGTTAGTTAGATGAGAGTTTGGTCCAGTTGTGACAATGGCATCCATGAGAAAACCTTATTAGTCTTAAATTTTATGATAGACGCATTGAAGTCGGTTGTCTTCACTTTTTTAAAATGAATTATAGTCTTTTACTAACGCAAAACATTTGAAATGATGTAAGTAATTTTTACGCGCCTTGTGTTTTTGTGGTTAGTGACCCTGATTACTGAACGTGGGCTCCTTTGTTCGATTCCCACACGGAACAAATATTTGTGTGATCCAAACATAGTTTTCCAAAGTCTGGTTGTTCTTTGTAGTCGTTGATTGAATGTTTGTAAAACCCACCGAGACACAGGAATTATTCCCAATTTGGGACTTGTTTTTGTTTTTAAAGAAAATATTAAAACTTGTTCAGACATTTAGTAGCTGTGTTTTAATGTAGAAACTCACATACATATATTATTACTTGCACACCTTACAAGTATAATACTACTTTTGGTTAAGTGTGTTAATATGTAATATCTTATTATAATAGATTTTCAGAATATGCCTAAAATAACATCATTGTTATATAATGTAAAAGGACTAAAAATATGTAACTCGATTGAACAAAACCCTACACACCCATTCTTCACAACTAGCGTGAATATATCTCATAAAACTCCATATTAATATTACTTTCTTCAATTTCAAAGGTCAATGGCCCACCTCAGATAGTTACGCAACCACGAAAGTAGAAGTTGTCCACACGAATTTCAACCCTGTTCCTATTACTTAAAGTCGTTAATTGTTTGGTATAAATTTGAAAAATGAAAGTTTGGTGAAAGTTAGCACCTGTGTCGTGAGTTATATAATGATATGTTCGTGAGATTTATTACGACTCTGTTTTATGTGTGTCTTTGTATGTTTGTGTGTATGTATCATGGTCAAGACTGTGGGAGAGGCGAAGGTTATTTACTTACTGTATTCATAATGGGTGTTGCAATGGAACAGGGTTTGAACGTCGAACGTCTCTATTAGGGATATGGGTTTAAACCACAAGAAATAAATATGATTTATATTGAGCTTTATAAATATTGAATTTTAATTCATAAATAGCCTGTGATTATAAATCCCTTATAGCGAATCTCTTTTTTTTTATAAAATTAATTATACTTTATAACTCAGTACGAAAGACATCAACGCGCTTGGCTTGCTTGATATTAACAAACAGACGTTTAAAGTTCTTGGTAATTTTTTTTTTTTTTTTTTTTTTTTTTTATACTATAGGGGGACAGACGAACAGACGGGTCACCTGATGGTAAGTGACACCGCCGTCCATGGACACTTGCAACTCAAGAGTCGCAAGTGCGCTGCCCGCCTTTGAGGGTGATGAGGGATGGGGGATGCAGGGAGCAGAAAGAAGAGAGGAGGGATGAGGAGATGGAAAAAAGGAGAAAGGAGATATGGGAGAGAAAAGGGGGGAGGAGGAATTGGGCCTCCGGAAACCTCACTCAATTCGGGGAAATGCAACGCAAGCGTTACTTCACAACCGGTTTTCTGTGAGGTTAGTATTTATATTTTAATATGATACTGTCTTCTTCATATATAAAATAATAAATATAAAAGTAATTATTTATGAATAATTAAATAACAGATGAAAGTCGTTGAAAGCATTAGATAATATATTATCTATAAGATATTTTATATTTTCAGAATAATCTCATTTTTTAAGGTATCTTTCAAAATAGTATTTATTTTTCTAGACATCAATATTCAAATCATTCTTATGAATCTGAAATTATATCCTGATACAGTAAATTATCCATAATTACGGGGTAAGCAGAGGTGTGTTAGATAACATTTGATGAAATTATAACTATTAAACGACTAGTCTCTTTTATCTTTATTTGTAAATTCAGCTCTTCAAAAGTATTTACTTAAACTAATGATATGTGTCCAATATGTCCTTTCACATATTTAGGCTGAGAGATAGAACCTTTCAAGATGTTTTAGGCAATTTGAAAAAAAAAAACCTACGACTCCTGAATTGCAGCTATCCATGGGGGCGGTTGTCACTTACCATGAATTGATCGAGCTGTCTACCAAAATACATAAACACGTATCATAAAAAATCAGATATGAGGGGAATAAGATATTATTAGAAAAAAAATCGTCTTAATGATATATCAACCTCGAATGAATAAAAGTAACACCATACAGTCACGCTCGATATCTTCGATGGGATAGGTAGCGGCGTAATAAAAACCCATATTTTGTAGATAATAATTTATCCCAATATAGTAATTGGGGACAACTGTTGCCAGCAAACATGGTTTTTGGGAATTAAATGGGAAAATTGGAAGTATAATGAAAGGAAAGGTTAGGACAGAAAAAAAGGGATAAATCTTATAAAGATGGATTGCGGTTTATAAGCTATAGTTCAAGCAACTCAGGGTCTCATACTGGCTGATGCCGTCACTTCAAACCCAGAATTTGTAAAAAAACTTAAACCTTGGTTTATAAGTACTCATAAATGCTGATAACCACTTGCCATGATACAAACCAACCCACAAACAACAGAACGTACATTTTCAATATAAACAGACACGAACCCACATACCTCCGGATAGCCTAGATACATATACTTATACAACATGGAAAACCAGGCCGCGGACACGGATGTTATCTTGTGTGTCTGTGCGTGTGTTTGTGTCTGTGTGAATGCCAATGGCACACACACCTGCACAGTGTGAAAGTATGGAAGCACCTGTGGCGGTAGAAAAATGTCATTGATGATGATGATTGAATTTGTAGGCCTATGCCATATCTTGTTTAGTATTTTAGATTCATTTCAAGATGGATTTTAAAATTACTTGCAAGGTAAACATAAAGAAATTCCAGACTTTGCACCACATTTTTTGGTGAAATGATAAAAACCACTAGACCAACATATAAGTCAAATATTAGTTAGTGTACTAAGTTTTGTTCCGGTAGTAAGTTTTGGACGTACGTTGTACGTTTAGTAGTACGGCGTGAGAGGTAACAAACCAACTCACATTTTAATGGATAAGATAGAATTATGATGAGTTATAAACTGAACGTCATATATAACAGAGTCTATGAAGATTTTTAATCTGGGAGTATATAAAAAATAAATAAAAATATCATCTATTAAACATACATATACCCACGCCAATAACCTCAAGGGGTAGGCATATCATATGTCAGAATTTAGTCCCATTCTTTCACAGAGGGCAAGAACATTGCTATCATCCGGTCACTTTTGGTAATGACATGGAATTTGGAGTAAGTTGACAGAAAAGAGAGGTTAGAAAGGGACGGAACGTGGCTTGCTTATACAGATGGGTTGCGCAGTAGCCAGGATCACATACCTATATCTCAAAAAGGCTGGAGCGGAGCAGTCCAAGCCGTCTAACCTAATATCTATTATAAGTATAAAATCGTAGTTCTGAGTGTATACATGAATACTTTGTTCAAGAAGAAGGTTGATTTTTATAAATAGTTTGTTAAGAAATTTTATTGCTATATATAGCGCTAAATAATGTCTCCTTTAAGAAAAAAATTTGTATCAGTTTTTAATTGTATGATTTCCAGAAAATAATTTTGTATCAGTTTTTAATTGTATGAATTCAAACTATATTTGAATTCAGTTATCAAGAGGGCAAATCTTGTTATGTTATATATTTCGAGAATATACATAACAAAATATTCCCAAAGCTTCTATGAAATATAATAGAAAATTTTAAAAAAATGTGTTGATCTGAAAAGATGATATTATGACGATATAAAACATCGAAACTTCGCATCATGTAAATAACATGCCAGAGAAATTTAAATAAAACAAACACAAAACTTCACATAGTAATTAAAACTTCAAGGAATTCAAAAACATTTCAAATCTGCCAACACTCATTTCTTTAACATAATGAATAAAAAAAAAATTCAAAACACCTGAAACTCTAACCCATGCAGTACATTACATAAGCGGTGTTACAACGAAAACAAAAAAAAATATCTCCGACATTCGAAATGCCGAGACGAAAACTTTCATCTCGAGTGACATCACAGCATCCTTATTACATCACGGAGGAGAAAGTCGGCCGTTGAACCCGACACACTTAGAACGCCACTTGACAGTAAGATGACTGACCAATGATATTGAAACATAAACTGACGCGCCGCGTAATACACGTTCATAATTTAGTTCCATTTACGTGATAGGGCCTATTGCCTTATTCGATTATATGGTAGAATTTGGAGTATATTGTCAGGAAAGAGAGGACTAACGGGGAAGGCATAATTAACACCCACACATTGTCGACCACATTCTAGTCCTATCCGCATAATAGGAGGCAAGCTTTGCCTATTGAATTACATGAAAAAAAATGGGAGTTTATTGAAAAGAGAAGAGAGGATATAGTGGGAAGGTATATATATATATATATAATATTGGTTATACTCTAGCTGGTGAAAGGAAGCCGAGGCTTCTAACCCTTAATTAATTCAAATAATGTTTATAATATTGTTTTTAAAAGCTCAGTCACTATACTTGAATTGTAAATTAATTGTAATAGATTCTGCTTTCGGTTTCACTTGTGTAATACGCTGATGAAAAGAAGCTTGTCCTTGTTCTTCAACAGGGTTCGAGGTATCCACATTCTAAACATTAATAAAAATCGCTTAAGCCTTTTAGTACTTGTTAAAATATGTGAACAGACATATAGATAAATGAAGTTACTTTATGTATAGAAATTGTTATTAAGTAGAAATATTATGACTAGCTTGCTTGTTGATGGTGACCCTAATTGCTGAGCCAGAGGTCTTAAGTTCGATACCCACACGGGACATAAATTTGTGTGATCCACAAATAGACGTCGTTGCGTTGTGAAATAGGTGTCGAACACCACTGAGGTAAAACAATATTAATAATATAAAAATAAATAAATAATGAATAATAGCCCCCGACTTAAAATTCTCTTCAACAGCAAGAAAATAACTGATGATCGATGGAGAAGATTTTCAAGGAACATAGCTTATAAGACTCTTAATTATGGCACCTGCTGAACGATAAAAACTTAATAGAAATCGGTTTATTTTTGTGGTTTTTAGTTTATATATCGTAGTTAAAACAAGTTGTCGTTTGGCTGTTGGTCCAGTGGGACTACAGGGGGCGTGGGTTCGTATCCCAAACGAAACAAAAAATTGTATAATCCTCTAATGGTTGTCCCGAGTCTTTGTGTTCTTTGTGTACGTTAAGTAATTAATATAGAAAAAATATGTTCCTTTGTTGACCACATTTTCCTAAAAATGAGTTCAAATAATTTTGTTCATGTTATACTGACAACACACAGATCTGTTAAAAAGTAATCTTTATTTGAAACCCTATTTTAAAACATTTTAATTTTAAATACACACATGTATTATAATGTACTTTTGTATTGTTAAGCTTTAATGCATTCTAGAAGACAAATAAAAAGACAAAATTATATGTATCTCATGGTGTGTTATTGCAAATAAACTGCATGTTTCTATTTCAATGCTGTATAGTTTAAAATAATAATATAAAAAGCACTTTCTTCATTTTGTTTTTTATTTAATTTTAGAAATATCTGTGTACCAAATTTAGAAACAGTAGTTTAATAACAGTTTTTCATGAAAATTGAACTTTAGAATGAAGACGTTATTATTGTACGCATTTTTTTCTATATATACATTTAACTGTGTATACAGCTGTATACTATAAAGTGATTATATTAGGAGCACATAACGTAGAGACACTATAAGAAGTAAGTCACCAACCAAATGGGTGGGGTTCATACCCTGCCCCTGCCCATCCTACAGCCTACCACGCTTTCTTACACATAAATTACCAAAACACATCCGAGTAGAGCCTTCACTTTCACAACTTTCAACTGAGCGTGTGCCACTTTGAACACTTTCACCTTCGGTGAGAGAAAAAAGCCTGCATCCGGTTGCGAACGGCTGTTGCAAAACACCTGATTCGAGAGGCTTCGTCAGTAATAGGACGTAATGTTTTTTTATTGCAGGTTGCAGACTCGCTATAGAGACGTACTTGAATGGGTGTGAGTTCACCTATTTATTTAACATTCTTATTTAACTATATAAAATTTTAGAAATTAGATGTCTGTTAGGTATTTAATAAATACATTTATGATTATGGTAGGAATAAGAATATAATAATTTAATTATTGCTAAATTAGAGAGCTGGTACGGTCTCTGAAATCCCGGCGGTATATAGCAGATAGATTTACGCTTCTGGATACGCCTGTATAAGCAAATTAGTTATTTGACGGCAATAGTCTAGCCCTCTATGCAGTTAGTAAAAACAAATTGTAGTTAGCAAAAGGTAGGTATTTCATAAACTTCTGCATCTTATATTATATATAGTTTAAGTTATAATATCTATGTATATTGCAAGTTTAGTAATAAACAACTAAAATCAAAAGCATTGAACTATTGAATAAAGGATAATATTTGTGATAAAAATCTCAGTTTTGTATTATATACCTACATAAATTCATGCATACAAACACCCCATGCAGATAAAGGGGTTAGCTGTATCCCCGAAGGGGTATAATTACCTTTTCTACCAGACCGAGAACCTCAGGGCAAGTATATTATTATTATACATATATAATATATATGAGACCACTTTGGAATTTCCGTTTTTAGTTGTATTCAATTTGTTGGATATCTCCAACAAATTGAATACGACTAAAATCCCCGAAGAGAACGAAAAATAGAAAGAAGCAGTCAGTCCATCTCTATTGAAATCTGCAGATTGCACCAACTACATGTACAGTCAGGACAAGGGTATAAGGAGGTGATGATCATTCAGGTTTATTATTATTTCAATTGTACTGTTGAAAAAAATATTCTAATTCGTCGTATTTATTCAGAATAGCTCGTCGGTAACAGGTACTATTAGTTTGGCTCTTATTGAGTATACTGCCGATTTAGACTGCGTAGCTGCTTAAGTGGTTACCTCGCCAATACGCTGCCGCGCCGAGTGTTATGGGTTCGATCCCCGCACGGTAAAATACTTATATGGATGTTCTTTGTGTCCGTTGTTTCAGAGTTTGTACAGTTCTCTGCGACACAGGAATTATCCTAGTGCGGGAGTTGTCTTAAAAAAAAAATATCTGGTCAGGCTGGGATCAATGTTGGTGCCAGCACTCTCAGGAATATCCAGACGCGCTTGTGCTTAGAATAGTAATCGCAACTAATTGTATATGCGTATATATCGTTATTGTATTTCAAGACAGTTTGTTTTTTATTTAATTTATAGAGATTCCTTGTCTATTTCTAACACTCTTCTCTTCTATGAAACTCAATAAAATGCATGGAATCTGATGTGTGTGCATAGAGTTTCTTGTCTGTTACAGGTAACAAGCTCCACGACTGACTTAGTCTACTGACTCCAACTTGTGTCAATTCAAAATACTTGATAATTTGATTAATAAAAACAAATAGATTTGTGTGTAGTCCCTTTAGCTGTGGTATGAATTATTTATTTAATTGAAATAAATGACCTTGATATGGAATTTCATTTCTCATGTCATCTTACAAAATAATAAGCAATGAGGTTATATAGGTGGGCGCCTAATCTCACAATGATAAAAAGTGGAATCAACTAACACACCTGTTTTTACTTAGGCACACTCAACAGCAACGTATTAACTCAATACATTTAATTGAAGAATTATAAACTTTGTAGCGTAAAGTTAAGGTGGAATTTCAAATGTGGTGTTAAGTAGCTATGGTGTTATGGTATGAGGTAAATAAAACCATTGAGGGCACTGTGTTTACCCGATTTCTCAGTGTGAAAGCGAGGAGAAAGGTGTAAGCGTCCGCTAAGCCCCAAATTCCTTTGCCGGTGAAAGACATTTTTTTTCTTTTTAATAGCTCACAAGACAGGTTGATTTTTCTCGTTTTAGTAATTGATGATAATGATTTATGTCCAACTGTAGTTTAAATGGTATTTGTATGTTTTTCTCAAAGTCTACTCAAAGTGATTAATCTCATTTATTATCTCAAAGATAGAAAGCTAAGTCACTCCATGGAGCCTAACCTGAAGTCCGAATCTAATTCTAGTCACGATGTAATATATACATAGTAATAATAATCTCTGGAAGTACCTAGAACTAACCTATGACGGTTGGAGTATTTAATGGGAAAAATAAAGGCACATAGCAAAAAAAAGTCAAGCCTGGGGAGCAATAAGTGCAGTAATATGTATTTTAACTAAGCCCTTTACAGTAATTTTACTAACTCCTTAAGTAACGGCGTGTCAACAAATGACACTCAATATTGAGAGAGCTTGTGTTTGAAATAAAGACATGTACAAAATTGTTATGAATTGTTGTGTTATACAAGTTGTCTTGGTCCTAGAAAATGAAAAATGATTTAAGTACCAAGTGCAGTTTGTCGGGGAATATTAACATAATCGTAGCGACTTCCTAAAAGTTCCAAAAAAACTTAGGATGATGACTTCAACAAGGGTCGAGGGACCCTTGTTGAAGTCATCATCCTCATCCCTCGTCCCTATAGGGCAGTTTTTATCTAATAGAGTTGAAATATAAATAAACTTTTACTAAAATCACGTCCTTACAAAAGTTTCAGTTATAATTTGGTCCCACTAAAGCATCTAACCACATAATTAAGTCTGGACCGTCAATCGGGCGCTGAGATATAGATTATTAGAGAAAGTTCTTAGTGTTGTCCAGTACACCTGGTGTTTTCCAGTAAACCTGTTATGGTCTAGTATACCTGGTTTAGTCCAGTATACCTAGTGGGGTCCAGTACACCCTATGAAGTCCAGTACACCCGGTGTTGTCCAGTACACCTGATGGTGTCCAGGCACTCTCTTAGATATTGCTAATATACCTACAAGCTGTAGAAAATAGTCACAAAGCCAAGAAAAAATGCTATCTTAGAATATAGTGCTTTTTTTAAATATACCATCACACCTAGCACCTAAATCGTGAAATTTAAAGTGTTTACAATACATAAATACCTTTAAAGTACATACGGTGATATATTGAAGCCTCTTTGAGGCGCGACTGACATAATCTGACTGACTTTTCGTTATGTATGTACACAAGAACATTGCTTTTAATGCTGTCATTTTAATGTAGTTATGAATACTAGATAATTGCATTCTCACAGACTTAACTTTTTTTTATGGGATTATTTTAGTGGGGGGACGGGTCATCTGATGGTAAGTGACTACAGCAGCCCATGGACACCCCCCAATCTAGAGTCACAAGTGCGTTGCCGGATTTTTAGGTAGAAGTACGCTCTTTTCTTGAAGGTTGAAGGTCGTATCAGTCCGGAACGCGACAATTTGTTTCACAGGCTGGTACAATTACTTTGTATTTTGTAGGTTCATTGAAATTTTACAATACATTCAAATACTGGTTTATATATTAATATTACATACATACATACATACATTTTAATATTAATATTCGTTACAGAGCTCTTACTTCTCGGTACAAGCCGGTTCGAATTTACATATGTAGGTATGTGACCCTGCCTTGCTTGAGCTATTGCTTATACTACCCAATCCATCTGTATAAGCAATCTCAATCTCAAACTTTCCCATCAAATTCGCAAAAGTGCCTAGATGATGCCATAGGCTTGCCATTATGTGAGTGGTAATTAATGATATCGGCAAAATGTAAGCGTCACGTTTTAAGCATTGCGCCTCTGCTTGCCTCTTTGGAGATAATGGCGTGAGTATACGACGATGTATTAAATTTCTTTTAATTACATATTTATTGTAATAATTAATTATAACACGTTTAGTTAAAAGAAATCCACTGTTGTTGTTAAATAAGAAAATGGAAAGACAACACAACAAAAATGCTTAAGTGAAAGTGTCACACACACATCGACAAATGTTTATGTAGTAGTGGAGAAAGTCAGCCGTCTGTATAATCAGACTAGTAGCAGGTGTGGAGTCGAATAGCAGTTACTGTTTTTTCTAGAACGTAATATTATAAATAACATATTAGTTTTAAAAATTAAAAATAGTGATTACTAGGTACTTATATATTTTATTAAAAGTTTAATTGATGAGATGTTTTCTTATGTTTTAATACTATCAAAAACTTCAGTATCAGTACAGGTTGCATGAGTTTATGACATAGAAATGTAGGTTTTTATAATAATAAAAAATTCAATTTTCCAAAAACTCCCAACTTATTATTAGTATCGTAAACTTAACAAACATTTTATTATATTACATATAGTATATGTACATTATATGCCATATAATATATTTTTAATGCTCTCAAGCTACTCCACTGAGTTTACTGTCCAATCATTTCTGCGGTAGTGTGTGTGAGTGAAAGGCATATACGTACACGGTAATCCTCATACAACCATTGACTAGTGTGTGTGAAGATGGCATGTTATTTTTTTCACATTCTATCTATATTAAAAACTAGTATAAAAGTAGGTTTGTCCGTTTATACGGCTTAGTTTCTAAACAACTACTGCCAAGAATGTTGCGTTTATGTTTTTTCAGCTGTTAAGAGAGTCCTACTTTGTTTACTTATAAATTACTATAAAAATATCTCTGTGTTAGTTTGTATGATTATAATATTATAATCTTGATACTTGACTTTAAAAAAGTAGATAGGTGAAGTTAATATGCTTTTGTAATTTCTTTGCGTAATATTTTAAATCGTAAAAAATATTAAACCTAAGAAGTTATTCGTAATTTCTCCAGTATCCCCCATAAAAAAATATTGAAAATTTACAATTGGCCCAGAAATCGTTCGAATAAATTAACAAAAAAAAAACGAATCAAACATAGGACCTTTATTGAAGTCGGTTAAAAAATAGGATAGCACTAACATTGGGAATATTCATGTTGAACTAGCCATTACCATAGTAACATCAGTTTTTATGCTCACTGCACCGATCCTCAGGGTCAGAGCATGATGTTTGAATCAATCAATTGGCATCCTCTAGTTCACTGATGGACATAGGCCTTATAGGTAAGATGATTAATAAAATCAAAATCTTTATTTGCAAGGTTCGTATCGCCAGCGTTTGGAATGAACTGCCTGCATCTGTTTTCCATAGAACTTCAATCCTGGATTGAAAAGTAGAATGCATAAGCTTCTTTTAGATAACCGTGCACCATCTTGATCATCAAGTCCCACCAGGTGAGTTAGAAGACGAACCTACGTCGGTTGCCGATAAAAATAATGAAACATGGTTCCAGGCTGTTGAGGTAATATTTCATAAAGTGCATCATGTTGAACCGCATCCAGTGTGCAACGTAATAATATTTTTTTATTTTTAGTTTGACTTGTAGTTCCAGATATAAGAAAATACGTCTTGTCAATACGTTTTCTCTTAAAGTGATGTTTCACGTCTGGATAAAGGGCTTTTTTTTTGCTCCTGTTATTATTAACTATAACATATATATATAAAGTAAAATTTATACTACATACATACATACGCTCATTCCTTTAACCCCGACGGGGTAGGCAGAGTCTTAATTAATTGTTTTGTCAATTATAATTAATTGTATTATAACAACACGACAGTAGTAAAACTATATTTCTTTAACTAATATTTCACTTCAGTCCTTATATGAATAAATTATTTTTTGAGGAGTGTGTAGTAAATGTGTATCATGATGAATAGTTAAGAAGAAGAAAGAAGAAAGAAGTACCTGTTTACATAAATATACATACTCTTATGCCTTCTCGGAACCTTTCTTCTTAGGGTATACCCGGATCCTCTACAATAGACCCACTAGTGACGGAACACCGTGTGGTTTTAGTCCGGTTCGAGTCCGACATACCACTTCACTGTCAGCTCCAGTGAGGTGATGACCCGTTACACAATAAAAAGAAAGCGTGTTCATACAATACTTTCCTCAGCAATAGATGGCGCTGCCAGGCACATACAAGAACAGTATGAATTTATTTTATAAAACTACTATCAGTAATTTTCTTATGCTTTGAATATTATTAAACTGCTACAAAAATCTTACGTTAAAGGGATTTCAGTAGTTCACAATTAAACAAAAAAAAATGTAATTTCAACAATCTAAATTTAATACTAAACTAAGAGTCATGTGACTAAACTGCCTTTTTTAGTTTTTTTTTTATTGAAATAACTTGTAAATGTTATATAAACTATATACATAAACACAGCGAATTTCTTTTATTTCTGAAAGTGTAAAGGTAACTACTCTTACCTTTACAGCGCCAACAGATGTCGCTAGTAGTTTTAAAGATCACAACTATAGTAAAAGAGCTTAAGGTGAACCAACCAAAACGGTTGAAATCGGAAGCCTCCATTTGCGTTTGTTATTATAAATATACTTTTATACGGACTATAATTTAGTTCATATATCACTCTACATATACTTTGGAAATAGGGGGCAAGCCTGTTGTCTTCATTCTTCTCTTCATTTTGGGAATAATATGGTAAAATTAAGAGTTTTTGAAAGGGAAAGGGAGGATAAAAGGGAAGAAAGAAATATTACTACATTTTTAATCCCTTAACAACAAACTTTTAGTTTATATTTGAATTTAACCATGACTAACCTAGAATGGAAACTTTCAATTGAAAAAAGAATGATTAAAATTGTGATATTTATTTTTATTTAAAGTAGTTCTACAAAATGGGACCACTATTTTTCAACATCCTCCATCTTATACACTTTTCACTCCACTACTGTACGCTTCACAACAAACCTGTAAAACAAATTGTCGCCTGCGGTATTTCCTGACCGACAGACCTTCAAACCTTCATAAAAGAGCGTACTTCCACGTCATAGGTCGGTAACGCACTTGCGACTCTGCACTGCATAGCACAGGCTGGTAAGCACTTATATTGCGTTGTATCATTGAACCTGCTGTTGATTAATTTTTATTTTATTGATATATGACAATCGTTCGTCTTCCAACTCACCTGATGTTAAGTGACAGTGAATAGGTGGTACACGCCTATACAAAAGAAATCTATTCACTCTACTTTTGAACTATCCAGGATTGTAGTTTGCCTAAAAATAGTCGCCGGTTAGTTCCAGTTATTTCCAAACCTTGGCGACTCCAACCACAAGGAGGAGGGGTCTCTTAGAATGTATTGTACTTGTGTTGCTGTTTCTTAGTGAATTTTATTATCCTCAGAGTGCTTTAGTGTTCTTAACTTAGTTTATTTATGAAAACTACTGGTGTTGGGTTACATGTCTACAATATAACTACAGGCAGGTTTTAAGAGAGAATGTTTTGGAGTCAGTTGAATGTAATTAAGTATATGGAACAATTATAGGCGTTAATTGTAGTAAAATAGATCGATAAAATTACATTTTATTTTTCTTAATACTAATTTTACAGTCTTATGAGTGATTAAAATATTTTAAGTACAATATTTAGTTCTACGACACATAAACCCGTATTAGTACATTCTAATTCTAGTAGTTTAAATAAGAATTTTTTTCAAAGAACCACTTTATACAACACTGAACAATAATAAATTTATTTAAAAAAAAAATATTTCGTTGCTTTTACCCTGCACCTTCCATGTCTTTTTAATTTGTACAGAATTTATGTTATTACAATAAATTAATAATACTAATATAAAAATATAATTTTATAACAAATCTTGCACCATACAATTCAGCTTTTATAAATATAATTTAAAGCTTACAAACGCACCGATTAATAATTATATTAATTCTTAAATAATAGTTATAATATGTATCTTTCTTATTAATTATAAAGATCATTGGAAATCTGTAATCATTTTAAGCTATTACAATTTCTTTTTTTAAATATAGACGCTATCTGAAACATTAAATAAGCGTTAAAAATATAGCCTTCAGCATTAACACTCAATACTGAGGAATATTATGGAATGTTATCTTGTGGGATAATGTAACGTGTTTTTAATTATATAATTATTATTATTATTAATATTTTATGCTTCAAATAAATAATAACCTACTAACACAAATGCTGCTGAATAAATAAGAGAAAAAAAAAATCATTTTGATCGTCAATCATTTGAGCGTTCCTCTTGCTACTTCATTTAATCTTCTTTCTCTATTTTATGAAGTTATTTGCGCGTTGTAAGCTAAATCGTTGGCGTCATTCGCGACGCTTGATGATCTGGCGTAAGGATATGACGCTGCAGGTGCTGTTGGTGATGACCACGACTGGGATGACTGGATACCGGCGATCTGATAGAAGTAATTAGATCTATTAATTTACATAAACACTATCAGTTAGAAGGTCTTCCCGGTACCATCCCGATCGAGTTATAGGTATGTGTTCCCCAATATATGTAACTGTATACGCAATATCAATTTCCTTCCCTTTTTCCCCACCTTTTCCACCACCACCATTCACCTTTTCCTGTCAATCTACTCGAAATTTTCTATCAAATTTCCAAAAGTGGTAACCGCAGTAAGCATGCTCCCTGTTATGTAAGTGGTATTAAATTGTACTCGGCAAAATGTGGACTTAAATAGCGCCTCTGCGTACCCCTTCTAGGATACATAGGTATATATGTATGTATTTTTTTACAAATTTGAAAATAGTTTTTAATACACATTTGAACTGAATTCAAGAGTGGTTTAATTTGACAAAATCCTTTGGTTTTTAGCATATATTATTTGGAAGTACTTGATTGTTACAATTTATTGATCAAAAGCTTCTTATCAAACTTCTGCAGTTTTCTTTTTCAAGCACCTAATATCATTGAACCAAAAATGGCTTATTGGTTCTATGATAGTAGGTTTTCGCTTATATTTTGTAAAAAATATTTTTGAAGACATCTCACCTTTCCACTGATACTATTCAAACCCCCTCCACTTAATAGCTTCTGGATGCCAAGAGCAGCTGCTACCGCGAAGGCAAGCTTTGCAATCACCAAAGCTTTTGTTACCAGTAGCGTGAGACCTCCGAACAATAGTCCAGCTACAGCCAAGACCTTGACTCCGATACCCGCTAAAAGAGGCGTATACTTCTTAATTTTGCCACGAGCTAGAAGTAAAATGAAGATACGTGAGGACAGCAAAATAGAAGCACAAATTTAAATTAAATATAAATAAAATTGCTCAACAATTATTTGAAAAAAAAAAAAAAAGTTATAGATAGACACACAGCGTCACAGCAACAATAGGTTGCCTTGTCAAATGAGATATTAATATTAAAAATATAGAATAAATAAACACTTGCTTGTGTTGATCTATAACCGTCCGTTTCCAAATTGTTGAGCTTTATGAGAAGAAATCGGGCAAACAAACTCATGGCCACTCTTTAAAATTACCAGATAGATATTACAATATTTCGTGTACAACATATACTATTCAATAAAACACTATTTAATTGAATGCTATTATGTCGCTAAAAGTAAATTATATAAAAAAAAAACTATTTATAATAAGACGGAAAATAAGAAACATATTAGCTCACATTACATTGTACTGATTATTTGAAATAGCCTGTGGATCTCTAACAATTCAAGCGCTTCTATCTTCCATGTAATTCTTCACTGAGTAATAAACCTGTACAGTACAGTTCGTTTTACAGTAGACTTAAATTTATTTAATCATATCTATTAGGTTTGAATAGAGGTTTTCTTACTTTTAAAAATTGTAAAGGTATTTTTAGTGAGGCGATTAGATTCAGCTTCTAGTGTCTAAGACCCAATAATCTTATTCAAAGGCAACCAATTTTCAGTATAATATCTGTTTTTATTTTGTTAAATATTGTGTTATTAAATAAACATTCATTTTTAAATTTAAAATACCATACTTTTCAATACCAAGTCACAAACAAACATAATTCTTTCTTTATTGAACTTATTGTTGGATGCAAACAAACTCATGGCCTTGACCGAGAGGCCAGTACTCTGACATCATAGTTCATTGACCCACTGACAGCTTTCATATCCTCTCACGACTCCACGCCTTGGCGCATGTTGCAGCGAGTGGAGCATTCGATCAATTAATTAATATACATATAGTGCAATCTATGTATTCCTGTATAAAGCTTAATAACACTATAATAATCTTCCTATTCTTGTTATATATAAAACTTATATCCCGTTCGTTAACATCCCAAAAAGTCAATAAAGACACGAGCTTAAAGCTATTTAATACATTTGTAACTAAAGTGATAAAATATTCAACATGGTGGCAGTCCTGAGTTTAATTTTAATCAACTGTATTGTAAAATATTTGTGTGCACGAATAAAGGAGTGTATTTGCACCTCTAGATTTGTCTGGTTTAAAAAAAATGGGTACATTTGCCACGATTCGAAGGACCCGTTTGCTCCGTTTGAACGGGCGAATCGAAATAAAATAAATGGAATATTTTTTTAGGCACATATACGCCCCTTACCTATATCGGAGCTATTTTATGGGTAAGAAAGTACAGACAGACGAAAAATATAAAATATAATTTTAACGTTTATTGATTTTTTTATTTATGCGATAGGGCAAACGAGCAGTCGGGTCACCTGATGGTAAGTGACTACCGCCGCCCATGGACACCCGCAACTCAAGAGTCACAAGTGCGTTGCCGGCCTTTTAGGTAGGAGTACGCTCTTTTCTTGAAGGTTTGAAGGTCGTATCGGTTCGGAAATACGTCAGGCGACAATTTGTTCCATAAGCTGGTTGAGCGAGGCGAAAAGCTAAGCGCACAGTGGTGGAGTGCAAGCACCCAAGTAGCTTATTGGACAAGGTTGATAAAATGGTGACATTTAATTGATAGATATTGTCAATTGACAGTTGACATTTGTAAAAGCAATCACAAAAAGAAACTGGTCATGTCGGTTTTCGACCAACATTGTGATCATATTTTTATAGACTGTTCTTTTCTCTAGAAATACTTGACATTGGCAGAATCTCTGCGTTGAATATACACGCGAGAAAGAGTCCATAAAAAAACTTGACATTGGCAAAATTGTGGTGACATCTCCACAAAGGCCACAATGAATAATTGAATTGAATTGAAACTAATATTAAAACTGCCAAAAGCGAGGTTGAATATTATTTTATGACTTTTCGGTGAAAACAAGCCAATAGATCATTTATGAAACGGAAAGCACGCGTCTTGGGTACCAAAAAGAACTTTATATTTAGAAAATAGACCGATACAAGAAGCTGAGCAAAGCAGCGCCTAGAAGCTCGTAATTTAACATATAATATCAGTTCTGTATCGAAAAAACCTAATGTTGTGTTAGACAGAGTATTTATAGAGGCATAATATTGGTTATAAAACATCTCCCTACGGCTTAGATGAGAGGAGCACTGCTCGCAAATGCAGATGACAATGCACGCTAAGTTACATATTGCAGGAGATAGTCAATCAATGTAGTTTACCTTCAGCGAAACTCTTAGCAGCGTCTCTTAGTTCACCAGGTTCGAATTTCACATTAAGTTTTTCTACACCAGTTGGGTCTCTGTAAGTAAAGGATGAAAATGAATTATTGTTTCAATTAGCATAGTAGTCTAACCAAGGTTTCTTTTAAAAATAGGAGGAACAGACGGAGGACTTCTCGGAACAATTCGAGCAATTGCTTATACTCTACAATCCATCTGTATAAACAATTTTCTGTCTATCCTCCCTTTTCAGTCAACAAACTCCAAATGTTCCCTTCCAATTCGTAATATTACGTAAATTTGACTAAATTTTTAATTACGCCTCTGCCCCTTCGGGAATAAAGTTGTATATGTATGTCTAAGGCCAATTTAACACAATAATTGAGCACTTTCTAACCGAAATCACTTAGATCAAGTGTGTGTATGTAGTAACTGTTGATCCGGCAATACAAAACATCATCATCTCATCATCTTCCTACCTTTGTTCGCTTGATTCAAAACTCTCGGTTCACTGCGAGGTAGTTTTCGCTAGGTATTTTTATAGGCCCGCTTCTTTTGAATATAAGTAAACAGTAAACAAATAATTCTTGTATTGTATTGCCGAATGAGTGTGGTTACCGGAGCTCTTTCGTTCGATTAGTTATATTTCCAGGGATGCTGCATTTTCTATCTATTCCTTTTCAAAATACTTCAATTTTATTCGACTCTAATTCCGGAAATGCCACATATGTGCCAATAAGCGGATCATTAGGATCAAATTATAATTGGTAAAACATGTCTACCTACCCTTTCAAGAAAGGACAGGAGTGAGTGAGTATTTTTGTGTGTTAAGTGTTACAAATAAACATTATCATAATGTTCACTTTGTTGGTGTGACGTTTACATGAATGAACTCTCTCAAAATTACCATAAGTAGAATAACACAATACATCGAACTTATGTTAATAAACATAAGAAAATCGAATTCCTTACAACGTTATTTCATAACTACACAAGTCTATTTTCACTTAATTTACATGAGAATATGAGAAGTAACTATTTATGGCCAAATAACTACTGTCTACTTAAATGACGGCCATAGGCTTGACCGTGTCTAGTTACGTAAATGGGTCTTAATATTGTGGTTTGCAAGATGAGGGCGTTTATGAATCTTTGCCGAATCCTGCGGCTTTTTCTTCTGATACTATGCTAATTAAAAATGTTATTGATATTTCAAAATTCTTTCCCTTGATTACGATTTTATTGGAGGATATTCGGAGACTGGTACTCTTATCTAAGAGCTGGCTATTGGCATTTAAAGTTTGTATAAAAAATACTATTTATATTTTGAAGATTTATTAGTTCTCATCTATATTTTATTCGAAGTATTAAATCGTCGGTTTAAGTGTAAGTTTATTAAAAAACTATTTTTTTATGTTTGCCATATTGAGCTACTTTTTGCTGGAGTATAGAACTCAAGCAAAAAGAAAGGAAAAAAAAAATTAATGGACATTGTTGTACAGTGCTATATTAAAAGAGTACCAAACCCAAAACCCACCTACGACGAATATAATCACAATGTTGAAATGAAACAAACACAAATAATTCTAGTTTGAAATGTTGACAGTTTATACATTTCACATTTTAATTCAATAATGCGTGTATTAAAAGGTTAAATTAATAATTGTAAGAATTAAAAAAAAAAACTAACTCCTTATGTGAAATTGTCTTGATTGTAAAGAAAAACTTAATAACTAATAATATTATTTCACTAACTTCATCAGAAAATCCTTAAAAAAACGTCATGTGTCTTAATTTTTATATGACTTGAATCAATAGAAATTACACATGTAAGAAAACACTTACTTCTCAATGGCTACACCAGAAAACAGTTCAATTCTTCCATCATCGTCATTGGAAGCTCCTGGAGCAGCTCTGCAGGCCACAACAGCGACAGCGAGAAGAAAACACAACACACGCATTTTTTTTTATTTTTTGTACTAACTTTTCTTTCAATATTTATTTGAGGTCGGATGTGTCCTTATTGATGGTTTATGAGTAAGTGAGATGCGACCGGGATGGATACCGCCTTTATATTGTGCGTTGACTCCATGACAAGGAGTTGCTACCAAATTTTGTGTAGCGCGCTAGAGGTTTTGGTACTTGGTGTATATATTCATTCATATTAACTCGTATGTTAGGAAGTGTGTTACAGTGTTGTTTATATCAACAAGAATAGGATATTTTCAGTTAGATATTCAAGGTATGTATTTAATTTAGTATGTCTCTAGGTAATAAAGGTGGTACGGAAAAAGGGTGTTACTCAAAAAGGAATGTAGTATTATTCTTAGGTATAATAATATGAACATCTTTTCAAGATCCTTGACATATATTTTTTTTTTAAAAAGAAAATCCATACAAATAAAATAAAATTTCATACACTTAATTCCTATTTTTTTTTATACCTTCTATTTAAAAAGATTGAGTATCTGTTTTCCTGCAAATTTAAATAATTATTACAAGTATTATTATATGCAAAATGAAAATGAAAACCTTAAATATTTGAATGTAAATAGTACGATAGTCAAATTGAAGCACATTTCAATATACTTTATTTTTTTAAATAATTTTCGTGTACTACATTTTAACTTTTTTTTTTTATGCAATAGGGGGCAAACGAGCAGATGGGTCACCTGATGGTAAGTGACTACCGCCGCCCATGGACACCCGCAAGAGTCACAAGTGCGTTGCTGGCCTTTTAGGTAGAGGTACGCTCTCTTCTTGAAGGTTTGAAGGTCGTATCGGTTCGGAAATACGGCAGGCGACAATTTGTTCCATAAGCTGGTTGTGCGAGGCAAAAAGCTTCTGGAGAAGCGCACAGTGGTGGAGTGCCAATCGTCCAGGTGATGGGGATGGATATTTTACTATATACATATATTGCTGGGTGTACATTTTTAAACATGTCCCCAACCAGTTTATCATCCAGTATTGACGTTATTATCAACCTTATTGGGGCTCATGTCAGTCTTCTTCCCGGAATATTTACTTAAGTAAATTATTTGAACTGAATAACTTCTGGATTTTTAAGAAGTGATTTCTTCTACATAAATCATGTTTACCACATTTCACACTAAAAGGTTTTACTTTAAATCCAATGTATCAATACCTTTCAGTCCAGTGCTGTAACTCCCATTCATATGTTATGTAGTGCGTACATCGCTCCTTCGAACAAAGCTCAATTGTAGTACTAAATTGAAACAATTTTATTATTTACACATCAATATTCGATATTAAACCCTAAAGCGATCGCATTAAAGTTTATTTGCATAGCGGTTAAAAAAACTTGAAGAAGATTTGTATAGAATATAAAAATTATGATAAGCTGTTATATAGAAAACACTTGGTCCCTATTTGAATTTCACTGGGGAAATTCTTTTATAATTTATAGGAGATTATGATAATAAGATATCGCTTTTGGCTGTAAGTGAATACTAGATGGACTAAATAGTTTTAAGGCAAAAATTATGTTTGTAGAACAAGGTAGACGCAGAAGAATAAAATAGACTAATCATGAAATAGACTGGCCTGTTACTTTAGTTGGTTAGTCAACAAAATTATTTGTTTTAAATACTAACAGCTCCAGCAGTACGATTGATTCTTGTGTAGCCGGAGACTTTACAAACATTTAAATAACGGGCACAAAGAACACTCAGACTCAGAACAACAATTTGAGGGTTACTTAAAGTATTATCCCGTGCGGGGATCGAATCCAGAACGGCGCGGCATCGTGGTGGCGAGGTGACCATTTATGCAGCCCCGCCATCCGAGCAGTCAGTTGTCCTGAGTGTAGGTGTTATTATTGTGCCCCTCCCCCCCTGCCTACTCCCCCTGGGACTGAGGAGTGAATGTATGTATATATACTATACTATGAAGTGACAATGTAAGTACTGAGCGTTGGCAAAGCTTGCATTATTGTTACATTCTTAACCGATTTGTTGTCAAAATTGCCGCTTTCTAAAGGATATTTTGAAGATCCGGTAACTTAGCACATGTGTTGTGACGTCACTTCTTTGTCATGGTGACCTGGTGTGGTACCTACTATATTAGAATATAAACTACTTTCATTGATTTCTATGATCAACTTCGATGAGGTTAACATTCACAGTAACATCTGACTAATATACAGTTATACAGTGTTAGTGAATAATGTTTAGTGATATAACATACATTCATCAGAGCTGAAGTCTGGCCATCATCTAGGGCCGATATTAATCACTTGGATGCTTATTTATGTTCAGTTTTAGAAAGTATAGCATGCTCTAAACACCATGGTAGTTTGGAGACCCTAAAACAAACTATAACACTGACAGTGAAGAATTTTCGAACAGAGAGAGTGCATATTTTCTTAATACTAATGAAGATCATTTTCAATGCACTGCATATTTTTTAATACGATACATATTTTTGTAATACGATATGAATATATAAACTGACACACATTACAGTATCATATGTTGTGTGCCATAAAAAACAAAAAGATTTTTCCTTGTAACAATATTTATGGTAAAAGTAATTATAGCTTGATGTAGTCTTTCTAATCACCTCCTAAATTGTGATGAATTGTTTAACAAGTTATTACCTCTTTAACCTCTATGTGAATAAGCTTATTGAAACACTTTGCGGTAAGCGAGCTGGCTGTTACATAGATATTGCGTGCGTTGGTAATATATGTATGTATTAGTTACACTGACGTTATGGCACTGCTGAGTGATTAGTGGTCATCTGTAAAGTCTACGCTACGCTAGATGCCATGGATTAGTTTATAATGTAAATAAAAACTAAAGTAATGGTTTTTGAGATTGCTGGTCAACGTCCGGAAACTATACGACCAGTCATCTTAATTCTCTTTTAAATACTTTGTATATATATTGATAGCCGACCTCAAAGACAATGAAGATATTGAAAGGGAACGAAGAACGTTGTCGGTTAGAGCTAATATGCTAGCCCGCAGTTGACGCGTTGCTCCACAGAAGTAAAAGCAACTCTTTTTCGTGCAAAGTGTACATTATTTTACACGTGTAGCTTGTGGGCTATTTATAGTCATAAATATCAGGGGCTCTACAGCGCATCAGGGATTTTTACAGAAGCCAGGATTGATTGCTTTTGCAGTTTTAAATGCTCTTCCCATATTGTAAAACTTATGATTTTTAACTTTGTTAGATTCATATAAACTGTCTGTCCTACATTGCAAAATATTCATATACCGTACGTACCGTATCGTATTACCGAACCGATACGACCTTCAAGAAAAGAGCGTACTCCTACCTAAAAGGCCGGCAACGCACTTGTGACTCTTGAGTTACGGGTGTCCATGGGCAGCGGTAGTCACTTACCATCAGGTGACCCGTCTGCTCGTTTGCAGATGATAGTATATCGCATAAAAAAAATCGACGATATAACCTAAATACTTGATGGTATCAGTATTGCTAAGTATTGGACAAGTACACACCATAGAATTGCTACTATGGCTAGAATCAGCGCGAGTCGGTCGGATAGTGGGAAATTATAAGTGTTTAGAGAAAAGGTAATATATTTAGTTTTTTCGAAGTTAAGTCTCAGTATATTATTGTGTCTAAGCCATTTAGATACTAATTTGAATCCTCTTTGTGTTGAATTGACGACCTCTGACCACTAGTCGGCTTCAAACAAGCGATCTGGGCATCGGCAAGAGAGATGATGATGATGATGAAGCATGTCGAAAGCTTTAGCCAGGTCTGTAAATATAACAATAACTTTTTGTTTTTGTCCAGTTGTGTCATCATAAAGTCTGTTAGGTCGTTAACAGCTTCACTAGTGGATAGGTCACATCAATATCCATATTGTAAGGATGACATAGTGAACTAGATTCTAAATTTTTAATGAGTTGTTAATGATCCCTTCCGTAATCTTTGATAACGTTTGTAGAATGGAAATTGGTCTGTAGTTATCAACACGGTTATGCGTCCCCTTTTGTGGATAGAAATAATTTCTACTTTCAAGTCATTAGGATATCTACCAGTCCTAATAGAGAGATTAAAGTTACATGTTAGTACAGGGACTGGAATCTCCCTGTATCTCTTGAGGAAAGTAGATGAAATAATTTCACGTCCGATAGAGCATTCATTGTTTAAATTTAACATAAGTATTTGTGTCTCTTGTTCAATAATAATTATCGAAAAATAAACTTTAAGAAGACAAAAATTATGTAGTTTTATCAGAGAATTCCAATCAATTTAAAAAAATTCAATCTTAAAATGAACTATCTAGGAACATAAATTAAGCCAGTGACTCAAACTAAATTCCGTGGTATCATCATTGATCATTGTTTAACCTAGAGACCCCAGACAGACGAAGTTTGTATACAAATAATTAAATTTGTATATGTTATTTATAAACTTTAAAACATGGTTATGTCGTATCGACTCTTAGGTATGGTATATTGGGGTAACTCAGTAGATAGATAATTCATCTTCAGAGGTTCGAAAACGGTGTGCCAAGCCAATGTGTAGCTTTTACAGGAAAGAGTTCTCAAGCTATATTCATAAACCTTTAATTTTTTACCCTATCAGAAACCCTACCCTTCTGCAAGAACGGACATTTCACTATACAACATAGCTTTCAAAAGCTCTTATAGAAAATTAAGGGACAAAAACAGGCCAAAACTCGAAATTCCATATGAATAAACTGCTCTGATGTATAGAAGTCTTTTCTGTATAAGCCAAAAAATATTAAACAAGTTCTCTGAGACACTAAAATAATAATAATAAAAAAAAAAATAAACAGGCAACACTAATTGTTAACGTCATATATTTTTCGTGGAATAATTTATTATATTGAATTCTCAAAAAATTAACAAAAATAACATAAAATTCACGTTATACATTTTGGACTTACTATATATATAAATACTACAATATAAGAAGAAAAATTATGGAAAAATACAAAGCAAATATTTATCAAGATGACAGACGTCATAGTCACATCACCAACCACCACCAAACTGAAATAGAAATAAATATATAATGATAACAAGAGCAAAAGCCAGACACAGAGATGCACACCCTCTACCTCCGGATTCGTCGCAAAGCTCCGTCTCGCAGCCTCCATCGCACACAACAGTGAGATCGGCGAGCAATGAGACGTCGAGCTCCACTTCCAGTGACGAGTATTTCTCTCCGCCGACGTCGCCAACACCTGTACGTCGGCAGGGAAGAGGCCGGCCACCGTCGTGTTTAGGACCCCGAGGACAACTGCCCTCGAACAGGGTCCCCGCTGCCGGTGGTGATGTGCGCCGCATGAAATGGACTACTGCTATGAATGAAAATGTCATGCGGGCATATTATCGGGCTACGGAGTTGGGAACTAACCTTACTGCGTACCGTGTTCGTTTGGTGTCTCTGTTTCAGGAGCTTGAGCCAGCTGTCAACGTGTTAGCACAACGATTATCGGATCAAGTGCGAGCTATACAGCGCTGTCACCTGCTTGCTGATACCGTACTTGAGAGGATACGCTCTGACGTAAGGAATAGTTTGGCTATCCCGTCTTCATCACACACTGTGCATTTGGTGACAAACAATACACCACAGTTCATGTCCATACTACCTGTTGATGAAGTTGTGGAGAGTGAAGCTATATCTGTAAGTACCCAATACAATGAGAGACTAAGGAGTGCTTTGGAAGATACGATTCTGGAATATAGATCTATGAATCATCAGATTAGGCCACGTTTATCCCGTTTGCCTATGAATAAAAAAAATATAGCGCTAATGTGTGCCCTGGATTCGCTGTTGTCTAACTATTTGGATAACAGTGAAAATCTTAGTGATACGCACTCTATTCTGTATTGTGCGGCTGTTGCAGTATGTCGAGTAGCTGGAGTAAAACTTTCCTCAGTAAATACCGCTACTACTAAATGTAAACCTGCTATGCCAGCCTGGCAGTATAGAATTGAACAACGTATCGCTGAGACTAGGACACTCATTGGTAAGCTAATCAGCTTTCGATCAGGCAATTTGCGACCGAGAGTGATGCGCTTTGTGAAACAGGCATTCTTGGGTACTGACATTAGTCCTCAACAATATATGTCATGTGTCACAGAGCGCATAGACTTTCTAAAGCAAAAAGTTTATGCATGGGCAAATAGGATTAAACGTTACAAAAAGCGAGTAGATCGATTTAATCAGAATCGTATGTTTCAAAGGAATGAGAGGTGGGTTTACCGAAAATGGGAAGAACCTGATCCACGTGTAAGTGATGGGTGTTTGCCAGATTCTGTTGCTACAAGTACATTTTGGCGTAGCATCTGGTCCATACCCGTCACCCATACAGAAGCTGACTGGATGCAAGATGTCGGACGATCGTGTGAGACAATACAACAAATGGAACCTATAACCATAACCACTGAGGACGTGGGTTGTGCAGTTCGTTCATTATCAAATTGGAAATCACCTGGTGCAGACGGACTGCACAACTTTTGGCTTAAATGGTTCCGTAGCTCACATGCTCGTTTGGCATCTCAGTTCCAAGCAGCTCTAGATTTAGGTTCATTACCCCAATTTATGACCACTGGCGTAACCCACTTACTCTACAAATCTGGTGGTGCCATGGATCCTAAGAATTATAGACCAATAACATGTTTACCAACTGTCTATAAGCTTCTTACATCTATTTTGAGAGTAAAAATTACATATCATTTAAATAAAAATTCGATCATTTCTGTTTTTCAGAATGGATGTAGGAGTGGGACTCGTGGCACCAAAGAGCTCCTTATCATGGATATGGCCATTAGCCAACAAGTACGTCGTAATCGCAAGAATCTGGAGACATGTTGGATAGATTACAAGAAGGCCTATGACTCGGTTCCACATACATGGCTTTTGAGGGTGCTGGACTTGTATAAAATTGATACAACTCTATGCACTTTCTTGAAGTCATGTATGGGCCAATGGAGAACGGTTCTTCGTTATCCAGGATGTAAGCAGATTATAGCTAACGATGTACCATTAGAGATCGAGCGAGGCATATTTCAAGGGGATAGTCTGAGTCCCTTGTGGTTCTGTCTAGCTTTGAATCCTCTCAGCACTCTGTTAGAGGGTTCAGGGCTAGGTTTTAAGTTGCGGAAAGATGATCAAGTTATATCTCACTTTCTATATATGGATGATTTGAAACTATTTGCCCCCAGTAAATTACAACTGACAGCGTTACTAAAGGTGACTGAAAACTTTAGTAACTCTATCAAGATGGAATTTGGTGTAGACAAGTGTGCGGTCATGCACGTAAAGAATGGCGTAGTAGTGGAATCTGAAGGAGTTGAACTTTCAGATTCAACTAAACTTAGATCTCTTTCTGCTGCTGAAACCTACAAGTATCTGGGTATATCACAGTCATTGGGAATACCTGAGTCTAGTGTGAAACAGGCATTGCGGGACCGATTTTTTGGCCGCCTGAAAAAAGTACTTAAAAGTCTTTTGTCGGGCGCTAACAAGATACGCGCCTGCAATAGTTGGGTTATACCAGTTCTCACGTATTCCTTTGGTATGCTCAGATGGACTCAGACTGAACTAGATGCTATTGATAGGCGAGTTCGTACACTGATGACTGCATTTCGAATGCACCATCCGCGGTCATCGGTAATGAGATTGTATATCCCGCGAAAGTTTGGAGGTCGTGGTCTTTTAAACATTAAGACCCTACAAAATCGCGAGATATACAACCTCAGAGAATATTTTCTTCATACCGATGTAGAAGTGCATCGTAATGTTGTAGCAGTGGACAAAGGACTTACTCCGCTCGGTCTGGCTAAAGAGAACTGGCGCAAACCTGTAGTACTCAGTACTAATGATCGCACGGAGGTATGGAAGGGCAAAGATCTCCATGGTCGGTTCTATCGGGCCCTAAATGGGCCTGATGTAGACGTAAAAGCTTCTACATTCTGGCTACGGTGTGGTGATCTTTTTGGAGAAACTGAAGGTTTTGTCTTTGCAATTATGGATGAAGTTGTTATGACGAATAACTATCGGAAATTTATTCTGAAAGACGGTACGGTCGACATATGTCGGGCATGCCATCGTCCCGGTGAATCTATCAGGCATATTATTTCTGGTTGTTCTCGTCTTGCAAACGGTGAGTATTTGCATAGACATAACCAAGTGGCCAGAATAGTACATCAACAACTTGCCCTTAAATACAATCTTGTGAGTTTAGAGGTGCCATATTACAGGTATGTGCCCGACCCAGTTCTCGAAAATGGTCGTGCTACATTGTATTGGGATCGATCTATCATCACTGACAGGACTATAATTGCCAATAAGCCTGATATAGTCGTGATAGACCGATTAGAGCGCCGCGCAATGATTGTCGATATTGCTGTTCCTCATGACGATAATCTCGTGAAAGTTGAAAAAGATAAACAAATAAAATATTTGGATTTGTCTCACGAGATTGTCGATATGTGGAATATCGATTCAGCGATCATTGTTCCGATAATCATATCTGCTCACGGATTAATAGCTAAGAGCCTCGACCAACACCTTAAGAGGCTCTCGTTAGATGGTTGGATCAAGGGACTGATGCAGAAGGCAGTTCTCCTTGACACGGCCCGCATTGTCAGGAGGTTCCTATCTTTGGAGCCCTAACCACCGGTGTCTTGGTCCCTGTACCCGGTATCGGTGGTCCACTATTTTTATATTTTTAAATGTATTTTATATTTATATTGTATATTTAAAAATGTAATTTATATGTATATTAACTAGAATAAAGAGATAATAATAATAAAACATTTATTTCTCTCAATAAAGAATCTATAAATAACGAATATAAATTTTTCTTCTGTATAACTTCCATTAAACTACATGAAAATGTTAACTTACAGTGTAGTATTCTAATTTGTAGAAAATTGACACTCTTGAACATGGACCATTGCTGACGATTCAGAACTGCTTTACTGTAATTATTTAATAAACTTTTAATAATTGACCCTAAGTTAATTATATACATACACCCACGGTCCTGGACATGGATATTGCTTATACAGCTAGAATGGGGTCTATAAGCAATAGCTCAACCACGTCAGGGTCGCATATAACACGAACTGGCTAGTGCGCGCAGTCTGAGCTCTGTAAGTCTGTGTGTCTCTTAGGAGTTCTAGGAGGAGTCCTCTAACTAATATTGATTTTACTCAAATTTATGTGTAATTAAGAAGTAACAATTGGTGACTATTGTGGTGATGATTAATTACTACTTTAACATGTTGTTGTTAAAATTATTATTCAAATTATGTTGTACATTTTTTTTTTCAATATTCAATAGAATAGTATATGTTGTACACGAAATATTGAAATAACTATCTCTTAAATTTAAAGAGTGGCCATGAGTTTGTTTGCCCGATTTCTTCTCATAATGCTATTTGGTAATGGGCGGTAATAGATCAACACAGAGAGGTATTTAATTATTTTAACTTTTTAATATTCATTTCACATTGACAAGGCAACCTTCAGTTGCGGTAACGCTGTGTGTATTTATCTATAACTTTAAATATTTATTGAGCAATGTAATGAATAAATGATTGATCGCCTAAAAGCAGCACTAAACAGAGCCTCTAGGGAATGCAAGAGGGCTTACATCAGAGCAGATGCCCAGCGCATTGCACAGTTTGGTCAAGAACTCGTCGCATACCCTACGGGTAGCCGTAAGTTTTGGCGATTGGGCCAAAGCCGTGCAGTCCAACTACTGCCAACCTTCGCTGCCGCCGTTGAACCACCCTGACGGATCACTGGCCCACGAGCCGCAAGAGAAAGTGAAACTACTAGCTAACCTCTTTGCGGCTAACTCCCGAATCGACGACCGCGGCGCGCACACGCCCACCATTGCGACCTGCGATTCTGCAATGTGGGATATTCGCATCCGGCAGACGGATGTCCGTGCGGAGCTTCGGTCACTCTATGTCCGGAAAGCCAGTGGACCCGATGGTATTTCAGCGGTGGTTCTTAAGAACTGTGCACCTGAGTTGTCTCCCGTACTGACGCGCTTGTATCGTCTGTCCTATTCCTCAGGAATTGTTCCGGAGGCCTCGAGAGAAGCGAATGTTAAACCCATTCCCAAAAGAGGCGACCGCTCCGATTCTGCCGATTACCGACCTATAGCCGTCACTTCCATACTCTGTAAGGTGCTCGAGTGGATCATCAACACCCAACTAATCCGCCACCTTGAGGATCACTCCTTGTTAAATGATCGGCAATATGGTTTTAGGCCGATCCGATCCACGGGTGATCTTCTAGCGTACGTCACACACCTTTGGGGTGAGGCTATGGATAGGCATGGGGAGTCCTTGGCCATCAGCCTCGACATTGCCAAGGCCTTCGGCCTTAGGGTCTGGCACCGCTCGCTTCTCTCCAAACTTCCTGCATTTGGTCTGCCACCCAAACTCTGCAACTGGGTTGCTGCCTTCCTCCATAAGTGCCGCATTAGTGTTCTCTGCGACGGCGCGGCCTCTGACTTCCAGGAAGTTAGCGCTGGTTAGCCCAGGGCTCTGTCCTATCGCCTACGCTGTTCCTTCTGCATATCAATGACATGTTGGCTCTTGGCAATAACATTGTTATGCAGACGACAGCACAGTACATGGGCGATATTTTGGACATCATGCTGCTAAGCTGGCAGACGTTGAGGGAAAACGACGGGAGTTTGTCGCTGAGCTCGACCGGGTCTTGAGCTGCATTTCCCAATGGGGCTGTGAGAATCTGGTCGAGTTCAGCGCCAAGAAAACACAACTTTCAACCAAAAAACCGTTCTCTACCAAAAAGTCTCCATTCCTTTCCCTTCCTACTCTTCAGAGCACTCAACTGCCACTGCAGGATAGGCTTAGTATCCTGGGTATGGATATTTGCCGGGATCTCAATCCGCGCGTTTACATCGAGAGTATCACTAAGGCGGCCTAGCGAAAGCTCGGCGTTTTGAACAAGGTGAGACGGTTCTTCTCGCGCGAGCAATAGTGTCTTTTATACAAGACCCAGGTTCGCTCCTGCGTGAAGTACTGCTCTCATCTCTGGGACGGCTATGCTCAGTATTTGCTTGACGCTCTCTATCGGTTGCAACGGCGCGCAGTCCTCATTATCGACTGTCCTGAGATCACCCAGTCTCTTGAGCTTCTGCAGTTGCGAAGAGATGTCGCCTCTATGGACGTCAACTATCGCCTACATAACGGGGAGTGTTCTGATGAGCTCTTTCAATTGGTCCCTTCCTTTATAGGACTACACGTGCTGGCCTGAGGAGTCACCGTTTGAGCGTCGAAAATATACGTACCTAAACGGTTTGGCTCTTCTTTCCTGTGCCGATCGGTGAAAGCCTGGAATTCTCTACCAGCGCACGTGTTTCCATCCCACTTTGATCCCGGGTCTTTTAAGCGGGGCGTGAAAAAGCATCTCACCAGGCCGCCATAGTGTGGGTTACCATGCTGCATTGACTAGACATGCAATGAGGATGGTGACCACCACTCTTTGACTCCACCTATTGCTTTCCATCAGGCAAAGTGAAGTCACTATGGTAGGCTTATTTAAAAAAAAGACAAAACACAAACAACTTACACGTAGAACACTCAGACTCAGAATAAAGTGTCATACCGTGTGGGTTCGAATCCACTCGGCACGGCAGCGCGGCAGTGGTAAGGTGACCACATAAACCACTGCACAATCCGTGCAGTCAACATTTTTTTATATTTTTGTTTTGATATGATTTGTTTGTTTGAATAATTTTATTGTTTGTTTGTATTACTTGAAAATCATATTTTTTAAATTTGAGTTTGATTTATTTCTGTTAAAGAAATTCTGGTTGATTTTTTTGATCGTAAAGTTATTGGTCCATGGTCCACCAATTTATAATGTTTGTGAAGTTTTTATTTCTTTTTTTAAAAGTTCGACGGTACCGAACCTTATCTCCAATCATTCATAATTATTAAAATGAATATAATTTTCTGACTACAATAGCTAAACTAAAATTATCTTGATCGTTTGAAATCTTTCATCATTAGAAATGCTATCTACCTTCTAATCTTCTAAACGGGTCAAGGCTGCAACCGTCAACTTTCTCCAATCCTTTGGGAGAGTGCCTAAGTGCCCTCACACATTATGTTACAATGAGGTATTGTAACTTTTAATAAAGTCACATAAGAGATATTCAAATTTTTATAATTTAAAGTTGCTTATTATTAAGAAAATATATACATTTTAAAAGAACCAATTTTTGTTATGTCTGTCGTTTGACATTGATGTTATTTTTTTTAATCATGAAATTTTTAAATGTAATAAACTTTTAAAAAAAGAAAATACGAAATACAGATATCTGCTATATTTAAAAAAAAGTTTTCTTTTAATCATAAAAATAAATTAGATGACCAATCTCTAGTTAATAATAATCACTCATAAGAGTGAAGTAATTATACATATATTTTCAAACTGCCAGACTTTAAACAAAGTTACAATGTGGTCATAGGCCTAGTCTTTATTTCTTTTAATTACATTCTATTAGCTGACTATCACGGTTTCGAACGTGTGATGTACCTAAGAAACAAAAGAGACACTCCCCCCTCACTTGCTTTACGTAGCAACTATTAAAAATCTCTTCTACTCGTATTCTCTCGATGGAATAGGGCCACATTATCTTCCCATGGATGTCGTAAAGGTGACTAATGGATCGAACTAATCCATCTGACAGTATATATACAGCTCTGCAGTACCCGGATGACGGCATTAAAAGCCGTTTATTACATAACTGAGGTCTAAATTATTATTAGTAGAAAGTGAATGTTTGAGACATTTCTGCGTAGTGTAGATATGTGTATTTAGACCTACCTGACAATAACAAACTCGGCAAAAAGAGAGTTATACAATTTTGTTATATTATTATTAAATTTTAACGGTTAATAAATTTAAACATGTAACATAATGTGCAAGGTGCTTTCTACCTTCTCTTGCAGCATGGCGTCCAAGGTCGCGACAATGAACTTGTACCATCGCTTACTTTCTATTTACGTTGGATACACATAGTATATGATAAGTTCTCACATAATGACTACTTTAACAACTGCATAAAAGTAGAATATGTACATACAATTTTTACCTTTACTTAAGAAAAGTTTTTTTGAATTTATAAACAGCAGTTTAATAATTTAATATATGTTAATGTATATATATGTAATATATGTACATAGTCATCGTAGATTAATAAATAAACAGAAAATCTATTAAATTTTTGCTAAAATAACTGTTACACAACTACACAAGAACAAGTGTTAAATTTACTATACATTGTGTCACGTCCACTCATAGAATATTATTACGATGCTTGTTTTTCGGAATTATAATCAATTTTCTTATTTTGTAGTCGTGTTTTGGTATAAGTGTAGTCTAGTCTAGTCTAGTTTATGCCAAAACTGAGATTGCATTAACTACAGCCACTAAGGCAATAGCAGTTTACCACAATTTTTGTTCCCTTTTTCGGTTCATCAGCATCATCATCAGCATATCACCGTCAAATATAATAAAAATAAAAATGTAATTAATCATTTGCGTCACACATACATACTAAGTGATGTCAAGAAGGCCATGCAAATGTTAAAATATGGGATTAATTAAAATAGAAGAATTTAAGACACAATTCCATTGATTTAATATAATTGAAAATTCCATTAATTTAGTCACATGTTGTATATGTATATATATTGAAATGATTAAACTATAATTAAACTACATTTTCAATTGATCTTAATTCACGGTATTTAAATTAAATATCAACAACAAGAAAAACAAACATGTAGTAAAAAAGTCTGTTAAGATTTTTTTTTATTAATTAGACATTTGTGTCATGTCTGTACTGTCGTTATGTTACAAACATCCAAATTTTAGTTATGATTATAAATAATTTATCGTCCTGTGGAGTCTTTGCATATACTGCGACGCACGAGAAGCGATGGGTTACACAATACGATCCGAGTGCGTTGGCATACTTGGAACTTGTATAACTAGTATTTATCGTGTTGGTCGTATTACAGTAGTATAATGTATTGCATCATGACAGTATAATAATGAATTTGTAACCGACTACAAAAATGGACGGTTCCCAATTCTACTAAAGTATTTTTTGTATATATGTATTTTTTATTGAGTATTAAATAAAAAGTATTAAAGTCTAATAAAATTTTAAGAAAATATTTCTGCATCGTCATAGTCTTGTAATATGTTATTATTTAGAGGCATTGAAGTCCGTGATACTTTTCAACTGACTACGCAAGAAAGAGCGTTATGTCAATTCGAGTTATTCGAGTATATGTACACTGGCAAGGTGCGCAAAGTCACCAGGGTGGCAAAGTCTATCGGGGGTCAGTGGTAATCCTTCTACGTCATACCTTGACTTCTGTAAACTGTGTGGTTTTAGTCAGTTCGAGTCCGATATAATCGGATAAATTAAAAAAAAAGTTGGGATATTGTATTGTCCTCACAAAGTTTTGAGATTTAAGTACTACATCATATTCTTTTATGTATGCATAGAAAAATGTACATGACTCAGCTTCTAAATGTAGCGCATGGAAATAAACCAAATAAACGTGCACCAATTTTTAAGCAAGACCTCCAGCAAATGTGAAAAAAAGCATTCAATATATGTACATATATTTTTTTTTATTTCCAATATAAAGTCACAGTTTAATTATTTGTAGGTACATAAATTATTTTCCTACATAAAATCAATTAGACAGGACAAGTGCTCAGATTTTTTTTTAAACTATTAACCAAACCATGTGCTAGTACTAAAAGGTTTTTAAAATTAACTTTTAGTAGTTGAAGAAGTTATTTTCTATACAAGACAATACAACCCAACATTAGGAATGACTTCTGTACCGCGTGGCACTCAAAAACATTCAAAGAACGTATATAAAGAACATAGACAGGGGACAAGTATTTATGTTTATGTGGTGTCACGACCTGTCTAGTTCAGCAGTCAGGATCACTAACCACTAGACCAATGGGCGAGCTGCAGTTTCAATTGTGGTACAAGAGATGAAAATATCTGTATTCTGAAAATTATATAAAGTGACTTAGCATCAGTCGCTTTGCAAGTTTTTAACTAGAAAACTTTGGGAAATCTAAAAAATACAACTGCAGATTTTTAATACTAATAGTTTATTAACTATTGCATGAAACAACATTAAGGGAACCCAATACAAAAATTACTTTTGTCTCGTTCTTCCAACTCTTGTAACGACACTGTTTCACTGAATATTGCATCGATCCTCATAAAATTGTGCACTGAAGGGATTGTCCAACGCCATGGCGCTTTCAGCTATCTTGTCTCTTACTTTATCAGATACAGTGTAAAGACCTCCTACCATTTTTCTCATACCCTTCTGTATAAAGTTCTTAGGACTGTGCTTGTGCATAAATGCCTTCATTCTTCTCTGTTTCAAAGCCATTTTCCTCCTCATCGGGTGTGGTCTACTGAAAACTGATTTCTTCTTTTTTGGGAAAATTCGTCTTTTTCTTTTGCCCATGGTGAAATTGTTATATATTTTATCCTTTGCCGCTAGAACTCATTTTTTTTCTTTAGTTTGTGTTTAGGTTTTGCGGGGTTTTAAATTAATATTTTCTTGTAATTTTACATTCTGCTAGGGTTTTGATTCTTGTTGTCAAATTTAGGTATTGTCATAGTTCTGGGCTTTTGTTTTGCGGCCAGTAAAAGTGTAAAACATTTGTTGAATTATGCTTTTTGAAAAAGAAGTTTATATATAATTTTGAAGGGACTGTGCCTCTATGCATATAGTATTTATTTTATTTAAATGACAAAAATATTATGAATAAAAATAATAACTTACATATTAATAGATTTTTTTGAGTTGTATATATGAGAACTGTGTAATTACGTGTGCCACACAGGCTGGCTCGTGCGTCACGATTCGGTGACGATCGGATTGCTATAACTTAATATATAATAGTAATTCTCTCGTATATTTCAATATTTTTCGGCATGATTGTCACATTGTCCTTATTTTTTTCCTTATAAACTATGTAAGAAGTAAATTTTGTTCAATGTTTGAAATAGAATGCCCTTGCAGTTTTTTTGCTTGTTCTCCTGATTATGAACTGGCAACTACTGACTGACTTTTCGCTTGAAAATCAATCCAAAATGATGTATTGAATATGGTTTAATTAAAGTAAATTATTTTAATTTGATTTGATATGGACTTTACACACCTCGACAAGGTTATCTGATCTCAAACTAAGCAGAGCTTAAATATACTTATATAGTTTTAAATTGTTCCCTTACCAAAAAAGCCGAATCCTGACTCCTTTAATGACTACCGTCCTATCTCCATACTACCATTACTGTCGAAAGTTATGGAACGCCTAGTTTATAAACAAATTAGCACATTTCTTAACCTAAACAACCTCTTGAATCCTTTCTAGTCCGGCTTCCGACCTGGACGTAGCACTACTACAGCCCTAGTCAATATTACAGATGACATTAGATCAGGTATGGAAAATGGCTACCTTACAGTATTATCTTTACTGAACTTTAGCAATGTCTGCACTGTCGATTTGGACATACTAATAGCCACACTCCGCTCTATTAACAGATCTCAGACGGTGCTCGATTGGTTTAATAGTTACCTGTCTGGCCGCCGTCATCGTGTTCGAATCGAAGAAACATTTTCTTCGTGGTGTAACACATCTGTTGGTGTGCCGCAGGGTGGCGTTTTATCTCCATTGCTCTTCACAATATTCATTAGTAGTATATCCTTTAAACTTGTTTCATAGTACCACCTTTATGCTGATGACCTGCAGATTTATATACAAGCTCCGTTAGGAAAGCTATCCGAAGCAATTAACATTATAAATAATAATTAAGCCCACATAGCTGAATGGAGTTTTGAGCATGGACTTACAGTAAATCCTGTTAAAATCCAGATTATTATAGTTGGAAGCCCTAGACTCATACCGAAAATTGAGTGGTTGAGTCTCCCACAGGTCGAATTTAAGGGCACTATTTTACCTTTTTGTGAAACGGTGAAAAATCTGGGGATATGTATAGACTAAACATTATCATGGGGTCCACAGCTGCAGGAAGTCAGTCGAAAGTTGTTTGCGTCAATAGGGTCCCTGAGAAGATTGCGTAACTATCTTCCCATTGAGACTAAAATTGCGCTGGTTCAATCTCTCCTCCTTCCAGTCCTAGACTACGCCGACGCCAGCTATCTTGATCTTACTGTAGACCATCTTGATAAACTTGAGCGTCTTCAAAATGTCTGTATTAGGTTTATATTTGGGTTACGCAAATATGACCACGTATCTGAATTTCGTAATAAGCTCAATTGGCTCCCTACACGGCTTCGCCGAAATGCTCATATTTTCTCCCTTCTTTATAATATTTTGTTTAATCCCTCTACCGCTTTCTACCTCAAGGATCGTTTCGAGTTCCTATGTGAAACACATGTGAGAACACTGAGGTCATCGGAAAACCAACGCCTGAAAATACCATCGCACTCCACAAATTTCCTCCATAAATCCTTTGCAGTGCAAGCAGCTCGCCTGTGGAATGCATTGCCTGAAACAGGGAGACGTGCTAAATCGCCAGCCATTTTTAAAAAATTAGTCTTTGAACACTATTTGTCCTTATAGTTGCATGCATATATTACTGACATTATTTTCGTATATATATATATATATATATATATATACACACATATTTTGTGTTGTATGTATATAGTATGTGTATGTTTATATGTTGGTATATGTAGTTATATGTATATTTAGTGAATGTATATAAACGTATCAACATATTTCTTAATATAGTATTAGAGTAACCTTCTTCCGAACTTCTTCATTAGTACATCTGCAAACTGCCCTACTTACTAATCCATTGCACTTGTCCATTACAAAGGTTGTCTGGAAGAGATCGCAGCTAGCGATAAGACCGCCGATTGTACCAGTTGCTCGTATATTATTTGTTTCATATTGTTTTTTTTTTGTGTGTGTGTACAATAAAGAATATTGTATTGTATTGTATTGTAAATGTAGGGAGATAGTTTTCTCGCATTTTATATACAAATTCAAGACTTTTTTTTAAAGTTTAATTATATTTAACTATATTATGTACATGACATTTTGTTCGATTGTTTGTTTCCATCTTGTTGGTAGTGACATAATTCCGTTGCTGTAGAAATGTTGAATGAGAAAACCAACTCTGTAGAACTCTTACTGACACTGCAATAGGTTCATAAACATCACAATTCTGTTTGATGTATGGCATTTTTTTGTAATAACATTTCAGAATGTATCGAATTACTTCGTTGATTCAGTCATTTCGTCGGACAGAAAAACAATTAAAAAATGGCGGGAAAGTGTTTTTACTTCAGTTTTATTTTTCTTAGTATCCTATATTTATTGATATTAAAACCAGCCCGATGCAAACAGTACAACCAAAAAGATTTTTCTTAAATTTTATACTTACAATATACCAAGAGATTTTTTCTCCGACCATTTTTGTTTTAGTATTCCTGTAATACACTTGTTGTGTGTTGTCACTTACCATCAGGTGACCCGTCTGATCATCTGTCCATTAATGCCAAAAAAAAAAAACTAAATATTTTGCAACGTTCTTTTTACTATGATGATACTGTATTTTGGTAAGGTTTTGTGTGTATATATAGATATATGTATAATAGATATAGATACATAGAACCTTTTCTATGAACCATCATAGATTCGTCGTGTAAAGTACGTTAAAACAATTAGATATATTATCCAGAGCGAGCGATAAAAAATCAACATGGTAGCTTTTTATACTTTTTACATGCTATTATGATGTTCCTAGTACTAGGTAACGTAATGGGTTGTAATACGTGTTGTAATGGAATATAATAATCATCAAAGTTATTGTAATTACTAACTGTGAAATCTTAGGCCACTTCTACACACATCAACACCGTCTAGCAAATATAAGTTGAACTACGTAGTAACTACTCTAAATATGTAGTAAGATCCTGAATCACGATATAAGTGTTCTCGTGCCCATTACTATATTTATACAACAACCCCACATCCAGTAATGGTCACCTTGAATGATGAGGTAGCAAAAATTATTACGACAGACATATTTGCTTCTTTGTAACAGAATATATTTTTTCCCCGTCAACGATTGTCTCGCATTTGATCTAAACAGAAAAAGAATGCGAATTCAGAATTCTGAAAGCAAGTAATATTATTAAAAAGATATTAAATACGACTGCATCATTGATTTTTTTTCTGTATGTTTTTAGATGCTGTAAATAATAGCCCACATGTCGACATCCATTAAGTATGCTAGACTCTGGTGGTCTAAGAGACGCACGAAAAATATTAACTGCTTTGTTGCGCAGTTGATTAAAATACTATGATATTGATACTACTATATAGTAATGTGGTAGAAATACCTTATGTATTCGTGTAGATAATCACATTCATCAAGATAACCACGAGGGTCGGCAAGCTAGAATAAATAGACCCATTAGTCTATGACAGCTCTTCCTTTTTATAACTTTATGTTATTGTGTATTTTGCTTGTATGTATATCTAGAAAACTATGTACACCTAAAAAAAAAGAAAACTAGGTCGAGCTTTCCCAAATATTAAAATCAGCACAATTCGTAATTAGAAAAACGTACGCTCATTAGAGCGTAATGCTTGACAGGCCATAATGCACTCATTTGCGTACGGTATAAAAGTCTTTGACAACCTATGTGACCACCATTTCATTCCTACAATTGAAAAGATACAGTGCAAAAACATGAAATTGAACGGTCAAATTTGAACTTTAGTGGATTGTGATAAAGAGAGTCAAAACATGTTGCCGTATTCTCGTGGACTGATATTGGATAAAGCGAATAATTATGGTATTGTGAAAACGGAGACCGTATTTGGCTTCAGCCCAACTAGCCATGGCAACTATATGAACGACAGCTTTAATTCTACTGAACCACTGGAGTGGATAATAACTCGTGGCAATTTCGCTCCTAGATCTTTACAAGGTATATTTGAGTATAATATTTAACAAGCACTTATATTCAGAGCACCCAGTACGGTCATATTTTTTCCCTAGAAGAAGGGTTGATTGATTGATTGACTCTTAATTGTAGAGTCAGATACAATATTAGCTTACAAATACTTAACTAAAAATACGTACAATTGGCGGCTTTATCGCAGTTAGCAATCTCTTTCAGGCAAGGGTTATATTTTTCAAGTGTATTTATGTATGGTGTTGGTTTGTTGGTTGGTTTATCAGACCATAGAGCTTAGACAACTTGTTAGATTTCAACATATGAGTGTCATTTAAATCGTTTTAATAGTAGTGCTAGTGACATAACATGTACTATTAGAAGAGTTGAAAATGCAGCAGACTTCAGAGCTTTAATTAATTTATTTTTTTGCAACTCAGTTTTTTTTAGCTATTTTGAATTTAGCATTATTTAATTAGTAACGTAAGTGTCGTATATCTGCTTGTAGTATGTTGGTAGCGTCATCATTCCTATGATGATAATGTTATTGTGAGTGTATCTATTGCCTTGTGTAGAGACCAATGAAGGCCTACCACCAGACGGTCTAGTGGTTAGTGATCTTGACTGCTGAACAGGAGGTAGAAAAAAAAAGTGTGATCCACAAATACTTGTCACGAGTCTTTGTGTCCGTTCAATGAATGTTTGTAAAGCCAAAACAAAGTTTGGCCAAAAGAATGTTTGTAAAGCAAGAACAAAAAAATATAAAATATATATAATGTAGGTAAACATTTTTTTTTAAACGTTTCAGTGGCAAATAGTAAAGAAATAGCACGAAATCTGAAAGCTAAACCTAAATCAGCAACTAAGAGTTCTAAAAAGAAGAGTAAGGGATCGTCCAAAAAGAAACGCCAGGGTAAAGGGAAAGGAAAGAAATGCATATTCAAAGTAATCAGAAAGAACGCAAAGAAGAATAAAAGAGGTGGTAACCGGCACTCAAAGATGCAGAAGAAGTATATGATGCCGCTGATCTTGGGGCTTCTAGCTGCGAAGAGTATACTCATTCCTATCGCATTGAAAGCTCTAGCTTTTATGTCAGCGAAAGGTAAGAAATATGTAAAAAGTTAATTCTAAAAAAATAATACGTTTATATAATTACATGAAATGAATAACTTAGTTCAGTGTTTGAAATAACTTTATGTTGCTATAAAATAATAAAAGTGGTAGTTTGAGAGATTCATTTACATTTCAATATTATCTTGTTACCAAGAGTATATCTATCTACATATGTATATATTCATATGTCCTTAAATTGGTCATTAACATTTCTATACAAACCAAAAATAATTCAAAAATAATAATCTAATAGCTCGACGATACAATTCACAAGTTACTTAGATTTCACTTCTATCGGCAGTCCCCAAAGACTTTTTTCACATATACATATATTATTCCCTAAATATTTTAAATAAATTTTAACAGTGGTAGAGCCATGCTTAGGCACGAATGGGCCGGCTCGTCTGGTGCAATACCACGGGCCTCACAGAAAACGGTTGTGAAGTAACGCTAACGTTGCATTACCCCGAAATGAGTGAGGTTTCCGGAGGCCCAAATACCCCTTCCCTCTTTCCCCTTCTCTCAACCCCTCTCTCCCCTTTCCCAGCTCCTCATCCACCTCTCTTCTTTCCCATCCCTGCATCCCCCTATCCCTCATCACCCTCGAAGGCGGGCAGCGCACTTACGACTCTTGAGTTGCAGGTGTCCATGGACGGCAGGTGTCACTTACCATCAGGTGACCCGTCTGTTCGTCTGCCCCCCTATAGTATAGAAAAAAATAAATAATAAAAACCTTTTTTTTAAGTTTACTAATTCCATCTAAAGATGGATATGGATTTTACTGATCTTCTTTTACTTCCAGGGTTGATGATGGGTTTCTTTTCGACTGTGTTAGCCTCCGTACTCAGCCTCAAGGGTATGTTCGATCATAGCCACTCCTATCAAAATAGAAAAGACGATACAAAGACACAAGTGGAAATTATACAAGTACCTTCGAAATCTGAAGACCATGTGTATTACGATGAACATTACAAAAAAGGTGATTTGGTGCCTGTTTTGGTTAAAGAAGAAGAGAGCTTTATTTGAAGTTACATTTCGCCTATATAGATGACTAGCACACCTGTTGACAACACAACACCCGCAACACCCCTTGTTTGTGGAATTTCGTAAAATCCGTTCTTAGCTGACCTCTACTCGGCGAAAGGAATGTTCCTACCATATTTCAAGTCTCTACGCCTTATGGTTCCAGAGATATCGTGATGAGTCAATATATCGGTGGAAATCTCTTGTATATAGAAGATTTGATGGCGGCAAGACAAAAATAATAATTATTTGCTATGTTATAAGAAATTTTGATAAGATTTCCTTGTTAGAGTAACATTCGATTTCTTTCAGTATTATGATTTATTTATTAAAAAATAATAATTTAAAATTTAAAAATTCTTTTATTCCTTTCAGTATGAGTATTTTAATAACTTTTTAAATATAAATAAAGATTTCTTGTCAGTCAATATTTTAACCGTCACTGTATAGACTTTGTATTTGACTTGAATTAAAATTTATTTCTCGCTATATATTAAGAGTAAAGCTATAACTTCTAAATATAAAGAAAAGGACAATCAATTTATTATAACTTCTAAATATAAAGATAAGGACAATCAATTTATCTAAGAAAAAGGTTTTACCTATGCACATATTAAAAAAAAGAAATATAATAATACTAAAGCTCTGAGTATCTCATATAACTCTCACTCTCACGAAAAAATCACTTGGTACACTGTACTACTAAGTCAGTACAGGTCACGACAAGTTAAGATCATACTGGAAACTTAAACAGTTTTGTTAATTATGTAAAATATCTTCATACAAGATATTTTACATAATCAACACACATAATTTAGATGGAAAACTTTACAACTTTTTTTATTATTGATTTTACCTGAATTCGTTAATAGTTACAAAATTCAACAAAAAAGAATGAAATCATAGACATAGGAGAAACTGGTTCCGAACTGTTTAGTCATTCGGCAGTTAAAACTAGACCGACCTCGTGGCAGCTATTGGTGTAGGTAGCCTCTCGCTAGAGACCATGGTTATTGCTATGGTCCAGAGCGAGAGTGCATGGGAGTCCGCCGCTTCGTACTGCGAGGCAGTGATGCTTGCAAAAGAAGCGGCGGAAAGGGAACGGGAGAGAGTTAGTACTCTTCCGTCCCGCAGAAGACGCATATTCATTTTCAATCGACTTATAAAAAGGAGGAGGTTTTCAATTCGACTCTACATTTATTTAAATATACGGGTTTACTCACTGTATATATATATATATACTCACAATATATATATATATATATATATATAATGATTTTAATGTTTTTTATTTGAAAGCTGTTGCTTACCGTGTGGTCCCAATTTAATTTTGTCCAGTTCTGACAATGGCATCCATGAGAAAACCATATAAGTCTTAAATTTGCATTAAGTATGTGCGCGACAAATGGATGAATAACTCAATATCACGATAAGCGATTTCGATGATTCTTTTTTTATTGGAAAGGATGTACTTCAAGGGTAGTCAGATGAGACTTTGGTTAGGTGCTGACAATGGCACCCATGAAAAAACCATATAAGTCTTCAATTTTATGATAGACGCATTGAAGTCGGTTGTCTTCTTTTATAAAAATGATATATTAAGTTTTTGTATCAAAGAGTATATAATACATCTACTTTGTTCTCTCTAAATAAGTAACCTCTAATAAGCAAGTTTTACCATAGACAATGTTTTCGACAGTATGAACGTAAACAGTGTGTGACAAGCGCATTTTAGTGTGTGTAATGTTTGTTTATATATTAATAAGTTAGCTACCTCTACTATAATTCGCCTACGGTTAGGATTTGTTACCACCCCAGTATTCCTTGCCAAACTCCGAGTTCGGGATCACTCTCTATGTGAGTGTGGTCTCGAGGAAGGCACCCTTGACCATATCTTTTTCTCTTGCCCTAAAATAATCATTCCTCTTTATGATCTTCTCCCTCCACAGATGTCTCGACCCGTTAATTTGGCCCATCTCTTAACATTAGTTCATACCCCACTTGTCAGAATTCTTTACAAATTAATTTCTTTAAATAAAATCCATTTATAGTTTTTTCTTGTTCATTGATGCCCTAACCATCTTTTGTTCTCCCACAGATCCACAAACAAAAACAGTTATTATTTTATTTTCTATCATAAAATTTTAATCTATATTACTAATAAATCAACTTTCCACTTTGACGTTGGCAAAATCATCGATAAACGATGGAGCCATTGTAGGGAAAAAAAAAAAAAATGTTTGTTTATTAATTTAATTTATTACTAAGGCAGTTTCATATATATTTTTTTACTTTCTGTATTCTCTATATAAACTTTAACAGTGCCAAATTTCATAATCTCCCCGACTACGTTATCTCTGTACAAAAGTGTATTAAGATTTTGCTTCACTTAATAATATTTAGACATAAATTGTTTAGATTCTCTAACATTTTTTCTTTTAGATTTGAGATAAATAGTTCGAATATATAATAAAATCAAGATAATCTATTTAGTTTACTATATAAAAATCAACCTGACAAATCGGTTTGTCAAAAAATAAAAAAAATTAAAGGGACCATTATTTAATTTTTTCATACATATATTTAGGTTACAGGCGTAAATGTATGAATAACATATAGTAGTAGCCATAGGCAGATGCATAATTAACTCGCACATTCTGCTAATCCAAATTTAAGTCTAGCTACTTTTGAGAATTAGATACAAAAATTTGGAGTATTTTGACAGTAAAGTTAGGATTGAAAGGTATGGAAAGGGATATTGCATATACAGGTGGATTTGGAAGTATAAGCAATAGCCCAAGCATGGTAGAGACAAAACAATGCAATACCGATGTCCCTTTACCAGCATCTGACAAGCTCTAGTATCCAATCAGTTAGTAAGTTAGGACGAAGGATCAGTTGCAGGACTCTGAAATCCTGGCGCCAGTTCGAGTTATAGGCATGCAACCCTGACTTGCTTGAGCTATTGTATATATACCCCCTAATCCATCTGTTTCGTCAAAATCCCTTTTATTTTATTTCCCTCCCCTTCCACCTGTCAATATACTCTAAATTATCCTATATATTTCCTAAAATTGCCCGGACAGCAATAGGCTTACCCCCCATTGAGTTATAACTAAATTATGATCGCCAGAATGTGGATGTTTATTACACCCCTGCCCGTCCTTCTGTATGTGTTTATTATTCTATCCTTACTGAATCATGCTAAAGCCTAGTGAATATCACGGACAGAGAGCCGTCGTCTGCTTTTATAACAAGAGTAGGTGAGAGAGAAAGAGTACCTACATAGAACATAATACATAACTATAAGTGTAATAATAATTATATGGGCTTCAGTTCTCAGTCCAGAGTGAATGTTTGATATAAGGCCCATGGCTTAACTGAGATAAGTTAAATATATAAATTTATTTGTTTCTGTTAGGTTAGGTTAGGTTACACAGCTCAATGTCCACAGGGTTCATAGTAGGTATTTGCATACCAAATTTGATTATAATCGTAATCGTAAACGTAACATACAGAAGATAGTTTAGAAAACCAAATCTTGTTTGTAGGTTTGACTCTTATACTCGTAGTATCACGTTTTCTTCGTTTGCAGTGACCTGCAGCTATCTTTTTACTATCCTTATCAGAACACTTTGTTGCTACAGTATTTTCTTTACTGCTTAGACAAGAAGCATGGATTTTATCTTTCGTTCTTCATTCCTTTATCCAGGACTGGCCATCTCCGAGGTTAGCTTTATAACATTATATTTTAGAACAATGAGTTCATTTGCGTTCATAAGAATTGAAACGAAGTGTTTGAGATGGAACATATGAAAATCTATGCAACTATTGCAACAGTGCTATTTAATTATAAAGAGCACTTTGGTATCGTTAACTCGAATGCTCCAAAATTATTTTTTATTTTATTTTTATAATAAGATACACATATTTACGATGTAACAAGAATCTTATTAGTCTGTTCTTCATATAACATGCACTGCGACGTAGGACGTAGTGTGCGTGTGACTGACTTTTCCTCCTGATAGGTAATTCAAAAATACCTTTAATTGGTTTATTAAATGTTTTTTTTTTTCTTTTATTAGCCTACCATAGTGACACCACTTTGCCCGATGGAAAGCAATAGGTGAAGTCAAAGAGTGGTGGTCACCATCCTCATTGCATGTCTAGTCAATGCAGCATGGTGACCCACACTATGGCGGCCTGGTGAGATGCTTTTTCACGCCTCGCTTAAAAGACCCGGGATCAAAGTGGGAAGGCAGGATTCTGACATTATTTACAAATCCATCACCGTAAGAAATAAACAATATAATCTGAAATATATTTTTTATTTATATATATAAATACATACATTACACATTTCGTACACATTTAGTATTTAATTTAAATAAAAAATTGCGATTGGATACAACTTTTGTTTGTATATCATGAAGCCTGATCTAGATTATGCGTAAAGTTAAAGTATTAACTTCGATTTGAACACTTATATTGTAGAATATAGGCCGGCCTGGAATAGAACTATCGTGTGTAATCGTGTGTTTAAACTCAACCACCTTCATTTCGGTTTAAAAAAAGCGAGTATTGAAACTGCTATTTCATTTTTATATAACCACTAAAGCTGGACGTAGAAAATAATGGAATGAAATAAACAGAGCGTTACGATAATAATGATTAGTGGTTTGCTCGTTTTATTATAATTTTATATTAATATTTCATCTCAAAAATAATAGCGAATATTTAGTAATATTAGTTTTTCTTTTCAATTTTATTAACATGATTCTTCACGCCTATGCAGTCAGATCAAGTTATACTAAGCAATGTATGGATTTAGATAACGAAGTATTCTTAGTAATATCTATCTTATTATCAGCAACAACAACGCCTCTAACAGTAGATAGTTCATGATGTATTGTCATCACTAACATTTGACCATATTATGAGATGGTGATGCGCTTAGATGATCATATCGTTATACACTAATTATGAATGAATGACCTGGTCTGATCATATAATGACGTAATTGACCATTTCATGAAATGTAGATTTCGTAATGTGTCCAACCATTTCATGAAATGGTTGTCCACATTACGAAATTATCAATTCTATGACCAGATCATGACATGTATAGTCATTTATTGAAAATGTAATCTTCTAATGGGGAAATAGTTAATATACTTAAAAAACTCTGAACTGACTTTTGTCTAATGTAGCAGTAAAAAATATAATGAACTCGAACTTGCAATGAAGTGGTTGCGTGTTTGCACAACACCCTGTGCATTACCCTGTGCATACACCCCGTCATTAGGTTAGCTGGAGGGGGGGAGGGGTAACAGGAATACTAGTAGTGGTATTACCTACGTTTATTTTTTGTTTAGTTTAAAAAGACAGTTCCCACACTAGGATTAATTCCAGTGTCGGACTTTACAAACATTCAAACAACCGACACAATGAACAACCAGACTTCGAACAACAATTTGAGGATTACACAAAGTGTTGTCTCGTGCGGGGATCAAACCCACAATACTAGGCACGGCAGCGTAGTGGCGAGGGGACCACTTAAACCGCTACTCCATTCGTAATGTTATTTAAAAATGCTGAATAAGAAGATTTTAATGTTATTAAATTAGTAATTTTAAATAGTTAACTACCACTGAACACTAGTGGAAAAGCTACTTACACAAAAAATATTATAGCTTTAAGTTATCATAATATAATTTAGTAGGGATAGGAAGGAAAGAAGTTTTGTACATATCAAGTTCAGGTTTTTTACTAAAAGTACATAAAAATTAAAAGCACTGTGTATTTAATTGTATTATTATTATTGTCAGCGATATGATACATAATCTGTATAAGTTATACAATTGGTAACTACATTAACTATCCATACTAAAAATATAGAAATAAATTACCTAAACTATTCTTATCTATATTTACAATGCGCGAGCTACAGTAAAGAAACTATGGTCATTTTTAGAAAGGACACACTAATGGAGAAAGAGAGATACTGCCAATCAGCTTCGGTGGATTTCTTTCGTTATTCGACATTTGACATCAGACCAGTGGGGTTCTGGATGCTGATAATGATAACTTAGATTGAATGGCAACTACGAGACGTCGACTTTATTTTATTTTATAAATAACTTCAGAAACAATGCCCAGTGCGTTTGTATCTGATTCTTACTACAATTTCATTTCAAAAGATCAGTGTTCGTTTTTGAACGGTCTCGTCTGATGTTAATAACTTCCCTTCTGTAATCCCATAACTGCAGCAAATAACGCAAAAAAGAATCCTGCTAAGCCAGTGGCACCAATCAACAGCACAAGACCAGCGATCATTACAGGAACTAAAGCAAAATATTTCATTTTATAAGCCAATAACAGTGGGAGCATATACTTTTTCAATTTTTTCGGTTTAACTTTTTTAATTCCGTGCTTTTTTCTCTCTTCCTCTCTTACATCTTCTTCCTCATATTCACTGTAATCGTCGTCGTCGCCGTCTACGCCCAAGATATCTGGAAAAGAAAGAATACATTTTCTTTTATATGTTGTGAATAATTACAGTCTCTTCGACTACTCTAATTCTTTATTGAAACACATTTAACAGTTAATATGTTACGAAACTTTAGAACGAAGTTACGGCGGTAGTTAGTCGATGCACAGAGGGATCCCGGTAGGGTAAATACAAATATGTTTGTCTCTTATTTGATTCCGAATGTTAGAGTGGGATGGGAGCGTTTCATTCGTAGGAATTTATATATAATATAAAAAGGTTTTATGACATTCCAATGTTGAAGTGGTTTTTATTTTAATTTTAGTATTAGACACATATTAGTACTTGTCAAAAACAAAATACAACTATCATCCGTGAATCATGAAGATCTGGTTGAAAACTAGCGCTAGACAGCTGTCTAGGTAATGCTTAACTGTATGAAAGGAAATAAAGTTATTGTAACTTGTACTTATTTTTAGTACCTTTAATTTGCACGTGTATCTCAAACGTCACGTTCTTTCTTTAAATTTATAAAATCTTATTAGAATTTAGAAATCCCATACTAAGTTATTTTATTTAAAAACTATAATGTAAAAATATCAATACAGATAAAGTAAATTAATTGAAACACGATATGATTAAATTAAGATAATTTATAAGAAATAAATCACAAGATTATATTATATTAGATAATTAGTAAAGAAAACGCATCATTACAATGCTTATGATTGATAATCTGTCAAAAACAAGCGTGACCATCGCGTCGAACAAACAAATACTGATTAAGTGGACATGTTGCGTGTATATCACTATTATTACAGCATAATCTAAGTCTGTTACAATAAACACGTAGCTATAGAAAAATTACATTCATACATTTTTGTCATGAAAGTTGAATTCATACCGAATTCAACTTTGTGTTATGGTTTCTATTTCTGATTATATCAGTTTTGCAGTTGAACTAATTGCACGAGATAAACACTTAACACACAAATCCCTAATCTATTTAAATAAGTTAGTAGTGTTAACCCAATATATTAATATATTGTCCGAAATTAAGCTTTAATACCTACTACTTTTAACCTTAAGTAAATAGAGCCGAATTTTAATATAAAAATATTTGCTAAGGGCAGTATGTTGTGGTCTTTTTATAAGAGGGGGTGAAGAGCTAGGCTAGCATTAATTAGATGTAAATAATATAATAAAGTATTAATTAATGTTTAATTTATAACATATTTACCTGTCCATTCTATTTTAGGAAAGGCCTTACTCTGATACATTCCTAGCAAGCTTTCAATATTACTTTTCGATGGCTGTTGCATGAACCTAAAACATTTATAAGTAAAACAAAACAAAACCTACAAAACCACGTTAATAACGTTGTGAAAGCTCATTAATCGACGATAATAGGACGGTTGTAAGTACTGCTTCGTAATAATTTAGATCAATGACTTATTCGGTTTTAGAACAAAGGGAATTATAAAAAAAAAATACTACTTCAATAACAGTTTACTGAATCAATACTATTTCTGTTTCATTATGAATAAAAATAAAAAAAAAAAACATCCGGTATTTACTAAATGTAAAGATTACTTAAAGTACCTTGTGAGTGGTGGAATTTAGTATGATTCGATATTAGACTCTTACCAAATATCTTTTTGATTTACAAAAATTTCTATGAAGTGAGAATAAGAGATTGTTACAAAACTTAATAAAATATATTTTGTACATCAGAAAAGTTGAGTGATATTTTATTTTATACTATAGGGGGACAGACGAACAGATGGGTCACCTGCCGGGGATGCTGGGAGATAAAAGAAGAAAGGAGGAGTTAGGAAAGAGGAGAGTGGCGATATGGGGAGAGGAAAGGGGAGAGGAAGAGTTGCTCCTCCGGAAACCTCACTCATTTCGGAGAAATGCAACACAAGCGTTACTTCACAACCGGTTTTCTGTGAGGCCGTGGTATTGCACCGATCACTGTAGAACGAAATGATTAACCGAATCTTTTGTATTTCATTAAAAGGTTTGTAATAATATTATAAATTAGATTAGTAAATAGCTAGCTAGCTAGTAAATAGTTTTTACCAACAAAATACTTATATATAAAATAAATTCAGCTATATAACTAAAAGTTGAAATACACAATACCGAATTATTCTGCTAAACACCATAGTCGTTTAATAAACTTACCAAGACAATACACTTTCTTTAACTTTGATAAATATGGCATCAATTTATCAAAATGTAATAAGCAACATCAAATACGAAATAACCGCAGCAGTGTCGTCAGCGAATACAGTTATAACAATCATTGTTCCTACTTATGCACCAGCGGAAATGATTGCCAGATACGATATTGATGAAAACCAGTTCAGCGAGAGTTGGCTGAAGGCAGTGGACGGTGGATAACGGGGCGTAATGACACATCTTCGATATTCAATCTGGTCAGTTTATTAGAGGGGTCTGTTATATAGGTAATTTGGTGTCGGAGTAATTTCTGTTGTCATAAATGACTGAAAGAGATTTAGTTGTATAGATCCACAAGCATGCTTTGACGTTATAGTTAAATCATATCTATAGCTGTAATAGCAATATAGAGATAATAGAGCTATGTGATTCTCGGTAGAGTAGAGTAGATCACTCCCTTTCTTCAAATGGGTGTTGTAAAAGGCTAAGGGATCAGACTGTTTTCTATCAGACAGTATGTATACAGTCATAGAAAAGAAAATAGCATCTCATTAGGCCGCCATAGTGTGGGTCACCATGCTGCATTGACTAGACATGCAATAAGGATCATGACCACCACTCTTTGACTCCACTTATTGCTTTCCATCAGGCAAAGTGGAGTCACTATGTTATACTAATATAAAAAAAATAGTGCCCGCAATAGGCTTGTCACCTATTATAAATAAACAACAGCATTTTTACTACTAACATTGCGATTTTTTTTATTTATTTAGATGCACAAAACACATTACAGTTTTAATATAATAGAAATACATAAAAAGATTTAAATTTAAAATGGATCATAACGTAAATAATATAAAAATACATTTGTAAGTAGAACATTTGATTCAAATGTATGAGAACATATTATTAGGGAAATATTTAATGATCACCATCATCCGCCTATCGCCATCCCCCGCTTAACGAAGGCCCAAGAGCGCTTACTATCCTGGCTTTAGGCAGTCCGAAAAAAAAACTACTAAATAATAAATATATAAATCCTTTTAAAATTGTGCCATTTGCCAAGTTTAGCCAGATTTATGGTGATATCGTTAGAATTGCTGATCATGCTATAGATTAAATAAAGTGTGATCTTGATCTGATTGGTCGAGTCATTACTGATTCGGAATATTCACGACCCTGCCATAGATTGAGCGAATACGTGAACATGTAACATGAACGTGTAAGACATGATATGACTTAAATATACTGAATAGGTAAATAGAGCGTGATGAAAAATATAACGTAGGATCAAAAATTTTCTCCACAAAACATACATGACGCAAGTTATGCCGTAAAGAGTATATTTAAGTAATTATTTCGGAGAAAAGTTTTGGTTTCATTCAATGCATCTTTTCACAAAGCAAACAAAGAAAAATGATAAGGTAATAATTATGTCGTATTATTATTGTTATTATAAATAATTGCTGCTTCGTCTACTACTATTACTACTATTTTAGAAAAAAGTGAAGAACATAAGATAGTATCTGTATTGTTCTCAAAATAGTAGTGATTTTTAGTATTCCGATTTGTATGTTAATAATCTTTACAATGTATTATGTAAAATGATAAAATCAGTTACGCAAATTTATTGGACACCAATCAGTAGCAGTGGATAGGATATCATAGCAACAATTATCAGATGGACCACATGAGTAAAAGTGAGTTGTTTATTTGTCATTTTAATTAAACAAACGGACACAATAACACATTCCGTTTTATTCTTAAAAGGAATTTTCTTGAACTCTTAACGTAAGCAAAATGTTGACCGTTTAAAACGAAACGTATCATTTAAAATGCCTACGATTTTAACCTATTGTTGTTATTAAATATTAACTTAACTTCAGTGTTTTACCTATACCGTTTTTAATATACCAACAATTTTACCATTCAATTCGAAAAGTGCCTAGTAGACTCGTATAGGCTCTATTACGTTCTTCTTCTGAATCGTTTCCTCACTGCTGACACTCGTGACTCCTTTTCAACCTGTCAACCATCTATCTCCATCGGTTGCGATTAGTCGCATGGTGGAGTGAGATACTTATTGGTATCTCCAGCTGTTCAGAGATTTGGTCTGACAGACCAGGTCTGGCCGGAAAGACCTAGAGGCCGGTGTCCCAGGAAATATCCTGGGACAACGGCCTCTGGGTCTTTTCCCTTTACTTTTCTAGTCATCATCAATCGCTCTAGGTTGCCATATTTATTACGTTAGAAGCACTAAATTATAGTCTTCCAATTTTGGGTGTTAAACACGCCTCTACCGTTCTTAGTATTCGATTCGGGGATACAGGCCTGAGTATATATTGCCAGAGTCAAAATTACTAAATTTCAAACACAACAGCCTATGACCAAATATTATTTGTCACGAAATAAGTTCATTAAATATTGTTGAGTGCTTTGAACGACTGATCTTATGCCTTTAATTTTAACTTATAATTATGTGTAATGTTTTTTTTGTCTGAATAAATAAATTTATCATTCTCATTCTCATAATATTTGACTACTAATTATGTGAAGAATTTTTATAAGCCATTAACCTAGACAAATTAAGAAAACGTACTAATGCAAAAGTTAAAAGAAGGAATGAAGTATATTTAAAGCGCGAAAGTAATAGCTATTGTTGATTTTTTCCAGCTACTAAGGAGCATTTTTTTTTCAGTTAGGCTTTTTAAGCATCTTTTGTTTTGTTTGTTTAATGGTTAGAAAAACATTGACCCGAAAAGGTAAGTACTTAAAAACTGAACGTCGCATTAAAAAAAATTATGTTTTGTAAGCTTTTATGATTGAAGTAGTGTATTTTATTTCTTCTTTTGTTTTCACATATAACAAACTCTTTTGTCATATGTGAAAAAAAAAAATAAAAACAAGAAAAGTACAAGAATACTATCCGATACATCATCAGTGTGGTTCTGATGAATCTGTTTTTCATATTATCGAGAATACATATGTATGTACTTGCTACTACTATATGTACACTCATGATCGTATTCTCGAATGGGTAGGCAGAGATTTAATAAACACTTAAATTTTGCTTATTACACCTTAAACTATCTAACGTTTTAGGGGACAAGGCAACCGGGCAATTTAGGAATTAAAGATGGGAAAGTTGGAAGTACATTGATTGTAAGAAAGAGCAGAAAAAAGCAATGGAATGAAGGAGAAATTGCAAACACGGGTAGATTACGATGTCTATGTCGATGTCTACTGGCTGTAGCCGGGAGCCGTCTACCCACGTACAACTACTAGGAATACATTTCAAATAAATCCCGCTTTGGTATTGTGACATACATATGTATCACGCTTTATACAACTGTCTATGAATCTTTTATGAATAGTCGTTTGAATCGCCGGCAGCTAGAACAAGTAGTAGCTGCAAATTGAACAAGTATTCGTTTAGATTAATAAATAGTGATTAATGGTTATAACAATAAAAAGGCACCTTTATGTTTAACTGACTTTAAAAACGGATTGCACCAATCATATACACTGGTGCTATATAATATTTGTTGTTCATTACCAGTAGTTTTGAGGAAGATTGCACACCTGTATAATATTTGTGTGGTTATTGATAACTAATTAGAAAGAATATAACACTAATGTAAATCACGTATGTCTTATTCATGTACACAATCAGTCCTGTCTTCAGGCAATTACGCCTAATTGAATAACTCAATATGGAAGAAATATCGCGTGACTGTACATCGTGAATTAATTATCTGAACAATTTCAATTATAAATCAGACATTTTGTTAGTTCAACAGCATTTTAGTATTGAATGTTGTGTTGAGCAATGAGCAATGAGTCAATGAACTATTCTTATGTTTAAAAATTAATTGAAATTCGTAGTATCGTATTTGATTTACTATTTTATTTAGTTTCAACCGCAATGTTTACGGTAAGCGTTACCTGGAAGATACATTACTATATACATATATACTCAGCCTATATACTGGAACTAAAACTCCCAAAAACGTTATCAGGAGGCTAGCCCAATGCCGTCTTCTGGGCACTGCATGACTGATATACATATGACTAGATAACAGATCTCTTACTCACACTTTACGACACCCTTGGCAGGAGAAGGGTGATACGGCTAAATCATAGAAACAATATAATTATTTAATAACAAAAGTTGTTTAGTTTATGTGTGGAATATTATATTATTGCTGTTCATTAGTTTAATCGGCAGTAATCAGGTTCATTCAAATTTCTGTTAAGTATTTTACAGATGCATATTTAGATAAGCTGTCTCTGTTTATGTATATACTATTGTATGGATGTATAGGTATATATAGTTAAATGTGTTGTAAAATGAATATGTGTATATTTAAGTTCATTAGTAGTAGTTCTCAGATAGCAATGCACCTTCAACTAACACTGTCTCTCTCTCTCGCATCATTTGGTCTATCCTAAGGAGAAAGTATTATTCTTACTATACTCCCTATTAAACTTTAAATGAATAATAGGCAATCAACCTAAAGCGACACATTTAAATAAACTTTAATATAACTAGTCATACATGCTCTAATGCAACAACACGGCTCATTACCAAGAGAAATAATTTATCACAGAGTACAGTACATCTGTATTCTGATATCATTGATGATCATAATAATGACATTGAAATTACACAGTGATACTGAAGACTTGTTTCAAATAGATTTTAGACGACAGTCATTATAAATTATCAATACACTTACTGTCATCTCGCATCAACAAGCTACCAATTATGGAACCTACAAAGTCATTATACTTACATGATATAGATCTCCTGGAAGCAGGAACCTCAGAAAAGTCTTCAGGTTTCTCAATTATGGGCTCATCAACATCCAAAGATCTTCTCTGGTACTCATTGTTCCTGATCAAAGGTATCGTTTTAGAAAGAAACCGACCATTAGATGCATCACCTTTCTCTTTGGCAATTGGCAAATAATTACCAGGGAAAAGTGTATCAGTCTTATTCTTCATTTCATCTGTGTAGTAATTACTTCTTTCTAGTTGAGGTTCCTCTCTTAGTGGAATCGCGCGAGGCTTGAAGGCATATCCTTGGTGTGTGTATGGTACTTTTGCATCCCTTCCATACTGGTTCGAGAATCTTGAAGGCTTAATGACAATCGAAGCACTAGTAACATCAATCACAGAATCACTGTCCTTATTCCAAAGCTTCTTCAACGAGTTCTGATAATCCTCAGCTTTTGAGAGTACAACACAACAAATCACAAACAGAGTCTGGTAATACATCTTGTCAGTTAAGATTGTCACTTAGCACTTCACTTTCTTTAATTATATCATCACCAGTACCATCATTTTGCATCAAGCGTTCGCGCAAAACTGAATAACTGTCTCTACTAGTCGTTATATTTATACATGTGCTGTTTAAAGTTGCGTTTTCCCAGTGTGTTCACGGTCGGGCGGGTTTACGGGCTTCCTTCGGTTTCAATTCCGATATAACTAAAAGTTGCCGAAATGAAAAACTTGTCGTGTTCGCGTGGCTTCTTCCGTTAATAGAGTAGTGACAGTTTCTCCAATCGTTACGTGTTTGTCACAAGTTGACATGTGCCGTCTTGTCTGTCAGATAGATTGATATGTTGATAATAACATATTATTTGGTGATATCATTATTTTCGAATAAAAATATTTTATGATAATCATTGGAGCATCAACAAATATTGCTATTTTATAATATTTTATCATTTATATGTCTTATAAAATAGCACTTAAGATACTGAAGGATGTTTTACTAGGAACTACTATCCATTGGAAAGACAATATACAACTGAGCTGTAAAGATACTGATTATGGATCAGGCAGCCAAGCGTGGTAATTGTGACAATATTTATAGGGACCGCTAGTCGTAGCGGTGTATAGCTTCGTAGAATTTATCCGTAGCACCATACAATTTATATAAAGAAAAGTGATTATATAACTTTTGAAGTACTTGACTACAAAATCATTTTAATATACAGGTACACTATAAGTTTTATAAGTTGTGTCGTGGTACAATATAAACTGCTGGTTTTACAACAATTACTCAAGCTTTTGTAGTTATGACGTAATTGAACTGTCTAAAACCACGTTGTTTACCCTCAGAGGGTACCTGTCTGTTTCTCTATATTTTTTAAATAAGTGTTACTTGATTTCTACTTTCATGGACTGCGAATCTGACTTGACTGGCCAATTTGTCTAGTGGTTGGTGAGCTTGACTAAGAAGCAAGAGGTCGTGGATTTGATTCCCACCCATGACTAATAATTGTGCTATGAGCACGAGTATTTGTTATATGTGTATGTCAAAATAAAAATAGGTAAAAAAACTTTTTAAGTTAAACGGTTTTATGTTAAACATACATTGCAATGTTTAAGATAAATGTACTAAAAACCAAAAAAATAATAAAATAGATACAGTCGTGGGAATTATAAACATATGCATAGACTAGACTAAAATAAAACCGTGGTTCACGTCAATTGTCTACAAATTATCGACTTAATGTGCGATAGAAGAATCGTTTAATTCGTCGTTAAAATAAGCAGTTGGCCCGCAGACGGTGAGGAAATTACTTACTATTTTCTTGCTCATGGAAATTCCAATAGTTATATATTGTCAAGCCCTTTTATTTGATACCCATATTGGTGGGATTGATAAAAAATTGTTATCAGCCATTTGGTAGCGGCGGCTATGTTAGATTTCAATTTTGCATAGTAAATTGTATTCTACTTGTTGAGACCTTTCATTTGATACCCATGTTGATGGGATTGATAAAACCTAAGTTATCCGCCATTTTGTAGAGGCCGCCATCTTGGATTTTAATTTTATATAGTACATTGTATTATACTGGTTGAGCACTTTCATTTGATACCCATATTGATGGGATCGATAAAACCTACGTTATCCGCCATTTTGTAGCGGCAGCCATCTTGGATTTCAACTTTTTATAGTATATTGTATTCTGCTTGTTGAGCCCTTTCATTTGATACCCATATTGATGGGATTAATAAAACATAAATTATCCGCCATTTTGTAGCGGCGGCCATCTTGAATTTATAATGATAATGAATAAACATAATTGTATTGTCACCAAAATCCAAAGTGTATACAAAATTTCAGATTAATCGGTTGACAGGAAGAGGGTGAAATTTGAATTACTAAATTTGACCCAAGAATAATAAATAAAACAAACGGGGTGAGCTAAATAAAACCGTTTAAAAACAAATTAAAGATACTGTATGTACGTATATACTCTATAACCTTGTGTTATCTATGCTAGTCTTAGATAATCGTCTCATATGTATTTAATTTTCTAAATAGAGTTATTTTAATTGTTATTTTTATATGTTAATATTTTTTTATTTTATTAAGTTACTCATTTCAAGTACACTTGATGTTGCTTTTGGCAACTCAGTATAAATTTTTATTTCTCCATATAGTATGTGCGTATTTAGAAATATATAAGTATGTTTATCAGGAGTCTGATTACCATAGTACAAGCTCTGCTCAGTTAGGGATCATACGAATCAAAATACAGGACAATGTTTTACACACGGCGTGTAAATAAAAAAACAAATCAAAAAAAAAATCCTGTAATTTATTTGTACTTTCACCATTTTATAGTATCATTCATAAGTAATCAAAAATATCTACATGGCAGTTATACTAAAAGCAATTTCTATCTGCTACCTTAAAATGGATCAAAGAGGTGCGGAGATATTAAAGTTAGACGAAGTGAGGTTGAACGCTAATACAAACGTGAGAAAACAATGTTTAGTTCAGTAAATATCATATTGAAGAAGGATACTTAATAGTGATTAGTCGGATACCAACAAAAGCAATACAGTTTTTTTTTTTTCATAGATAGCCGGGTCACCTGTAGTGTGAGTGTCTAGTGCCGTCCATGGACACCTGCAACTCAGCCTGCAACTTAGCCACTAGACCAACAGGCCAGTCAAATCGAACAAAAAATATATATCCTTGTGAAGTTCTAAAACAATGCAATGTATATAAAATGATTTATAAATGAAAATTACTTTATAGTTTTTCTTCTGCTTTGCTTTTATTCCGGTAGTCGGTGCTGTTAATAACCTGAAACCCAAGTCTAGAAATTGTAATGCTTTTAATAACTATTATTACGCTACAGCAATCTTAGGAGATGAGCTGTGATGTTGGATAATAATAGAGTGTATGCCAAATTATATGCATACCTACGTATAGGCACGTAATACTTCATTTTGATGGTATGTGATGATTTTTATTTCAATATACGATTTTATTCACGTGTGTATTTCGGGGATGCCCGACTAGTTTCGGTCTCGACAAGATGCCTTTTTGAAACCCGAGTACCGAACGATGCACTGTCGGATATCCCCGAAATACACACGTGATTAAAACCGTATATTTAAATAAATATGAATCTAATTCACAAAAGTTTTATTCTAAAATTATGTGATGATGTTGAATTTTATTTTTGAGAAAGATCGGTGAAAAATTTAGCATAGCAAATTTATGTAGGTACAGTACTGGGCAAGAAATAATGCACATCTAGAAAGAGACATTCGGCTAATTTTGTAGAGAATTGTCCCTGTCGTATACTAAATGTTTTGTCAGTCGTTTGACAAATGCGGTGAAGTACGGTTGCATCCAGTTCAGAATAAATATAGAGAGTTGTTAACACCCCCCAAATTTAAATGATTTAGAATTGTACTATGGCATATTTAGAAAAAAGAGGGAATCCTTTACATGGTCAATCACGCGAAATCGTCTACAAAGTGTATAAATATTTTTTAGCTGAAGCTGACAAATTTAAAAATCATGGAGATAAAAACAAATGTAACTGTTTTAAGAAGGTACAAGAGCGAGTGGAATTTCAAGAAGAACTTTGAACAATATATAAAAGGAAGTTAGTACTGAAACAGATTCTACTGCAATTAAGTCCAGTCCCCGAAAAAAGGTAGACCAAAATAGCAATTTCGTTTAGATATGGACGATTTACATTATCATGTTGTGCGAAGAATGGTGTATGATTTTCACTTACGATTTAATGAACTGCCTACAGTAAAATCATTAAAGCTAAACTATCGGAGGCTATTAATTACAATGGATCTGAAAAGACGTTGAGAAAAATACTACATGAGATGGGATTCTGGTTCACTAAATTTGAAGATAATAGAAAAGTTCTAATGGAAAAGGACGACGTAAGTATCAAACGAATGGAATACACAAATATAATCAATATGGATGAGTTTTACATACATACATCACACACTAAAAGAAAATCTTAGAGTGATGATAAGAAAATTAAACACCACTAAACAGGAAATGATCTACTGACAATCAAAATTGACAAAACCCCAGATTTACGGTGTTATATGTCGGTATAAGGAGATTTATACAGAATTATCCGTGAACAAAATACTTGCTGAACATGAGCACACTTTATTACGATAACCACTGTGACATCCGTATTTGAATGCAATTGAAAATATATGGTCTCAACTGAAAGGTTATGTAGGCTCTCGAAATGTGGGTATGAATAAACTACAGTAAAAACATTATTGCAAATAAAGTAAACATGATTGGGACTGAAGAGTGGGAAAAGGTTTGTGATCATGCAATTAAATGTGAGAATGAATATCGAAGATTTTAACACGGTCTAGATAATTACACTGATAGACTGGTAATATATAGGACTGATAGCGACAATGATATTGACTTCATTGATAGCACTGACAGTAAATCGGAAGGAATTGAGGATTTATAATTGTTTTGTCAGAATGTATCACTTTTCCAAATTTATAAATCAATATGTTAACATATTTTTTTATTATTAGTTTACTCTAAGGACAACACTTATATAAAAAATAAATAAAAAGAATAATCAAAATAAGCAACTCACAATAATTGTTTTAAAAGCTCTAAAAAGATACAGGACTCTTAGTACTTCTTGCGAAAGGGACAACTCTCTACAAAGCCGAAATTAGCCGATTGTCTCTTTCTAGAGGTCGATGTGCATTATTTCTTGCCCAGTACTGTATCTTTCTATTGGTATGTTTAAAAAGAAAGAAAAAAAAATATATAAAGAAAACACGCGCCATTATCAACAAAGGGCGTGCAGAGGCGTAATTTACGACCACATTTTGGCGACTACAATTTAGTCCCATTTACGTAATTGGTGGCACACCGAATTAGTTGCAATACTTTGAAGTAGGTTGTTTTAATCAGTTCGGTTCCGACATATCACCGTTAGCTCGTGTAAGGTGATAAACCCGTGGTTTATTTTCTTCAATTTTTAATATTAACGACTGATTTTCTTTTAATCTTTATAAAAATCACAATATCCCACTCAATATGTGATTGAATCAAGTTACTAATCCTTTGCGGTAGGTGCGTGCCTTCAAAGAAATGTTTTATATATACATATATCTTTTGTAATTTTACTGATAGACTTCTTTTAGCGCTGACTACAGAATCTATTTTATTAGTTCATCATGAGCATCTTTGAAGTTTCAAAGGTGAGTAAGGAGGAAAGGTAATGGCGAAAAGGGTTATTGCTTATGGGTTGGGGGTAAAAGCAATAGCTCAAGTAGTTCACGTCGCATACCTGTAAATCAATGTAGCTGATGCGAAGTAGAACGAGCTATAACTAACTCTAAACACAATTTTAAAAAGTGCTACTTCAAATGAATAAAATACATTTAATTATTTAATCACGACGAGTTTATTTAGGCTAGATGAAGATTTACTTCAGTGGTAGAGCCATGCTTAGGCACGAATGGGCCGGCTCGACCGGTGCGATACCACGGCCTCACAGAAAAGCGGTTGTCCCTCCCTCCCCCCTTTTCTCTGCCTCATCTCATTTCCTTTCTCCTTTCTCCTTTTTTCCACCTTCTCATCCCTCCTCTCTTCTTTCCGCTCCCTGCATCCCCCATCCCTCACCACCCTCAAAGGCGGGCAGCGTCTGTCCCCCTACATTATAAAAAAAAAAACTTCAATAATATCATTAATATGTGATGTCAGATTTTTTTGAAATTTCCAGTTTTTTCGTACACAATGATATTGTGTTTCAGGCTCACTTTTATTACTTATAATTTTTGGACAGTTGGTTCTGCCTTATTGGAACTGTTCACATCGGGTGGGATACAGTTCTCAGAATAAGTACACTGAAGTGGCAATGCACTCGCCACATCTGACGAACGAACGACGGTCCTTAGAGCCAACGAGTCCTAGACTGCGAATGAATTAAGTGTAACTTGTAAAACATTGCAATAAAAAAAATATTACAAGTAAAGTTATTATCAGCTACCCTTACTAAATACACAATACGTACAATCTTTTAACCACGGTTCATTATCATAAGGAAATTAATAACTAATTCTAGTTAATTTAGTAATTTAGCATATAAAAGTATGTTAGTATCGTGCGTAAATATTTGTTCGTGCATAACATAGACGGAAGCTTCTTCCATAGATATTTCATAGCTTAGAAAGTGAACGTGTATTTAGATAATATACGGGAGCCTAGTTGGCGGTTAAACGCATTTCGGTTGTTTAGAATGTATGTGGGGGTAAATCTGATGTTCATGTCTATTCTACCTTCAGCTAAATGAGGACCAAAACCTAAAAACTCTGAAGCCGAAGTCGAAGAAGGAGGAAGAGTAAGTGCTTCCTCATCGTCGGCTTGTGAACGAAAATGATGACAAAACTCAACTTTAAGATTTTTCCGTACGTAACCTACCCATGTAAATAACTTCATTAATTTAAAAACACATATGTATATATATATAGATCTATCGTGTATCTGACGTGTATCTACATGCACTCAGATGTCCAGTCAAATTTAATATTATAATGATTAATATCTACGGTGCTACCAGATATAGATCAAGCTATGTTGTGCATGTTTGGGAATGCCATTTTGAGAAGATGATGCACGGTAAGGAGGTGGTGGAAAGAGATCGGGAGAGGTCTAGTATTCTTCCATCGAGCAGAAGACGCACGATTCTCGGTAAAGTGATGACCCGTTAGGGTTTCCCCACTTCAAAAAAAATTGCTAGGTATATGTCTACATGTAGAACGCCATCAACTGCTATATTTCCTTTTTTTGTCAGTATCTTTTTTTTTTTTTTTTTTTATACTATAGGGGGATAGACGAACAGACGGGTCACCTGATGGTAAGTGACACCGCCGTCCATGGACACTTGCAACTCAAGAGTCGCAAGTGCGCTGCCCGCCTTTGAGGGGATGAGGGATGGGGGATGCAGGGCACGGAAAGAAGAGAGGAGGGATGAGGAGATGGAAAAAAGGAGAAAGGAGATGAGGGGAGAGAAAAGGGGGGAATGGGAATTGGGCCTCCGGAAACCTCACTCAATTCGGGGAAATGCAACGCAAGCGTTACTTCACAACCGGTTTTCTGTGAGGCCGTGGTATCGCACCGGTCGAGCCGGCCCATTCGTGCCTAAGCATGGCTCTACCACTGAAAATCTGCACACAAGAATGTCTGGTTCACATTGTTTTAACCGTGTTAAACCCTTGTGCTGTAATTGGTAAGATATTTTTTTAATATCATTTGTAATTTATTACCCGTGCACAATAAATAATATTCTATCTATCTATTTACCATTACACGTTAACTTACATAAGACAAGTAACATTTTTGATTAGCTTTGTTATTCAACTGCGTGCCCGTACGCAATACGCTTCTGTATATTCTTAATGTTCGTGCGTTAATTTACGCTATCAGTAAATAAAACTGTCGTTCAAATTGACAGCAGCATTGAACTAATAATAATATATTAGTTCAGGGTATTCCAACTTATCTGTTTATTTAAATTTATCTGTTATTTACATTTTTTTCATATCCGTAAAAGGTCGTTAGCTTTGTACATTTTGTGATAGTTGTTAGGTCAACTTATTTTAATTTTAGGGGTTCCGAAACGAGATTATATTTTTAGTATTTATTTTATTACTTAAGATGAAGAACACTCACACTTAAGCAAATTTCGCGGCAATAAAGGTCACTTCGGCTATTGAGATTAGGTGTTGGGAATTACCTTGTGTATTAATTTAAAAAAAATAGAGAAACGCCTATACCGTGCCTCATCTAATCTTGACTTCGTTACATTCGCAGGAATACACTATTATGAACAAAATATGAAATTGATAGTGAAAGGACTACAATTGGGTGAAATCGCTAAACGTACATAAAAAAACATACATGCAGTTAAATATAGGACAGCCTCCATTTTTGAAGTCGTTTTTTAATACTATAGGGGGACAGGCGAACAGATGGGTCACCTGATGGGAAGTCGAGACCTGATGACGGCAACTCGAGAGTCATAAGTGTGCTGCCCGCCTTTGAGGAAGGTGAGGGATGAGGGGAGGAGGATGAGGATATGGGAAAAGGGGAGGGGGATGAGGATATGGGAAAAGGGAAGCGGTAGTTGAGCCTCCGGAAAACCTCACCAATTTCGGGGAAATGCTACACAGGCGTTTGCTTCACAACCAGTTTTCTGTGAAACCTTTGTATCGCACTGGTCGAGCCGATATATTCGTGTTTAAGCATCAGCTCTAACACTGTTAGCTGTTAGTTAGGTTATAAGTAGATCATGCGAAAGGTCCTATACGTTGACATTCCAATGGATTAGACATGTATTTTCAAACACACATCTTTACGATTTGAAAATATTGTACAAACTAATTGGAAAGCTGCATTGAAAGCGGTTATATACTTTTAGTTATAGAATCCAATTATTCTATATGTACTCCAAGTATTTAAATATAAAAACTAGAGTGGTTTCGGTCATTTGTACATAAATACTAGTAGCTCAGGATTACCCTAACTCACTACAGTAACACTTCAACAAACACGTATTTCATTAAACAATGCATTGTGTGACCGAGTGAGTGAGCTTACCGGAGGCCAAACCCCCTTTCCCTTCCCCTCCAGCCTTTCCTTTAACTTTTTTCCATTCCTCACTTTTCCCTACCCTAATAGGCGGACACTCCAGTGACTCTTGGGTTGCAAGTGTGCATGGGCGAAGGAAGTCACTTACCATCAGGTGACTCGTCTGCTCGTTTGCCCCCTACTGCATAAAAAAAAACCAACACAACTAGTCGTGGACAACACAATTTTCATCCTGTTTTGGAATCAAATTCACGACCAATAAATAAACTTTATCTTTCTATCTAACTTTATCCTGGTTTTTGAAACTTGAAAATATGTATAAATATTTAAAAAGGCTTTAAAATTAATCAACGATGGCTTTACATTGCTTGTATGTCTAATGCTGTAAAAGTAATGCAATTAAATTTATACGTTTTTTCAAAGATGGCGCTGTTTTAAAAACAACGTTACCTTACTGTTCCATCGTAAAATCTCACCACTGAGGTGGTGAATTACAGGATTATATGCTGATATTATGTTTTCGAATACCACGAATGCAAATCTTTAAAATTTAATTATCGGCTGCTTATTTAGAAGGGCCCTGACTTTTACTTACTTTAGGCGGTTGCCCATTATATGATATGAAACCTGAGTAAAACAAAGATTTAAAAAGTAGCTATTGAATGAGATGCTCATTTATTATTATTTTGACCTCCACTCTTCAAGTGATTTTTGAAATAAAACTACAGAAAGCAGAGGTATATCAATAGCCATCTAATCATGTAAATTTATAGCAAAATGTTAATAATTTATGCTGAAGACAAGAACACGATGTTAAGCTGTTGATGGTTAATAAACTGAACAAAGTAGTCTTGAATTGTTTACATAGGTATTTGGATACACTTTCTATAACAACAGCTGAGGTCTCACTGAATTTATTGACGGTTTCCAAGACCTCATGTAGAATAAACATTGATAAGAAGTATAGAAACATCGGTGATTTTTCTGCGCAGCGGAAAAAAACTAGTCCTATCTCGTATATTAATATAGTACTTATTTGAATTTTGTAAATATATGTACCATACTCCAGTACTATCGGCGCTTTCACGATGATGTCTTAGTGACGGTGGTTATGGATAACGCCCAGAAGATGCCCAACAAAGGTGATCCAATTATTATGTTACGTCAGATTCACATAACAGATCCTACGAATATCATAAACGTTTGCGTTTAATGAATCTCTACTTACCCTTTAGTTAATATAGGCGTGAGTGTATGTACTCTGTATGTAAGTACGTAAAATTATGAATGTCAAGTAGTTAGTTTTAGTTTAACCTCCTATTACATTAATTTTACATTTATGCAAAGAGCTCGATTTTGATGTATTTATCACTACAGTGTCGTTGACAAAGAAAAGCTTGAGCCTTAACTTCTTTGGTCATTAAATTATTATTTCAGTTAGTAAGATACCCAATGGAATAGACCGCAACATCGGTATTAGTATGTATTTTTAATATTGTTATTAATGCCTTTCTTTGTACCGACACTGTTCACACTTTTCATTTATTATGTCATGTAGAGATGAAAAATTGTAATTGTCTGTCTGTATAATAAAATGATCACTGTTATGCTAAGTTAGCTGCAAGTTTTCGATGAATGCAATTTAATAAAATAATAATATATTTATTATTGATGATATAGTTATGTAAAAGATTATTTTTACAATTCCACGTGGACTGGTGGAAATAAAAATTATAAGTACAAAACATTGCGTCTAAAATTTATTATTCAGCTCTTTAATTTATAGTAACACATATTTCTTACATATATATTGCTTCCATGTGTAAAATTTAATTATAAGTTAGGTCAAAATAAATTAGTTACGCAAGTATGAATAAAAAAAAATATATCCCCCCTCTGAAAATCTTCCCAACAGTCAGATAAGAGCTAATTATCTTCTATCTAAAGGCTTAGCAGTTTTTTTAGAAACATACTTAAAACACTTGCAATTAAAACACCTGTATTTTTTATATCAACATTGATTCATCTGTTCAATGTCTATGATGCCGCAAAGTGATACACAAATACACAGGTAGACACTGCAAACTTATAACATCGAAGGTAATTTAAACGTTGAATATAAAAGTATTGAGACAAAAACACAACCGTAAATTAAATCAAATAATTTATTTCAATAAATAAACAGTCACACCTTACAACTAAATTATATAACACTCTTAATAAAAAGTACAGAAATCTTTTGAAATAACGATTATTATTTGAAAAGTAACTTCATATACAGTATCATTACATAATTCATTTCGAGAACTCGACACGTGTTCCAAGAAGGTGGGCAAAACAATAAATAATTTTCGTAATATTAAATTTAATAACAAATGGAATACTATGTCGCGTTCTAAAATAATAACACAAGGCAAAAGTATTAGCAACATATCCTAAATATATGGAACAGGGCCAAAAATGTTCAATCAATACAAAGACATCGCGGTTTTATAACTCATAAAACGGGTTCGAAGGATTATGAAAATAGCAGATATATTTCAGTTCAAAATTATTTGTTTCGATTTACGACGCCAAATGTTATGGTTTAAATCAAGTATTGTAGTCAGAGTGCTCCGTAATGTTCGCGAAAAAAAAAAACTCTGTTCCAGAAAGAGGATACAGTGCAGCAGTGACATGACGAATGATACAGTAGAATGGAAGAAAACACATTTTGCTTCTTTGAAAAAAGACAACTCACGCACAAAGAATGGATGTATTCGAAACAACTGCTTGTACACTTGACAACTGTGCTTCGGGACAAGTGCTCAGCAGTCAGGACAATTACCACTAGACCAGCAGATCAAACGACCTGACATTTTTTCTTGTTACTCATTTTGTACAGTTATGCGTATTTCTTTCTTTTTTAAGGAAACTTGTAAATTATTGTCTATGTATGAAAGTAGTCCGATTACAGTAGTACCCTCATAGTATATGCTATTGCATGCAATTATCAATCATTATATACAATATACTTTTTATTCTATTGCCTTCCCTTCTCACAATACTTTGAATTCTCCCGTCTTTCATTCCCAAAGTGACCGGTTTAATACTATACTCTGCCTACCCTATCGGTGACGTATTAATGAAGGTAAATAAATAATAATAATTTTAATACAATCACTTTACAACTAAACTGCAGTTTTATGAGTAAATAAACCTTAAAGTCTTAGAGCCACATATTTTAACCCTGTGTTTCATTTAACATCACCTAATTCCCTATTCTGGCTTGTATGCTGAATAAGGTAGTTCATCATAGGCGCGTCTATCCCAACCACCGCTGCTGCCACCTGATGACCAGCCGTGGGGCTCGTGGCCACCTCCTCCTCCACCGGAACCTTTAGCAGCCATCAATTTTTTGAGAAGCATGATACCGGACAAGAGGAGCGCGATCTGAAATTGAAAGCGTTAGCCAGGTTAGTTTATGTTACAATCTCCTCTCTTACGGTAAAATACAAACGCCATGACAAATCTAACTAAAACACACCAAATTAATAAGTATTTAAACGGTTATGTATCAGATACAATATAAACAGTCAGTTCTCAGTTGACGGCGATAGTTTTGACCCCATTACATAAGTGGTACTAAGTTATGGTTGGGCATGTCATTAAATACGCCCCTGCCTATCCCTTCGGGACATAGATGTGAATATATGTATGTGTATGTCATTATAAATAATATTCTTGGGTTGAACACGGAAGTGTAAGAGCCATTTTCAGTGGTAGAGCCATGCTTAGGCACGAATGGACCGGCTCGACCGGTACGATACCACGGCCTCACAGAAAACCGGCTGTGAAGTAACGCTTGCATTTCCCCGAATTGAGTGAGGTTTCCGGAGGCCCAATTCCCCCTCCCCCCTTTCTCTCCCCTCATCTCCTTTCTTCTCTTTCCTATCTCCTCATCCCTCCTCTTTTCTTTCCGCTCCCTGCATCACCCATCCCCCATCACCCTCAAAGGCGGGCAGCGCACTTGCGACTCTTTAGTTGCAAGTGTCCATGGACGGCGGTGTCACTTACCATCAGGTGACCAGTCTGTTCATCTGTCCCCCTATAGTATAATAAAAAAAAAGTGTTTATAAAATTCAATGGCTTGCATCGATTGCGTGGGTTCGTTTTCAATCGTACCATGTTATTGGATTAAAATAATAACTCTTTGCAGTTTGCATTTAACAATTCAACATTCGTATTTTTGTATAAAATTCGTCAATTATCTCTATTTTGCTGATCTATCTATCGCTTAGAAAATATGTATGTACACAATAATAATTAAAAACGAGCATATTTCAAGTAAATTATTAGAGAGTAGTGTTTTAACTTGCAATGTTAATGCAAGAAAATCGATTGGTAATTTAACCTAACGTTTCAAAACCGATAACTTATTCGATAACAGCTTTGTGTACAAAACTGACACAATTTCTAATATTCTAAATGATGTTTTAGACTTTATAGAAGACTTTATAGCTTCGACTACCTATTTTTATCATATTTTCAATATGTTGCTGTATATATAGTAATATTTAAACAATAACGCTAAGTCCAGGAAATCCTATTCAAGATCGAATGTAAGGAACATTGGGATATCCTAATTATTGTGACGCTTAAGTAACAGAACAATTACTTAACAGATAATGTCCCGAGTCTCTAACTATTTATTCAACTAACTTGTTTGTCAAACAATATATGTATTATATAATATTTCAATGGAATGTGAATAAATTCATGGTAAACAACTAGTGTACTTTGATTGAAAAATGTCAATGAACTTATTAAAGGAGATCCTATAACTGAAGCAACGAATACATAATCTCAAGCCTTTTCCCTTTCGGGGTAGGCAGAGACAAACCCACTGGTTTCGGGTAATTCTGACCTGTCCTTTCTGAACCAGAACAGAACATCACCAATTTGATCAGTATGTGTTCTGCGTCGTAGGCCGGTCTACCGGCATTCCCATTCATGTTCGCTTCATACAGTTGCTATGTCAATTGTCACGTATTCAGTGTGTTTACGTGCATAAACACTGCATCAAGGCACTCTTTTCCAGAATATCTACATTCCTCTGTCAACTATTAAATTGTAGGACGGGCCTTCTTCTAATTTACAATTTTAATGATATAAAAAGTTATAGGTAAACCCTTATCAATGAAACGATAAATAAGCTACAACAGACTAACCAAGGTATTTATATTGATAAGAAAATTTAATTAAAACTCAACTCAATTTACGTAAGTATTCAGGATAAACTAAAACCTACAATCTTGATTATATGCTCAAACTGGGACAAGGTAATGTAGTGAAGCGTACAATAACATAAAATATTATCGACTGCAGATATTTCGCGAGGGTAACATATTTAAACATTATGAGACTATAAGATATAATGCTGTTATATGACTCCATGACAATTGGTGATTTAAATCATGGCGAAAATATTAATAGCATGCCTTATACAATATTCGTATATTTTATTCCTTCTTAATATATTTATAATTATCATGTGGGTTTGTACCTTATATTTACGTATGTAAGTACACGTTGTCAGGGGTACAGACTACAGAGGAGCACATAGTAGGTTATATTTCATTTATGCGAAAAATACTAATACAGATTCCTTACAAAACCTCATGTTATAATTATGTATAACGGAGTGAAGAAGAAAAAAAGAAACCAATGCGAAGCCAATCATGTGTTAGTTTCTTTGATCTGCTACCGTTAAAGATTTTAAAGTTTTATAAACAACGTATTATTAATAAATATAACCAATCTAAACTCAGTCCCATATCCCCCAAGAGGAAGGCATCTTCGTCTCAAACGTCCATTGTTTGCAAAGTATAATTTAATTACGATTCCCTTTCTTATATTTAGTAATATTATATATTGAAATCACTAATTCATAGCGATGTACATAACTATACTTATATAGTATTCATAGTACATATAGTTATTATATAGATAATATGTAGATTTATTATTTGTTTGCTTAGAAACGCTAATCTCTGGAACATTCAGTTAGAGTTAAATTTTATTTGATTCTTGTTGTATTGGATATAGTATTTATAAACAAATAATATAGTTTGTTTATTAGATACTTATTAATTAATCCACCACGTTGCGATCATTGGGAGTGGAGCTCCGCTCCGCTGAAGTTTCATCGTTGTTTATTAGGATATAACTCGGGAATTAGGTATTTAATTCTCCATAAATTAATAAGGCAGCCGACAATTTGTTTATCTAACATTTAACTAAAATTTCATTAGGCATTTTATTTAGGAATTATAATTAAGGAAATTACTATAATAAAACAGTAAAAGAATTATGTCAAAATGGTTTACATTTAATATTTTAACACGACACAAATCCTTAAACATACAAAAATTAGAATAATGAAGACACTAAATAAGAAATATAGTGAAAACATTACCACGTGCTGTCTCTGCTGACAAAACTTTACAAGAAGGTGATTTACTATCGGTAGAAATAAATCTCGAACGGCTAGAAATATACAGGTCACAGGCCGCACGAGATTTACTTAAACCGTCAGCAAATTGTTTCAGAACGAATCACAGTGTCAGTCAATTTGGAAAGTTTTCGATTTTAGGAACGACTTTAAATTGAAGCGGGCGATGTTAACCGCTGCAACGAGATAACTGTTGGTAGCTTAACGGTGTTGCGAGGGTCAAATGAAAATTTACTAAGAATAACATGTCTCTACATTTTATGAAAGTTAAGGCATATTATTAATTTGACATACTATGTTTTATTTTAGAAGCATCAATCATCAATTAAAAAAAAAACATTATTTTATCTTTTTCTATCATCATACTCTATGAATAGATGTTTCGATAAAGAGATAACGGTAGAGTATCAATAAATAGTCTTCATAATTATATTATAAGTTTTCATCCTTATTCTACCAGTAATTGAAGTAATTTTTTTCACCGTGGCAGCACAGATTACATTACTATGCGTGCAAGCGGAGAACATTGTTCCACAACGAATCACCGAAGGTCGGTGACGTATGCCTTATTAAATTCCTTCCTAGTTCTAATCAAACGATATTAAATCCTATTTCTGTACAGTTAAGTATAAATTACTTTTAAACATTTCTGCAAGATACCCAATTTCATTACAACAAACTTTGAACTTTAAAAGAAGTAACGTAAAATAGATTTCTAATAAAAACAATTATTACAAGCTTGTTGACAAATAATATTGTAAGGGGTAAGTTTTGTAATTTTAATTGTATGTATTTGGTACTATTTCAGTATATTTCAATGTTACAATGTTACAGAAAATATTTCTAATGAATTTCGTTTATGGTTATAAGCGAATAGTATATAATTATATATGCTATGATCGAGTAGATCACCTCTATCCATAGATATGAATAGACAGTTTGTATTAATTTCTCTGATTTGATAATCTAATAATATTTTCTTAGCATCATAATCTGCTAAGCCTTATTAAGACCCCGTAGTGTCTACTTGACTATTAATAATATTAGAAAACAATAATTCCAACATCGTTGATGACGATTTCAGGTCGCAATTTTTTATATTTAGTTCACAGTCTAACAACGGTAGGGTAAGCTGTTATAGGTATTCCCATACTTAGTTGTTTATGATTGATCATGACTTAACCTTCTCTTCTAGTACAATTCATAACGGTAGTTTTTATTATTGAACCCCCTCTGATGAATTTAACAATTATAATTTTTTTTCTTGAGTAAAATAGAGCCACTCTATTACCCCCAGTTTCATAAGCGGCACCTGATTGTTATCTATCAGACAGTAGGTATACAGTCATACAGTGCTCGACTGCCACCGCTAGGATTGCCCCTATTACTAATTGGAACAATCTTTATTACACCTACGACTACCCGTCAAGTTTTCCAAACTAAGTGTATGTACGATCATACACTAATATAATAAAGCTTTTTTTTATAGTGCCCAAAAGAGTTTCTTGTATTTTTGTTTTATTAAAACGCTAATTCTTAGAAATATAATGAATATTATAAAAAAAATATGTCTTTTTGGATAAAGAATATAAAAATAGTTTACAAAACATCACGATCCGATCATCTTCAGGAAAGTAGTGACCACGATCGAAGTTGCAACTGCGTGAATGAAAGCCCTTTTGCATTACAACATATAAATACAACAACTATGGCCTGCTCGACCCATGCGATACCACGGCCTCACAGAAAACCGGTTGTAAAGCAAATCTCCCCTCTTTTCTTTCCGGCATCACCCCACCCCTCATCACCTTCAAAGCAGGTGTCCATGGACGGCGGTTGTCACTTACCATTAGGTGACCCGTCTGTTTGTCTGTCCCAATAAAGTATAAAAAATAACAATTAATAAAACCATACAACGCCTAATCGTTCATACCTACAAATTTGCCCTCAGAAGCTTTACCTGACCTTGATCGATCGATTGCACGATAATTGCCAATAACTAATTTATCAATCTACCAACCTGCAACTAAAACGTCAATAAAACGAGAATAAATTTACGATCGGTACTAAACACGCTAACTTCGTTCCATTCCAAGGCTAGTAGTTTACAATGATTATCACGTCATCATTATATAAACACGTGAAATTAAAATTATGAACTACAGTATTAACATGCATACATACACTCACGCTCATATCCGCGAAGGGCGTAATTAATTTTTCTGATTATAATTTAGTATTATTTACGTAAAAAGAGCCGCACTTTTGGGAATTATATGGGAAAGTTTGGAGATTTGACAAGAAAAGGAGGATAGAAAAGAAAGGATATTGCTTATACTGATATATTAGGGGAGTATAAGCAATAACGCAAGCTATTCAGGGTTGCATGCCTAGAACTCTGATTGGCTCTTGCCGGGAAGTCCCAGTCCTCTAAGTAAACAGTATTAACAGATACGGGTTATATTTATGTGAAGTACAAATAGTTGCAGTGATCTACAGTTGTAGAAACCGTATTTATTTCCATGAAATAGTTTTGCGTGATGCGTGTACAAATGTAGAGACGCACCGACAAAAATTTTGGCTTTTGTTGCTCCAATGAAGATCCCTACATATTAGTTTTTCTTTTATATCTAGAATGTACAGATACCGGCCTGTTGCAGTTTTATTGTATTTATAAATTACTTATAAATATAAAATACAACGTTTTATCTTTAGTTTCCGTCCGCCGGTTTCACTGTCCTGTCCTTCCTCAGGGTTCGAGGTATCCACATATCAAATTCAATTTTTATTTTATGAAATTATATATTTATATAGTCACAATTTACTACTTGACGTACAAAAATTAATTTATTAAGAATGCAAATAAAAAGCATATACGGTCAGGTCAGTCTTTGGGAACTGCCAATAGAAGTGAAAAATAACTTATGAATTGTATCGCTGAGCTGTTAGATTATACACAGTATACATGTAGCTCATAGAGAGCATGCGGTGATGAGTTCCATAATTTTCGTTCACCCAATAAGTGCTCAATCCGTCTAAAAAAGTTTTCCCTTCAAAATATCTCAGAAAATGTTCAAACACTTCGTTTTGAGTTCTTTAGACCTAATTTCAGTTACCAAAGACTGTTTACAAGCTCTTCATCTTAGTCGTTTCACTCTTGTTATGATACACACAATCAAATGAAACATTAAATAAATTAAGTGAGCTGACCCACTTTTTTATCAGCTTCAAAATACTTATTTGATATTATACTGTTTTATTTAAAATTGTGCCGTACGAGTAGTGTTAATTCAATACAACGCTTATTGCTCGTTCATTTAATGTCACAGGAACACAAACTATACAAAATACATTCACGAATGACTTGTCTATGTTTATGTTGTTTAATATTGTTTCTTGAATTATTTTACTATACTGAACGCGGAAAGAATAAATTATCAAGCAGTAGAGTTATAAATGACGATATTAGTGTATCTCATCATCGTTCAACACATTAACGGTTGTTTATGATTATCATGATGATGGAATCTAAAATAAATATACAAAATAAATATTTATTATTTAGGGAATCACGATTGGCCACTATTCTACGAAATTTTTATTCTTTTAATTAACTTACTTATTATTCGTCATTTCACTGCTTACTCCTTTTTATTTCTCCTGCTTACAATAGCGTTAGTCAGGAAGCCGGCCATAAAAGAAACTAGTCAACATTCTCCTGCATGCGGGGATAAACGATTAATAAGATAATGAGTTAATTAGATGACAAATTACATTGTAAAAGATTAAATCCATAATTATTCAGAGCCCACAGAGAGTACGTAACGGGTAGAGGAATATTACCTCCCGGCTACAATAAGTTTCTAGGTACAGTTTGTACAGGTCGTACGATCCTGACCTCCTCAAGCTATTACTTACTCTTGCTTATCCATCCGTATACGCAATGTCCCTTACCTGCCATTTCTTCTAATCTTTTCTTATCAATATACAACCAATTTTCCCATACGTAATTCCTAAAATACCCAGTTGACGATAATAGACTTGTAGCCTATTACAGTGTAATTCACAGTTGCGACTAACAAACAGATGACTAATTTTAGAATGGTCGGGTCGGGTTTTACTCTCATCCCGGTAGTGGCCAGCCGCGATGAGGTGCCAAATTACGAGTTACCTGAAGGTGGCGCCCGCCCTATTCCGGGCAACAGGCGCTAGGATTGGTCCGCATGTTTTGCTAAGGCTATCTCAGGCGCAATTTGGCACACCGTGATGCACACACACCGAAAATCCCGGTGTTTTATAAATAGGCCAGTCCAACCTGTCGCCCTAACATTTGTAATGTATATGTTTGTCGTAAGTATAATAAGGAGTCCCCTATTGCGTTAGTGGTACGAAATCCTACTATTTGATTCTGGTAAAATATGGGTATTTAATACACCTCTACCTCGGACTTTAAAAAAGTAGTCAACCGACTTCAATGCGTCTATCATAAAATTTAAGACTAATATGGTTTTCTCATGGATGCCATTGTCATAACTGGACCAAACTCTCATCTAACTACCCTTGAAATACATCCTTTCCAATAAAAAAATAATCATGGAAATCGGTTGGCGTGATATTGAATTATTCGTCAATTTGTCGCGCACATGCTTAATGTAAATTTAATACTTATATCGTTTTCTCATGGATGCTACTGTCAAAACTGGACCAAATTAAAATGGGACCACACGGGGACCACTAACTTTCAAATATAAAAAAAATCGTAGAAATCGGTTCACGCAATCGAAAGTTCTGAGGTAACAAAATAAAAAAAAAAATGCTGTTGAATTGAGAACCTCTTCCTTATTTCCAGTGATTACAAGTTAACAGTTTAATATTTATATATAATATGTTTATGTAGCAGTGTATACATGTACATATATGTATATTGTATAAAATTATATGGACTGGACTAAAGAATACTAGAAATTTTCAGGATGACACAATTAAAAAAGAAATAATATAATTAATATTTATAAGTTCTATAATTGTTTTTGTAACATATGTCATTCAATGTCAAGGTTCCTCTTTTAGCGGCGCCTATGCACTTGGTTATAAATACATTCACATGTACAATATCCACTTTCCTTTAACCCCTAACCCCAGTTTCGTGATCCGTGAGCAAATTTACTTTCTAAGCGATTTCCTGTTTCTCAAGCTGACTAGTTTCTCGAAAAACGGTTAACCTTTAAGCACTTGCTGTTGAACGTGACTCAAAATTGAAGCAATTTTCATATCAGATTTGTTTTTTTTTATTGAAGACTATAATTGAATGTACTGATTTAAAAAAAAACATTGTTTTCGTCTCTCACCACTAACTGGTTATATATATCCTATGCTTGGATCTTATAACGTTTTGTGTGAGTGATTAAAATTTCGTGTCTATGTATGTACGTTTTAAAAGAAAGTTACTTAATGTATCATTAGTAAACCACTAGTAATTTTCTATTTAAGTTTTTTTATAAGTATTTAGTCACGGTTTTTTTTTGAACACTGCTCTGGTGAGATTGACGTATTTTTGTTGATAACCATTATGAAAGATATCAACAGAAAGTGAATGAATGCTTGAGCCAGACTTTCTTTGTTTAACTTTGTGAATGAATTGCAGCCACCAAAGTTGCCCGAAAAATATTACTTAAGACAAGACTTAGAAAACTAGTACTTCTATCGTAGAAGTGCTTTTTTGGGGATAGTCAAAGTTATCATAAATTGCGCTATGTGTGGGTAACCGCTTACCCACTAAATAATATAATTCTCTTATTATAAGAAGTACATAGACTACTCTACGTACTCCTTATAATTATTAATTTATTCTGGAGGAAGCTACCATTCATAATTTATTTTTAAAAGAAATAAAGTTATCCAATCTAAACATAAACTAGTTGATCATTAATTCGATGACAAATACAAAAGCAAAAAGCATTATTTAGATTCTAGACTTTGATTTTATTTTACACTTTTAACAAAGAATAATTATAGTATTAACTGAACCAACCAATAAAGAAATAACGAATTAAATTCAAATCACAAATGAATTGCAAAACATGTATTATTTATCCACCAAAAAAATTACCTTTATATTTTTGTGTGAACTTTAAATTGAGCCAAACTGGGAAAATCAAATCACCCAAAAAATGACGGAGTTTAGCGGTATCTAACATACCAAAAAACCATAAAACTGAATGAACCTCCTCCTTTTTGAAATCGGTTAACGATAACATTTACTGCGTACAAGACGTCATCAAGCAGTTGCCCTCATTACCCATTACGAATGTGTTATTATAAAGCAATACGTGTCAAGGTCAACGAAGCTTGACACCGACAAGTCAGTTCATAATAATGATCTTGATAATGATGATGGCAAACAAGACGCGTTTGATCAAAATGAACATATATATATTGTGGACTCAATTACGGAGGATGCTGTGAAATGATCATATTTGTTTATATTTATAGAAAGATGTTGAAAAATTATAAAATAATCAGAAATGTAAAGCTTTCGAACATACACATGAAGACAAACAAATACATACACTTTTAAGGCAAAATATCGCTAATATATTCAGATCAAAATACTTGAGTCCAAGAACTTTATTATACTCAAAACTTAGAATATAGATCGGTGCAATTCAATCGAAACGTCGGGAAACCTATTAAGGTTTGCACAGTCTAAAGAACTCTAATTAACACTTATACCACATAAGCGTATGCATAATCGCGAAACTTTAAAAACATTTATTTAAAAGTGTATTTTCTATATCACAGCATTCTTAAAATGTGGAATTGATAAGTAATTTTTTTTTGTTAATCAAAAAGACAATTATGATACTGGTTGTATAAATAATAAAACAAAAATTTTCATAAGCATCACGATGTTATAAATTTTACGTCAAATTCAAATTTCTATTTGAGAACAATCAAATATTATCAAAAAACTTCATACGTTGGTATCAATACTGGCTAAATTGTAAACATTTTTCAAATAAAATATGCTGCTCACAATAAATGCTTCATTCAACTCTCAATCTATTTTACCTTAATCACAAAAACAACGAACACAATCGATTAATCTCACATGATTGTTACTTGAGATCTGTGTCAAGAAATAGTGTCGAGCCGAGTCATTGGGGTCAAAGATCTACCATAGGATGAAATATTTATTGATACGGAAGTTATGAGAGGCATAGGTGATGTTGCATTTCTCAGAATCTATATGAACCTGTTTATCAGTAATTTATCAATAATGGTACTGAGGGGTTTGTGTTCTGTGGTAAATAAATTGTTTTCAACATTTTCGCCAGCACTGTATTCTCTGCTTCGCTTCTGAGAATCGTAGATGAACACAAAATCGCACGTTTCTGTTTCTATTTCCCTCTGATCTCTCATTTGAATTCTAGTGATGTATTAAGTACTATTCAAATTCGGTCTTCTGCCCATCACCCGGGAAAGACTATCCAATAACTACTATGAGAAGCCCCCAAAAGAACAGTATGATGTTTAAGGTTCATCTATGGATGGTTCATCATTCTTAGTGACACATAATATCGCTCTTTTTTAAAATGCTATATGGCGGTTGCATGGCGTGTTATTTTGTTTTGTTTTTTTTATTAGTTTTGTGAGGCTCGTTGTGGTCTATCAATTGTGAAAGTGTCTGATCTAATAATCTTCATATTTTATAAAACACGGACCTTTTCCTACATTTTTCGGGGATAAAATATTATCTATCTCTGTGCCAAATTTCATTGAGATCCCATCAGCTGTTCTGGTGTGATTGAGCAAGAAACATCTATCCAATTTTTGTATATAGAATAGTAGCAATATGACATGTGAATATTCTTAAATTAATGATTTTAAATATGATGGAACCTAAATCCTTTTTATTTGTGTGGAAACCCCTGCGGATCGTCACCTCACCGGGGCCACACGGTGAGATGGTATTTCGGACTCGAGCCGACTAAAATCACAGTGTTCCGTCAAGGAGTCTTTTTGGCCGGAGCCTCTAGAATCTAGAAATGCACTCTAGAAATCAAATCCCTTTAAAACCCGCCAGAATTGGTGGCCTGTTGAATAAGTTAACCTCACTATGGTGTGATCAAATCTCTGATTTAAATATGCATCACATCGCACAACCGTCTCGGGCCTGCTAGGACCTTAATCCCTTAATTTATTTTATCGTGTAGCTATCAAAAGCCTTAAAAGAATAACAGTAGTTTCACACAATAATCGAAAAGAGAAAATTTAATAAAAATTACATTATTTACTGTCAAATGTCTCGTTAGAAGTATCGTTTCGCGTGTATCCCTCAAACTCTCTCTCACTAATGAAACATTAAGTGCTCGCCGTAATTATAATTGCGTGCAAAATATGTGAAGTAAGGAAGTGTCAGTAGAAATACACTAAGATCGTGACTTCGATGTACTAGAAATATTATAATGTACCTTTCTAACTATCGTGGATTGTGAAGAGTAGCGTCAGCAAAAAGATTTATCATTTGTAAAAAAAAATTGCATGAAACTAAATTCCATTAAGAATATTCGGCACAAGACTGTTGAAATTGAGAACGCAATAAAATAATACCAGCTACTAACAGGCATTTGATTATTCACAATTTTAAACATCGCCATTGGCGTATAAAAATAAATAGCGAGCTTGCCCGAGGCTTGAGTTGAGCTAAGTTGAAGTAATTTTTTTATATTATTAATTTTGCAACACTGTCCATTCGGAGGTGAAGAAGTCCTTCTTTTCTCCTGATGATCAGTTGATAAGCTGCCTATCTTGCAATCACTGAGTCATTACATACGACTTTGTTTCATTTTTTTCTTAACTAGACACATTCCACTGTCTCCAAAATAGAACAGAGATAAAAAACAAGCACTTACTTGCATTCTTTTTTATTTAATTTATTTTATGAACCATATGAATTTCAAAGATGCAATCAATTACACAACCAACTAGTGTATTTTTCTTTTACAAATTTTGAGATTTAATTAAATTAATTATGTTTAAATATGTTTTTTTTTTTGGTGACGTTACCTAACTGCTACCTTGACAACCACATTTACAGACTGTCATGGCGTACTAAGTAATAATGCAGAGTGTACCTCGCGGCCGCAATGAGCTATCATTTTATGTGTGTCAGAGGGTCTCAGGTTTAGTACTTTTTAGATTCTCAGAGGAATACTAGAGACAGATTTAGAGGAAAATAGAGCCTGAATATATAAATATATATATATATATATATATGTGACTACAGTATGTTACTCTCACAAGAGTATTTGTATTTGGTTTGAAAAATGCAACTCTTAAATAAGGTTCTTATTAGATTTATTGACACTAATACATGCCTTGACTTGTTCGATTATTCAAATTTAAGGTCAAAAAAGACATGAGGTTATGACCTTCAATAAAGTTCAGATTTAAAAATATTTATTAGAGAAAAGGTTTACATGTTGTTCGTTGTTAGTCCCTTCATACGTTCATATAGTTTTAATGTTAGTATGCTATTCAAAAGTTTATATATAAACCTATACACTACCCTGTATACCAATGCATCTGTCCATATAGTTTGTCTGGAAGAAATAGCAATTAGCGATAAAATCACCGTTTGTTTCCACTTTTCTTTTATGGTTAAACATAGAGAATATTGTACTGTATTTTTTTAGAATAATTAGCACAAGACTTTTATAATAATTGCAGATCGTGGGTGAAAATTTAATATAACATCATCTACAAAATGTTAACGTAGAAAACGTCTAATTAAAATAATTACTCAAGAGCTTTTAGAAACCAAGACATTTGATGAAGAAAGAATAAAGTAATTGTTATTTGACCCTTTCAAACCAAGTCTTTATGTATTTAAACCATAATAAAAAGAGGTCCAATTATAATCATCAAAACTGTCTTAAAAATGGAACACGTTAAATGCTTTGAGAAAATCTTTGAGAAAACTATCTTCAGCGTTAGTGAATGTGAATTCTTTAAACAGAATTTACTAATAGCTTCTATGTGAATAAAGTTACCTACTTCAAAAAGAATACGTTAGTGATTTAATTTTCGCATACTCATCTCAATTATATGTACATTTACGGCTGTGAAAGACTCTTAGACTACGAACAAAGTCTAAGACTCCATACACTAGATTCGAAAGAGCTATTTCTTAGAATTTATCTAGATGTTGAAAGTTTGTTAAAAGCCTGAAGCAAAAGTAAATTAGCGACTAATTCAACTCACTAGGTCTGTGATGTAAACGATTTATGAATCAGATAAGCATATTTTAATTAAATCATAATAGATAAATATATTTACTAAAATTTACTCAATTCTGTTCCAAGAACTGAAAATACCAATAACAGAGTAAACAATACTGTAGACAACATAAAATATAGAGATGAAAAAGACGTAGTTATGCTTTGCGCTCGAATCGCTTAAGCATCATATAAGTATACAAATACAATGGTCGCAGACGCTGAGAGAAAAAGAAATATACTTTCTAGAAACCAGATAGTTGATGATGATGGCAATCATTTAACTTAAATCACTAACAATCTACCATTAAAATCATCAGCATACCATTTAAGATGAACAAAATATTAGAGCAAGTAAAGGTAAGACCATGTATAAAACTTCTTAGCAATATTTTAATTACTAAATCAGCTTTTTGTAATTATTAATTCCACGATTTTCTTGTCTACCTCTCATAAAAGTACTTGAAGAGAATTCTTTCACTCGGCAATTAGAACAATTAATCTTTTCTTTTCCCATCGCATTGTTGCTTGAATGTCGTGAGAGCATGACATACATACATACTATTATTACGTCTTTTGCTATGATATATGGCTTCAATTAAAGCCTATAGAGATGTGTGCACATGAGCTTCTTTAACATCGGGATTACACTTGGCCTAGTAAGTGTTGACAAGTACGAGTGATACAAATATTTTTATATTGATGACTCTATATCTGTATATACTTAACTAAAATCTTCGCTTGTGTTGGTGCTGTGAGTAGATATTTAATTAAGTAGAACATCAAGTAGTTTACGAAAACCACTGATATCAAACTTAATAGTCTATAATGACAGTATTAGTAATAGTTCATTTTTTTTCTAATATTCTCCAAGAAATTAATTTACTTCTTCAGTATTGTATCCGCAATATTTTGCTATTCCAACTTAACTACTTTTAAAATATTTGTGTTTTTTTCCTTTAATCTTCAGATCCATTTTAAAAAATAGTCTTCTAAGAGAATTACATTTTTGAAGGTACGGTAATGATAAAAAATGTATGCGTACCGATATGTATAAAAAGAAAGCATGTAATTAATTTAGTTATTAAAAAAACTGTAGCTGAAGCTATTATTAGTGTTAATTGTTAAAATGAACACTTTTTTAATGTACCGTGACTACTATACTTGTGAGATAAGTATAGAAATTTCCGTTCATATGTAGATAATGTTTATACATATATTTTCTCTCACCTGTATTAAAATATTAATTCATAGCGTGCTGAGAAAGTACTGCCTCTTTAATGAGATAAAAGTTAAATTCCCTTGCCTACAGTTGAGTTTTGAAAGATGTGTCAAGTAAACTTTCTTGATTCATTCTTATACTATCTCATTCTATATACGTTATTGTTAAGAGGTAACTTTAGTACCTTATAGGCTAAAAGTACTAAGCTTAAGTGAGTGGTGAAGATTATTGAATGAGATGATTTTATTGCAGGTGTTTTATAATGTAAATTTTTAGTTTTTTCTAGTCACTTCAAAAAATATGTTATCATAAGTTTCATAAAATTTAAATGTAGAACGTTATATTCTTTTTATCGTAACATTTTTTTTTTCCTTACCTTAGAGACAATGAGCGCCTTTCCGGCTAATATGAACAAGAACCCAATAGCAAGCGGGATCATAGCAGCCATCTTCATCGCCCCGCCCATCATCATCATCCCCATCATTTTCTTCATCTTCCCTCGTCCTGGAATGTTTTTAGGTTGTTATGTTAGATCAAATTTAGATATTTTTAGTATAAAAAAAAATCAATGGAAAGTGAAATGCAAAATCAATACATAAAGGACATCTTAATTTATGGTATATTCCTATTTTTCCTCATCTTATTATTTGATTGATTTGAAAAATATTCACACAACGGACACCAAAAACACCGAGACCCGGGATAAATACTTGTGGATCACATACATTTTTGTCTTTTAATCTGGCAGACTTGGACTCAGCAGCCAGGGTTACTAACCACTGGAGCAAGTGGTTAGTCCAGTCCAGTTTAATGTGGCTAGTCCTTATCATAACAAGGTTTTAGAGAATATGTGGTCAAAGGAACTGAAAGCCTTAGTTTGAAGACTTCGGTTTCAGACATCCCATATAAGATATGCTTATGATGAAATAAAAAACTAGAAAATTCAATGTAGGCTTATGATTTTAATTTGAAAATTATAACAGTAATTATTACAACTATTGATATCACATGCACTATGTCACTCCTATTCCGATCTCCAATGAAATTAAACTGTATCTAATAATGTTTAAGATTACATATCTATCAAATGATAGTGAATGACAGAGAAATCTTATTATCATGAGAACTGCTATAAATGTTAAATACATATAAAATATAAGAACAAAGCTTGATTATGGTACAAAACTCCTATAAAAAAATATACGGACAGACATGGGACTGTCGATAGAAGTGAAAACTATATAACTTGTGAATTGAGCGTCGAGTTATAATATATACACAGTATACATATAGCTATTACTAGATCAACATACCACTTACTCAGCCCAGAAACTCAGACTTTATCGGATTTTTGTTTTATTGAAAATATTTAAAACTTATTAACATAATTAAAACTAACATTACGAAAATAACAATAGTAAAATTGAAAGTCACGCGGAAAAAGGAAAGCTTTTTTAATATAAGATGGTGAATATTAAATGATGGTGAAAACAAATCGTGTTTCTGCTGTTTTTTGTAACGTTTATGTTTATGTTTCGTGAATTGTATCTTTTGACTTTCATTCTATATTGAATACTGTTTTTTAATACATTGACAATCAATAAAAAAATCATATTTTATTATATATGTATGAAATTCTTGGACTGTACAGTGATGTAACTAGATAAAGCTTTACTGAATCCATATTTATAGTTAATTTTCTTTTAATAATCATTTCGTACTACCAATAATGGTATTCATAGAGATATATTATTATTTGTAAGCTGAGATCCAAAACCTTTTAAAGTTAATATAATGTATTCTTTAAATCAAAAATAAACAAACAGTGTGATTACATTCCCGACCGTGATGACAGTATATTCATGTCTTTTAACATAACCACGATGTGATCAATGTTTAACATCAATGTAAAATTTTTAGAAATCAGTTCAGTGGTTACGGAGTTCGCAATACATTTAAAACAATCGCTGTGCATTTATATCGAGCTTTATGCTTTAGCTATTATGACTATCGTTTGCTTTACAATGCAATTTACAATAATGATGTTATCGTTGTGTGAGACTTGATTTCTTTTTATATTGGAAAACAGTGCTTTTTATCAGCTTAGCCATAATTTTGGTAGAAATATTATAAATTCTAGATCGTTACATATTCAGTATTGAAACTCAAACTTTATATACTAAATACAATAGACACACATATAAACAGTCAAGCCTGTACGGATACAGGCTTGACTGTTTTTATTACACCTCTGCCTACCCCTCACATACGGATATGTGAGGGGTAGGCAGAGGTGTATTAAACAGTTAAAGAAATACAAAAAAAAAAACAAGGACATTTATGTTAAATAAGAAGTTATTGTTTGGAAGTCAATTGAACGTAAAATGAATGCCAAAATTTTATGTAACGTAAAGATTTTATCTGTACATGTAATGAATACGTTCACTAATGACTGATTATCATATATTTAACATATTTTAACAATAAATTCATATCAGTCAAGTTATAATTTTGTAGATTCACTTTATTCCTTTTCATCTTGAATATGTGAACAATCAACATGAGAAATATTTTGCAACTTTCTAGATTCTGTATCTGTATTATTATCACTCCTCTCCTGTATCTTAACAAAGATTAAAATAATATCATATCTTATCCTAACAACCATAAAATTGTTGTAGTTCATGAACAATGTCATGGGAAATGTTATGCTTGATTCAAATCTTTTAAAGCTTACTTTCCTTACTTCAAACATTAAACGAGCTGAAGTTAGAATGGCTTACACTTTAAATGATTTTAAATTTATGGCTCAATACTCGGGTAGTTTAGAATTTCTAAGGTTTATCACTATTCCTCTCATAACCCTTGAATGTTTATACAAACAGCAATAATTGTAGTATAATGTCTTAGGCTGTATATCCATTTTTAAATTGTAATGCAGCATAAAACAATATGGCCAGTACCATGGCCTATATGAATATCGGTAATACATAATATATATTATAATAAATAAGTTTTATGAACTTTATTTTTTCGTGTGGAATCCCCCACGGGTCATCACCCCACCGGAGCTGACGGTGGAGTGGTATGTCGGACTCGAACCGACTAAAGCCACACGGTGTTCCTTCACAACTGGGTCTATTGCAAGAGACCTGGGTATACCCTAGGAGGTATGCTTCCAGGAACCCTTGCAGACCTTGGCATACCTCTTTTGCAAGAGGCGGCCACACCGTGAAGTGCGGGGGGCCTCACCTCCCTTCAATTTCATTTAAGAGGCGCGCGGAACTCGTCGCACCACCGTCTCAGGCCTTCTTCTGCTAGGGCAACGGGCAGCCGCACTCCTTACCCCCAGGCCAGCGCTCATGGAGGCCGGGGCGTTTCGCACTCTTCGGCGCCACAAGTGTCATGACCTTAATAATGGTAGTCATAGCTGCATGTTTCATTTGAGTATACACTCGAGAAATATTTTTTTAATATATTTTTATTAAATATTTATCATACAAAAAAATATTTATCATATTTATCATACAGTTTTTTCAGTGGTAGAGCCATGCTAAGACACGAATGGGCCGGCTCGACCGGTGCGATACCACGGCCTCGCAGAAAACCGGTTATGAAGTAACGCTTGCGTTGCATTTCCCCGAATTGAGTGAGGTTTACGGAGGCCCAATTCCCCCGCCCCCTTTTCTCTCCCCTCATCTCTTCTTTCCGCTCCCTGCATCCCCTATCCCTCATCACCCTCAAAGGCGGGCAGCGCACTTGCGACTCTTGAGTTGCAAGTGTCCATGGACGGCGGTGTCACTTACCATCAGGTGACCCGTCTGTTCATCTGACCCCCTATTGTATATAAAAAAAAAATACAGTGCCCGGTTGCCGGCAATAGACTTGGCACCTATTAAGTTAGTGGTAACTAATAGTAAATGGCAAATGTGGCTGTTTAGTGCCCTCCCCTTAAGGAATACAGGTGTAAGCGTATGTACGTATGCACGAGTATGTATGTATTATAATTTTTCAGATTCACTTTATTATTTTTTCATCTTAAATATGTGAACAATAAATCAACACGAGAAATATTTTGGAGCTTTCTAGATTCTGTTTCTGTATTACTATAAGACCTCTCCTGTGGAGTCACTATGGTAGGCTAATATATGTATAGTATATGTATATATATATATATATATATATATATATATATATATATATATATATATATATATATATATGTATATATTCTTTGAATAATAAATTGACAAAGTTAGGAAGGTTGTTGCTTCTAACATTTCATTGTAAAATTATAGGTATACCTAGAATATTATTATAGTATCTGGACAAGGTGATGAATGAGTAACTTTTAATAGTTAGACGATCAAATCTCCCGCCCTACATGTTTATTAATCTTTTTCATTCATTTACCCACATTACTAAGAAACTTAATTAATTATACTTATGGTAACAACAACACCAAAACAATACTGAATGTTCATTGCTTTTAGGTTAAAGTTTCTGTAACCCTCCGGAACCCGGATTTCAGAGCTAAAGATACTCATTAGCCACGCGCTAACTTGTCTGCATCACGAATGTGAACGAACTAGTAAGAATGATGAACGACATGGAAATTACGAGTTTTAAATCTACCCTGAAGACCTGAATTCTTGTTAAAATTATTATGACTCGATAGAAAACTTTATCGTTAAGGTTATTTTTTTATTATTTTTTTAATTAACTTTACATATTACTTTATTAGAACTAATAAAGAAATCAGTTACTGAAAAGTCGCAAATTACTAATATTTGCAAAGCCCCTTACAAAACCTTTGATTTAAGTTACAGTATGAAAAGTTCGAACTTAGGATGGTTTAAGTTCGACTGCTTCAGTTTACCCATAAACATCATTTGATAGAAAACTAAAATAATAATAACAAATAGGTTTTAACCTCACTTTATTAATTTCCCTGTGTTTTCAGTAATACAATAAACATCGGTCATCTTTATGGCTTTTTGAATGCATAATTTTGTACAATTGTTTTGTACTTTCTGTTATAGCTTTGTAATGCACTTTTTGTAATGAATAGGAGAACACTAGTTATGGCAAATACAACATTTCAGTTTTATATTGTAATGAGAATAAAGTCATGTTGGTTAAGTTGATTTTTCAAGAGATAATGTTAGTAATTAGAGGCATTTACTAGTTTTTTTAGAGTGATAAGAAAAAGTGTGCATAGTTTTTTTTTTTTTTATGTGTACATGTAAAATAAAAACAAAAGCAAATACCTTCTTCAATCCCTTTATTTAAATCCTGTCCGGAGACCTTTGGTAACGACAATTGCACTGTCCTCGAGTTTGCGAACGAAGCTATCCGGTCCCACAGCATTTGTGTTAACGCTTGGTCCTTATCCAGATTCCTTGGTAACACAGTATCTATGTCATTTTCAGATATAGCCGAGACTTCACTAGGAGATGTTTTGACGACATCAATCCCATTGATCAATGGGATGACTTCCATTCTTGCAGCCCGATCGAAGAACAATATCGCCTTCTTCTTCAGACACGGTACGACTCCTTCTGAGTGTTGGCAGTCATCGTACACTTTCATAATATACCGGAATCCTAGGTCATCTTTAGCGATTGTGGAACTGAGGAAGAAGGTTAGAAATATCACTTTGTACATGGTTGTTGTTCGCGGTGCGGGCGAGGTAATAAGACTGTGGGTAAATTGGTAAGGCCGCGCGTTTTATAGTGTTATATTACTGGGGCATAATAGCAGAAGATATGAATGGATGTACATTAGTTTGGTTAGTAAAAACAAAGTGTGAAAGGAATTGTAAAGTTTATATATATTTGAAGATTGTATATTTTTATACGTTTTATAATTTATGTTATTTTTTAAGTTATGTTATTAGCTTTTCAATTCTGCTGATGTTGCAAATAAGTAGTAGTGTTGGTCAGTAAACCGGGCTCATTACTTACATTACTATATTTATAACTGCTAATATTATCTTAAATGGCAATTTAGTATAAACTCATATAGACTAAGATGTTCAAGGATAAAATATGGGTAGTCATAGACACTGGTGATGGATAAATGTGACAATATCTATGTTATGTTATATGTATGTCGGTGGGCCTATTGGTCTAGTGGTTAGTGACCTTGACTAATGAATTAGAGGTCGTGGGTTCGATTCCCACACGGGACAAAAGGCTTTACAAGCATTGTGTGACACAGGAATGATTTCAAAAAAAGAACAAAAATGTATATAGTTCTAAGGATACGGACCATAATACGTTTATCGGATAACCAAGTCAAAAATAAAACTACATACATATATTTCCTATATCCCCGAATGGGTAGGCAGAGGCGTACTATATGATTATGACTGTATGTATACTCTCTGATAGATAACTGTCCCCCGGGAAGAGATTGAATGCTCTTATTCACTACACCGACAATCAAAAGGCTATAAAATTCGCAAGAAAATTAATTTATTACATTATAAGTATGAGATACCTGAATAAAGGAAAGAAATGAGAAAGAGTGTATTAAAGTCGAGTGACACTCGCTTAACGATTTGTAGTAGTAGTAGTAGGAGAAGAATCCTTTGATGGTATTTGTGTGTATTTATGTATGCTGTGTTATTATTGAATAATTACATAAATCATCATCATCGTCATCATCAGCCTATCGCAGTCCACTGCTGGACATAGGCCTCTCCCATTGCACGCCACTTCGATCTATTTTCGGCTTCTCGCATCCAGCTCCTGCCAGCCATCTTGCGCAAATTGTCACTCCACCTGGCCTGTGGGCGTCCTACGCTACGTTTGCCGAGACGCGGTCTCCACTCAAGAACTCGTTTTCCCCAACGGTCGTTGGTTCTGCGGCTAATATGGCCAGCCCATAGCACTTCAGCCTGCTGATCCGGTGGGCTATGTCACCTCATTCCTGATGCGATCCCTTAAAGAAACACCGAGCATAGCCCTTTCCATAGCACGCTGAGCAACTTTAAGCTTGTGGACCAGCCGTACCGTAAGTGTCCACGTTTCGGCTCCGTCATGGATTTATTATGTTATTATTTATATTATGTTATTCCGTATTTCATATTACATAAATGACAAAGTTAAATAATTTTAAAGCTGGAGAGCCATGCTTCGACACGTATGAGCCGGCTCGACCGGAGTATTACCATGAAAACGTGCTTAAACAATTATTGTATTGTGTGATCGAGTGAGTGAGGTTAGGGGAGGCCAAATCCTCTGCTCAGTGTCAACTGTGCTCAGTTTAATTTATATTATCTGGATTAGTAGGTTTTTGATATCAGTATAATAAATGTTTTGTATTCCCTGGTTACCCTTGGCATTAGAATTCTTTTTGTTAAAATTTAGTTAAACAATATTGAAAGACAATTGAATCTATGAGATAGGGTTGTTCTATATGTTTTACTATACTCATAGGTGTTATGTTATAGGATCGTATTTTAAAATTCGAGTGCCATTTGATTACTATACGAATATAGAATAAAAAGCTGTGTTACTGTAAACACTGAAGTTCTGATATTATTCTGTCATAGGATATGAAAAAGGGAGAACACGCTACTTTGAAGACCGCTCTTTAGGCACGTTCCGGTTTCAATGTATATATATGTATATACATATATATATATATATATATATATATATATATATATATATATATATGTATATATATATATACATATATATATATATATATATATATATATGTATATACATATATATATACATAAGTCACCTCCGAGCTCATATGTACATTTAATGACATATAGAACATATATCTTGAACATTTTTAACAATCTAGGTATACAATATTGGCTCTAAACTAAATAATTTTGTAATATTTCAACCGTCCTGTGCAGATTTATAAGTATCATCCAGGGAATCACACAAAAGCATATTTAAGCTAAAAATGAGGCTAAAGCATATTTAAGCTAAAAATGAGGCTAAATCATCATTAAGAGCAAATATGTCTACGAAACAATTTACGATTGCACTACCAGTTTTATCTGAGGCCGTAGTACTCTGGTCCAGTAGGCTCATTCATGCCTAAGCATGGCTCTACCATGGACATGTAAGTTTTAGTTTTACTCATTTATACCGTTTTAAGTAATTTTAGGGGTTTACCATCAAAATCTAAAATATGTAGACAAATTATATAACAAGTACTACTTTATAGTAAGACGTATTTTATACTATTTTCTTGTAAATATATAGTCTAACTCTTATATATAAGACATTTTAAAGGTTAAATCAAATCAAAGTCAAAGATATACCGTAGAAAGTGAACACTGGAGTCATTGATTACTTTTAGAGTAAAAAACGCTTTAAGCTAAACTCCAAAATAATATCTATGATTGACAGTTCACTCTTAAAAGGTGATGGCTTTCAACGAAATTAATGTACAATATTATAATCTTTGGTTTACTTTTAACGTCTGCATCCGCGAGCTACAGTATTTCGCAAGTCATACATAATTTACTTTTCATATATATAATTTAATAACAGCAACAATTAAGATATTATGGAAATTCTGAAAAAAAAAAAAAATGTTACATATACATACATACCATCACGCCCATTAATCCGAAGGGTATGCATAAGCGTCTCACACTTCCCAATTTTGCAAACCATAATTACAACATTATGACGAAAAAGCGATTCAACTATAGATTTAATAAAGCGATACTAACCTATGGCCACGACACTGAACTGAGATTTATCTGAAAGCAATGAATACATATGGTTTTATTTTCTTTATTAATTCTAACTAAGGAGTTTGATGATCATAAGCACGTCAACTTCATCGTGCCTTATGTACTTAAATTATTACATACTATTTAAATGTAACAGTCTTCTATTGCGGTTTTTATAGAACTTATAATATCTTGGTTTCAAACTAAGAAGGTAGGCAGATATAATATTATATTAATTTTATGATGTGACCCGAATTCGTCTGCCCTGAACATGTGCGCAATTACGTTGTATGTAAGTATGTATGTTATATGTTTTACATAAATATTTGGTATAGAAGTTTTACATTTATAAATAAGTTTATATCTTATAGTTCCTACTCTTCAGAGCACTCAACTGCCACTGCAGGATAGGCTTAGTATTCTGGGTATGGATATTTGCCGGGATCTCAATCCGCGCGATTACATCGAGAGTGTCACTAAGGCGGCCTCACGTAAGCTCGGCGTTTTGAACAAGGTGAGACGGTTCTTCTCGCCCGAGCAACTGTGTCTTTTGTACAAGACCCAGGTTCGCTCCTGCGTGGAGTACTGCTCTCATCTCTGGGACGGCTATGCGCAGTATTTGCTTGACGCTCTCGATCGGTTGCAGCGGCGCGCAGTCCGCATTATCGACTGTCCTGAGATCACCCAGTCTCTTGAGCCTCTGCAGTTGCGAAGAGATGTCGCCTCTATGGCAGTCCTCTATCGCCTACATCACGGGGAGTGTTCTGATGAGCTCTTCCAATTGGTCCCACCTTCTCCCTTCCTCTACAGGACTACACGTGCTGGCCTGAGGAGTCACCGTTTGTGCGTCGAAAATATACGTACCCGAACTAAACGGTTTGGCTCTTCTTTCTTGTGCCGATCGGTAAAAGCCTGGAATTCTCTACCAGCGCACGTGTTTCCTTCCCACTATGATCCCGGGTCTTTTAAGCGGGGCGTGAAAAAGCATCTCACCAGGCCGCCATAGTGTGGGTCACCATGCTGCATTGACTACACATGCAATGAGGATGGTGACCACCACTCTTTGACTCCACCTATTGCTTTCCATCAGGCAAAGTGGAGTCACTATGGTAGGCTAATATAAAAAAAAAAAAAAAAAAAAAAAAAAAAGTTATAGTATAAATATATAGTAATAGTATAGTTTTCCTTTAAACATTTCAAATGCACCTCTAACTACCTGTGTCTCACCAAATCATTGTGATCCATCCTAATGTTGCCTGGAAGAAATTGCATTTGGCAATAATACTGCCCTTTGTATATGGCAATAATTATCTTTTTTTTTTATTCTTCAGGAGGATAGACGAAAGGACGGGCCACCCGACGGTGAGTGACAACTGCCGTCCATGGACACTTGCAGCTCAAGAGTCGTAAGTGCGATGCCCGCCTTTGAGTGTGATGTGGGATGGAGGGACGCGGGGAGGGGGAAGAAGAGAGGGGAGTTGGGCACCCGGAAACCTCACTCATGTCGGGGAAATACCACGCAAGCGTTGCTTCACCACTGATTTTCTGGGAGGCCGCGGTATCGCACCGGTCGAGCCGGCCCATTCGTGCGAAAGTATGACTCCACCACTAAAGTAATAAATAAAACGGATAATATATATATTTTATACAGTATAGTTTAAGGTAAAGTTAATATGCGACTAATGGATCAGACCGCTGCTTATCAGATAGTATATATTATTGCTGGCAAAAATTTAGTGTTTGAGAAAGAGTTTTACTCAAAATGTTGTAATTCTGGTCTATAGGAAGTTTATCAAGCACTATTAAGTGATATGACAGTTTTCATTTAAAAAAGAAATAGACTTATCAACCGTCTTCAAAAAGAAGGAAGCTCTGAAGTCGACTGTATTTTTTTTATTTAAATAAATAATAATTTTAGGTTTGTTACCTCAGAATTTCGACTAGGAGAACCGATTTTCCTTGTAGTCCCATTTGAATGTTCCAGTTCTGACAAAGGAATCCATGAGAAAACCATATAAGTCTTAAATTTTATGATAGAGTCGGTTGTCTACTTTTTTAAAGTGAGTATATTTTACATATAACGTATAAACCTTTACGGATATAAGTTATTTTATAAACCATTATTGTATAAATTGGAATCGAAATATATAATATATTAAATAAAAATTAATGTATATAATAGACATTTATTTATTATTGTGTATGGGACGGACGATTTTTATTTTGCCACTAGAAAGTCTTATATTAGCGAATTTTTATATCTGCACCACATACTGAAGTTTCTTATATTCGACTTAAAAGATTAGTTGGCATTGTAAGTTACGTATATGTAAAAAATGATAGGCAGTTTCCGAAACTGTTTTTAACCAGAAGAAGCACCTAATGTGTAGCATAATAGAAGCATACCTTTACTGGTGACAGAGCTCAGACTTCAGTCATCAGCCAGTTTGAGTTATATTCTAAGCGATATTGTATGAGTACACTCAAAAATCCACTTATATAAACAATATTTTCGATTTTTTTAAATTTTAAATTAAATTATAGTTTTCAAAATGTAGAAGTTTAATAACCTTTTATGTATAAACATGTATGCTTTCATTACTTCAGTTCCACCATGCAAATCCTAAAGGAGGAGGTTTTTAATCCTAAAATAACTATAGTTAAGTAAACTCAGTCTTATTCTCACAAACAAAACAAATGAATATCGCTCGTACAGCGAACTACAAGTGACACGTGATAAACACAATGTGCACACTCCTGTTTACGATCACATTAAAACACTGCTCGAGTACAATGCGTTTCGGATAAAAAGATAACTGTCAAATTGTCATATTACTTTGTAATGGCATGCTACTTACAATTATAATGAATAGTTATTTGTACCATTTAGTTATTAATTGGTAAAATTTAGAATAAATCATAATATCAATTTTAAATCTCAAACTTTTTTTATTTATTATATTTTGGGTCAGACAAACAAACTGTTCACCTGATGGTAAGTTACAAACTCCGTCCATAAACACCTGTAACTCAAGAGTCGTAAATGTACTGCACGCCTTTGAGAATGATGATTAATGGAGGGATGTTTGGAGGGGAAAGAAGAGAGTTGGGATGATGAAATGGGAAAGAGGAAAGGGGCATGAGGGGTGAGAAAAGAGGAGAAGAGAGTTGAGGCTATGACCTCACTAATTTCGGGGAAATGAAACGCTTACATTACGCGTTGCTGTCGTCGCTGCAAGACCATCGTTTCGCATCGGTCGAGCCGGCTCAATCATGTCTAAGCATGGCTCTACCACAGATAAAACATAATATATTTTCTTTCATAACAGTTTCTATCATTAACTCGTTGGCTTTATTCGGGTCTAAAGGCCGTCGTATGTTGGAATTGTATGCAGACTGCTTCCAGTATCGGAGATGGAAGGACCTCTGAAGAAGCTGGCCACTCGTGCTAGCGAAACGTTAGGAAGCAATTCCAACATACGACGGCCTTTAGACCCGAATAAAGCCAACGAGTCATCAATCGGCCGCGAAAGCCTCAACCAATTTGTCAGTTTCTATCATTGTTGGCTATGCCATGGGAGTGTTAGGGGATTATTCCCCATAAAACAAACAGGGGTAGAGCCATGCTTAGGCACGAATGGGCCGGCTCGACCGGTGCGATACCACGGCCTCACAGAAAACTGGTTGTGAAGTAACACATGCGTTGCATTTCCCCGAAATGTGTGTAGTTTCTCGAGGCCCAATTTCCCCTCTCCCCTTTCCACTCCCCTCATCCCCCCGCTACTCTTTCCATCTTCTCAACCTCCCACTCTTCTTTCCCATCCCTCATTTCTCTTCACCCTCAAAGGCGGGCAGCTCACCAACAACTCTTGAGTTGCAGGTGTCCATGAACGGCGATCGTCACTTACCATCAGGTGACCCGTCTGTTCGTGTGTCCTCCTATAGTATATAAAAAAAACATTTTCCTTTTAGCGACAAAACGAGAACCACGTAATTAATATCTTGAGAAACGTAACAGATCTGCTTACATTCGAAAACGATGATAATTTAACTTGTACCGTTTGTTTCAGTACATATGTTCTCACCTTTCGCCGGTTGAATTGAACCCCGGTTGAATACCGAATAATTTTGTCAATCCAGGAGTTAATTATTCATTATTACATTTGAAACCCACAATATTAATGCAGTTATAGAAATTATTGGACAGTCCACTCTACCAGTAAACCAATAAAATAATGAATACGTCACAACCGTTGAGCGACTGATTGGTATTTGATAACAGATACTCGCCTCTTTAACCCTTTTCCTGTCTAAACAATGTGTGTATTCACCAACTTGCTTATAAGTGTGAAATTGTGACTATTACTAACCGTTACACTTTTGTTTTTCCGTGTCGCATTGTCATTAATGACATTTCTGTATGTATGTGAGACATTTTATAGTGGTCTATTTTTATGCCCTTCACAAGTTAATGGTTTCTAGTATATGTGTTTTTACTACCTCACGCTTTTCTCCTATCGGGGTAGGCAGAGACTTCAGCCTGCCATTTGCTTCTATTTTTAAATACATCACGAGCTTCCTCTACTGTCATTACCCCTATCCCATCCGTTTTACGAGTAGGTACTTCTGACCTATCCTTTCTTCAGAACATCACCATCACCACACACATATAGGGTTTGCAAAATATGAGTCTGTGATGCGGCTTTGCCTACAGTTTCTAGGATACAAATATGTATGTATGTTGTGTTTATAAAAAGTGTTAATACATTATTTATCAATTGACGAACAGACATTGCGTTTAGCAAGTGTACCTTTTGGTTTACGTATCTGGTGTAAGCATTTTTCTACTCCTCGAGAATTGTACTTTTGGTGTTAGTATTTCTTCAAGTCTTGCCGTATTTCTCAATAGGGTTATGAGAATCTGGGTGGGTGTGTCACCATGCTACATTGACTAGACATGCAATGAGGATGATGACAACCACTCTTAGACTCTACTCCATCATGCAAAGTGGAGTCACTATGGTAGGCTTACTTATAAAAAAAAATATTTTTATGTTACAGGGGAAAAAGAGCCGATACCTTACCTGATGGTAAGTGACTACCGCCCCCCACGCACACCTGGCACTTTAGGATCATAAGTACGTTGCTGGTCTTTGAGGCTTGAGTATGCTCTTTTCTTCAACGTTTGAAGGTCGTATCGGTCCGGAAATATGGCAGGCGAGAATGTGGTCCACATATGGAATGTAAGTGACAAACAGTTTATAGAGAAGCGCACAGTGAACGAGTACCAATCATCCAGATGATGGGGATGGAAGATTTGCCCGGTAACGGTGGCAGAAACCTGTGGTTGGTGTAAATCTGAACAACTCTTCAGAGCATTCCCCATGAAACAAGCGAAAGAGAATGCAAAGAAAAACTAAATTTCTACCTGTACGCAAAGCTAAGGAGTCGAACCGATCTGAAATACCGAACCTGCACCTTATTCAGATATTAATGAGAATTAGAAGTTTTCTAATCGTGTAATTAATACCAAAGATTAGAATGTTCTACAAATATATCTTCAGCTTAATATTTATTGAAGAAGTCTATTCCTAACTATTATGTGGGAGAGTTTATGAAAGTCATACAAATGATGTTGATGGCTGAGATTATCTGCGGAACAAAACAAATACACCTACAGAGTATATACAATAATAGCCAAAGTAATTGCGAAAGTGAACCGTGGAAGGTGAAAGGGTCATAAGCGTATTAAAATATTCTGTTTAAGACAAATTCAGCTAAAATGATAGTAGTTTAAAAAAAAAATAAGTATACTATTTGAAAATGTATACTTTTTCACGTTTTGTACAGTGAGAGTTTTTTTTACAAAGCATTGTTTTGAGTTTTAAATATTAAAATATACCTGTCATTATAAAATACATCGCGATATTTTTCTAAAAACATATTCTTTAACTCTTAGATATAATTTAAAAATTACGTCTTAAGTTTTTAGCAAAACATAACAAGAAAATAAAAATTGAACTAAACAGCATATAAATAATAATAATAAAATTGTTGACTAACTAAACTTAAACATACTTAAACGATTTTGAGTCGGCCTTATAAGGACTGATAGTAATACTAACTGACAGAACAAAGGAGGGCTCGGTCTTCATACGCTGTCTTTATATATAATGATTTTTAAGTAACAATATTTAAAATATTGTAACATAAAAACCATAAGTCTCCATATGTTTAAAATATAATTATAACTGACTTGCTGACCCTGCTAATTCTCAAAACAGCTATGTATTCTGCCGAACAAATACCGAATACCTAACTAACGCTGACTGTTGCGACCCTGTAACGGGATTCACAAATAAGTACAGTATCGTTAAATACACCTTATCGTTTTCTCATTTATTGCGTATTTATTATATGTTGTGTGATATAGTTATGTAAATATATGGGTACCTAGTTTAAATGATTTGATGTCCGTGAGTCACTAAGTTACCCAGTTGAAAATCATCGTCATGCATCCTGACTGACACATGCTGATCTGAGTCCATTTTGACTTTGCTCTGGATGTATCTTTTTTTTGGTTTGTTTACATGATGATGGATGAATTTTAATTTTCCTGTTATTGTGTCTAGTGTATGTCATATAAATATGTTTTCTTTTTTACTGTCTTCTAGCGAACTAAAGATTCACATTTAAGTGGTTGAAACGCTTTAATTTTCATAAAACTTGTAAGAAATTTAATGACTTAAGATATTTTACTTATAATTTACTTTTTGTCTATGAAAAGTAATAATGAAAGGAGTTTCTTGACGTTTAAAATAAAAGCTGTTGCGTGTAAGCTATCGGAAACATGTTACTGAACGTAAATTGATGACCGATTTATTGCGTAAATGCGCAAAGTGTAATGTTTCGTGCACTAGTAGAAATAATTACTTCCAGTACAATTGTTGTTTGTCTTCCTACAATTTAGTTCATGTTGGAGACCTTTGATTGCGTGATTTAGTGCTATATGAAATTATTGGCTGCATATCCCATGATATCTCGGAAAGGTCGTAGGAATGTTTTTAAACAATTAATAATACTGAAACTGATAGCTGATTAGTATATATATAAAATAATAGAGATCAAAGTAGCGTGCAATGGCAGAGGTCTAGGACGAGCAGAGGACTGCGATAGGCTGAGGATGATGATGATAATTTAATATTAGTTAAAAACTGTATAGACTATAAACTAATTGAATAAATAAATGCAAAGGTTTACTTCGAAAGGATCTGCATGTACTGATATCTTAGAAACTCGCATTATCTCATAATGCCTAAATCCATTCGTCCTTATCACGTCGCACTAGCTCCCAAAATTTACTTATCCATATTCATGTGAAGCGTGCCTTCAATCCCACGACCAGCCTATTGAAAGCATTCGTGGTTGTCAAGGGTTATAAACGTGATCGTACATTATGTTTCTAAAATACCATGGCATGCGATCATCCAGCAGTGAAAGTTTGTTTCATTAAGTCATTACTTGATTGCTGGAGGGCTTTCTTTATCGTGTGGAAGCGCCCTGGGCCATACTTTGATTGGGTTATTACAAATGGGTCAAAGTTGAACAGATGTAATCGAATTGTCTCATTAAATTGACGTCAGTTATTACCGTGGGAGCTTGGGTAGTTTCAGACAGAGATACCATATTTTTTTAATTTTATATCAATGACTCCGGGCTAGACCATTAGGATGAAGCATCATATGCTGTCCTCTAACCACAGCAGAGATCTTCGGTCTTCACACAACCGCTTACTCCTTTGTCCCACACATAGCTCTTCCCTTGTTCATTCTTCATTTTCTGTTCAGTCTATTCTGTTATGGAATGCGCTTCCTATTGAAATTAGGATGTCCACTAACCGTGACACTTTTAAAGCTAACGTTCGCAAATTTTATTTAAAGCAGTTGGCAGAAATTTCTTTTTGACACCACCTCAAAGAAATTTTATATATGTATATTTTTACATATTTGTGTATTTAAATATCTATATATATATATGTATGTGTATAGTTTTATGTGAAATAATTAATTATTTATATGACTTTCAGTAGGCTCTTCATTAAATTTGTTTGTATGCACCTGCCTTGACCCTCTCTGCCCCACCAAAGGGTTGACTGGAAGAGAATGCCTCCTGGCATTAAGTCCGCCGCATGCAATAAAATGCAGGAAGTGTGTAAATAAATAAATAACACCTTGACAAGCCGATGCACTTTTATATGCTGTAGTCATTTACTGATCTTATTATTACTTTAAACACTGTCCACTCCTATATAATACTTATCAGAGGTGGTTTCAATTGTAAATTATACATATATGTATGTATATGTATATACGATAGAGATATTATATTGTTGTAGATTTGGAGAGAGCCTAACTAACCTGTCTTTCAATCTACAGTAAACAAGATACCAGTAGGTGTTCATGTGATAGTGGTCTCAGTTTAGAGTTGCAGTATTCATAACCAGAAGTGCCCGTCTTATCGAATACATTTCCAAAGCTAACCCTCAGCCTCAGCAGGCGGCTGACCATGAAAGAAACTAGCACAAATGATCTTGTAAACACAAGTGCAAATTGCATCGACCCCATATTAATTTTAGGCAAGGGTAGGAAGACGATGATGTACAGTAAGTAAGATAACAAATATCAATAAAACTAGGTCACAGATAAGAATCTTAATATATGATTGAGGAACTTACTTGAGCTTGCAAGTGTTACAAGTATTATATAGGAAAACGTTAAAATGAAATATGCGTATTTCATTTTAACGTTTTCCTAGACCGATGTTACTGTATTTTACGTTTTACGTTTTATGTGTTTTTTTTTATCTTTTTATGCGATAAGGAGGCAAACTAGCAGACAGGTCACCTGATGGTAAGTGACTACCGCCGCCCATGGACACCCACAACTCAAGAGTCACAAGTGCGTTGCCGGCCTTTTAGGTAGGAGAGGAGACGCTCTTTTTCTTGAAGGCTTGAAGGTCGTATCGGTCCGGAAATACAGCAGGCAACAATTTCTTCCACAGACTGGTTGTGCGAGGCAAAAAGCTTCTGGAGAAGCTCACAGAGGTAGAGTGTCAATCATCCAGGCGATGGGGATTGATATTTATGTGTGTTATTAGAGAGATTTTTTGAAGAACTTTTAAGATAAGTTCTGTATATTTTTCTAATATATCATTATATTCCTATACTTATATTTCTATGCTGCAATTGCTTTTACACTTAAGTGCCGTTAATATTCCTTGTCGTTTAAATTTTAAAATATATTATTTGTTTATAGTTTGACCATTAAATTACAAAATATGTGAAGTAGCGTGACGTTATCGTTTTCCTGCTCATTAAATCCTTTCATTAATATATTCTAACACGCACTTTGTTGCATATTAAAAACGATTCACACAAAATTTATAATGATGATGTGTTTGTTCAGGTTCAATAACATTTTCTATTTCTTTAAAGGTGTTTAATTCATAACAGTTTAAAAAGGAGCATATATATATATATATATATATATATATATATATATATATATAATAGTACACACACTAAACAGTCCCTTCTAAAATTGAAAAACATTTTAGATTTTAAACGGAATTAGTTAAAAAAACTCTCGATCACTTTACCTTTAAAAAAAATCAAAATTGGATCACCCTTTTAGGAGCTTTGATGCCTCAGATAGATACAGATGCTCTATGTCGGCGTTTATATAATAATATTTTTTTTTTAAATGACAGTACATTTTAAAAAATATTATTAAATACTGTTGTCTTGTGGGGCACAGACAAACATACAGACGGGTCACCTAATTTTAAGTGACAACTGAACATTCACCTCAAGAGTCGTAAATGCGCTGCCCGCCTTGAGAGCGATGAGGGTGGTGTAAGGAGAGGAAGAGTCGGAACTCTGGTACCGTCATTCACTCGGTAATACAATCTAAGCAGTTTTTCTACCGGTTTTCCGATACTCCGGTCAAGCTAGCCCATTCGTGCTTATGAATTGCTCCCACACAAGAACTTAATTTTCAATATTATAGTGCTCTAGAAAACTATTATACTTACAAAAAAAGGTAATGATTCTTTATTAAATGAAACTATTGATAAATGAGAATTAATAAACATCACAATATAACAGACAGTATATTCAATTCAACTGAATAAAAATGTTAATAGAAATTAATTAATATTATTTTCCCGGAACACGACTTTTACAAAATTTACGTGAATTTAAAAAAGTATCCATACAATTAAATGTAAGTTATTAGCCCTGAAAGCCACTCAATTATACCGTATCGCCCGCTTTCGTGGGAACTACGTGGTATACCTGCTGGCAAAACTAGTGTGAGACAAAAGTACATCCAGCGAAAACAGCGCTGCTTCATAAATGTGTTATATAAGATCCAAATAATATAAGACGATTGAATTCAAATTTGTTAAAATCAAAGCTAAAAAGCATATTAATTCGAAATGTAATATATGTTTAATTATTTGACATATTTATATACTTTTATTTAATATCTAGATTGACATAAATTTCATTTGTTATTTCTATGTGCCTAATACTTTATTATTTTGTACAGTATTTGTAAATTATTATATTTTGTGTGTGCAGCGCTCTATAAGTGTTTTAAATATCATGTAGCTAATTAGTCTTAATTGTCCGCTTAATTTGTATCAACTCAATATATTTGTACGCCGACCATGGTGAAACATGTACTATACAAAACATGTTTCATCCACGTGCATGACATTTGAAACATGTATGTATTATGACTAACACATGTTTAAGAAATAAATTTATTATTATTATTAAAAATAAGAAATGTATGTGTGTTATATGTTTAAATATTTTTAAGGTGTACCAAAAAAATTATTAGCATGTTATCGTTTCTTTTAGGTTTAGTTTTCTTTTACGAACATAATCAGTCTTATACATACATATGTATTTTCAGTTTTTTTGGGGTAGTTAATAAATAAGTAGACGGGTCACCTGGTGGTAGTAACATTCGCCTCCCATTCACTCAGCAAATTCAGAAGTCGTAAATGCAATACCCGCACTTGAAGGCGATAAAGGGGGGATGAGGGGAGGGAAAAGAGATTCGTGTGTGGTTTGGGCCTCTGCTACCCTCAATCGTATTTTTATCATTTTTCGTAGAATTTAAGTAGCCTGCAAATTTATTTAAAAGAAAATTAGGCATATAATGTATAATTCAATAATAAATAAATTAATTCAGTTGTATCAATAAATCACGCTCTAAGCTCCCCAGTGCCTGTACTTCATTGTTTGACGTGCGTAAGCACCATAATACAATGTGTAAAGTACCGGCACACATTCTGCAACTCGCTCTCGTATCGTTGACCTAATGGGACAGCTGATGCGTTTGTTCTGACTCTGCAGCGATTTCTGGAATACTAACCATTATGTAGTAATTATATATAAAAAGTAGGTTTAAAGACTAAAACCCGAATACTGAAAAATCATGCTCTAAAAAGTTACAAATTTACACATCTTTCACATTACTATGGTTACCAGACTACTGATAAACATACATTGTACCTATCATAGATAAATTAAATACAGACACAGAAGAAATGACTGTGCTCATCAAACAATTTTATGTCTTGAGTTGATACCGAACTCACGACCTCTGGCTTAGCAGTCCGAATTACTAACCCCAAAAGACCAGTAAAAAAAATATATGTTCAATGTACGTCCATCCTCCGGTATATTTAGGCAGAGGTGTATTTTGCCCCACTTACAGAACAGGGGACAAACCTTTTGCCCTCAACCGGGCACTGAATAACTCTATATATTCTGCCTGATAGATACAATTTCGATCCCTTAGTTACCTTATACAACACCGACGGGAAAAGATACCGTTTTGGCTTAAGTGGATTTTTCAAATGCTTTCAACACTCTTAGTCACGATATCCTTCTGCATATTCCCTCCTATCTCATTATTCCAACCGATTATTATGTATTATTACAATGTTTTATAGTTGAGACAATTCTAATTTAAAATTGTCTGAGTAATTACATAACTCACAGGAGTATATGAAAATGAAAATATTAAAAAAAAAAAACAGATAACAGTCTAAACATTAGATAAACCACAAAAAGTCTCAACTTGAATATATATATGCCGATGACTTGCAAGTGTAACATCAAACTACTGTCGACAAAATAACAGAGACAATTTCTTCGGTTAATAGCGACCTGGAGAGTATTAATGATTGACCTGTCAGGTTCAGTTTATCGGTGAATCTAATCAAGTACCAATCACCAGGCTACACCCAAAAAAAATGCAATCTATAACATTTAAAGGCTCAATCATACGTTTAAGTTCGTCTGGTAGGGATCTGAACCTATTTATTGATTCCAATCTCTATAATTTTCCAATCGCTACTAACGTCAGTCAGAGTGTAATAGGTACGTTTAGAACCTTGTACTGGATTAAGATATTTTTTTTGTCCGAGACAGAAATCATGTTAGTACAGACCCTAATCCCATCATGAATTATGGTGACATGCGCTATAATGACCTGAATGCAGATCTCCTCAGAAAATACCACAGAATTCTGAGTAATTGCATTCGATTAATTTTTAATCATCGTAAATTTGATCACGTTTCCTCCTTTCGTAACGAGTTGAATTGGCTCCCCATTCACTATCATTTACTCTATTCTCAACTACTACTTCTTCTACTTATTCGACTCTCAGAGCTCTCCGATCTACAAACTGACTAGATTGGTAAAATTTGCCTGTTGCATTAAGTCCGCGACTGTACAATCTTTTAGTGCAAAAAGTTTTAAATAAATAAATAAAATATTCGTAGGTATCTTGAGTTTTTCCTTATAAATGCAATTTAGGCGGGTGTTTAATAAATTTTTCATTTAAATACGTTCGCATTCTTTATCCCTGAAATGGTAGGCTGATGTGTAATAAGCACCCATAATTTACAAATTAGAATTTAACATCATTATTTTGTTATGAGATAGGGGACGAACGAGCAGACGGGTCACCTGATGGTAGGTGACTACCGCCGCCCATGGACACCAAGACAAGACCACACAACTCAAGAGTCACAAGTGCGTTGCCGGCCTTTTAGGAAGGAGTACGCTCTTTTCTTGAATATTTTTTCTTCATTTTTCTTTTAATAGGGTTGCCCCCTATGGCCATCAACTGAAATCTTTACGAATTAAAGATGGGTAAATTGGGAGTATGTTGAAAGTGAAAGATAAGAACAAGGGAATGCAACGTAGGGAAAGGGGTGTTACTTATGCGGCGCATACCTGTAACTTTGGTTGAAGCCGGGAGGTCCAAGCCCTCTATTCTATCTGTATATTTAATAAATATTCATAATGATATTCAGAGTAACACCGTAGTCATATGCCACTAAGCCCTTTACTCGCTACTGTTAGAATTTATATTTTTTGATCGTAAATTTATTCTTATATAGTGGAGCGTGGATTATCCGAACGTCGCTCAACCGAACGACCTTTTATCCGAAGTACTACGTCCGCCTGACACGCGTGTGCCTCTCTACTGCCTCACGTGCTACAATGCTCGTGCACTTGTTTGCCTAAACGCCAACGCTAGCACCTCATTAACTACAAGTTCAGAAAATGAAGTAAAAAACATAAAGACAAGACACAGTACACGACAAGTATTAAATATATGTCCCTTAAAAAAGTACATGACTTAGCCGCTCGTAAGCGGGTTAGCCTGCTTCGGCAGACGAAGTTTGAAGATTTTTAAGCGTTAATTGTACCTAGTACATGTTTTACTACAAGGTTGTATGCACTTTTTTTTTGTTTAATTCCTATTTGTCATTAAAAATATAAATATGGTTTTGATTGACCTGTACGTAAATATGTATGGCTGAATCAATATATGTACATATAGGTAGTTTGATTACCCGAAAATACCGGGTATCAGAACAACTAAGTCCTCCAATTAGTTCTACCCGAAATGTAATAAAACTGTCGAAAAATAACTAGATGTGTTGAAAACGTTGAGTTAAAGAAGCCTTATGTTCATATCAGTCATTCGTTAAAACTTTTAACAAACTTAACTATTTATTAGTTCTGAACTTTAAACTTAATAACAATAACCGCATTTGATTCTAAAGTTGAGGTGAGTTGACACAACATTCAACCGTCTGTATTGTGCTATAGCAGATACTTCTAGCAGTGTGCGATAGGTGGCAGTGTAATAAATTAGTTCATACAATATATTTTCTAAGTATCTATGATATTATTTAGTTTGTTATTAATAATTTATTTCGTTGAATAATAATAACTCTCAACGATTTTTTTTTTTATAAAGGTCCTGATAGGAAGAGGTTTTTTTTTAGTTAGATAGTGACAGGACATAGGTACATTATTACGTTACGTTACTTTCTAGTTACGTGTTTTAGTTAGGGATTCTAAATACTAATCAGTGGTAGAGCCATGCTTAGGCACGAATGGGCCGGCTCGACCGGTGCGATACCACGGCCTCACAGAAAACCGGTTGTGAAGTAACGCTTGCGTTGCATTTCCCCGAATTGAGTGAGGTTTCCGGAGGCCCAATTCCTCCTCCCCCCTTTTCTCTCCCATATCTCCTTTCTCCTTTTCTCCATCTCCTCATCCCTCCTCTCTTCTTTCCGCTCCCCATCCCTCATCACCCTCAAAGGCGGGCAGCGTACTTGCGACTCTTGAGTTGCAAGTGTCCATGGACGGCGGTGTCACTTACCATCAGGTGACCCGTCTGTTCGTCTGTCCCCCTATAGTATATAAAAAAAAAAAAAAAAAGGTTTGAATTCCACCCATTATAAAGAATTGTGTGATAAGCGAAATCAATTGTTCTGTGTCGGGTTACAGTAGTAAAAACTCTGTAGTACCAAATTAGTATTATATGTATTATCAAATATATACTTATTAAAGAATATTGGTTAAATAAGTTACCTCACCGCTCCTAAAGGTTGCCTGAAAGAGATCGCAAAACGCGATATATACCAATTGTACAAATTCTGTAGTTTTTAAGAATATGTAATTACAATATTGCAATGTCTTTTATTTAGAGAATAAATAGTTTATATATATATATATATATATATATATATATACATATCTATCCATCTATTCCATTAGGTATCATCCATAAAATAGTTCGTAGAGTACCTAAATGGGAGGCTTAAATACTATTCCTTCTTCTCTTTTCTTTTAAAAAGACAACTCGAGCATTAGGATTAATTCCTGTGTTCGGCTGGACTTTACACTCTTTCAAACAGTGGATACTAAGACCACCTAGACTCAGAACAACAATTTGAGGATTATACAAAGTGTTGTTCCGTGCGGGATCAAACCCACAATACTCGACGCGGCCACGTGGTGGTGAGGTGACCACTTAAAGTGCTGCGCCATCTGTGCAGTCAAAGGTACTAAAATTGTACATGTCATTTTTATATAATATAGATAGATAGATAAAAAAACTTTATATTTGTACACCATTCTTACAGTAAAATAGAATATATGTTAATGTTAGAAAATCATTAACGACATCTCTTGTATCTGGTTATAGGTCTGCTGACATTTTAGATTAATTAAATTTATAATAAAAGGTCAATTATTTATACTTCCCAAATCCATCTGTACAAGAAATATCGCTTCAATCAATCTGTATCCTCCCTCGTCAATATACTCCATATGTCCCCATCTAATTCCCAAAAGTGTCCATATGACTACAAGAGGCTAGGGGACACGAAACGGTATTTATGATTGGCAAAATTTGGGCGTTATTTAAACCTCTATCTGCCCCTCCGGGGATACAGGCGAGAGTGTATACCCTCTTATAAATATCACCCTTATACCTACATTTGTTTTACAGTTCTCTATGAAGACAAAAGCTAATGATTTAATTAATTAGTTTATTTTTTAATCATAACATATTATGACAGGATGATGATTTTCATCAACGACACAATAAAATCAAGACCATTCTTTTTTCAATTATACCAATCATAGGTATTTTTTTTTAATTGTCAATGGAAAAAGTCAGTCAGACTGTCATTTGTGAAGCTAGTTGCCTGTTCCAATACGTAGCTCGTATGGTGAAGAAAAATCAGGAGTATTCAACGGAGAGCGATTAGCATCATCGACTGCCAAGATATTTCTGATCGGCTTGACACCTTGGCGTTGCGTTCACTCCTCCACAGTATTATCATCCACTCATTAGCATCCTCTATCGCTTGTATGTGTCTACTACGTTAGAGCATGCTTAGGCACGAATGGGCCGGCTCGACCGGTGGGATACCACGGTCTCACAGAAAACCGGTTGTGAAGCAACGCTTGCGTTGCATTTCCCCGAAATTAATGAGGTTTCCGGAGACCGAACTCCCCCTCCCCTTTTTCCTCTCCCCTGACCCCACGCCCCTTTTACCATCTCCTCATCACCCTCAGAGGTGGGCAGCACACTTACGACTCCCGATTTGCAAGTGTAAATGGACAGCGGTTGACAAGTTATCCTGTTAAAACTGCGATAGATAAATCAATCAATGTAAGAAAAAATAAAAATAACTGTCCTCTCCCTAACTCACCTTTTACGACACGCAGGAGAAGAGTTAGGTGGCATTATTTCTCACTACTAACCGAGAGAACCGTTTTACCAGTGATTAAAATTAGTAGACCAGATGAATATGTTATCAAATAAGTAAATTACATCTTAGAGCTTTAAGCCTTAAAACCTTAAGGTGAGCCAATAAACAAACAACGAACCCGGTACACCAGTAAATTAGAAAAGAAGAGTTAAACGAAATATTCCATAGAGGGCTCGGCTTCTCGGCACCAGCCAGTTCGAGCGTTCAGCTTTTTCTATCCTTGGTATCCTCCTTTCCTTTTAATTTTTTTCAAAAGTTACCATAACTCTTAAAATGAACAACCATTATTAATTTATGTTTGACTGAATTCAGAATTTTACCATCTAATTACCAAACCGCACGGATGGCATAGCGATTTAAGTGGTCACCTCGCCAATACGCTGCCGCGCCGAGTGTTGTGTGCTCGATCCCCGCGCAGGACAACACTTTGTGTAATCCTCAAATTGTTGTTCTGGGTCTGTGTGTCCGTTGTTTCTAAAAAAAACCTGTCAGTGCCGATGGTTTGCCCCAAATTACGTGGATGGAACTGGAGGCGCGAGAATGTACATGGTGTTCACAAAATATGAAACCCGACTGCAATAGAAACGTAATTTTTGTTTTTATTGAAGTGTCCCCAATACCTATACCATGTATGACTACCCTGATTGAGGCTAATCAAATGACACTTCACATGTTGCAATCAACAAGCAGATAACGCTCATGATAAAGAGATAAAGATATATCATACATATATTCCAACATACTTTCGAATAATATAACTCTCCTTCTTTTGCAGTCGGGTATTAATAATGAATGTAATCAAATTGTTTCTATTAATTAAAGTTCATTCTTCTTTACAAGACTAACATTATGCAATTGATATGTTCAGGTCTGTGTGCACACTATTGTGTAATTTATTTGTTAATTATTACGAATTGACGGTTTTACGGTAATTAATTACCTATAACGAAAGTTTAGATTTTAACACGATATGTTACTTACTGCTAAGTTTTCTAAAACGTGAATTAATTTTTAATTATAAATACGAGTAACTTGCATAACAATGCCTTCGATTAGGACTGTTTTTTTTAATTATTTAATTTTATTTACAATAATTAGTGAGAACTGTTCCTTCCAAGCCGTTAAGCGGTACACCAATAACTCTGCTGTACTCTCTCAACTCAAAACTCCCTAAAATGTGTGTTTCGAGCAATTCTCTAAAAACTTTCTGATGGTAAGTGACAACTATCGTCAATGGTCACTTGCAACCCGAAAGTCGTAAGTGCGCTGCCCGCCTTTGTGGGAATGCGGGGATGAGGAGGAGGGAGGAGGAGGCACGAATGAGTAGATGGGGTCAGTGGAGAAGAAAAAGGAGACTCTGAGTTGGGCCTTCGGAAACCTCATTAATTTCGGGGAAATGCTACGCAAGCTGTAAGTTGCTTCACAACCGTTTTTCCGACCCATTCGTGCTTAAGCATGGCTCTACCACGTAATTTGATATATACATGGGTTTTTACATGAGGTGCATACCAAAAGTCTCACTAAATTTGGCCTACACAAGCATTTAGCTTAACTGTTAACAAGAATATTAAAATTATTTAAATATAGGTTCCTTAATTATCAGTGTGTTATCATCTGCGAAAATAATAACTAATAATAACTAGACACATCTCACACATGGCAGTCTGATCCCAAACTGAGCAGTGCTTGGACTATGGTAACGGGATAGGTATTTTTATTCAAGAAAAGAGCGTCCTCCATCTTAAAGATGCGCAGTTGCGACCCTTGAGTTGCAGCTGTTCATGGGCAGCGGTAGTCGCTTACCATCAGGTAAACCGTGACAGATATCACGTTTTGTAAATCCTCACGTTTTATAATACGTCTGTTACTGTAAATTTTCTTTTTGTATTTGTTTTTTCTTTTGTGTTTAGTGTGCTTTTCGTTTTGTGATTTCTCTTAGTTTACAGGCATCCACATCGCCTTATAATAAATATTTTTAGTCACTACTACAATTACAAAACCAGTAATATCACTCCAAGTTCTGATGTATATTAATTTCTGACGACTCTAGTTTCGCTATGACTGCTTCTCTTAACACTTATCTAATACAGAACTGCTTCGTTGGGCGACTCAAATTTTAGCAAAAATAAAAAACTGTACTCTGTAGTAGGCATAGTGTAAATGATTATATGTTGAATTTCGTTCGGACTGTGTGGAAGTAGGTTATTATTGATCTCGACTACCAATCATCATTTAATGGAAAGCGAATTACCCACGTGTTTATGTTGCAGTCAGTGAAGAAAATTATAGAAACTTTAAGATCACTGACATAATTTTTTCTACAAAATATGTTCAGTTGTGTATTTTAGAAAATTATTGGCTAGAATAAGAAATATCAAATTATATTTTATCTCAGGAACAATACTGTAAACAATATACTGAAACATGTTTGATAATATAAATAAATAAAAATAAATTAAAATAAAATAGAGATATTAAAAGTTTACACAAGTTACGCAAACATAGATCTGTAATATATTATATCTGTATTACGTTTTCCTGTACTGGTGTACAATAAAGTGGTATAAATAAATAACAGTTTCGAGTTTACTCTAAATATAAAAAAATAGATCACAAATGGCAAAGATATCGTGTGTTATATGATATCCTTCCACACTAAATAGATTCATAAAAAAATATAAAAAAACATTTATAATTAGAGCAAATTGTCATTATTCTGCATTATTATTGGAACTGAAAGTCTATTCAAAATTTCAGCTCTATCAGACACCGAGAAGCGGTTCAAATTTAACGTGTTGAGTTTGACCAAACATACATTGCAAGTTAATGAAACGCTTGTAAAAATACCACACTGTCGTATTGAGAACCTTCGTATTTTTTTAGTTGCTCCCAATACAGATTACAAAACACTGTTCTTTATTCAACACTACATAAAAGATACAACATAAAAAATAATACATATAAATGCTGGTTCAATAGGCGGTCTTATCGCTAGTTGCGATTTCTTGCAAAAAACCCTTTGTAATAGGCAAGTGTAATAGCTTACTATATAGGGCAGTTTGTAAGTGCAAGTTAGGCTAAGGAGCTAAATGTTATTTATGTAGATAAAATAGATAATCACATAATATTTGAATACGTAAACCTCAAATATATTGACAAATTCCTACATAAATACACACTATACAATTTGAAATTTGTTAAAAATGCATGCATAGTGTTTTCAGTGAACTGCTGATTTATGTTCGAAACAAACACTAAGACTAAATTATACTTCTTAATACGTTTTGATATTTTACTGATCTTTTAATTTATTAAATGATTACTCGTTAGAGGCTCCGACTTCTTGGCACCAGTTCCAGTTCAGTTCGAGTTATGGGTATGCGACCCTGACTTGCTTAAACTTGCCTTGTATTCTCATTTTCCTATCAATATACTCAATATTTTCCCATCTTATGAACAAAATTGGGCGTTAATTACGCCTCTATTTACCCCTACAGGGACAGAGGCGTGAGTAAAACTCAATAAAAAGGAATTGACATAAGTTCGAGTATCATGCCAGTTTATTTACAAAACTATTTACTTTACTTAAAGTTAATTAGGAAGCAATACATTTTTAAACGAGTATAGGTTTATGTTCACCATTTATCATAAAATTGTATCAGTGTTACCAATAACATAATATTCCTTTTAGTATATATAAAATTCTACTGTATTGCATAAATAGATTAATTATAAAGTAATAATTTGACATCTTAAACTTACTGTATGACCCTGGCACTATAAAATGATTTAAATGAAGGGCTCTAGGTGGTGATAAATAAACATCCTACTCAAATATTGTAACCCTGTTCTTGAGCAGTCGGTTAAATTATACAACGTCAAACTGTTATTTTGAACGAAGTGAATAAAACCCTCATGTAAATATATGTCGGTTTATGAAAGTTTAGAGTTTTATTGAATGGGTTTATCATGAAAATTCTAAAACTGAGATAATGACCTTGACAGCATCTGCATCGTCAGCATGAGATCGATGACTGACACTCACACTCTAACACTAAAGCTCACACAGGTGTCCTTCCAATGTGCACATACATGGCTCAGTGCACGGCCATACGATGCAACTATTGCACGCTCTAAAAGATTTATAGATAAATGGAGTTCCCGGTGAAAATAGATAAATGCTAGTGCACATATCCAAGGCGCACATTTCTATAGACGCAACCGCATAAGACGGACAACGTCCACTAATTTAATTTTGTCCACATTGAAGGGACATCCGCGGTTTCAAACAAGATGCAGTGCCGCGGTATTGTCCTGTTGTGTTTTTGTGTGCTCTCCGCTTCTGCTGACACCTTTGGAGCCAGCCTGAGGCTTTTGGGCAAGGTGTACGATAACTGCGAAAAATCTCAGGAGATTGTTAAGTGTTTTAAGATTCAGGCCGTCAAATTAGCAGATAGGGCCGCGCGGATGGACACTTTGCCGGTCCTTGATGGGATCTCGTTAGTGAAGAAACTGGATGCAGCAAGAGCATCTCCTAATGCTCTTCCAGAAGATGAAGATCTATATGCTTTATCGTCTAATAAACTTGACAAGTATTTGCAGTTAGCAACAACCAAGTTGATGCAAACGCATCGTGTCTTCATATCTCCTATGGATGTAGGTGAAGATATAGGACGGTCTATGAATGAGGCTAGAGGTAAGCTGAAGAAAATGATAGGACCTATACTGGCTGGTGTAGCGATAAAAGGTGGATTTTTTGCAATTGCGTTCCAAGCAATTGCTATGATTGCTGGCAAGGCTCTGCTAATTGGTAAAATTGCTCTTCTGTTGTCAGCAATTATTGGTTTGAAGAAACTAGTTGCTGGTGGCGAGTCACATGAGAAAACTACCTACGAAATTGTGAAACATCCTCAGGTTTCTCAAAGCCACACGTATTCCTCATCCCATTACGGCAGTGACTTCGACACCACGGGTCCTGGAGGTCACTACAGAAGAAGTGTAGAAGACGAGGCAGCTGCTCAGGATAGGGCATACAAAGCCTATGCCAAGAAACAGTAGTCTCCATACAATAAAACAGGCTTACGACTCCTTAGATTTACAAAATTTACAACGACACGGCATTTAGTATTAAAACTAGATTATGGAAAACTGTGTTTAGATCCTCTTGCAAGCAACAGAAGTATATGATTAACCAAAAAAAATATTATTATGCTTTTTCTACGACACTAGTTAGCTAAAAGTTATTTATTCTATAGCTTAAATTAAGAGTTTATTATTATTTTATTCAGTGCAATAAGATCTAAATAACATTACAATAATTGTTATGTATATACGATTTAATTCTGTATGTAATTTAGCACGTGTTATGGATATTACAGTAGTCAGATAACGTGTAATCAAATGCACCAAATAATAATGTAAATGAGGTTTAGTTTATATTATAAATAAGCAAATAATAATCGTTATTATATAATAATATAACAATTGTAATGAATTAGGCTAGTCGACGGGTACTGTGCATTTCTGTTTTTCGTTCGTTTGTCCAATTTTGTATAAATAGTAATAAGTTAAAGTGTTATTACAGTTAGACGGTGCTGTTTAGGATAAGTAGTTAGTTAATTATTTATTAATTTATTTATTTTCTAAACTATTTATTTAATATTTAGGTCGTTTATCAACGAGGTGGTTACGCGAGTACCTATTATTAATTTTATAAATCATCAATAATAATGGCGTACTTATTAGTTTTATAATTTTTAATAACAATATATTTTATTTTAAGTTATATGATGATGAAAAATACTCTAAAACTGACTAAAATGATGATCGAAAGAAAATTATAGAAACCTTTTTGTTTGTTTTATTTTTGAAAATTGTTTTGAGGATGGCAGGTTAATAATAAATCGATTGAAACTTTGTACTGTTGGTTTTATTTCATCAAATCATTTCGATAGATATTCAATAAAAAATCGTGTATGCATAATTTATAGGAATGCACAATAGGTAAATTAATAGTTTCAACAAGAAAAAATAATAAACAATTTAGTAAAATAAAATAATTTATAAAATATTTTATTTCGTAATTATTGAAATTGATCTTTATTTTTTGTTGACTAATATGAAGAAAAAAAAACCCTTTAAAAGGTTAAGTAAATGACTAATTCCATATCATACAGAGTGACACGCATATTTTATAATGACTGCAAAATTGTGTGTACTGTAAATAGCTGGGTAATTGTCAGAATTAAACGAAGTGGTACATAAACATTTTCTACTTTTACGCTCGACTTAACACTTCGTGATATGGTTTGCATAGTTAATAATTTCCTGTATGCTTCACTATCTGATATATTCTTAAGGAAATTATTAATGTACTAAGTAGTGATATTTTTGATACTGATTACTGAACCAAAGATTCGATTACCACCGTACCACCACCAGACAAATACTGTGAGATGACAAAAAAATATTTTGATACAAGATTTAATTTATCATATGTATATATATATGTATATATAGACATATATGAGTATATGTATATTTTCATATATGAGTATGTTTATCAGCAGTCGGGCTTACCCTAGTTTGGGGTCTACAGATCAGAAGTGTATAAAAAAAAAGACGAAAAGAAGAAAGATAAGGAAATTACAAGACGTACTTCTTGTCTTCTTGTCACAAAAGTAATTTGGGTTGGCCCGTAATAACTGTGGCTGGCTGCCTGATTACTTCTTGGGCATGAAGTGTTTAAAAACGAATTGAAAGAACAAAGAAAGAGATCTTTATAGAAGAAAATGGGTAGGGACATGAATCTGGAGTAAGTTTCACTACAAGTCTCGGAGTAGGAAACTTGACTTAAACTACAGGTAGCTTGCAGAAGCTATAATCGCGTACCTGCCTGAGTACTCCTACTGTTGTACTACTTTATCAAACTTCATGTAAAACGGACATACGGAGAAGAAAGGAAATAAGATAAGATAATTGATATGATTGGGTTAATATAAAGTTTTATTGCCATTTTTATATATTTGTACTTGAATACAATAACTTTTTGTATCTTTTTTTTAGACATGAGGACAGATGAAAAGCCGGGTCACCTGATGGTTAGCGACGACCGTCCATGGACACCTGCTAGTCGAAGACTCGTAAGTGCGCTGCCCGCCTTTGAGTGATGAGGGATTGGGGCCAGTGGTGGCGTGAAAGAGGAGAGAGGGATGAGGAAAGCGGAAATAGCAGTGAAGGAGGTGGGCCTCTTTAAACCTCAATAAATTGCGGAAAATTCAACGCAAGCGTTGCTTCATAACCGCCATGCTTCATAAAAAAGTTCGTCTATGATTCGCTCAAGCCGACACGTATTAGAGTGGAGACCGCGATTAGGCAATCGTAATGAAGATCGGGATTTTTGGCGCTCCTTGTGGGGAAGGCGTTCGTCCAGCAGTAGCAGTAGGGCGGCAAACTGATGATGTATGTATATAGTTTGTAGGCATGATGTATTACCTAAAATCTAAACTCACGTATTTCATCATCATCATCATCAGTCTATCGCAGTCCACTGCTGGACATAGGCCTCTCCTATTGCACACCCCTTCTATCTATTTCCGGCTTCTCGCATCCAGCTCCTGCCAACTAGGTGAGTTTTTTATCTAAAAATACGAGAGAGATATCACAAAAACACATTGATTGTGTTTTTCTTATAATAAATAACCAAAATTCGACTAATAGATTAACATTTTTATAAGAAGCTAATGCAGAACATTCCGTCAGATTATTTTTTAAATAAATTGATGAAAGCTGTGTGGAGGAGGATCAAGATGTTGGAGTAGAAAAGGGCCACCCGTAACTATCCGTGGGTGTCGTAAGAGGTGATTAAGGCATTGTACTGTTGTCTGTAAGAAAGTATACAAAGTACCCGCTGACTACATCAAACTTGCCCCCTATTACGTAATTAGGAAATTGTTAATGAGTTCGTGTAAGACATCTCAATCAGGCCGGCTCGACCAGTGCGATACCACGGCCTCACAGAAAACCAGTTGTGAAGCAACGCGTTGCATTTCCCCAAAATGAGTGATGTTTCCGGAGGCCCAACTTCTCCACTCGTCTTTCCTCTCCCCTCATCCCCCTCTCCTCATCTCTCCTCTCCTCTTCCCCTCCCCGCATACACCATCCCTCATCACCCTAGAAGGCGGGCAGCGTACTTACGACTCTTGAATTGCAGGTGTCCATTAACGGCGGTTGTCACTTACCAGACCCGTCTGTCTGTCTGTCTGTCCCCCTATAGTATAAAAAAACCTAAAACAGAGCTAGTGATAGTATTCATAAAAACTAAAAATATGAACTAGAACAAAGTATTCCATATCATAAGCGCTGATAAAAACTGTATACATGTACGATGTATTAATGGATGTAACGGAAGCGCTGATTATTTCCAGATTTCCTAAGTACCTATAATGGCTACTAGACGTAGTTAGAGCAAGACTAGACCGCTACATAACTGTATTAAATATAGATGGAAATTGTGGTGTTTGTTTAAATAAAAATACTTTCTTGTGCATGCAAGATTGGTAATTAGCCAAAAAAAGCCATATGATCACCTTCATTGCACCTACCGCGATAGGTTGACATTGTTTTAAATTGTATTTATGTAATAAGTAAATGTATATTTAACCCCTAAATTGCTAACTTACATGTGGAATCCTAGAATTAAAAGGAGACCAGACTCGAAGTATATACTTCAAACTTACTTTTATTACCACACATTTTCTATTTACAAAAATTGACAAAATACAAGAATAGAATATTTTTAGTATTGTACATTATAGAAATTACAATAAATCTTTATTAAAGATTAACGTATTGTACAATGGGCGGTTTAATTACTAAAAGCGAACTCCATCAGACAACCTTAGGACGGATTTAGTGTCAGAAGTGGCTGGTAGCTGGACCATGCTACATATATTTAAAAATATATATAAATAAATATACAAAGGGTAAACTTTGGTTTAAGGTTGAATTTAGAAACCAACATAAAATTTTCAAAATATTACTTTAATTTTTTTTTTAATATCTTCTTTTATATATGTTATAAGACATACGTAAACCCATAGGTAAAATAAATACTTACGCAGATGAAACAAACAAAGAATTCTATCCAAGAAAACCGTGAAAGCCCGTTGTGTTCACGCAAAACTATATCGCACGCGATACGTTAACATTACTCGTCGGCATTCGTATAAAAACTATTGAAAGTAGCCACTGAGCTGTAGTGGAACTTTATAAATTAGCACTCACTAGTTATATTGAAGACTAGAGGATCTGGCATCTGAGAATGAAGAACGATTCGAATTTTCTATCGAAAAGGAAGAAACTCCCAATTTGATTCTCCATTAAAAAAACTGGCCTGTTGGTCTAGCAGTTAATCGCCCTGACAGTCGTTGGTTCCTACACAGTACAAAAAATTGTGGCCTCTAATTGTTGTCCAGAGTCTGGTGGTTGTTTGTGTCTGTTTGCATGTGTAATGTCCCCGTGACAAATAAATAATAGAAAAATAAGAGGCATTATTGCTGTTTTAAAAATATTTATCATTTCTTTGATTTAGAATTATTTTTTTTAGGAAAGATTTCTTTAAGGTTAGTAATTCAAATTTGAAAAAACATTTCAAATGAAAATTGCAAATTAGTGTACAAAGAATACAACTTTATGTATCTAATTTTTAAGTAAATACAAACTGTAATAACTAGGATTTATCAACATCTAGGTAGAGACACAAATTATGGTAAGAGCTAAGAGGATCATCCTCAACTTGTGCATGATAAGGCACTTGAAAGGGCACTCACTTTTTGTCAACCACAATTTTGTCCACAATAACAAGACAAATAAATACAAGTCTAAATAGTTACATTTTTGTTACATGAATATCTCGCATTAGAAATAATTCCTATATCGCAGGAGGCTTTACAAACATTCAATCAACGAACACAAAGAACACACCACTGACCACATCTCCACGTTCAGCAGTCAGGGTTACTAACCACTAGATCACAAGGTCAGAAATTCATATTTTATATACCTGCAGGGGTATGCAGAGAGAGTGAATCAAACCTACCTACATTGTGAAAACCATAACTCAGTTACACTTCAGTAGCACTATTTATAGTATCATGCCTGATAGATAACAGTCCAATCTCTTAGTCGCCGTTTACAACACCCACGGCAAGAGATGGAATGCCCTTGTATTACACCGTAAACCATAGATATTTCTTAAGTTCAATTTATATATATTTTTTAGTTCATTCGTTTAAACAGTTATCATATACATACTTCCCCAATTGTTAAGTTTTGTTCGGAAGTGGTTCCTTGTTGCGCACTTATTTTCTTCGTATGTAGACCGTGAAATGATAGATACAGGATGCATCGTGCCTTTCTTTCGACGAAGAAATGTGTTGGTGCGGTTATAATTAAATGTACTTAGTGGGTTAATTAGAAAATACACATTTGTTCATTCACATACTTGTAAGTAACGTGGAACTAGAGTTAACAGTAGAAAATAGCAATAAGCGTATATTTAGTTTTTGAGTAAATTATGATTTACTTTTCACCCCACTGCGCAAGAAGGTGTGTTATGTTTTGTTATAGGTAGGATTTGATCATTTTAAACATGAGATTTAAATGACACTTATCATTTAAATCGTGATACTAGTGGGAGTGAATAGGTTATTTTATAAGATTTCAATGTTATGCTTTCAGGTTTTATATTTTTTTAATAAATATCATCTACGTTGAGAGTGATACCAATAATTTAACGACAATAATAAATATAATAGTATCGAGTTTAATAGTTTTAAAACAAATAAGAAGCTTTTGAAGTTACATTACCTTTAAAACAGTAAAATAAATTTCTGATTTGAAATCATAAAAACCATAATTTTCTTAAAAAATATATTAATAAACTTAGCATTATTTATAACCTTGTAGGCTAAATACGAGTACATTCAAATTTAATGAAAGATGGGTTCAGTGATGACTAGTCCTAACAAAACTATTAAAGAAATATAAGAACTTAAGCAATACTTACTTATAATTAAATAAGACGAGCTTTAAATATAAATAATAACTGTAAATAATATCGTAAGCTTAGGGCTACGTAGCACCAAAGTATATGAGACTTGATTCGACCTATTCGCAGTTCAAGGATTATCCTTTATTTTTTTACATATGTATGTGTATAGTACCGTGTATTTTTAGAAGAAGGTCGAATTGCTCACAGTTTAGGGGGGCTCAAATTAGAAATCCTCTGAGTTTTCAGTAATTTCCACAGGGAATTCTATTTATAAAGCATAAAAAAGTAATCAAGATTTTAAATGAATTATTTCTTTGAATTTCTTCTTATAATCTTATCATAAACGAATCTTAATATAAATTAGAGCTAAATTATCTAATAATATATATACCACAATAATTCACAATTATCTTATATTAACAATGACACTACGAAACTTAAGAATGTCTTATACATAGATATTACATAATTATTTGGGCAAATAGCATTACTTAGAGGCAACTATAAGAATAGAGTGATTTGGACCTAACAGATGCCTTCTAATATGGAATTAATAAGCCATAATATTTTTTTATGTGTTTTGTTAGTTCAAACTTGCTAATCTCTGGAACCATCAGTCAGAGATGTATTTGATGAGCTATTTGTTTAAAATGGCGAGAAGTAACTGGTGGTACGTGTGACGATAGAAAACCAGTTCAATACCATTATACGTCCAGTCCTAATTGTGTCACTGAAACTGGGGTGTTTACTCAGAAGTATGTCCATACCACCAAACTTGCTGAAATGAAGATGCTGAAGTGGATGTGCAGCGAAACCAGTCTGGATAACATCCGCAATGAATACGTGCGAGTGCGACATTTCCAAAGAGATGCAGGGAGGTAGGCTGCGATGGAATGTTCACATGAAGAGGTTGCCATCTGATGATGTAAGCAACTTGAAGGAGTGCAAAGTCACCGAAGAATGCGTAAAGGGTAGCGCGAAGTGGACAAGGTAGATAAGAAAAGCAGACCCCACCACCATGTGGGGTAACAAGCTTTAAAGAGAGAGTCGCAGTCACTTGTACTCGTTGGCTGATATTAAACGGGGAGCATTAACATAGCTGAACCGGTGAAGAAGTGTATACAGAATATTGTTATGAAGTCCACATCTCTCTATAGAGAAAATTTACATCATATGTGCTGAAATGCGCTGACAATACCTCTTTCATTGTATAAGATAAGATAATATTTATTTGTATAAACACGTGTATACATACAAGGACGTGGTTCACTTGTATTTAGCGGTTTATATAGCAGCAAAAAAAAAGTAATTTAAAATTAAGTATATACAGTGTCAACAACAATTCTAATACTAAGTTTTTCAAGCACTTTTTGCATACATTGTTATTTAAGCTCTTGCAGTCTTTAGGCAGTTTATTAAATATTTTTCGAGCCATGTAATGCATACACTTATAAGGAGATGATAAGGGATCAGAAGATAGGAAAGAGGAAAGGGGGAATGAGGAGAGAGGGAATGTTGGGTCTCCGGAAACCTCACTCATTTCGGGTAAATGCAACGCAAGCGTTACTTCACAACCGGTTTTCTGTGAGGCCGTGGTATTGCGCAGGTCGAGCCGGCCCATTCATGCCTAAGCTTGGGTCTGTGATAATGTAACTGTAGCTGTAGCTATTGATTTATTTTATCTTTTCATGCTTTCATAAGCTGCCTCTATATGCTACCCTCTAAGTTTATTCACAAGCTTATCCAGTATTAATTGGAGTCCATTGAAAGGTTCTCGCGTTTCTGATACTGACGTCATCTCTTGCATCATTAATGCTTTCCTTTTTGGTCACAAAGAGTCTCTCTAGTCTATCTCTTAATTCTCCAGGAGTGATTGGTGATGCTGTAGTCGGGTCTGCTGATTTCTCACGATAATAATGGTCTTGAGGTGGTTGACGGCGGTAATAACCTGGAAGAAAACATTTAATATAATCTCTAACAATAGACATGAAAACAGAAAACAGACGGTTTTTAAACCGAACCGGCTCTAAAAACCGAAGAGACTGCATATCACTATATTTTTCTTTATTTTCTATATTTTTTTTATATTACTTGTAGATCAGGTAAACTAAAACTTTAAGACGTAGGCTATGCAGGTCTATGCCTTTCTTTGTTCACTTAATTTTTAACCGACCTCTATACAAAAGTGACTGTGATCTAGTTATTCTACTAGGTTCACCTTACTGAGGGTCTGTTGTATGAAGCATGTATGAGTCTAAGAGTCCATGTATCAAACTTTCAGAACCAGTATAAGTATACCATAAAATAAGGATATCCCTAATCTCTCTAGAATAAGTACTTGACCAAGAATTCCGGAGATCGGGTATTGAGTAAATAAATAATATAGGTTTCTTTTTGATAGGCGTGTACTACCTTCATCTTCATCGTCACTTAACATCAGGTGAGTTGGAAGACAAACGTATTATATCAGACATAATGATTTTATTACAGACAAATCTAAGAATGTATAAAGAAATTCTAAGCTCTATTTTGGCACTCCAATAAAGCGTGAAACCTTAAAATACTCACATAATCCATTAAAAGACATTTTCAACTTTAAGTTTATCAAGCTAAGGTCCAGAATATTTAAATTGGAATATGTCATTGGAAGTCTTTGTTACAGTGCACCGGCAAGAGGTCGTTGCACCTATCGGAAACGGAATCGTTGTAAGTCACCGAGAGTTGACGCTAGATGTCGTTAAACGTTAGGCTTCATACAAAGTATTGAGTAATTATTTCATCGGCTATCAACAATGTCAGTAGAAGCCTTGAATTGGTGCATAATATTATGGTATCATAATTTTTCAAGAATATATTTTAAAAAATATGAGTTTAAATTATGTTGATAAGTCTAAAATGTACCTGATATATATAATAATATATTATTATATGGATCAGGTATAATATTATATTTCCAAAAGGATCAAAATTTTTAATATCTTCTTCTTTAAATACTGCGCACTTTCTATAAGAGATAAGAGTACCAATGAGTTGTACGAACGAGTTTAATGTAATCCATCACCTTCTAAAGGCTGCAGATATATACATTGCGTTCATAATATTCGTGCTCATTTACCTTCGAAATGAATTGCAAATTAACTTTGTACTAACCTGATGGGTGATGATCATGATGATCATGGTAATATGTAGCAGGTTCGTAGGAACTATACGGAGCAGAAACAGAATGTCCACCTCCAAAGAATGACCCTTGACTGCCAAATCCAGAACTGAATACAGTTATTGCTAGTAATGCCAGCTTAGCTAGTAAAAATGCCTTCTTACTAGCAATGAGTAATAGACCTAATACTAATGGTAGTAGAGTTGAAAGTTGGAATTTGAATCCAAGCAGGAATGGTACCAAAAGATTTCGAGCTAGAAGTCGACCTGGAACAGAAGCTCAAGTAAATACTAAGTATTAACTACTACCCCAATGCGGGCCAATCATCTTCACGTCGATGAGTATTTGAAATTTCTGCAAATTTGTTTTCATTAAAATTGTTAAATATACAAACTTAAGTGTATAACATCTGTCTATTACAAGTTCATTTCTCTATCAATAGATAGCGTGGTTTCAAGTTCATTGTCAAGTAAATTCTGAAACTGTTACTGGTTTAAAAGTTACTGAATAGATGGCGTAAACCATAAAATAAATTATTTTATTTATGAACTGATGTTAAAAGTAATGTGTAGGAGATATTTTTAAGTATAGTGAAGTTATGCCAAACAAAACAATCTAAGTTTTGAGGTAAATTTCAAGAAAATATTTTCTAGCGAAAATTATTGTAATTAATTATTTTTGTAGTTGGGAATATTTATAACAATTAAAACAAACAAGGCGAATATAATTTAAAAGTATAATGACATACCTGTAGAGACTTCGGCAGGTTGTTGATATGCTCTGTCCTTGACTCTAGGGTCCATAACAAATTCCAGTACACCATTAGCTAAAGTTGGTGCTATCCTCATTACTAATCCAGGATACACTTTACTCAGGTCCCAGTGAAGCGATCTCTTAGAAATTAGATGACTGGCATCTTCTATAATAGAGCTACAAAGAAAGTGTTAAATTTTAAAATATAGGTTACTTCCAGATGGGTCATGTAGGTTTCTGAATGGAGATTACTAGTAACATCGTGAAAAGTTAAAGATAAAAATAGAAGTAGCAAGTAGGTAATTAACACTTGTAAAAAGGTTTTTTTGCTTTTTAATTAACACTTGTAATAATCAAATTCGTTAAATTAGGCCGAGTTCTTATAGAAACTTCACCAAGTAGAAATGCTAAATAAGTAAGTGGTTAAGATTTACTGTATATAGGTGCTTTAATAACACTTTACAAACTTTAATTTAGGGTTTTTTAACTTAACCATGTAGGCATACATTTATTTTTATGTATTATAATGAACATTAAGTTTACCGAAAATCCATGGGATCCTTATCGAGAAAAGCTCCAATATCTCTAGGAGTTTTTTCATCTCTAACAAATGTCACACCCGTTGCTAAACTAAAGGATTCAGTTTCATCAAATGAATTTAATTTATTTAGTAGTTCTTTGCCAAAACACACACCAACTTCATTACCCCGTCTTACACTTAGACATTCGTTTAATTGAGATTGATCGATATTATTGCCTTTTAACTCTTCGCCTTCTTGAAGTTCAATTTGAATAGGAATCACTTCTATAACAAATATTTGAAAAACTACAAAAACAAAAGTATTTCTCGCACTCATGGTGGTTTTATTTAGATCATTGATTCACTTTCTATGAACACCACTAACCTGTTCACCTTATATATAAGTTTTGACAAAACAATATAAGTCCTCAGTACTTTATAGACTTTCTGCGTTATGTTCCGGTGAACTTTGCCATTGTTTGGGCTGTTACAACGGATTCTCATACAGAACAATAGGGTGAAAATTTGCCGAGGATAATTTGCGAATGTATATCTTTTGGAACAATCTCTAATTCTGTTACGATGCGTTGTGTAATACGTGTAATTTCCGATGTAAATGAAATTGTCTTTTTTAAATAGTTAATAAACTGAATGAATGACATTTAATATTCGTCTCAGAAATCAGGAACACGTTCGATCTGCAGATGTCCAAAATTCACTGCATGCCACTGTCAATAAATACCTGAACATTGAAGAGAACATATCATCAAAGACAGTCCAGAATATACCATCCTGGAGCAGATATACGACCTGCAAACCTTCAAGAAAAGAGCGTACTCCTACCTAAAAGGCCGGCAGCGCTCTTGTGACTCTTGAGTAGCAGGATTTCCGTAGGTGGAAAGTAAGAAAACAAAAGAATCAAAATAAAATTTAGAAAAAGGCAGAAAGAATATTACAAATTGTCGTCTGACATAAGAATCTCTATTATAACACCTATAATAATAAAATGTAAGACTTAAATGATGAGATAAATATTTATTGAGTAATAATAAACTATAAGACAACACGCTTTGACCCTTTGGGAGCAGAGTAGTGGTCATAAACGCAGGTGAAACTGCGGAGAAGCGCTAATTCGATTACATACATAATTATATGTATGTATGTAGCATGCGTGAGCACAGATAAGAAACTGAAACACGTATTATATTATATTTTGACTTTATTATCAGTAAATAACGTTACATAGATTTGACGGTACTTGACTAGCCCGCTGGCCCGGCTTGTGGTTAGTGACAATGACTGCTAAGCCAGAGGTCGTGGGTTCGAATCCCACCCAAGACAAAAATAAAGACATTTGTGTGATGTACACGAGTATTTAGTCGCTATCTGGGTGTAACTTATCTATAATCAGTATGTATTTAGAAATATATAAGTACGTTTGTGAGCAGTCTAATTACTAAGAGGTCTGAATTAATTATTATTATAGAAGCTGGTATAATACGCGCGCACATAATATGCGCTAAAAAGCCTTTGACCCTGTATTATCTCACAAGCTTTTTTGTAGTAATTTACATAAAACAAGCTGTCACGGAATTCTAATTCTTATAACATATAACTCAAAGTCCAAAATCATTTCAATATGAAGCTTAAGTCTAAGAGGGAAAGTGTTTTTTATTCATTCAGAGATTTAGTAAAAGCGACTGCCATAATTTTAATTTTAAATTATTTCATTAATAAATAGTAGCCATCTTTGAAGTAAGTTAGCCATTACTATGTAATTCATTTAGAACGGAGAATATAAATCACTTGGAAACAGATAATTTCTCTTAAGGCCGGCAACGCACTTGTGACTCTTGAGTTGCGGGTGTCCATGGGCGACGGTAGTCACTTACCATCAGATGACCCGTCTACTCGTTTGTGCACTATCGCATAAAAAAAAATTAAGGGTAAAGATATGCCGACATGCGCGTTAACAGAACTACAAGAAAGTACATTAAAAGTCTATCAAAATGCAACAGAAAGGAGTATTTTAGGTATAAAAAGAAGGAATAGAGTTTATAAGAATTTAAAAAGAAAACAAAATAAAAAAATAAAAAATGCACACCCAGTCTACAGACAGATTAAATGGCGATGGACGGCACATATGTTAAGGGAAAGTAGAGAGATGTGGACTAAGTAACTACTACTACTATTTGAAAATTGGGAAAATATTGAAAGGGAACGGGAAGGATAAGGAAAGGGAAGGTATCTTGCTTATGGGTAGGTTTAGATGTGAATGCAATACTCGAGGACCGTAGACAGATGCAAGCGCTAGAGCCTATTAATGTTATAGAAATAGTTTTTATCATTACCAAACATCACACCTGGTGCTTTTTTAATGTTTAGAAATAAACAATACAAGCAATTTAAAGAAATCCTTTTTTTATCTGATAGGAGGCAAACGAGCAGACGGGTCACCTGATGGTAAGTGACTACCGCCGACCAAGGACACCCGCACCTCAAAGCCTTTAGGTAGGAGTGACTGAGACTTTTCTTAAAGGTTTGAAGGTTGCATCCGTCCGCAAATACGGCAGGCGATAATTTGTTATACAGGCTGGTTGTGCGAGGCGAAAAGCTAATATTAGTTAATAAGTAAAACATTTTATTCTGTTTAAGAATTTTGTTAATGGCAGGCAGGATTACGTATGAAAAAACATATGTAATCAATTTACAAAAACTGATTTAATGATAACTAAAATAACAATAATAGATATGCCTATTTTGATGGCTAAATGGGCGTGTTCTATTTATAAAGAACTGTTGCACTATATTATGAACCAGTCCTGTTCAAGCAGTTATTTAGTTCATATAAAATTTGTAGGGATATCAATGAAGTGACATATTGCATGTGTTTATGACCTCTGCGAATGTCATTAATTAGTCATCGACGCTATGCTTTTGCTGCCGTCGCCTGAGGCCCGGTGACTTTCTGTGTCTCATGTATTTTATGTAACCTCCCCCTCTTTACTCTTCCACGCGTATCGACCACTTCAATCTTACACCTATGTACTCACCTTCAAACAATAAACTACCTTATTTAAATTGCATAAGAGTCTTTATAACCTAACTTTACAATTAAAGCTGTCAATTTTAAATTGGTACGAGTAAACCACGTTTAGAGTTCACACACCTTTACGAGAGTATTCTGTTTTAGTGATACTATGAGACTTTATCTCGAAGTAGTAAAGTTTAAAATCGTTTGATAGATAAAACATGGAACAGGTATTTGCCTTGACCATCTTACAAATTTATGTTTACTACTGTCATATTACAATCTGAAGTATCTTGAACAGTATTTTTATTACATTAGAGTTCAAATTATTTAATTCCAATTGTCGGGAAGTGTTATTTTATTTTTGTTATTTGTTTTAAAGAAAATCGTTGGATGTAAACCGGACACAGGAACGCGTGTGAAGTGAAATTTCTTTTTTCTCTCTTTTCGGAAAAGGATGTTGTTGGTTGATTTGACACAAATATTTGAACAGTTGTTGGCCCATATAGTTTCATTTAATTAAGAAATGCCGTTTCTAAGTTTAATTCACTTAGAGCAGTTACGTCTTATCTGATTGATTAACGTACGGACGAGAATTTGAAAAAAGACGACTGGTTTGGTTTAATCTTAGAACAAGAGACACGCTCTTTGTGTTAGTAGTTATTTAAAAAGTTAAGTTAATCGAAAGTAGGAATAGTGACGAATTATATAAAGAATTGAAAGATCGGATTTTTGTTCCTCAGTTTTCATGTTTTAATATGATAACTATTAGGTTTGAGGACCCGAGTTCTACTTTACTATCTATATGTTTCAGAACGAAATAAGGCACAAAATACACTCTAATAGGAAGGTAAAAACAGGTAGTTCCTTTTTTAGTTTTTCTCTAAAAGACAACTCCCGCATTGGGAATAATTCCTGTCACTTTGGGAATGATTCCTGTGTGTCGGGAAACTTGACAGACACTCAAACAAAGGATAAAAAGATCAACAAGACCCAGGATAACTATTTGTGGATAACACAATTTTTTAACTCGTGTGGTAACCCACAACTTGTAGCTCAGCTGTCAGGATACACAAAAACTAAAAAACGTAACTTTACGGTACAGAATTATAAAATGTTTGTTCTAATTTAGTTACTATTTATCCGGAATGTTTCTATTTATTTATTTTTTTAATTTGGTGTTAATCCGTGTTACTTTTTTCATACAAGATTTCTATTAGATTCTGTTTTTTTTTTAAACATAATTAAGTTAGTTAACAAGAATAGTGGAGTAAAATAGGGTGGCCCCATCTCTTCCCGGTGGTGTCATAAAAGGCAACTAAGGGATCGGACTGTTATCTATCAGACAGTATGTATACAGTCACACAGTACCTGTTGGACTGCAATAGGCAGGAATCCTATTATGTTAGTGGGAATAACTTGTAACTTGTAAAATGTGGATTTTTATTTTTTATGCGTTGGGGGGATAGACGAACAGATGAGTCATCTGATGGTAAGTGACATCCATGGACACCTGCAACTCAAGAGTCGTAAGTGCGCTGCCCGCCTTTGAGGGTATTGAGGGATAGGGGGATGCAAGGAGGGTAAAGAAGAGAGGGGGGATGAGGAGATGGGAAAGAGGAGAGGGGGATGAGTGGAGAGGAAGTAGGAGAGGGAGAGTTGGGCCTCCGAAAACCTCACTCAATTTGGGGAAATGCAACGCAAGCGTTACTTCACAACCGGTTTTCTGTGAGGCCGTGGTATCGCACCGGTCGAGCCGGCCCATTCGTGCCTAAGCATGGCTCTACAACTGTTATATTTTAATTTACCTCTGCCTATATACGTAAGTATTTTTAATTTATAAAGTAAATACTCGTATAGAATACTTAGATTAATGTCATCATACATTTTCATGCTAATAATATATTTATATATTGCACGGAACGGGTAACCGAACTGTCACGTTGTAATGAACTCTTTCGCTGCAGCCATTTATTAATCAATCAGTCATTTTCAGTATCAAACACATCTCTGCGATGGCCTTCTGACGTACTGAACCGGACATCAAACGACTTTTCATTCATTACTACCTTAGTATTAAGTGGCCCACTTCCGCTCTCACCAAACTTCCGAATATAAAATGCTTATGAGGCAATACCATTAACTATTAGAGATATTTACGTAACAACATCCTGTGTTATATATACATTGCTGTGTACACTTTCTCAATTTGCATACACATAATATAAGTTGACGACTTCAGAGACGGTGCGCGTACTATTGTGTTGTAATGAAGTACGCCAAATCGTCGTTGTTTGTTAAAAAAATGGCGTTGTAATGTAACGTATGTTAAATGACATAACTTTTTGGTAAGAAATGTAAATTAACTGTAGATGTATTTATTATTTCTTTATACCTTGCGGTAAGTATATCTTGTGGCTCGACCGGTGCGATACCTCGGCCTCACAGAAAACCGGTTGTAAAGCAACGTTGTATTTCCCTGAAATGATGGACATCTCTGGAGGCCCAACTCCTGCTCTTATCTTTCCTCCCCTCATCCCTCCTCTCTTATTTCCCATCCCCATATCCCCCATCTCTCATCATCCTCATAGGCTGCACTTACGACTCTTGAGTTGCAGGTGTCTTTGGACGGTGGTTGTCACTTACTTTTTATTATATATACATATATGTATATTTCAGTCTGTAATATTATCTACAGAATATGTGTAAGTAATGAAATATTCTTAATAAATTGGACACCTGTAACTCTAGAGTCGTAAATATGCTGCCCGACTTTGAGGGTGATGAGGGAATGGGTGATGCAGGAAGGGGAAAGAAGATAAAAAAGGATGGAAAATGCAACGCAAGCGTTATTTCACAACCTTTCCTGTGAAGCCGTGGTATCTCACCAGTTGAGTCGGCCCATTTGGGCCTAAGCATGGCTCTACCACGGTTAGAGTTTTACAACAGTGTAACAGGTTTACAGTTTTATCCGGTAATATTGTATTTAATAGGTGTATTGTTATCAAAAGGCCAGCTTGACCGAAATAAAATCGGCCTCACAAAAACCGGTACACAAACAATGCTTGCATTGTACTACCGAGTGAGTGAGCGTGCCAAAGGCACAACTCTCTCTCTATCTCCTCTTTCCCCTTCCCTCATCATCCTCAAAAGCGGGCAGCGCACTTACGACTCTTGAATTGCACGTATCCATGGGCGGCGGTTATCACTTACTAGCAGTTGCCCGTCAGTTCGTCCATCAAACTATATTATGAAAAAAGTCACATTTACTTTTTGTTGCATCTTATGGCTGCTTATTAAAAGTATAATGCACAATTAGCTCTAGTTACAGTTAATATGTATTAATAAATATATTTTCATTTCACCGTAACTATTTCAAATATGTACAACACCCACGCAGTAATAATTTTACTTGTATTATACTCAGCCTATTCAAAATTAACAAAAGAGAGGTTAGGCTCTTTTTGTAATCAATTATCATGTCGTTATTATTATCATAATTTTTAAAAAGGTTTACAATTTTAAACAACGTGTAAATATATGCAAAATAAATAAATATTGTTATTGTAATAGAAAGTATCAAATTAACGTATTTCTTTCTCTTCCCCATTTTTAACAAGACAAGCTTTAGAAAAGATTCTATTAAGATTTAAAATATGGACACACAGAACACGCAGATACCGGATAATTTTAGTTAAATACTGATGCAGCAGTCAGAATCACTAATCACTTTACTAGCAGGCTAATCACTCCATCACTATATGCAGAGTACTCCATATTGACAAGTCAATTTACAATCGTAGACACTGAGATAGTACTATAAGAGCACATGAATGAATGACGATATTTCATTAGCAACAATTTGCAATACATAGCTGGTTCCTATGCGGATGTGGTTGTAAATTTAAATAGAGCGTTGTGTAACTATTCTGTCAATCCAGTAGTGAACTACGAAAGTTTCTAGTAATTAGATTTCGGTGACATGTTTGCTTTGCTTCTAATACTTGCCATGTCTAGTATATTCAATGTGTTTTTTTTTAATTTTTTAATGGAACTGGGACTTGTTGGTCTCTGTAGGCCACACAAAAAAAAAACATGCTTAACCTCTATTACAATGAGAGCATCATCAAAGTAAATGCCAATGCCTAATACCAATTACAAGCCACATCCACATTTAAACAATCTGTCTATGGTATCCTTTTAAATTGTTTAATATTATATGTATATTCGCACTTTACTTCACTATGAACAGGTAACAAGTAAAATAAGATTCACTTTAAAATAACGTAACTGACAGGAAAAGAAATCCACGCCCTCAATTCTTAAGAATAATTCAATAAGCGTATAAATTTAAATACATTTTGTCGTTAATTTCCAATACCTATAAATAAGTTAAGAAGAAATAACTTTACGTTGCGTTACGTAATTGATTAACAAACTCATCGAACAAACTACTCCTAACACTGAGGTGTCATTCTACAAGAAGTTATATTAATATTACCTAATATATCCCATACGTACATAAGTTAAATTATTTTCAATTCTCTACATGAAAACAGACTGATCTCTACATATGGGGTACGTTTTTGAGTGTAGGTTAAACTATATTAATCCTTGTCTATATGTACATATCTAAATACTAAAAACCAAAAAGTGGGGGGACTTTTACAGTTGCATTAGGTTACAAGTGACCATGGGCGGCGGCTGTCTGACTAATCAGTTGTCTAACCCCTATCTCATAAAAAAACTACATACGAGTATTATATAACCTTAATAGAATACAAAAACTACTATTTATTATAACGATTCGTTTAATTTATCTCATTTCACTTGATAATTAGTGTTCTAGATTTTTGCAACGGTGGTGAATAACGTTCCATTCGAATGAACTCTGGACCATTCATGGTTTAGTATGGGTGTAACGGACGGTCTTTTTATTTATAGTGTCTTGCGGACTGGCCCAGTTTGCAAACCAACCGTAGATGCTAAAGATGTAATGGAATAATAACGGTATTATTGTATTGAATGGTTAATTTGTTGCTAGTTAGAGAGCTCTGACTTCTTAACACCAGTCAGTTCGAGTTATTAGTAATGCGAACTTGACTTGCTTAAGCTTTTGCGTATAGTCCCCAATACATCTGTATAAGCAATTGTATGGCAAAATTGCCCGGATGGCGGAAAAGGCCTGCCCCCTATTACGTAAATGGGACTAAATTATTTGACCAAAATGTGAGCGTTAATTACGCCTCTGCTTACTCCTTCAGGGAGTGAGTGTATGTAAGAATTTGTCTACTTTTTTGTGTAACTAATTTTAGTTACTTAATGAATAATGATGAAAAACAGTTTAATATTTGTTTGTTACATACTTACATGCATAGATATATCACGCCTGTATTTCGAAAGGGGTAAGTACAGACGTAACGCAGACCTTTTACCAGCTGTAGTTTATTCCACTTACGTGCGAACGATAAAGGCAAGCCTACTGCTGTGGACTGACATTTTCATCGTCCAGCATTTTGGGAATAATATGATAAAATAAAGGGTAAATCTAATAGAAAACGAAGGATGATAGGATAGAAGAAAAGTGAAATGGCTTGAAAGGATTGATTGAGGAGTGTAAGCAGGCTCTAGCAGGTCCGGGTTGCATGCCATTTATGTTGAACTGACTGATGCAGGGAATTCTAAGTCCTCTAAGGAAACTAAACAGTTTGTTCTTTACGAAACTATAACAAAAAATGTCATTCCGCTTGTTAGCGGAGTAATTCCTAAGAGAGATTATATAATATAAGCCCTTCTATTGGTAACCATAGTTTCAACAGACTATCCAGAAATTAAAAGAAATAGTTAATTTAAATTAATTATCATAATCACCATCACTAGATCCACTTAAAAGAAGAAGAAAAAAGATAAGTACCTGCCTGTGCTAAACGTAGACCTAATAGGTGTAGTGATAAAAACAAACCTTTGACAGCAGGTAATTAAACAAGCAGTTACCAAAATACATTTATTAAACTGTAGGTATCCATAGTTTATACAAACATATTTACATAATTATGTATTTAGATCGTAGACTTGAGTGAAAACAATCCGCAGAGGACATTGAAACTTCATCACGCTCGGCGCTTCGCTAAGTAAATAGCGGGTTATTAACGCGCAAACGGATTTGTGTTTATAACATGTTATTTAATTTCAAGTTACAAAACGTAACGTGATCGAATTAGAAATGACTAGATTTGCAGACGAACGCAGGTTACCGACATGCGATAGTCCAATTGATCAGCAAAGTTAAGTGGCAATAGATATAGCACGATAAACAGATGACCTGTGACGCTGAACAGAGAGAGCATCCCATGAAGCTGTAGATGTAGCTGTATAATATATTCAACGATATTTAGGTACATAATTAGCCGTGTGGTATTCTTTTTAAACTATAGGGAGACTGACGAACGGACGGGTCACCTGATGGTAAGTGACTTACGCCGCCAAGGAACTGAGTGTGTAAAGAGTGCTGTCCGCCTTTGTTGGGGAGACGGGGAAAGAGGGGAATGGAAAGGTTTATAAATTAAGATAAGATATCATTGAACATAGACAAATCAACTGAATCTACTTAATAGTAGATAAAGTGATGGTCGTTATAATGCCGTCGGTGCATATTTTTTTAATACCTAGTTATAATGTTAATGTTAGCAATATTATCATGGAACGCGAAAACAGAAAATAATGAATAAAATAGTATCTGGTTGGATGGAGTAAACTAGAGAAACCACATCTTCTAGTCGCTGTCGTAAGAGGCGATCGAACTGTCCGACTATCAGACAGTATGTATCCAGTCACAAAGAGCTTGATTGACGCAATAGATTTGCCCCTTATTACGGTACTGGGTCAAAATTCGAATTGGCATAATGTGAGTGTTTTATACATCTCTACTTACACAGGCGTAAGCGTATGTATGTATGGCAGGCGAAAAATTATTTATTACATACATTGGAATTTTATTAAAGCATTAGAAATATTGAATTCATCTCGTTTATCCCCTATATAATGATAAAGAAATACAAAGGATAATGAAATAAAAATACTACGCTATAACAAAGTCAAAAGTCAAAGTCAAAGCATTTATTTCAAATAGGCCCAATAGGCACCTTCGAACGTCTAAATTTACATTTAAATAGAATTGATTCTAGTCGCCCATTCCAAAATGTAGTTTCGTATGGAGAAGAATGGCCAAGAAACTCCACCGTTACTCTTTTAAAATGTTTTGTTTACATACCAAACATACAATATGTAATTAAAATTATGTGTGAAAACGATGCACCCAGAACAATATCACTATACGACGACTCAGGCCTGATTCTGCTAGGGTAACTAGCAGAATCAGGCCTGAGTCGTGTGTGTGAGAGTGTTCCGAGCTCGCCTTATCGATTTGGAGGGGGGTAAGGGCCCCATATTCCATGGAGGTCAAGGCTTCATTCTTAGGGTATCCCAGGTACCCTGCGATATAGCCATTGTGACGGAACACCGTGTCGTTTTAGTTTGTTCAAGTCCTACATCTTAGGGTATAAAAGGGTAAAAAAGAGGATACAGGCATGAGCGTACATACATACATATGTATGTAAGGTTATAGTGACATTTAATTATAATGTTATATAATAAGTAACACATGTATAGCAAATATATACTAATTACACAGATTTTCTAGAATCATTACGTATTTCAGAAGTATTACAAAAGAAAAACTTATTGATTATTTTTATATTACTTTGACGTTATTGCTTCTCACGTCCATAAAAGTGGTTCGTTCGATGCGTTGTAACCGTTAAGTCATGATAACAAACTGTTTCAAACATGGACAGAACGCTTACGCAAAGTACAGTTACTAAAGAAAATGTTGAACCACTTTGGTTGGAGATAAAAATTGTTGATTGAACTTGTGTTGATAAAAATTAAGTAAAGCATATATGTATATAACAAATGGAATACTTAGTTAGTTTAAGTGAAGGCGCCATACAAATCGAGAAAAAAACTACCCTGTTACCCAAACCAATTAGGCACCATGTACCCATTATATTAATTTAAAAAAAAAATATAGTCTTTTTCACTTCGGGTGACAAAACGATTCTAACGACACCACACACATTCAAATCTGTTCAGGAATTTAGAAGCAAACATGAAATAAAGAAACACACATATGTACGTACATAGACTTTAAAGAAATTACATTCCTTGTTTGGCACCCTAAATTACTTTCAATTTTATAAAATTAATAGTTTACACATTTAAGAAAGCGACCCGAAAAATGAAGGCCAGTGTTAAAAAAAATAGTAGTACTTCATGATATAACAACTTCCTTAAATGTTATGGTTCTAGGTTAATAAAAAATACGTTATAGGTATTATTTTACTGGACTGCCAAAATTAGACGCTTAGTGGCCATATTGCTCGAAAGCGTTACCTTATAATCTTATTTAATTCGACTTTAAAGATTACAATAACATATTACTCGTATCTCTAAGTTTATACATTAATTTAAGCTGAATAGCCCAAATAATCGATACATAGCTTCAGCTATATTATGTTTATATTTTATGTAGAAGATGATACGTGGTTAAGTGCACTAATACTATAGATAATTTTTAAATACTCCTACAACCCAGTTTTTCCTTCTTTTTTTTTAAACATTATTGAAAATTTTTATATAATTAATATGATTTTGAAAAATATTGTTTAATTTTATTGTTATTTAATGGATTCAAACACAGCATAAAAATAGTTCTTGAATTAATATTCTTAATACTGAATACAGTATCGAATTTTTTAAACGTATTAAATTATTTATTATTATTATATAACGTATAAAAGTTATTACGTATTAAACGTATTAACGTTATAAGACAAAACATATTTTGTTCATTTTGATTGATTTGTGATTATCTTTTAAAGGTGCAATATAATTTTATGAGATGTTTAGTCGATCTTTGAGTGTTACTTTCTGCACTAGTAGAATACAGTAGGTGTTCTACAAAACCTATTTCTTCCGAGTTTCTTACATCGGGAATATGATAGCAAGTCTTTCATTACAATCAGGGCTGTGCTGTATGTAGTTTGTTAAATAACACGACATCTATAAAAGTACTTTATTAACTTAAATATTCTAATAATTACTTACTTCTGATAGACATATTTATACATATGCACGTATAAGCTAATAGTAATAGTTTTTTTGATGTATTTAGTAACTATACATATAATAAAGAACTCACGAAAATAAAGACTATTACCTATTAAAGTTACCTACATATTTAGAAAACTCAAACCATTTATAAAATCGAAAAATATTCCCAACAGTACTGAACTGCATAAATGCATAGCTACATCCCTCTATGCACTCAGTCTACCGTGAAAATAAACGCATAAAAGCGAATGAATGCTCTAGTTATCTACAGTGCCCATATAGATCACCAAGTGCAAACATCAATATGGTGAAATACCTTCTGATATTAACCCTGGCAGCCGTGGCCACAGCCCGGACTGCCACAACGTCACAAAACAAACTAGAAGGTAGAAGCTCAGATGATACTTTATTAGGAGATTTGAAACTAGCATACGATACATACAAAGACTGCAGTGAATCAGACATGGCACATTGTCTGAAGAGGAAATTGGCGAAAACTCTGACAAGGCTATCGAAAGCCGATGAAGTGAATTTGATTAATGGAGTAACGGTGACCAAAGATAAAGATGTCAAATTTGTTGAGAAGGAGGAGGCAATTCCTAGAGGGTTGGATGATGGGTCATTAAATAACCTGATTTTGGACAAGGTCGTAAATTTCATGAGGTCCCATGTATTCCAGGTTAGTTGTATTTGTTTTATTGATTTGAAGAATATTAAAGTAATCGCTGTACTAAAAAAATCTTACGCTACCTTTTAAGATAAAAATAGTACAATATCTTCATAGAAAATAATCATATCATGCCCATTGTTGACAAATTGAAGTATTACTTAATATATTTCATTAATGCACATATATTATATATAAGATAATGGCAGCAATAATGAATACTAATAATACTTTATTTGAAAAGTAAAATGTGTAATACTAATTACATACATATATGTACATACGCTCACTCCTGTATAACTGAAAGACTTGGCAATAAACCCCCAAATTTTACATTTTAATGATTATTTATCTCACAAATGCACTTCTACTTAACTTAAAATTGTGATAGTATAAACTACACTAAAGTGGGAGAGAAAAGTTTACGTACAGTTGAACTATCCAACAGTACGTACAAATTACTACAGAGTTGATTGAATAGTGTCTCCACGTATATTTATTTTTCACTGTTGTGTTATTTTATATACATATATGTATATTGTTATTACTAGATTTCTTTTAAAACGACTGCCGACCTAAGGAACCCTGTTAATTGTGATCTAGAGACCTATAAAAAATAAAGTAAATAATGGCATACACGATAATTGACAAGCAACTCGTTATCATATTTTGATAAAGCTTTTGTACAGATACCATATTTTTTCCAACGAGATCAGTCAGTTCTATTCAATTATCGACAAAGGCAAGATATGACTATTATGATCGTTGACGTTTTTGTAACAAAAAAACGTGGTCCAGTAGAGTAACACGCGATCTCTTCCCGTGGGTGTCGTAAAAGTTTACTGAGAAATCGGACTGTTATCTATCAGACAGTATATATACAGCCATACTGTGTCTAGATAATGACAGTAGGTTAGTACCCTATTAATTAAGTGGGACTAAAAGAAGACTAATAGAGTTGCCTCCTATGACGCTAGTGGGACCAAATTGTTATTGGGGAAATATTTATTACACCTCTGCCTCTAGCCCTCGGGAGAGGATTGATTTTGATATAAATTTCTTGTACAATCGGCGGTCTTATCAATAATAGTGATGTCTATTTATTTAAATATACGCTTTTATTCACGTGTGTATTTCGGGATGCCCGACTAGTTTCGGTCCCGACAGGAGACCTTTCTCAAGGAGTAAGTCGAACAGCCGCGACGGTACTGGACGTCACACTAAAAGAAATCTAAACCAGATAACTTTAGGGTAGATTTGGTGATAAGAGTATATACTACTTTCACCTGTGATCATGTCGGGTATAACTAGATCGGTCGGCTATAACTAAATAAAGACATAGCTACAAATAAATACAGTCATATCCACCCATATACAACATAAAGTCGGTAAAGATATTACCTAGCGGATTAATAGTCGTTGATTGATATGAACTGATACAAAAAAAATATGCGGATTTCATTTTAACTAAGCACTACTTTGTTTGTAAAAAACATTCAAACACTTATCGATATTCTAATCAAAATCTAAATGCGTAGGTAATAGGTTAGGTTCTAATAAGTACTCTCATCATCATATGGATCCTGACTGCTAAGTCAAATATCGATTGCGCGATTCCACCTTAGACACTAGTTGTGTCTATCCTCAAGAAGAAATATACTTCTGCGTATATAAGTGACGACATTAGTTTAAGTAAAAATATTAAGGAATCAAAAGAAGCCCTAATGTGCCAAGCAAATAGGTGTTCTCTGTGTTCATTATTTGAATGTTTGTAAAGTCTCCCCAATACAGAAACCAATCTAAAAAGTGGATAATGACATCAGTGAATCATTTATCTCCCAGTAACAAAATGATTATTCATAATAGGATACACAAACATCAGAGCAATCCACTCCATCTAATCCGTCCATTTTGTAAAAGCGTGACTCGAAACACGTCGTCGCTAAAAACGACATACCTACCACCAACGCACCGTATCTGCTTTCCACTGTGGATCTTATAATTGCTTTCAATTAACATCTTCACTTTTTACCCGATGCGGTCTATTAAGCTCCAGTTTGTATCTAATTAGTCTGTGCGTGTTAATTATGATGCGTAGGTGAAAATCATCGTTTAGAGGCTCTGTTACTCATATTTCTTATGGCAGAAACGGTGGCCACAATGACAGATAATTATGTATTTTATTAGTCATTTATGTGTTGCGACTTCGTGATATTTTTGTATTTACTGTAATGGGTACATTACATCCCTAATTAGTCACGTTATGAGGATTTATGTAGGCAGATTTGTATTAAAAGGGATATTACTTGTACATATAAATTGGATGGTGTATTAAACGTTTTGCGTAAAAATATTTAAACACAAGAAGATCATGTATAAAGCTGCTTTTGCTGAACCGTAGTATCGTTCAATAAGTTGTGTTCTTGTTGTATTCTATAGATAGACTGATTGTAAAGATACATCTTTACAATCAGTCTATCTATAGAATAAAATGAGTTACATTCATATTTATTTAAATATACGTTTTTACTCACGTGTGGATTTCGGGGATGCCCTACTAGTTTCTAGAGTTTCTAGGGATGCGCGACTTTACCGGACGTCACACTCTCACGAGTATGAAGTCCGGCACCGTCGCGGCTTGACATCTTACTCCTTGAGAAAGGTTTCCTGTCGAGACCGAAACTAAAATATGAGTAGAACCGTATAGTCTATCTTTCACCGAACACAGAAAGGAGGTTATAGTGAGGCCTATCACGAGACAAGTTTTGCCGAAGGCCTTTTTTGGAGACAGCCTTAGTAGTAATCTTCATCACGAAGAGAAGTTTTACAAGAATAACTTTTTACAATATACTTATTTCAATAATACATATAGGGTTGATCATAGGCATCTCAAAGTCAAACTCATTACTAACCACAATTTATGCCTACTAACATAATATGGAGCGAGCCTATTGCTATCATTCGGTCACTGTGTGACTGTATATATACTGTCTGATGGATATAAGTCAACTTTTACGACACTGAATAAAATAAAAGGGGTGACCCTATTTAAGTCCAGTGAGAACTAGAAGCTATTAATAATAATGTATTTTAATTTACTGTGTATGTATATGTATATCAAGAAATAGCTTGTTGCCTACTTTCTTTCTTTCTATAAAAAATACAACTCCCGCACTAGGATTATTTTTTGTGTCCCGGGGGACCTTACAAACATTCAACCAACACCAACAAAGAACACCCAGACTCAGAACAACAATTTGAGGATTACACAAAGTGTTGTTCCGTGCGGGGATCGAACCAACGACACTCGGCGCGGCAGCGTGGTGGCGAGGTGACCACTAAAACCGCTTCGCCATCCGTGCAGGCAAAGTGTCAAAGTCAGAGCCAAGTACTGGTTTATCAAAATAAGCATGTAGGTGTCAACCTCGCCAAACGTTTTAAAGCAACTATTACAGTTAGCATCATGCTTTTCATCAAATCTCGTGAGGTATGGCAGGGTAGAAGCAAATAGCGTGCAGTTATACATGCTAACCTCTAAGTAACGCGTGAGTTTATGAATGAAAAATATTTAAATTGTTGTTACACGAATACAGACATAGTTTTCACCGTTTTAAGGAAATACAACAAGGATATAGAATCGATACACACGCGTTCATTTATTGGAATAATTGGTTTTGTATTCATAAGAATTTTGTACAGTTGCACGTGAGCTTGAAATTAGTGAGCTGTATCAAATATCACTTATAGCCATGTAATGAGGAATGAATAGCAACAGAGGAATTAATACTGAAAATAAATACTATATAATAATATAGTGTTTTACGATCTTTTGTATACATGTGATATTAGCAATGGGATTTAGTAGTCACATATAAACAACAGAATAAAGCAACGAAAATCACCTTATTAATAATACAAGTAAACAAGACTTTTGAGTGTGAGTTCTGTATGTCTGATTTTGATTAATTATGTCTAACTAATCAAAGAAAAATATTTTTAATTATTTATTATTATTAATAATTAATATGTTAATCACTTTTATTTAGTAAGAACAAAAATATACTAATAATATGTAACAGAAAATACCAGCTTTAACTTTAGCCTCTGACAGTTAAGGGAAAAATCTCGTGAAGTATTCAAAAGCTTCCGAGTCCTTACGAAGAGCTGAATAAATTGCTTCATGTTTATTAATTTTATCAGCCTTCACAATCGGTTCATTCTTGACATTATGTTTTAATATCTGAAACTTGATCCGTTTAAACCATGAGTGCTGCTTGTAGTGAAGTGCGTTGGCTCTTCTATTCCATAAGCAAAGACAGCATGAATACTTAGTGTATCCGCCTTGCATTTCCACCAGATAACCTTCCTACAACCCCTCCAAACCCTCGTCTTTTGCGTGCTAAAACCGTCTTTCCTCAAAGTGTCTGCCAAAATCTTTAAATATTAAGTTTTCTCAGTAAAATGTACAAAAGCCAAAACTTTATTTACTATGAATGGAGCCTCTGGTTACTTTCCGTAGCAGACAATCAGAAAATGTTCATTTCCACCTTCACCTGATGGTAACTGACTTCCGCTGCCTACAAGAGTGCTGTCCGATTTTTAGGGTAGGGGAAAGGGATGGAAAAGATACGAAGGGAAAGGATGACTGGGCCTCCGGTAACCTCACTCACGCGGTCACTTGATGGCGATATATTTGCCATTTGCAAAATTTAGAGTCTATTACTCTAAATGTAACATCATTATTATAAGAGAGTCAACTCAGAATCGAATGCTATAGAAAAATATGGTTTAACGTAACGTGAGCAAATTTCCTCACTTATAGAAGATTAATACGATTCCCTCCACCGTTTAAAAAATCTGCTTCTAAATAACATTTTTTACTTAAAAACAAAAAATCTCTGAATTTCAGATCAAATTCCCAGCCGAAGATGTCAACGACATTCAAGGAGAAGAAGGTCGTAGCAGAAGGAAGAAACTCGCTCCTCTTCTGGCGATCCCTCTTCTCATTGGCGGAATGATGGTACCATTGGCTTTCGGCGCCCTCGCACTGTTAGCTGGAAAGGCACTCATTGTTTCGAAATTGGCCTTGGTTCTGGCCGGTATCATTGGATTGAAGAAACTGTTATCATCTAATGGAAATGGGGAAGCCCATGAAGTTGTTGTATCAGCAGGACATGCTGGCCCTGGGTGGAGCAGGTGAGATATCTATTACGCAATAATAATGCCTGTGACTTTGATTGAATGCATAGCCCTAACGGTTTATGCCTTAAAAAATTACTACGATTAAGAACCTAGGTAATCTATACTAAAGAAATCTATCTGTCTGTGCGTCTGTTAACTTTTCACGACTTAATGCCTGTATAGATTTTGTTTAAGTTTTGTATGGCGAAACACAAACCTCGCACAGAAGTATTTTATACTTTTGTTGTTGTTGTCATCAATTCCTTTCTGCTTTTTATCTCAATAAGGAGACAAAAAAGCTCAAATTACACTCTTAATGTTAAGCAGTTTACCTGATCTGTAACCCTCTTTATACTTTAATCTCCCAGAGGGTAGAGCAGAGGTCTATAAAACATACACAATTTGCCAATAAGAATTTGGTCTCACTAACGTAATAGGGGGCAAGCCTTTTGCCGTCAACCGGGCACCTTATGGCTGTATATATACTGTCTGATAGATAACAGGCCTAGCCCTTAGTCACCTTTTACAACACCTAACTTTGGAGGCTCTATTCTACTCCACTCAGAAACACATGTCTATATATAATATAATTAAAGCATGTTAATTGTCTATCAGTTTCTGCGTGCCAAAAAATATAGTATCATTAACTAAAATCCAACGGCGCTTGATTTTTAACTAAGATCTCGACTTTTCGTCTGGCGATGTTAATGGATGTGTTTATTGTGCACATTAAATGGTTTTGAACACTTTCACTTCTTTAATAATAGTATTTAGAAGTGAGACCACTTTAACTATCGACTAAAATTAGTGTTTTACGGCCCAAAGTACCACAAAATTCGTGAACCACAATAGCTTTTATATTTTCATGTGTTGTGTGTGTTCAAGTGTTGTATTTTCAAAGTCCACCTTTGTACAGTTTTGTTGCGAAAAGAAGTATTAAATAAAGTGTAAAGTGATTTCAATATTTCATCATCACGTGCGTTAAAGGTGAAGGAGAGAGAGTTCTAGAGGCTTTCTGAAAGATCAGAACCCGCATAATCAGCATGGTACAAGAGCTCCATGTCAGTAAAAACCGGTGTCCAGTAATTATAACAGGGGTAGAGCCATGCTTAGGCACGAATGGGCCGGCTCGACCTGTGCGATACCACAGCCTCACAGAAAATCGGTTGTGAAGCAACGCAAGCGTTGCATTTCCCCGGAACTAGTGAGGTTTCCGGAGGCTCAACTCCCCTTTCTTCGTTCCTCTCCCTTCATCCAACCTATCATCTTTCTTATCGAAAAAATTCCCCTACCTTTTTTACCCTTCTCGCATTCCCCGTCCCTCATCACCTTCAAAAGCGGACAGCTCATAACGACTCTCGCTTACAGGTACATGGGCTGTGGTTGGCACTTACCATCAGGTGACTCGTCAGTTCGTCCTCTTATATCATAAAAAATGTATTATTTCTACAATTCTTGTGATCAATCTTATGCGATTTTAGAATACCCTATTTGATTACATTTCCCACTCATTTCATTCGATTGATGAACCTTTTCCAGAGGGCCTGCAATATTATTTGGCTTCGTGAAAATTATCTTCACAAGTGGTCAATAAGTTAGGCAACCCCTGTGAAGGTGTAACAACTCTTCAAAATTGCCAGCCAAAACCCTGAAGTGATAACTCTCAGTAACTTTCTTTAGTCCATGAGTTGTAAGTCCAGTCATTGAAGTATGAATTTTGACAAAATACTTCTTCACACCAACCACATCAAAGTAATTTATTAAAAAAAAAAACTGTTTGTTTTTGTTTTAAAAGACAACTCCGCACTAGGATTTTGTCACGATATTTCTATGTCGCGGGAACAATACAAACATTCACACAACGAACACAAAGAACACCCAGACTCCGAACAACAATTTGAGGATTAGACAAAGTGTTGTCCCGAGCGGAGAACGAAACCACAACACCATCACTTAAACCGTTACGCCGTTCGTGCAGTGTGTCCATATTTCACCAAATTATTACTATTCAAAATTTTTTTTTTATTATTTTTAAAAAATGAACAAACAATGTAGAATAGTTAATCAATTAAAACACTATGGTCTAAATACAAATAATTAATTATGAAATATATTTCTTATCAATAAACCAAGGTTCAACAAAACGTTTGAAACTAAAAAAAATTAAAAGAAAATTCTTTCATAATATTTAGAATTAGTAACTGCGACAGGTTTTTGATGTCATAATTTAATAGCCACGTAGGTGACAAAGCAAAGCATTTTTACGACCCTTGTTTGTACATAGTCACTAAATTTTTGATGTTTTTATGTCTTTATTTTAGTTTTAGTGAAATGTAAATATTAAGGATTATATTAATACTTGATATTATAGATATTAATACTTGAGTGTATTTACGCTTAAAAAAATGGGTTATCGAAATAGGAACAAATAATTTACAAAGTGGTAGAGCCATGCTTAGGCACGAATGGGCCGGCTCGACCGGTGCGATACCACTTCTTCACTAAAATTCGATAATCGACTACATACTCGTACATAGCGTCCTCCCGCATCCGAAGGGGTAGAAGCAGAGGTGTATTAAACACCTACATTTAGCCAATGAGTCTTTATGGTCCACTAGCGTAATAGTGGGCAGACATATTGCCATCAACCGGGCACTGTATGACTCTATGTATATATACAGTCTGATAGATTACAGTCATATTCTTTAGTCGCTTTTTACACCCGCGGGAAGAAGCGCTTTTGCCTGCGCTTTTGCGCGCAAACGCGCTAGGAGGAGTCCGTATGTCTTACTAAAGCTGTTCCCGGATTCATTTTCATTCATTTTTTCAGTGGTAAAGCCATGCTTAGGCACGAATGGGCCGGCTCGACCGGTGCAATACCACGGCCTCACAGAAAACCGGTTGTGAAGTAACGCTTGCGTTGCATTTCCCCGAATTGAGTGAGGTTTCCGGAGGCCCAATTCCCCCTCCCCCCTTTTCTCTCCCCTCATTTCATTTCTCCTTTTTTCCTCTCTTCTTTCCGCTCCCTGCATCCCCCATCCCTCATCACCCTCAAAGGCGGGCAGCGCACTTGCGACTCTTGAGTTGCAAGTGTCCATGGACGGCGGTGTCACTTACCATCAGGTGACCCGTCTGTTCGTCTGTCCCCCTATAGTATAAAAAAAAAAAAAAAGTAATCTATAATAATATTATAAAGCTGAAAACTTCATTTGTTTGTTTAAACGCGCTGATCTCTGGAGCACAGACAAACTTTTTTTTATGATGTAGGTGGACAGACAAACAGACGGGTCACCTGATAGTAAGTGACAATCGTTGTCATCAGTCACCTGTCACTCAAGTCGTAAGTGCGTTGCCCGCTCGTAACGATGATGTGGGACGGGGTACTAAGGGGAGGGGAAAGAGGAGATCTGGGATGAGGGTAATAGGAGAGGGTGTTGAGGGGAGGGGAAAGAGGAGAGGTGGAGATCTGTCACCGGAAATCACACTAACTTCCGAGAAATGCAACGCCTAAAATTGCTTTACAACTGCTTTCTGTGTGGGTGTGGTATCCCACCGGGGAGCCGGCTCATTTGTACCTAAGCATGACACTCCAACGATTAAATTATTTTAATATACTTAACTGATTTAGAAACTGCTGGGTAGTGTGTTATATGTATAATAATTGATAGAATGTATTTATGTGTTTCAGGTCGATCGAGAAGGCTCATGATTTGGCATACAATGCCCACACCCAATAGCCAATGAACCCACCGTTAATTTATTTACGAATTTAAGGAAGACTCGGTTTCTCTAAAATACATAAAAACGTATAATATAGTAAGAAAAAGGAGTACATAATTATTCAACATTTGAAAGAGAAATTCTTACGAAGACATTCTACTTAAAAGCATATATTACACATATAAAATATATATAGATATGAATATATTTGCACAGTTAAAAGTTATATATTTAAATAACAACATATATGTTATATATTAATTAATTAAAAAGTAAAAGTTCCCATTTTAAAATTCAATAGTTTTACGTGTCATAATATTATATTAAATGTATTCATTTATTCATTTCTTATAAATTACAAATTCTTTTCACCAATTATTTTATATATTTATTAATATACCATAGTATACATATATATACATAATATTTTTAAAGGAATAATTTGGTTGCACATCATATGAGTAATATTTTTGTAATATTATTATTTATTATTAATAGTAAATGTTTGAATAATTATTTTGAAGATATTTCTGAATTTTTCTAGCATTTATTATTTTCATTAAAGTACCTCGAATACTCCTTAAACATAAAGAAAATATTTTAACACAAATATTTAAGTAGATTTTATTTATTACATAAATGATTAAGATGTAATTTAATTAGCAGACTTTGGGATTCGCTTTAAATATTTTATTTATTTACATTGTTCTTGTTATTTATTTTTCATCATATCATTCTAATAAACCAATTAGATAAATATTTTATATACTCAATGACCACAAATTTTAAAATACGAATATAGTATGCTATTAATTTATTATATGTGTACATATTTATTTAAAAAAAATACATAGAGACTGATAATATAATAATATGTATTATTATGTTGTATACATAATTAATGATATAAAGATATGGTATCATCATGTACATATGTAAATAATGAATTTATTTATTTATCTTATATATTTGTGTATATAATTGAAAGTATTATTGACTGCCAAATGTTATAATTTATACGAACGTTATATATTAATCTACTTAGGTTAACTATCTCAGTATATATGTATATATTAGTTTACTGACATTGTTAATATGGTGCTCATTTATTTATTTAAATGTAAATATTACATTACATATTTCTATTAATATTACCGTCAAGTCAGCTCATTAATTTTATTAATATTTATTAATATCAAATGTTTTAAATAAAACTGTTAGTACTCATAGATGACTGTTTTTTTTTTATTTTGGTGGCTCATGTTTCTCTTTGTGTAAGACCGTAAATGAATCAGTTTGTTTTTAGTAGCAGTAATACTTCGTTTAATAAATTAGGCAGTATTATAATAGGTGTTAGACGGTGCCTTACTCTCCACAATCTATTATCATTAGCAATAACACTTTCCTGCTGTTGAATTCAACTCCGTTAAATACCTTCCCATTTCATAATATTCATAATTTTATCTTCAAATTTCAATAGCGCCCAGTAGGTCAGCAATAGGTTTACCGCTCTATTACTTCAGTTGGACTAAAAGTACACAAAATAGGTGCGTTTAATATCATAGTTTTTCTATGATATAGGTAGAGACACGAGCAGACGCGTCACATGACGGTAATTGACAACGCTACCGTCGTTATTTCTACGAGGATATACATATTGGGCTCTCACCATTAGTTGAGCCATCTGCTAGTTTGCCCGTCTATGCCATATACAATAAAAACGCAGTAATAGAAACTCCAACAATGCTAATTCTTCCACACTTTGCAACGCAACGTATGCTTTAAAATAAATAAATAAGTACCTCCATAGTTAAATAATTAAATACATATATATTTATTTATTTAACTATTTAGTTATTGAAGTCTATATCTAAAAAAAAAATCTATTACATTCAGTGACGTAGTAGTTTTCATTAACATGGTAGACACGGTTATTGCAGAAATAATTTCAAATAATAACACTTTAATATATCCAAGACACACAATAATAAAAATAAAATTAACAGTCCTCTATTTAGTTTCCGAACACTTTCACTGCATTGCAAATATTTTGCACAGTCACTCAATGCAGAGTAGCCAGTTGCCACAAACATACTTTACACGAACAATGCCCTCATACATTATGCAGAAGGGCGTGATCGCCAAATTTTTATAAATGGTCAAAGAAATTGTGTCAATACGTGTACCGGTTATGTCTTCGTGAAAGAAAAACCACGCCACTGTACTAAAACTTATGCCCTTATTGGGGGTTAGAGAGAAATTTTAGAAGATTTATTTCTTTTTATTGATTTATTCGTCATTTCACTGCTTACACCCTTTCTAGCCATATCGTCTTTCACGTCACATTGTACTTTTCTTTGATCAACCCCTACTCTTGTATCCGTCAACTTCCATACATAAAACTTATATCTTAAATAATATACTATCAAACCACAATTGCCAATTAATCGTAGTAAAGAGTTTCCAAATACTTTCTTTTTATATTTTATGAATTATTTATATTTAGGTAGCTTAATTCATAAATGGGGGTTATATAATTCTGTAGGTAAACATATTTATTATATTTATATATTCCTAAAGATATATATTTCTATATCTTATAGACTGCTGTGTGGTTCTCGGTGGATAGAGAATAGGGCCACGCTACTTCTTCAGGTGGGTGTGTAGAATAGGGCCACCCTACTTCTTCAAGTGGGTGTGTAGAATATGGCTACCCTACTTCTTCAGGTGGGTTTCATAATAGACGAATAAGGAATCGAACTGATATCTATCAGACAGTATGCATACAGTATTAAAGTGCCCGACTGACGGAAACAGGCTCGTCACTTATTACGTTAGGTGGACCAAATTCTTATTGACAAAATGTGGGACTGAAATACACTTCCGCTTACTCCTTAGGCGAGTGAGCGTATATATGTATTAATAAATTACCAAAGACACAGAACAAATACAAGGCTCCCATGACCCATGACCTTTCGCTTAGCAGTCAGGATCACTGCACCACTAGACTAAAAACCCTGTGGAATTAATTATCAGCTGCTGTATTTCCTTAAAAGCTTCCACAAACCCTCGAATATCTTAAAATATTTAAGTAAAAAAATATAGATCAACCGTCTCCAGCATTGGTTGATGACGAGTTGATGATGGTGATGATTATGACGACGTTTGTCACCGCAACAAGAGATTGCTTTATAAAATGTGAAATTATTAATATCGGTTCTGCTCAAATGTTATTGGTCTTTTTTTTATACTATAGGGGGACAGACGAATAGACGACCTGCAACTCAAGGATCGTGTAAGTGCGCTGCCCGCCTTTGAGGGTGATGAGGAATTTGGGATGCTAGGAGGGGAAAGACGAGAGGGGGGATGAGGAGAGAGAAAAGGGTATCCCCCTATACCCTGTGTTGGGCCTCCGGAAACCTCACTCATTACTATATATTCTATATATAGGGCTATAGGTATTTATCTCACTATTGCTATGTATAAAATGTTAATTCATTAAATACTATATAATTTTAATCGTGTTTTATAATGCTATATCTCAAAATAAACTTAGTAGTTCTCTCTGTCTGAGTTACAAGAGCTATTGCTTATACTTTCCAATCATTCCGCATAAGCAATGACCCTTTTCTTCCTTTTCAGTTCTTCCTTAGCTGTCAACATACTCCAAATTTTCCCATCTAATTACGTTAATTTATTACGTTAATTTAACTAAATTACAATCGTCAAAATGACTTCGTTAATTAGAATAGAATAGAGTAGAACAGACTTTATTGTACACAATTAAACAAAAATGTACAATATTCGTACAAAAAAAAATTACAATGGGCAGCCTTATCGCTAAATACAATTTCTGCCAAGCAACCTTAGGATGGACAGAAAAATACTAGAGCCGAAAGAACATATGGATAGTTTAGGTGTAGAAAAAAGAGAGAAACTAGCATTTTATTTATGAACGATCATATTTAAAACAAGGTATTTAATACATAAATTAGTAACAAGCAAAGAAACAAACCGTGTTAATCGCGGTAGAGCCATACTTAGGCAGAAATGGGCCGGCTCGACCAGTGTGATACCACGGCCTTAAATGTGCCTCCTGGAGTGCATTTTTTTTGTTTAAGGCCACATGTCATGGTATTCCTCGTGCTATCTTAAGATACAAGTCACAAAATACTTTCAAGATCGTAATAAACTGAGCAAGTAAAAGAAAAACACAATAGAAGTTATTCTAAACTACAAAACACATCAATAAAAATGCACGATCATTAAATTAGAATTCCAGCCCTATCTAGCTATAATAATATACGGACATAATAATTATATGTAAACATGGATGATGGGCCACTTTCTCCTGAGTTCAACGGCCCTAAGGGCTTCATATATAATGTGTTGCTATTTGTATCTCTGCAAGTTGAAGCAGAAAGATTTAGTGTTTACTGTTAAACTTAAATTGCAATTGCTTATTATTAAAAAAAAAAGTGATAAATACCATCGCATAACAATATATGATAAATAATATTGTACAAAATTGATAGGCTTTAATTTTAGAATGCAATGATATTTAGGTATATGGTGGTTTAGGTATATGTACATAAGTTTGTATTTATTTATATATATGTATATAGGTATATATTAGTATATGATGTATGAAAGTAATATATGTATGTAATTAGATCATGTTTTATAATAATTAAACTGGTACCTCTCTCATCTATTTGCACCTACTACCATTTATTTTTGCCACACCCCAAGGTTGACTGGGAGAGAATGCCTGAGGCATTAAGTCCGCCTTTGTACAAAATGTGCTATAAGTCGAAATAAATAAATAAATAAAAATATTTAAGTAAATATATTATATGGTTTCCATGTATTTATTATGTTTTTGATGTACCATAAAGTATAAAAGAAGTAATTCACTTATAAATGATGCCACAATTTGTTATTGTTTTAGCTTTTTTTTTCTTTTAACTCGCACTTCCTCTTCTTTTTGATAGCTTATTATTGAAGGAGGGTAAAGGCTAATAAACATCACACAAATTAAGAAGGGTAAAGGCTATAAGACAGTAGCAGAATGAAGATGAATTTCAATGAGTGTATGAGTCTGATATCGACACGTGATCAGCCTTTGCACAAAGTGAATGACACCTGATATTCTATACAATGATTTTGCAAAATTCTCATAATTTTCTTTATGATCAATAATATAAAATAATGATGTTTTGAAACAACAAATTAAGAAGGATTAAGGCTATTAGACAGTAGCAGAATGAAGATGAATTTCAATGAGTGTATGAGTCTGATATCGACACGTGATCAGCCTTTGCACAAAGTGAATGACACCTGATATTCTATACAATGATTTTGCAAAATTCTCATAATTTTCTTTATGATCAATAATGTAAAATAATGATATTTAGAAAGAGAAAACTAGTGAGACCGTCAGTTCAAGTACATATATGTGAGTGAGGGAAAGTACAATATATCAATGCTTGGTATGGTGTTAAGCAAATTATGTGAAGGAGGTTCCTTGACTTTCTATGGAGATAATATAAAATTATTGACACTAGCATTATCACCTTTTATATTCATGATTGTTTGGAGCAGTGGGATAGTGATTTTGGTTCAATAATAAGTAATTAAGCTCATAGCTCTATTCAGTTGGCTCAGATCCTCAATAAGTGACCAATTTTATAAAACTTCCCATCAATAATACGAAATTGTGTGTGTGTGTGTGTGTGTGTGTGTGTGTGTGTGTGTGTGTGTGTGTGTGTCTTCGGAATTATGAAGTTGAAGTTATTATTTATTTATATCTTATCACTGAATTCAATATGATATTAGTAGAAGAGCAAACTTCAAAATATTAGCGATGTTAATGACTCATCACTTACCATAAAAATATGTAGATTACTTGCATAATAATAGCTAACAAACAGTTCGCTAACATCCGTAATGATACAACAACAAAGCTTTAAAAGCCTCATATTACGGCCATCTTACATAACAATACCGCTCAAAGAAAAAAAAAACTTCAAATAGTTCTGTTGCTATTGACCTACAAACGGTTACACAATACAAAAAGAAAACTATGTTTAAGGAAAAAGAAGAAAAAAGCATTCAAAGAACCGGATTACATCACTAAAGTAATTTAAATCTTTTTCTTTTTAATTTTTTACGGTAAAAAGAAAGCGAAGACAAACCGGTTGTAAAGTAGGCGTTGTATTATTGTACTTCCAAATTTGGAAATACTTTCACTTTGCAAAAGCTTGACTGTTAATTAGATAATTATTTGTTCTTGTTATGATAGTTTAGCGTGTGTCAGTTAGGATGCCTGAAGCTGATTTTCAATTGGGCCCTTTAGTTACTCACGGACATCAAATCAATCATCAATAAATACGCCATCAATGGGAAAACGATAAGGTAGTATTTTGTGAATCTCAATCAAACAGTTAGCGGTTTGTTACAGTAACTGGTTTCATTATTGGCAGAGACAACAGATCAGGGGATTTAGGGAATGTCAATAGTGTAATAAATAGTTAATGTTGCACGGATGGCGTAGCGGTTTAAGTGGTCACCTCGCCACCACGCTGGCGCGCCGAGTGTTCTGGGCTCGATCCCGCACGGGACAACACTTTGTGTAATCCTCAAATTGTCCATAAACAAAAATATCCATAAAAAAATATTATGTATACGTAGACCACTAAGTTAGCGAACAAGCAGTCACCAGTATTTTACTTATTGGGCAAACAATGTATGAATACATATATATATGTATTTACATATGTATGTACATATATGTGATATACCTTAAAGTACATATATTTAACTCATGTTTTTTACGTTTATGTATATGCTATTATATGGATGTATAGGTAAATTTTTGAAGTGATTCTTATGGGAGGGTAAGCCGCTTCATTGCGTAACGCGTACGTACGGCGCCAGTTTACTTGGCTTTACTTTGTTTCACGCATACAGCAACGGTAGGCAGGCTCCACCTTTCTCACTCTAACCTACAGCGCTAGCCGTATTTCGGACAGACGAGTGAGTGAGTGGGTGAGTGTGGGTGAGGATAGGTGAGTGTGGGTGAGTGTGAGTGAGTGTAAGTGAGGGTGAGTGCGTGTGAGAAAATGAGTAAATGAACAAATGAGCAAATGAGCAAAAGAGTAAATGAGTAAATGAGTGCACGAATAAATGAGTAAATTAGTAAATGAGTAAATAAGTAAATTAAAAAATGAGTTAATACGTAAATGATTGAATGAGTGAATGAGTGAATAATTAATTCAGTGAACAAGTGAAGAGTGAATGAGTAAATAAGTAAATCAGTAAATAACTAAATAAATAACTAAATAAACACTTAACAATAGTTCAACTTAGATTAGTTTAGGTTATCACTTCTGTCGGACGTCCTAAGACGCGCACGTTTTTTTTTAACAGTGGTAGAGGTGGTAGTGCACGACTGGGCTGCTCGACCGATGGGATACCACGGCCTCACAGAAAACCGGTTGTCAAACTGTTTCCCCGAAATTGGCGTAGTTTCCCTAGGCCTAACTCTTCCTCTCCTCTTTCCCATATCCTCATCCACCCTCTCTTCTTTCGCCTCCCCGCATCCCCCAATCCTTATGAAATAGTTAGATAAGTTTATTGTCTACAGAATATGTGTATAATTATATTTATTAGTAGTTCTCAGATAGAAATGCACCTTTAACTAGCGCTGTCAAAGTAACTGTCTATAGCTGTCTATAGCTGGCATCATTTGGTGCACAGTAATTTTTTTAATTTTTTTTTTTTTGTAATATCTATCTCGTCTTAATATATCAATCGTGTGTAAGTTGGAATATTTACTATTAATCTCAATTTTTTGACGTGGTAGAGCCATGCTTCAGCACGTATGGGCCGGCTCGTACGGAGTACCACAGCCTTACAGAAAACCGTCTGTTAAACAATGCTTATATTGAATGAAAGAGTGAGTGAGGTAACCGGAGGCCAAGCCCCCTTTTCCTTTTTCCCCCTCCATTGGTCCACCCTCTCTTTGCCCTCCACCCTTTCCCCTACCCAAAAATGCAGACATCACTCATGTGGCTCTTGAGTTGGAAATGTTCAAAATAGTGAAAATAGTACCCACCAAGTCTCTGAATTAGATAAGAACAGGTCTCATGAAAAATCTTGTTTTCATACAATTATCAAATCTGAATAATATTTATTAACAACTCTGCCTACGTCTTAGCTGATACTGATTACTGATGACATGTTTATGTATTAGTATGTGTGTATGTATATATTTATTATTTATATTCTAAAGAAATTATTAAATTAAAACTATTTATATATTTCCGAGTGAAAGAGAAACTCGGACAGTGCCTTGAGATTAATCTTTCTATAAAACTATTTAAAATTCAAAGTAGAATTTCCATATACTAGTAGAATCACCAATTGTTATTCAAGCTAAAGCTAAGTTACTTTCCATTTAGTAACGATATTGTTTGTGACACACTTCAGGGTTTTCTGTACATATTTTGTAAACTCATAATTATTATGTGGTGTGATTCGCTTCTACCGTAACTTTTCCAGTGACTGTCGTAAAAGGCGAATCAAGGTTCAGACTGTTATCTATTAGGCAGTATGTTTGGCCGGGTCATGAGTGATGAGGAATGAGGGTATGCGAAAGGGGGGGGGGGGAGAAACCGGGATGAGGGAGATGGTAAAAGGGGTGGGAATCAGGGGAGAGGAAAAAGGGTAGGGGGAGTTGGGCCTCCGGAAACCTCACTAATTTCAGGGAAATGGAATGCAAGCGTTGCTTCACAACGGGTTTTCTGTGGGGCCGTGGTATCGCACCGGTAGAGCCGGCCGCTTCGTACCTAAACATGGGTCTACCACCTGAGATTCCTGATACCACGTAAGATACTTGGGACTTTCATTTTTGGATCACACATATTTTTGGCCCACTTGGAAATGGAACCCATGACCTCAGCAGTCAGGGTCACTAACCACTAGACCGACATGCCGGTCATCTCATTCTCAATACACCAGAAACTGCCCGATAACTTTTACTTCATCCCATGGTTGCTGTAAGAGATTATCTATGTGCGACGATTGTCAAATCACTTATTTTTACATCACATTTTTTTGTATACTGGGTGGAAGATCCTCATGTATATGCTTCGAATATTGGAGAGATCGAAGGGGTCTGTCAGACTCTTACTGACTGAAAACCATCCCGGTGTTTCTTGGGTTGTCTATAATCGGATGAGCAAGAACCGCTATTATATATATTTAATATTCTTAGTAACCTGGTATACAAAATAGTGTGTTATTGTTATTATAACATTCGATTTTGAAAAAATAAATAAAAAAAAAGAAAATACTAAAAAATAATACTAATTATATTTAAACTTATTATAAGATAAATAAGAAGAATAAATTTAACCAGTTTGTTGTCAGTCTTCATTTTTTTTACCGTCTAACTAATATTATTCAAGGCTTCAATAATTGTTACCCAAATCACGTATTCTCAAAGTATGTGTAACAGGGCGATTGCCAAACTACCCACGTATGTTAGGTCAGTAAGGTGGGAGTTTTGGAGCATGCCTGCGATGTAGGCAAGCCATTATTACATGTGGTTATTGTCCATTTATAACGTTTTCTCTTTTAGGACACGTTATTGGAATAAGACTTAGATAGCATTAGTTCTGTCTGCCAGTAGCTGATGTAAGAATATCATTTATGTCAGCAACTATTCTCATTTAAAATGGGTCTAAGTGACTTTATTATTTCTAGTTACAAATAGATATAATATAAGGAGCATGAAACAATTAAGTGTTTACATATTTATGATCTGGGACAGAGAAAGATATATCATTCACATAACCTCTTTACTATTAAGGAAAACAAGTTAGAACTACACAACTATTAATTCAGGTTACTGTTAAACTTCTATGTATATTATTTGAATATTATTTTTTTATAGTACAGAGGGGAAAACGGGGAAACTTACAACTCATGAGTCACTAAAGCGTTGTCGACCTTTTTGGATATGGGGAAAGAGGGAAAGGGGAAAGGGGAAACGCGGTTTGCCTGAGGTAACCGTCATTGCAATGTCATGTATCGTTCAATAACCGATTTTCTGTGAGGCCGTAGTAATATTCCAGCCAGGCCGGCCCATACGTGCCAAGGCATGGCTCTCCCATTGATTTGAGTTGATTATTTAATGTTCAATAAAAAAAACTTCATTCACAAAGGTAATAAAAACCCGCAATAAATAAAAATGTTTTAAACAGTGTGATTCTAACTAATCTGTTTAGTTACGGTAAATGAAAAATACTTAGAAACAAACATGTGTAAATACCGAATGTATTCTTCTTAAAACCTGAACTATTACATTGACACAATACTCAGTTTTTTGGGCAGTCATAACTAAAGTGAGTTTAGGTATATGAAAACCTTAAGCTTTTATTTTAAAGAGCATCCACATACTAACAACTGACACAAATACCACCAGGACTCAGGACAACTAGTCGTGGATAACACAATTTTCATTCCGTGTTGGCATCGAACTCACGACCTCTGGAACAGCAGTCATGATAAATAATCGCTACACTTACAGGTCAGTCAAATTAGCATTAATTTCGTACTTTATAGTTTCAAATCATCATACAGACATTTTTTTTAATTAATATAAGTTTTAGTGTGTGTATAAGTGTTAGTTTTATTACTTATATACATACACATATGTATATTCTCACTCCTTTATCTCCGAAGGTGTAAGCAGAGGCGTTATAGCACCCACATTTTGCCGATTTACTTCAATCCCGTCATCCAGACACTATGCTCATACAGATGGATTGGTGAGTATAACCAGTAGCTCAAGCAAGTCAGGTTCACATACCCTGAACTTGAACTGGCTGGTGTGCCGGGAAGTTTGAGCCCTTTAACTATATATATTTTAGTGTTTTTACTTGTCCTATTTTCAATGTTTTAAATCTGCGAAAAACATCTGAGCTTATTTATTTGTATCTTGTATTTGATGTAAAAACTTATGGAATTAGAAATGTGTAATTTCATTAAATGGTAATAAAGGTTCGAAAGATTTCAATAGAAATAAATGCTTTTTATAATTACACGCCGTATCAAGTTAGTTGTATGAGAAAGAGTAATTAAATGTACGATTGTATATTTACAGTTGTTGAGCTTTTAAAGTTGGTAAAGTAACGTATTTACATATATTTAAATTCATTTTAATATTGTAGTTCTTTGTAGTCATTTTAATACGGATAAACAAAAAATTACTCCTTTCTGCTAATCCATCGTATTAAATTAAAAATAATTTTGTTTTAAAAGGATTGCAATTTGAATTACATTCTAAACGTAATACATCAAATTATAATAAAACAAATATTAATTTCTCTTTTCGAGAAGAATTATGTATCACCGTAATCCATAACCCGTGATCCACACCCACACAAAGAAAACACGTGTTACACCAAATCGTGGTTCATAATAAAAAAAAAAGAATGAAGTCATCGTCATCACTTCAATCGCAACCTATTGAGTTCACTTTTCTTGACCGTCCACCGAGGAGTGGGGTAAGATGCTTAAAACAGGCCGTCTTATACATCGACGCTACACTTTGCGCTAAGCTTTCCGTAGGGGTGATTTGATTCCTCACTATGATACGATACATTGCTGTCCTAGTTCTTGTTGCGACGGCGCGGTCGATGCCGGCGCTGGACAAGGAGTCCAATGAACTCGGATTTTTCGGGCCCATGCTAGGTGTCGTCAAAGACTGTGTTGATGGAGATACTTCCCTGTGCATAAAGGTGGGATTTGTGTAGTGATGTGAAGTGAAGTGTTACTAAGATCTAAGATCTATATAGATATCTTTTGGTTGCAGGAGAAGACGTTGAAATATGTGGAAGCTGTGAACACCGCGAGGGAGTTGAATGTAGCTGATGGTGTGTCAATACTTAGCAATGGTTCTCCCAGGTCTGCGCGGGCCTTGGAACCGCTGCCTGAAGAGCCTAAGGCCAGAGAAGCTCAAGTCGAGTCCAGGCTGGTCGATTCTGCTGCTGATTTCTTGGAGAACCACGTTATTCAGTTCAAGCTCCCCTCGTCTGCTATTGAAGGCATGAAGAGATCACTAGAGGAAGGTTAGTTGTGCGCTAGAGTTATCTCATTATTATACGTCAGTTCCGCTAATTACGTTGTTATGACAACAAAAAACGATGTGTTGAAGACATAATTGCTGAATTATACATTGCAGATGCATCAAAACGATATAAAAAAACCTCTTTACGGAATTCACGTAAATTTTAAATGATTTCTTAGGTTACAAATATACCCAAATAAATACAAAGATCATCTTTTCAAAAATCTAATGAAAATATATAATTGTTAAAGCTACTTTCGCTTAAAATAATGAATTTAATAGTGTTTATAATATAGACTGTTATCGATAGTAAAATAAAGCAATCAGAGAAATTGAAGTTGGTCGCTCAATAAACCGTAAATAATTGATGATCCGTAGATAAGCCTTACTATTTAAATGAAGTTCTGTAAATAGAGCAAAACTATTTGTGGTCGTCGGTGCAAGTTTCGTTTCAAATATCTTTAGACGCTATTGCTGTAGAAAACGACATATTTTATTTATGAAAATAAATCTGATGTAATGAAAGTTACATATGTATACTGACTCAAATATGAGTAAGTAATATATGGCGTCGTGGTGTAATAATCATAACAAAATTAAAGTATTATAATGTAATTAGAAAAGTGCATTTAATATGAAATTTTAAAAGTATTTAAAATTATTTCAAAATAAATAATTTAGTTATGTTGATTTCATTTACCTGGCAGAACGATGTAAGGAGCGAAAAATGCCTGTATTATTATTTACGTACTAACTAAATTTCATTATGAGCTGCACTTTCCCCACATAATAATAATTTATATTATTAAATAAAGACGCCAAATTTAGAAAGCTAAAATATTCTGCTTTTTTTACCAGTTTCGTGTTAGATAATATACATAAATAGAATGAGCTATTTCCTTGACTTGGTTACTTTGTCAAACTTTATTTTATTTATATCGACAGCATTTTATTCTCGAAGAGCGCCACAAATGAAGAAATTTAGAAACGGATTTTACCGGAATATAAAGCGTGTTATACCAGACTATAATTTACTCGTTACACAGATCTAGCGTAATTGAGTAACGTCAACATAACCACCATCTAAACTTTAGCATTTTTAATAGTATTAACATTGCTCTAATCACTACATGTCAAAATATAACGCTACTTACTAAACAAGTGAGGCTCTCCACCTGCTTACAAAGTACTTGTATGAATAAACACGATGACCGAGTATTTAATACCAGTTCAGTTTATACTAGGTACCGTTACAAATTACAAATGCAAAGTGTTGTCTCTAACAAGTATAAGGGTTGATACGCGTTATGATAAGAACTATAAGATTTACATTTTACATACACACGTATTGTCTGATAGCTATCCTTAATAAATTTGTTAGTGTATAATTTTTAAATGAAATATATAAAATTTAGAAAGAGAAGTTTCTACCTGCTCTAGCAGGTAGAAATACGGATTAAAATGGAGGAGGACTTAAAAACAGGAACGTTATACATTTTGTTAATTTCTATTTAGGTTTAAATTAAATTATTAGTTGGTAAAAGTATTGCAATTACAATTTTTATTATAATCCCGTGCAAAGTATCATTTACATTCGTTTACACACTGGATGAGTGTATTTTTAATAAATTATTTAACAAACTGACAATAAATATCAGTCATGTTAAAGCAAAATATAGTTTTAAACAATAAGGCCAGGTGGCGTTGTTAAATCATATATAATCATAATCATTTAATAATATAATATATAAAGTATAAGTATAAAGTTAATATATTTAATATATATAAAGTTAATGGGTGTGCTACTTAAGAATATAAACGAATAACGTAGAAAATATTGACTGTAAGTTATTTCAACCCTAGTCACTTTGTATGCGCCAGTAAATCTTTAGAGCATCCAGTAAATTCAAGTTTTTAGTAGTAATATACAGTTTCTTCTCTTCCAATAGCAGCTAGTTTGCAATTTGCATTTTGTCATTCAATAATCAGTACATTCATTACAATTATGCACTTCAGACTATTACATATGTTTTTATTCTTATCAAATCGCCGATATAAAACTCCTTTTAAAAATCACCATTCATAAAATACTTTTTAATTTTCTTGTTTTGAAAAATGAACGCTATCGTGACTTATAGTGTTATTGGTATTATCTTAACTATCAAATCTTATATAGTCGGTATATATATTTAAGTTTAACTAAACAATCTTTAAAGTTATCACGTTGGTTACTGAGTTATTGGTGTGTTCTAGATGAACCATATCAAACAAATATTAGTGAGATGTTTACAACGTATATATTTAGCCTCCGTTACTGATGGAGCTGTCACTCGTTTTTTTATAAAAACAATGACAACCTACTTTAAAAGGTACTTCATTTAAAAATTATCAATACTTCTCATCAATACATCTATGAATTTATTCGTCAATTTGCCTTTATTCAAATTAGTATTTGGGGACAAAGTCTAAATTTGTTTACCTATAAAATCTTCACTCCAATAATATCTCTTTCTCGAATTTTATGTTGTTACAGGCAATTTTAAAGTTTTTTTCCATTTACTAATTTGTAAATAAATAAAAAAAACGAATATAATGTAAAGACTATAAAAATTATGATTTGTACTACTACCACTAACTATTAAACCCTAAGTAACTGACGTAGATAATTTTATTTAATCATACGGACGGCGAATCTTGATGAGAGTCAATGACAAATAAATACACCTGTTCTAGAATATTGTTGAAAAAAAAATATAACCTTCACACTGTTGAACTTGTTGGAAGACTTGGAAAGCGAACCACTCCCTCTAAGGCAGCACTATCGTCCTGTTTCAAACCAGTTGGGCAACTCATCGAGAAATCTCGCCACTCCTAACTCAGATGAAAGTCGCCTTTCTATATTACGAGATGTTCATGTTACAGCGCCCGTTATGGGTGATCATAAATTTTTAATATAATGGCATTATTTTGCTTTCATATTGATTTGTTGGTAGAATGGAATATAATATTTACTGTTGTTGCTGAAAAAAAAAACTTACTTTACATAAAACTTATATATGTGATGAGAAATATAAATTACATACGTAATATCTATAATTATAATATCGGTTTTATTTTTGGTAAGGAGAAGCTATGGACGGCTCCAAGGCACTGGCATGATGCAATTCTGTATTTTGACGATAGTCTCAAAAGTAAACTTAAGCATAAAGTAAATATCTTACAGTTTTCATTTTACTTAATTATAGGAGTAAGACTTGATATTTCGTTGATGCATTTTGAAGTAATAGTTAAATGGGAGGTTTGCAAAACTTTAGCAGAAACCAACAAACAAAGAAATGCTTAACTAGAAATTATAAGTGTATTTAATTCTACATCAAAATATTTTAATATTAGAACTAGATAAGCTTTTTTAAAGTGTATTTAGATAAACATACAATAAAATCAAATTATCCTGTCATAAAATCTAGACAACGTACTTATTCGCCCGCGGGTAAATGAAACATAAAATTTTGGTGTTAACGGATATAGTGCGTATCCGTGTATAGACTTTCACTTATTCATATTAAAGTTGGACATAACACCATGTAGGTATGATGGGTCTGGCCCACTAATGGTCAGCGTGTTCAACAGCTTAACAGCGCTTAGTACTAAGAACTTTCCGTGTCTGTTGTTAGGATTGTAATAGAATTGTATGAAGTTAAATATGTAGATTTGTTGCTCTTTCCTTCTTCTTCTAAGCGTTTCGACGACAAATTCAAATTGTTTCGCCCCAAGACTTGGTCGCTTTATTTATTTGCATTATCATAAAACGCTAGATTATGTCTAGAATTGATTAGTTATCATCTAGCGTTTTGTGATCAAATTCCAAACCAACATTCAACTTTTTCAATTATATTTGTTACTATATTACATTACGCTTTCACTCCCACACTAGGAATTATTCCTGTCTCGCGGTAGACTTTACAAACATACAAAAAATGGACACTCGGAACAAATATTTGTGGATCACACGATTTGTTTTCCCTTGTGGAAATCGAACCCCCGCCCTTCGCCTCAACAGTAAGGGTCACTAGCAACTAGATGAACAGGCCAATCATATAACTGTGTATCACGAACCCTTGTTTACTCGAATCACTAAATCAATAATCACACCGGTCACCAATTTACAAATTATTAAATTTTAGGAACTAAAACGCAAAACATAAAATAAGTTTTAATCAGCTATCAATTTTACCAAAATTATCAATACTTATTAAATGTGTAGGTTGGTAACTAGTTATTGGCAGTGTAACTGTCAAACGGTGACCACTATTGGTGCCATTTATTATAAAATAAATAATACCGGGATGAAACTGGCCTGTGGCTCTCGGTGGAGTAGATTAGGGCCTATCTGTCTCTTCTCGTAGGTGTCTTCCCGGATTGGGCTGTTATCTAACAGATAGTACCTATCATATAGTGCCCTGTTCACGGCAATACCCTCTATTACGTTAGTGGGATCATTCTAATTGGCAAAATGTGTCTGTTTGGTATACCTCTGCTTTCACCTTCGGTATGTATGTATGTATTAAACTGTTGGCAATTTATTGTGGTGTTTCCAAAATAGATACTGTAAAGCTTTATTATTATCTCTATTATCTTTATAGCACTATTATTAATATCACCATGGCATCAAGTTTATGAAATTGGTTGTGATCAAAGATTAGTTTAAGTTAAATCGTTTTTAATGCAGCAAGTTTTAGAATAATAAACCGCAGTGAATTAACGTAACGTAACTTTAAGCCTGAACTTAGTAAGCGAGGCTGACATTGCGCTTAGAGTATCAACCATTTTATTGCTAATAGTTCATCCACTCTTTAGTAGATGGCGTCTAGCAACAATAAATATTGTGTTCTAATTTGTCACTCACCGTTTCACGGCCAAGGTAAATGCGTTAATAATTTTGTTTTCATAATTATTTGTGATCTGAGATGATTGATTATACCGTTTCATTGGCCTGGGACCACATTCCTGACATGTTTGATCTGTTAATTGACAAACAAGTTTTGTGGGTTATATTTCCATGATGTAACTTTTTGTATTTGGCAGAAGGTTCGTCTGAGTTTGTTTGCCATTAGATTTTATTAATGCCATTTATATTTTTTATGTATTTAATGTTTATATATATACAATCTAATTCTTTGGGCGGCATATCAGCTACAAAGAATATCTCATCACCTCCATTACCAGCCCGTCATCGACCACTGCTTTCAATGTAGGTACCACATTCACACTCGGTCATAAAATGACATGAATAAAAGGTCCATACGAGCTCACTTCTGAATTGTGTTGTCTGCACTCACACAAGACGTAATGGTATCGGAAAATTTCCACTGTCAACATTCTTCTAAAACCCTAACTGAATCCCTCTTACTGTATTAACACCAAACATAGTTATTTAAACTTGCAAAATAAATTAAGGTTATGAGTTATGACTCAGTATTGTTTTAAGTGTTTACGCCTTTTTATATAACCGTAGCGTATCGTAGTTACAATAAAATAAGTTGAGCGTTCAACGTGGTACATATTTATAAGATTAGAAATTATAACTTAGTTTTATTTTTATTTTTGTGTGTATATTACGAGACATCTTCGCCATTTGTGGACAGAATAAAAAAAAACGGGTGCCGTTTTAATTTGCAGAAAGTACCTCTAAAGATTGCCGTATGGTTCACAGCGGAGTAGATTAGGGCCACCCCATCTCTAAGACATCGGACTGTTATCTATCATGCAGTATGGTTTAATAGGTTTGCCCTCTATTACGGTCGCGGGAGACAGTTATAATTGGCATTCGTATTTTGCAAAATGTATTCATAAAATATTTTAAATTATCATCATCTTAAAAATTTACGTATACATTGACTGATGTACAGTATTTGATATATAAAACCTTGAATTAAGAAATAAAGTACTTTTCGAGAGATCGCTTTTAGTGATAAGACCGAACACTTTTAAGAACACACACACAATTTTAAGAAGATTAAGATGCACTGTTTTCTTCGTAGGGTTTAGAATGAAGAGTATTCTATTCTATAAACAAAACAAAAACATTTAGAAGAGCGGAACCGCAAGATAAAGCTAGTAATAATCATAATCACCAAATAAGTACTGTGAGCTAATTTTAACAACGCTCTACTAATAAACAAACAATTTCTTTAATATGAACATTAATTAATAATGGGGGCATCCTATTGCCGTCAATACACCTCTGTCTACCCTTAGGGGATACAGGCGTGAGCGTATGCACGTATGCACAAATGTTATGCACTATACATCTTTAGTGCGTTTGTTTTCACACATTTGACGCATTTAATGTTAAATATTAATATTATTATGATATCGTCATCATTTTGAGCTATTATATAAGATAATAGAAATCTCAAATAATAAAATTAATATAATTAACAGAGTTTAATAAACTCGTCTAGAAATAAACTTATCAAATATTAGGCCGCGACCAAGAAAAGTTTAGTAAAATTTTAATTAATTAAATAACTTTTACTACTAAATATATTATTACTACTTAATAATTTAAGAAAATATTTGACCAGTCTAAGACACAAAAAATCTTGTGATGAGTCACATAAATAAATGAATATTTTTACAATGAAATAAAAAACCTTTCTAGTCTTTGTCTTCTTTGTTTGTATGTAGTGGTATATCAGTACAGTTCTAATCTAATGTAATACGTATTGCCATAACTGAAGTAAATAATTCTGATTTGTGGTAATTTTAATTTCGTAGGAATTTTACGATGCACGTTTGGGGTCAGTCCTTATTTTTATTTAATCATTATTATCTTTTGGAAATTTCAAAAACGTTGTCTATTGTCACTATTATTTTATTAAACGTCTAGAGATAGCCGGTCTGATCGGCAGATCTGACTGATTCACATCTTAACTTTATCTAAATCGCTTAGTTGATCTCAGTTTAATTGTTGACACTAGTTGACTTGCCTAATGGTCTAGTGGTTAATGCTAATTGCTAAGTCGGAGTCTTGGATTTGATGCCTAATTGTATCCGTTAATAGTATCTTTCTAAATTCGTTTACATATTAATTTTATAGAAGATAAAACCGTGTCTACAACATTCTTGAACACTAATATCTATAAATTCTCTTTTTCATTTCAGCTCGTGGCAAAAAGAAGAAGATCAAGCAACTCCTGCCACTCCTCGCTATCGCCAAGCTCAAGATCACCGCCCTAATTCCTCTGTTCCTCGGTATCATCGCATTTGCCGCAGCTAAGGCCGTACTTCTGGCCAAGGTAGCACTTCTTGTCGCTGGTATCATTGCTCTGAAGAAACTATTGGCCAGCAAACACCATGAGACCAGTTACGAGGTCGTAGCCCATCCCCACCATGAAGAACATTACGCTAGCAGCGGTCATGGATGGGGCAGATCTATTGAAGCTGGTCAAGATTTGGCTTACTCCGCCCACGTTAAAACTGATTAGAGAATCTCTGAGTAAATCTAAGTCCAATGGTTTATAAGTTTTCTTAAGGCATGTACTGAAATTATTTATTGTAGTATTTAAGGAATATTTATTGATTTTTTGAAGAGCAGTTTCCCTTCGTAAGGGATCTTGAAGAAGTTAAGAGTTGTTGTTGTTTTCTAAAAAAAATGTTGTTCTTACTTTGTATGATGTTTCTTGTTCCACTACTGGTGTTATAGTGGTATCCCATCCTATACGGTATCCGTATTTGTGTATTTTATTTTAAAAAAGATTATTTTATTTGGATATTAATCTCCCTTTCATCTAGTCCTATTTTTCTAAGTCCTCATTTTATTTATAGAATATGAGTACATTTATAACATTAATTTTATATTTATGCTTGTAGTATACATAGTATATGTATAAATATGTGTGTTTATTTTGTGATACTGTCTTCATACATTTAATGTTATATTTACATGTGTATGTAGTTTATGATATAACATAGTATTTTTATATATTATTAATTAATATTTTTATACTATCATATAAATCGCACCATCTTTATATCAAATTACTATTATTTATAACACTTCATCTTTAAGTACAAATGTAATATATTTTGCCAGTCTATCAATTGTTAGTATATTTATATATATATATATATAATATTATATACACGTAGCGCTGATTCGTACAAATAAAGAACTAAACTAAACTTATTTCTGTGTGATCATTGACCCTGTATGTATTCCAAACTCTATGATTTCAACTTGCATGATTATATTAGAGTAATTGACTGATACCCGACCGGCTCGTCTGTTAAATGGATAATAATAGAATCGACTACTTTGTTATTAATAAAGTGTTATTATCTTAAATTATTAATAACTAGCTGGTGGCCTCTGGTGGTGGTCGTTCGCATTGCACGCGTGCCAAACTTTAAAAATGATGGGTCTGCCATTAAAACTTAGCAATCTTCTAGGTTCATTTTCGCCACAACAAGTAGCAAACGCAAAACTTAAATGTACTTACTTAGCTTACATAACTGTAAACCTCATTGCGATTACGATGATGGTGATTATGGTGCGATCTCATCATCGCAGTTCACTGTTCAACATAGGGCCTGTGTTTAATAAAACAAATACAATAATAATAATAATAAATTTAGATAGTCACGGTGCAACTATTTGATTTTACAGGTTATCATCAAAATCAATTAATCATCATTATTTATTGCGGTAAAGAATGGTTGGAAATATTGCTTTCATCATCACATGGTTGTTTTGCAGCAAATTACCAGAATTATAAATGAAACTTTCACACTTGTCCAAGGTGGTGTCGCAGGACTCATTTTAAATACAATTTTGGCCTTCATGAGAAACTGATCAATGCTTTTATATTTTACTAGCTTAAATTTAATAAAAAAATTGTTACATTTAACAGTAATAGTTACAGTAAAAGACAGATAGACAGACGGCGTTACTTTTGCATTTGAAATATTAGTATAGATTAGGTGAGGTCCTATACATTATAACAAGACGGTCAATACTATCAGAAGCCGTTTTATCCAGGTTTGAAGCTAAAGAGGTCCTCTGGGGAGTAGAATGGGCAACCCTGCCTCTTTCCGTTTGTGTCGTAAAAGGCGACTTAGGGATCAGACTGTTATCTATCAGGCAGTACTTTTACAGTCATTTAGTGCCTGGATCATGGCAATAGTCTTGTCTCCTGTTACGTAAGTGAGACTAAATTGTGGTTGTCAAAAACTTTTTTTTTTTTTTTTTATGAGATAGGGGGCAAACGAGCAGACAGGTTACCTACCGCACCGACTACCGCCGCCCATGGACACCCACAACTCAAGAGAGATGATGTGAGCGTCACAAAGTGGGCGTTTGTGACGCTTCTGCTAACCTCCTCGTAGTTTTTTTTTTTTTTTTATACTATAGGGGGACAGACGAACAGACGGGTCACCTGATGGTAAGTGACACCGCCGTCCATGGACACTTGCAACTCAAGAGTCGCAAGTGCGCTGCCCGCCTTTGAGGGTGATGAGGGATAGGGGATGCAGGGAGCGGAAAGAAGAGATGAGGGATGAGGAGATGGAAAAAGGACAAAGGAGATGAGGAGAGAGAAAAGGGGGGCGGGGGAATTGGGCCTCCGGAAACCTCACTCAATTCGGGGAAATGCAACGCAAGCGTTACTTCACAACCGGTTTTCTGTGAGGCCGTGGTATCGCACCGGTCGAGCCGGCCCATTCGTGCCTAAGCATGGCTCTACCACTCTAAAAGTTGTAGGCGTGAGTGTATGTATGTACAAATAAAATAAATTTAAACAGTTTTTCTTTGATTGTTTAAACTGCCGAATCTCAGGAATTTTATCAGTTACAAAAATATGTATTGTTACAATAATAATTTAGTCGTGCTAACATAGTAGGGACAAAGCTATTGCTATCATCCGGGCCTTCTATGACTCTATATACATATACTGTCGGGCATATAATACTGCGATCTCTTAGTCGCCTTTTTCGACACCCACGGGAAAAATTGGGGTGATCCCATTCTACCCCACTGAGAACCACCCAGCTATTGTTTGTATAAAAATTAGTAACATACCTAATTTTTTGTATGAATAAGTGAGTTTTTTTTTACTTTCAAAGGTCATTGAATTTTTAATTACCTGAAAGAAAACCAAAATACATCGTGTTTGTTTATGCTCTTTATAATAATAATGCTCCCACTTTCGTGTGCCCATAGATGTGTATTAATATTGTGTGTATATTAACATTCATTTGGAAACATACAGGTGAAGCTAAAATCTGCAGTATTTTTAAACTTACTACGTGCTTCGTTTGTTATTTGCACAAATAACTGTTATGCGAATTTACATAATGCAGAGAATTATTAGTTACGGCGCTTATACATAAGCTCAATTTACACAAGAAATATCATACATACATACATGTATAATGTTTTCTGTCACGCACTAGAGACCAGACAAATTGAAGAACTTGATTGACATAAGATGTACCGTCTCGTCTTAACGTGAGCAAAAAAATGCTGTAGGGTATTATAATATTTTTATGATAAATTTACAATAGAAGTGATAAAGAAAGCAAACGTAAATTAGAAATTCGGAAACAGTAAAATCTTATCTAAGCCTAGTTTTGAGCACTCGCCTATCGTTTGACTAATCTCGGTCTCCCTGATATAATTTCGAATTTTATCTCATAGATATACAATTTGTATCGCACACGTATATCATTACGGGTCCCTAAACCTAGATGTAATTTATTTATGTTATGTATGTTTTTTTAACTGTATAGTGCGACAGATTTTACGTGGTAGAGCCATGCTTAGGCCGGCTCGACCGATGCGATACCACGGCCTCACAGAAAACCGATTGTGAAGCAACATTTGCGTTGCATTTCACCGAAATTAATGAAGTTTCCGGAGGCCCAACTCCCCTCTCCTCATTCCTCTCCCCTGATCTCCCGCCCCTTTTCCTATCTCGTCATCCCCGCCTCTTTACCCTCCCCCCATACCCTCATCCCTCTTCATCCTAAGAGGCGGTACGATTCTCCAGTTGCAGGTGTCCATGGACGGCGGTTGTTTTTTTTTTTTTTTATAGGGGGGGCAGATGAACAGACGGGTCACCTGATGGTAAGTGACTACTGCCGCCCATGAACACTTGCAACTCAAGTACATCTAAACTTTATGTAAATCGCTTAGTTGAGCTGAATTTAACTGTTGACACTGGTTGACTGGCCTAATGGTCGTGGGTTCGAGTCTAGGTATTGTTAGTGTTCATTTTTTGTATGTTTGTAAAGTCCCCCGCGACACATTAATACTACCTAGTGCGGGACTTGTCTTTTCAAAGGTAATAGAAAAAAACAGTGACTGGTAAACAGGCAGGTACATGATAGTAAGCGACAAACGCCGTCTATGGACACCCCTCAAGAGTAGTAAGTCCGCTGCCCGCATTTGAGAAATCTTACTAATTACGGTGGAATGAAATGCAAACGTTGCTTCACAACTGGTTTTCGATTCAATTAGAAAACTTGACGTAACATTTTTGAAACTTAACTGTTAGCCTATCATTTAAATATTAGTCATTCTGCACAGTTTACCTGCGTTTACAGTCACTGATCTATTACTGCTGCTTTAGCTGCTGGTCTTAGGGGTTGAAGCGTGATACTTTGTAACGAATATTATTCCTATGTAAATACTCAATCCAATACAATAAGATTTTTTCGAATCCGAGAGATAGATAGTTCAACAGATTAGTGCGTTTACCAACAAACAAACAAAAACGTAACTCTTATTATGTTAGCATTATTAAACTATTTATATTGAGTCAAAAAGTAAAACCATTAATGAATATATTTCCTTGCTGTATATAATTTGAAAGTGAAACTTTTAAGTGATTTTGAATACGTATTGAAATTGAAAGTTGAATGTAATGAGAACCAAAATTGGTTCTATCATGCACATAATCATGTATAAATTAAAGGTGTCATTCGCGTTAACGATTCAAAATTTACTTATTTTTTACATAATTATTATGTACATACATGCCTTTCTCAGATCGCGGTTGGCAGAAGCAGCAGCCTCACTCTGTCCTCTCATACGTCACGAGCTTCCTCTGCTGTCATCAAACCTTTCATACAATTACATACTTTTTTATAACTATATTTTTTATGTAAAAAATAAACAGACACACTTATGCCCCCCTCGCTGTAAGAGTTGTTAGCGGCATAATTAACGACCCAATTTTGTGGACCATACTTTAGTGAAATTTACGTAAACCTATAGGAGTGATCCGGGACTTTGTATGACTTGACCGGTATATAGAAGGTAAAATTGATAGTATTTTGAAAGAGAAAGAGAGGATAGAAAGAAAAATAAAGGCATATTATAGCTTACACACACTTATCACTCGAACTGGCTGGTGACAGGCTGTCAAAGCCCTATAACAAACTAAAATATGAAGTAGTGCTAACATTTGTTTTAATTTTTTCATGTCACAGAATAACTTTTAGTATTAATATAATAAATTCACGGCAGACAAAACGGCGTCGCTTGTTTTTGATCACGAATATAATTAAAATGCTCTCCCAAAACAGGTCCGATAAAAGTAACATTATATGTAATTATCAAATGCTGGCCATAACCGAATGACGAGTAGAAACGCCTGCGGCACCATCCGCCTTACTTACAAAAAATATTTATGACTATAACTATTTGACAGCATGAAAGTTTTTGAAACGTGAGTTGAGGCACGTGAGTTTGGTATACGTAATATTAAAAAGTGCGTATGTAATGACTCACGGTTGCAAAGGCGTTTGGAGTTCGAGTCGAATATTAAATGTATAAAAATTCAATTATATATCTTCTGAAAACATTATTATTATTATTCTTTTTTATTAAACTCACGCATGAGTCATTATTGCTGTGCGCGACACAGCAATAATAATCACTCGGAACTTTACAAACAAAAAAAAAATACAACAAACAATTTGAAACAACTATTAGTGAATCACTAGAGTTTTTGTCCCGTGTGGGAATCGTATCCACGGCCTTCGCTCAGTAGTCAAAGTCACTAACTACTAAACCAAACTGGTCAGACATTCATTAAGCATAAGATTTGTATACACACACACAGACAAATTTAAAATATTTAACTAGATACCAGTTAGGCTTTCGATATTAGTAAAAGACACAAAAGAAAGCTTGCAGAATTTAAAATAATTATATAAATAGCTAACTTAATACAATCAGCCCCAAAAACCAAATCAAGTTCCGCAAACCATTAAATAAAGCAGTGTAGTAACAAAACCAAATTTATATTCAAATCAAAACCAAAATTATGGTATTCGACTATGAGGAAATGAACGTGGATTAAATATTGAGTCGTACGTATAATATCCTTAGAATGGCAATAAGCGGCGCCACTTAATATGTGGAGCATGCACTAATGGAGCTGATGTTACGACAATATTAATCAGTTGTTTTAATTTCTTGAAATGGTTGCACTGCTCGATGTGTGGTCTATGGTATAGGAAGAAAATAAAAAGATCTTCGGAATAAATTAGTTTTTTTTTAATATTATATGGCTTATGTCTAACTGTGCTGGTTTGGTTATTTCTTTTATAGCTCCATAGTCTAACAACAGCTATACATATGTACATACGTTTATACCTGTATCTCTGTAGGCATAGATGTCTACTTACATTGCGTCATTTAGAATTTGCTTCCTACCAACATATTAGGTGGCAATACTAATGCTATGACTTTAAGAATTAGAGATGGAACATTCGGGAGTATGAACTTTGAACAGGGGAAGACAACAGCAGGAAAACAAATATCGCTTTTTCGGATGGATTAGTAAGTTCAACGACGTCAAAGTCCTGTTACTGGATGGCATTATAAAAACATCAAAAGATTGAATCTAGTAATAACTTCATTAAGTTTAATTTATAAGACAGTTTAAGAAATCCACAATTTTAACCAATAGCCAATTATTTTTTTAATTGCACTACTTTAATGACAGCAAACGACTTTCCTCGATTCCGTTATGAGTAGCCCGAAGCCTCAATAGCTGCTTATCACATTGAACAATAGTCGTGAACAAGTTTGAGAGAAAACTTTTTTGTAGCGTGTGAAACTAAATGGTAGGGTAGCGGACTCAGACTTTTCTCATAAACTGCTTTTAGGGTTCCGTTACTCGGAGGATGTAAAGATGCCAATATATGAAAAAGCTTATTATGTTATTGTCTACATACATATCCACACTATGCCATATACATTTGGTTTTACAAAACAATAGGGGGCAAACCATAGGTAGCCAAGTAAGAATAAAAATGTTCATATTGGTAGTATATGTACATACGTTATAATAATTTACTTTAAAAAGTAGTCAATCGACTTCAATGTGTCTATCATAAAATTTAAGACTTATATGGGTTCCTCATGGATGCCATTGTCAGAACCTAAAAAAACTCTCGTCTAACTACCCTTGAAGTACATCCTTTCTACTAAAAAAATAAACATCCATATCGGTAGGCTTGTTATTGAGTTATTTGTTTATTTGTCGCGCACATACTTAATGTAAATTTAAGACTTGTATGGTTTTCTCATAGATACCTTTGTCAGAACTGAACCAAATTGAAATGGGACCCCAAGGGAAGCACCAGCTTTTCAATAAAAAAAAAACATCAAAATCGGTTCACCCAGTCGAAAGTTCTGAAAGTTCTGAGGTGAAAAACATAAAAAAATATATATACAGTTGAATTGATAAGCTCTTCTTTTTTGAAGTTGGTTGCAAATGGAAAATGGAACTAAATTATAATAAACGAAATGAGTGCTTACCCCTTCGGGAATACAGGCGTGAGTATACCTATGTCGTGTACGTTATTGTCTATTGTTTAATTGTCAATGTTTTACATTACTTGAATATATCTTCTACGTCATCCAAATATATCTCTTTTGTGATAGAAGTTATTATCGCTTCTTCTGAAAATAAAACACCGAGTGAACAACAACTTGCGCCTGTTAAAACTCCAACAAAAATACATAGATCATTGTGCTTTTCCACATCTGCAATTAGAGCATAGCCAAAGTACTGACCGCATGCAAACAATAGTGAAGAAATTAAGAATGCTGGTACCAGTTGGAGCCTGGATGGACTGGTGCTGGATGTTCTGCCTTCATTCTACTCCGCAATAAGTCTTTAATGTAAGCAGCAATTGGTGGTGAACATGATCACCTGCGTTTATGGTAAATGACCAGGTAGTCATAAAGTATTCGTAGCGTGATGTTAAATAATCTATACATTTTTTTAAATATACAGCTAACAATTTTTTCTCTATATAACGAATCAGAGATCAGAGAGATGAGCGATGTTTAATAATATTATTAGCACCGCATTGAGTATTTCGGGTAAAAAATAATCTGTCGCTGATACTCGGAGTTTTCAATTTCTCTAGGATAACTTCTCAGGTACTAAATATATGAAAGAATTGAGCAACATCCTGCCTTAAAGAAACAAAAGCAGTGCCAGTGGTAGAGCCATGCTTAAAAAAAAAAAAGAATATATTAAATAAACAGAAAAAAAAAACTTTCTACTTTTTAACTTTTTTGAAATTCATTACATTATTTAAAGTTATGTATACATTTCGGTTTAAATATTTACACATTTTACATTTCAATATTAAATAGTTAGCAAATTTCTATGCATTGATCTGTTATTCGTGATGCCTTTTTTCTGGTTTTAATTTCACCCAAATACGTAGAAATTAATTATTTTTGTGCGAAGAGGTAACAAATATTTTAACTCAAACACCCACACCCTCCCTCTCTGGCATTTATAAGTTTCATTTATAAGAACACTTGCAAACTATATGTTTTCTAATAAAAAACTTTTAATAAAATATTACTTAGGTTGGTACTAGCAAATACATAGATAGATAGAGTGTACTTTATTGCACACCAAAAGATAGGATACTTCTAAGGAATACTTTTATGTAATGGTAGCAAACGAGCAGCTTTTATAGAGACATAATAGTGGTAGAGTCATGCTTAGGCACGAATGGGCCGGCTCGATCGGTGCGATACCACGGCATCACAGAAAACCGGTTGTGAAGTAACGCTTGCGTTGCATTTCCCCGAAATGAGTGAGGTTTCCGGAGGTCCAACTCCCCTTTCCCCCATCCCCCCTCTCCTATTTCCTATCTCCTCGTCCCCAATCTTCTTTCCCTCCCCGCATCCCCCATCCATCATCACCCTCAAAGGCGGGCAGCGTACTAACGACTTGAGTTGCACGTGTCCATGGACGGCGGTTGTCACTTACCATTAAGTGACCCGTCTGTTTGTATAGTATAAAAAAATAAAATAAAAAAAAAGATTTCTTTGTCATCTGTTGTTAAGTGACTTCCACTGCCCAAGAACACGTGCAACTCAAAAGTCACAAGAGTGCTGTCCGCATTTTAGGGGAATAGGGCGAGGAGAAAGCGCGGAAGGGAAAAGGGTTTAGGCCTTTGGTAACCTCACTCTCTCGGTTACGCAGTACAAGAATTGTTTAACAGCCGGTTTTCTGTGAGGTCGTGATAATACTCCGTTCGATATTGTTGACGTAGTAGTACAACGGGTAGTCTTATCGCTGTCTGCGGTCTCTTACAGACAACCATTTGTTGACTCTATAATGACGGGTAGCACGAGGCACACAGATACACTTAGATAAACGTTATGTCACATTATTATTATTATTATTACAACTTTGAAATATATACATATATTAGGTTAAATTGTCGTACGGAACCCAACGTCTACAAACGGACTGTTTTTATTACAGTTATGCGTATACATATGAGTTTAGTTCCCACAAATAATATAAACGTTGCAAAAAGTAAATGTATTTACTTTTCAATAAGACTGCTATGACGATACGATTTAAAACTTCGATGACTTATTTCAATATTTTAATTCATCGTATTATGCAACACAAACTTAATTATATGCAGTTACAAGTAGATAATTTTATTATTATAAAAATATGTTAAAAAAATATTATAGTTCCTCATTAAATTGAACAACTTCTAGGTTTCGTGACAGACTGTGAAAGCGACTGATGGGATTTTCGCATTTACTTTAGGATCAGGTAGGTGTGCAATACGAGAAAGATAAAATTTTCTTACCAATATTACCAGAGCTAGTGGGGGAGAGTCAGCTATTTTTATATAAGGCAGCCACTTAGAAAGAGCTATACGCTGATCAGATATACTTAAAGACTTCTTTTTATCCCTGAGAAAATTCAAGCTAAAGTATGTGCAATAGTGGTAAAAAGGTGTAGTGCCATACACATGACTACAGTTCTGCTACAAACAGCTATACCTTGACTTCTAACCCACGACGGATTCGATTCCCACCCAGAATGAAGAGTTTAGTCACTCTCCCTATTATTTTCGAGGTGTTGCGTTTGTGAAGCAACGCAAGCGTTGCATTTCTCCGAGAAAAGTGTGGTTTCCGGAAGCAAAACTCTTACTCTCCTCTGTCCCCTCCCCCCCTTTTCCCCCTCCCATTTCCCATCTTCTCATACCCTCAATGCTTCTCCACTTCCCATATCACCTTCAAAGGCGGGCAGCACACAGTTTTCACAGTTTTCACCTGTCCTCCTATGCCTATATATTAAAAAACCAATTTGAATTCAGTTGGTTTATAGTAGTTTATCGGAGGCTGGACTAGTAAATCCTGTTGTTACTATAGAATTACTATAGAATACGAATCAGTTTGAACTCCCAAAGGGTGAAAGGTTGAAACTGTTTATAAGTATATCAATTTGCTCGTTTTTAATCTTAATAACATTAAGAATAGTGTGTTTCGCTACCAGCGAATATATACAGGGTGTCCCGAAATTCAACGTCCACCGGCAAGTATTAATGGTAGATGAAAAAAAAAAAGTTTTTTTTTAATATTTCATTTAAAGGTGTCATACAGACATCTAACCCCCACTTGCCGTTGGACGTTGAATTTCGGGACACCCTGTATACGAGATAAACTTACGCGAGTACATATAAGGGGGTGTTAATATCCAATGTTTTACATACTGTATTGAAGTTTGAATAAGAAGAGAAGGCAATGAAAACATAGATATATTTTTATTATATTCTTTATTTCATGAAATGTATAAAAATAAAAAAAGTAGTACTCAACCGGTATGGGCTACATGGACCAAGCTACTGGTGGTTAGGCCTCCAGAACCAGAAACCTTCTCACAATGCGTGCGGTATCAAGAAGGCTTGCCTTCTGCATCAGGCCCTTAACGCTGCTGTGTAACGTGATCTTCTGCAGATGGTGGTCGAGACTCTTAGGTATTAACCCAGGAGCTGATATGACTTAGTATAATCCTTGCAGAATTCACATCCCACATGTCGACCACCTCATGGGCCAAATCCAAATATTTTAAGAAAGAAAGAAAGAAAGAAAAAATGTTTATTTGGCACACAAAAAAACACAGGTACATGAACAGTTTTACAAAAAGACTCACTGTCAGTGCCAAAAACGGACCCATTTCAGCATTGTGTCAGACGAAAGCCTGACGCTGGTTTTCAATGGGGCCGTTGCAGACCATACCACCACAGTCCAATAGGTACATACATACTAACTAGACAATAAATAACAATACAAAACATAAAAGCAGATCCTAACAACATACACAATAATATAAAACAATAACAGCACAGCTTGCACACACACCCTTTCACTCTGAAAATGCTCGTATTTCATTTGTTTATCCTTTTCACCCTTTATGAGTTAGTCGTTATGGGGAATATCATGGTTTATTATTATTATTGTTTATAGTGATAATTGGGGAATATAAGCAAATAGCATGATCACTTCAGAATCACTAACTAAATCGATCTCTCTTTTTTTTAAATTTATTTACTGCTTCCTTAGTTCCTCTTTTGAAATTCCATGATTTACTATTTCTTATTAAATCTTTTATATTCTAGATGTTTCGTATCATCTACAACAATACTTAATAATAAATAATAAAAAAATATCAGGTACATAAATATAAAATACTTTGTAACCATCATTTAATACATTTTAAGCTAATAATAGTTTTATACAACAAACTATTCAGAAATTGAATGGTTACTTTTCCGATGACTCAACATTCTACCTTATCCTGAACCATTGTCGTCATTCACAAAGCTTTTGTAAGTAATGGGATATTCTATTCTTAGACGAGACTTCACCACAACCGTCATGCTTAAAAGCAACATAGTATTTTGAAAGTTAACAATCGCAAGTAAGTGGCGACAGGTTGGTAAGTCACCTGCACGTCAAATCTCTTAGTCATCCTTACAATGTGTCTTCAATGACTTGCAAGTTGCTCGGTAAATTTTGTTTTATTTTCAACTTTTCATATTAACATATGTGTACTTTTAATATTGGAAATTGTAGACGATAAGTTGCTTTATCAACTTTAGGGAATGCTAAATCACTTCCCTTTTTATAACGACTCCTCTTTTCCTATCGAAGAGATATAGAAGAAAGATAATAATAATAATAACTTAACAATTGACATATTTCATATACGGCCGTCTGATCCTAAGCTAAGCAAAAGATTCACTATCAAAGTACAAGCTTTGTTAAGTTAAATCAAATTGCTTAACAATATACTTATATTTCTCACAAATAAAAAAACAGTTTACGTGGTAGATTCATGCTTAGGCATGAATGGGCCGGCTCGACCGGTGCCACGGCCTCACAGAAAACCGGTTGTGAAGCAAGACTTATGATGCATTTCCCCGAAATTAGTTAGGTTTCCGGAGGCCCTCTCCTCTCCCCTGACGTCTCGCCCCTTTTTCCATCTCCTCATCCCCGCCTCTTTCCCCTCCCCGCATACCCTCAACCCTATTAACCCTAAAAGGTGGGCAGCGCACCTACGACTCTCCAGTTGGACTCTCCATGGACGGCGGTTGTCACTTACCATCAGGTGACCCGTCTATTCGTCTGCCCCCATAATATAAAAAAAGTACACAATATAAATAAATAATACCCAAACACAGATCAAATGATCGTGTTCAGTACATTATTTATCTTGTGTCCGAATTAAACCCAAGACAACAGGCTCAGCGGTCAGGATCACTAACCACTAAATCAACAGGTCTTACTCACTCGGTGACCAATGAAATATATGCAAGCATGTTTAACTGTTCCTTTATTTACTTGCAAACCAGTAATATACACAATTAGTACGAAAGTATTAAATACTTTATATAGGGCTCACTCCAATGGGTATTCTCTAGATAAGCCTTAAGAATAAATAAACGCTGCATTATTGTCACTTTTAATAAATAATATTCGATTAACTAATTATAAATATGTACACAAAGATTGCACTCGCTATACAAATTAAATAAGATGATTTTCTAAGCTATCAGTAGTCCAAGTGTATGACTTTACCTTATCTTATTTAAAATACTGACTAGAAAAGGATGCATCAGAGCTCATAAATCATTAACAGCACCAACATTCACAACGGAGAAATTTCCCTTTACGTTTACAAATTCAGTAAACGACCAGAAGTGATTAACTAATTCGTCCTCAGAGCCAAGTCTGTACCTAAATAACGACTAACTAATAAGAAATTACTATAAACTAACTTGAAATTTAACAGAATCAACATAAGGTTCAAAATAGAGGATAATAATGAATGTCACGACAATAGACTCTCTCTGATTTGAATGCAGTTGAACAGTTTTGTCAATGGATCTTACGAGCTTGTAATAGACGAATAATTGGTTGAGTACATTTCTTTCGTGTGCAGGTTGTTTCTCATATAATCGTTTATAATTGTAGTACCAATCTGGTATTGAAGAAAGCTCTTTGTATTAACTCTAAGATTTAGTAGATATAACCAAACAGGAATTTGCTTATAGCAGTTTGATGTAACAGCACAGCAATTGAATCATCTAAATACAGAGACAACTTTAATATTAGAAATATATGTTACTGGTCTTAGGTCTTATTTAATATTTTCATATTAAAGAGAAAAATTACGAACTCCAATTATTAACTAGAAATTCGTAAGAGAACACTAATATTTTATATAGTAATTAAGGCGCACTAAACTCTCACTCAAATTATATTAAATAATTTTAAATAAATATGGTTATACACGTTATATAAAAAAATATTATCTTAATATATTAAAACTGATAGCCACATATAAAGTACGTAATTAGATCCAAAATATAAAAAAAGAAGTTGACTTTGACGCGTCTGAACAAGGTATGAGCAAAATGAAAGGAACATCGAATTTGTAATGAATTAAAAGAATCTCAATGACGTAATTATTCATGAATCAAAGAAAGTATGAATTACGCAATTTTGAAGTTCAACCTCATTAAAGACCTTTAAAGTAGGTATCACTAATACTAACAAAAGGTGTTGGCATCAACTATGAGTATAGAACATAATTTCGCACTTTATATTCCAAATAGACATAACGCTTTTGTCTCTAAGTACGTTAAACTTTCGCTTGGTGCAACAACTGCGCCTATAAATGGACTATTAAACAATTTACTTCAGAATACAAATGGTTAAAAATATAGAAATTCACACGATGATATAAGTGCATTGATGGGTTTTAGAAAGCGATTTTGCGAAACCTTCGGACGAAACCGGAAATCACTGGTATTCCAAGTATTGTGAAGTCACTAATTATTTCACAAGGACTTGTGTCACAATGTCGATAATCAAATTTGGTTAAACTTTTATCAAAATTTAAAAAAAAAACAAAGAACAATTTAAGACACCCATATTTTAATAAATACTATATAATCAAATGCACGAAATATATAATTTAACTCTGTCTCAAATACACTAATGTCATCAAACACATTAAAATTTATATTGTATTATGTTCAATTTATTTTAATATAATTATCATTAAAATATTAACAATTTAAATGAATACTCGCCAGCAACAAGAGCCTAGTAAAAAGAAAAGTAAAACCGGTAGTCGAAAAAAAAGTTACGTACACTAAACCTAACCGTAATAGCATGTCACTATAACACACATTTATTTAAAAACCTGACGAATATAATGTTCAACATACCAAGGGGCTGCGCGTACGTATTTGTATTTCGTCATAGGCCTCACACTCACACCGAACTCAATCCGTGACATATGGAAATATGGGGAGGGGGACACAAAATAAAACTCACGGCCATACACTGATCTTCAACAATTTGAGTTTAGCCATCGTGAAAGATGAAAGCTGTAGTGCTATTGTGTGCTCTGGCAGTTGCCGGGGCTTTGCCTGTGGCGAAGGAAGATGGCGTTGCGGAAAGATTCATCTCAGCCTTGAAGGATTGTCTGGATTCAGATACCTCGTTGTGTCTCAAGGTGTGTTGTGAAGTGCAGTGCAGTGACAGTGCTTTGTGTTAACGGACTTAGAGGTGATCGTGTTGAGTTTTGATCAAATTGAGGACTTTGAAAAATTATAACGGTTTTAGTGAATTCACAGTATAATTACATCATACACGCAAACAGCATAAAGCTACAAAATCTCAACAACAACTGTATTTTTTCTTTTGTTTTTAGAAAACCGAATTAAAGTGATTTTTCAAAACCTTAATGGGTCAAACAATTACAATTTGACACATCATCAAATCGTTTATCCGACTTTTAGTCACTGCATTTTTAACGTCTAATAATTTGATAATTTAATTCCAAATAAAGGCCCATTTACGCAAATTAACAAATTATAATAACATACTAAGTGCGTCCTTTTTTCGTTTACAGGAAAAAGCAATGAAATTTACAGACAAATTGGCCGCTTCTTCAAGCCTAGAAATCTTCGATGGTGTTAGCTTGAAGAACACTGGAAATACCAGATCTGCACGCAGCTATGAACCCCTCCCTGAGGAACCAAAAGCTAGGGAACTGAAGGTAGAAGAAAGAATTATGGAAAACGTTGTTGACTTCCTGGATGGTCATGTCTTGCAATTTAGGATGCCTAAAGCTTTGGAAGATGACAACTCTGTTGAAGAGGAAGGTATGTCAAATTTAAATCTCATCAAAGAAATTAACTAGAACAATTTAGCTACTAAATTAATTAACCGTAAGATGTTGCTAAAACATAGACATATAAATAAACTTATTAAATAATTCATTAAAACTATTTAAATGCAGAGTAATAATGTGTCAGTGTGTGCTTATAAACTTATCGTTTTTATCGTTACAATAAAAACACTATTGGTAAAACTACCGATTAATTTAAAAAAGAACAGCTGACAACTATAAAAGATCAATTTATATTAAACTACAATTTAATAGCTCGTATTGAAACATCGATTACTCATGCTCACAATTAAAAGATTAGTTACGCTATCAGGCACTCATCACACCGCACAGCAGCGCAATGTAAGATTTTTTCTCACGAATCAAGATAAAATCACAAGGTTTACTAATGTTGTAATCTGACATGGTACTTTAAATGCATTTTAATGGGTCACTGAGAACATTCCTGAAGTTTGTTAACAGAAAGCGGGTATTAACGAGTATTTAAAATACTGTTACTCAAGTAGATACATACGTTACTTGAGTGGTAGCATTTCACTTTCCTTTTTCTTGAAAATAAATGCAAAGCTCATTCTGTTAAACTGGCACAATTGAAAACAGCTTATATTTAAAACCCGCAAAGATAAAATGTATGCGGGAGGAGAATCTGAATTTTTATAAACTAAATATTTAGTACAAAGATAAATTTATTAAGCTTTTGCTGCGTATTATATTAGCAATAGTTCCCTGCAAATTCCTCCCAAAAAAAAAAAAAAACGTGTTACTTCCATTGAATTTTGAAAGCAATAAAATATTTACATCTTCCTTCCATTTTATGATTTTAATTAAAAAAAAACACTACATACATGATTTCTAAATGTAATTTGTATATCTGAATTCTAAATTACTGTTAATTTTAATGCTTTTTTTGTGGGCTGCAAAACTTTCACTTAAGAATTCCAGTTCAGTATTCACTCAGATTCGGATGGCGTACATGGGATGATAATTTGCAGGCACACCCAGCGGACTCAGCAACGGTTGTTTCATTACTAATAATTTTTTTCAAAAATTTCAAAAATAGTTTTCATTTGTACTAAATATCTGACTCGATATACGTCTATCTGTAAGTCATTATAATGCATTTGAGTATCGCTGATGTAACACATTATGGTTCTGTTTTCACTAAGCATTCACGTAACATATATTATCTTGATAGACCAGTTTCTACGGACCTTATAAGCACACAAGTTCAGGTTCTGTGTAGGGGGCAAGTGAGCTGATGTCATAATCTGACTTAAACTAATTTTAAGAAGTTTTATTTAAAAATCAGCTTCAGTTAGCTCAATGATTAAGTACCTGCCGTTTCCATTTTTATTTTATAAATTGTTTGATTAATTGTTTAATTAAAATGAGATTAATACTCTTGATTAAAGATATTCAATCTTACACTTGACCTCTTATAACTTGACATAGATGAAGGCACTTTCTCAATGAAATTAAGTTTTTATTGTACTAGTATAAATGCCAAAAGTTGAGGTGGCTTTCTTTTAATTGTCAGATCTACGTTTACAAAGAACTCTGTCAGTTATTATGTCTGTGGGAAAGCTTTTTTGCCGTCAACATTCTTGAGATCGTTTGGTAGAGTAAGATTAAACGTATCGTTGTTTCTTTGTTCAATGTTTGCTTTGGTATTAGAGACTTGTGAGAATTTAACGGAATGAGATTCTTGAAGTTTATACTTTGAACAGTTTGAAAGTTTGTCTTAAGTCTTTAAATTACTTACCTAGTCTTATTTTATCAGAGCATTGCTAATATATTATAATAAAAATATAAATAAAATAATTAAAATTTCAACATAGATATAAAGAGAGTTTAAATATTCTTCTGTATTTTACGTTATACTTATATTTATTATCTATTCAGGCCGTGGTAAGAAGAAGAAGAAGCTGAAGAAACTCCTGCCTATCCTTGCCCTGATCAAGCTCAAGCTCGCCGCTCTCATTCCTCTGTTCCTTGGTATCATCGCTTTCGCTGTCTTCAAGGCATACATCCTCGGTAAAATCGCCTTCATTGCCGCTGCTTTCGGAGCTATTAAGAAACTTCTTGAATCTAAGAAGAGCAGCGGTTGGTCTGAACCAGTTCATGAAGAACACCACGGTTGGGAAAGCAGTGGTGGATGGGGAAGATCTCAGGATGCCCAAGATTTGGCGTACGTTGCTCATGCTAAACAAGCGTGAAGTTAAATTATTTATTTATTTATTTTAGGTAAATTAACTTATTAATCTGACCCTCTTTCTTGCATATTCTTACCACCGTTCGATACATTTGCTAAGTTTTATAATCATTGTGTATATTTTTTATTTATTTAAGTTTTACTGAGTGAGATAAGCAGTCTTATTATTTGTATATAAGTATTTTATATATACATATAGAGTATATTCAAGTATATGTATATCTCATATTCTGCCTATTGTTGCGGGTATAATAATACATTTTATTATTTTAAGTTTTCAGTTCCAAAGATATAATATTATTATTAATAGTTATGTATATGTATATTTTTATGATTTCATTTTGTTTCTCTTAGTCATTTGTGTATGTACGTGGGTGTTTCAAGTCATATTTATTACAAATTATTATATTTAACGCGAAGAATGTTAACAGACTGTCTGGTGCACAGAACTTAATTTATTTTACGATGGATCATCGAATCGAGATAATAAAGACTATTTAAAATATTTTAAAGTTTTTTTCTCTAATTGAGAATATTTTCCTCCTTCCTCCCGTATCATACATATTACGTAATACTGTAAACAAAACTCAGGTATATCAAATTGAAAAGTGAAAGTGTGTGTCAGTTGAATTAAGGTTTTTTTTTTTTAAGAGACATGAGACGTTCTCAAAGTCAATGATGATTTACCATTAGAATCAGTTTCACTGAATTTAAAGTTATTGTTTTAAGTACATACTGGAACATTTATATTTTTGCTAGTCTCATCAACTCTTTAAAGATTTAAAACAGTAAGGGTGTACGAATTTCAATACACAATGAATGAATTTAGAACAAGGTGCATTTTGATTTGTTAAAGATACACAATAATTAAAAAAGGTGTAACAATATTACTTACTTTGAGAAGAATGTAGAGCTTCGCAAGTGATATAATTATACATGCAATTTATGAATAGAAAAAAGTTTATAAAGTGACAATAATACAATTCTGTATCCTGAACAGTTTAACCAAATTATTCTTATCTGACAGTCTATCTATATGGTACAGGATCACAGAGAAAAACCCAAGGCAGAGAGATAAGCCTTCCTCAAAATATAGAAGCTATTCTCACCTGCTTCAGATACTGCGTTTACCTGTGCGACAAAATCATGGTTGGTATACGTTGAAAGTTACATTTTAAAACTAAATTTTTAATTACTAAATGTATCAGCGAGGAAACTAGTAGTAGATATATAAATAATGCTTATCCACGATTCTCACAAAATTTATTTAACAAGCATGTTGTTAATGAAATCTCAATCAATTATGAATAGTATCACAAAAAATAGAAAGTCCATAAAAATGAATTACCAACTTCATATACAAAAATTACCGGTTACTTTCGAATGTATCGTTCATGTTATTAAAGTCGAAATTTAGCACATAACAATGAGAAAAAAATTTATTCTCTTAAATATATTTATTTTGGGGGAGGTTTTTATGCATGGGAGGTATTTTTAGACCTTTGATTGTTATGTGGTGTGACTAGGATGGACAATGTGAGGAATGACTATATTAGAGAAAGCCTGTAAGTAGCGCCGGTGAGATTATCGTAATATGGTTATGTGATACGAAGAGATAATCAGAATAAGGTGAAGAAAGTTTTGTAAATGAAGTTTACTGATACAAGAGACGACCAAAAGAAAAGATGGATGTACCAAGTGAAAGAGGTGATCGCTACACAGGGAGTACGCAGTGAAAATAACAAATGTAGAGTGGCATGGAAGAAGAGAACACATTGCACTGATCCTCTTTTTTAATTGATATAGTTATTGCAGGTCCATACTCCTGCAACTCTGGAGTCGTAAGTGGGCTGCTCGCTTGAGGGTGATGAGCGGGGGGAAAGAGGAGAGGTATGGCCGGAATAATCACTCACCCGGCAATACAATGCAAGCACATTCTATCTACCGGTCTTCTGTGAGAGCGTGGTATTACTCCTCAGCTAAAGTATGGCTCTTGAGTTGCATGTGTGCATGGGTTGCGGTGCTTACTAACTCCAATAAGGTGGCCCGTTATATCGTGTAGCAGAAAAAAGACATGTTCATGGATATTACTACAGCATATTCCTGAAAATATACAATAACCATTTTCCTGAGATGGGTTATTGATTGCGCTTGTCTAATATACCTACATATGTCGGTTGGAAAACTAGAATGGGGCTACCTCATATTTATCCGTGGGTATCGTAAACGAGTAGACGACGAAGAGATCGGACTGTTATCTATCATACAGTAAATAGTCATAAATTGCCGGCAGACGACAGAAGGCTTGCCCCTGTTAAGTTAGTATTAGTAAGTTAGGGTTGAAACGCAACTGCCTACCCCTTCGGTAGTATGTAATATATAATGCCGACTAGATTAGTTTGAACTAAATCACCATTTTAATTTGCTATAGAATTGCAATAGACGCAAAACACGTATAGCAGATCGAGACAGTATTTTACTCCGGCCCACCGCCTGCAACATTATAAGGCGAAGGTTTGGCCGCACGTGGAATACTGTTCTCATCTCTATGCAGGTGCACCCCAGTACCAGCTTCTCCCTCTTGACCGCATTCAACGGAGAGCGACTCGCATCATAGACTGCCAAGACATTTCTGATCAGCTTGACACCTTAGCGTTGCGTAGAGATGTAGCTTCACTCTGCGTCCTCTATCGCTTGTATCATGGGGAGTGTTCAGAGGAATTGTTCGGACTAATACCTGCTGCAGGTTTCCGCCATCGTCATACGCAACAAAATATCCATCCCCACCACCTGGATGATTGGCACTCCACCACTGTGCGCTTCTCCAGAAGCTTTTTGCCTTGCACAACCAGCTTATGGAACAAATTGTCGCCTGCCGTATTTCCGAACCGATACGACCTTCAAACCTTCAAGAAAAGAGGGTACTCCTACCTAAAAGGCCGGCAACGCACTTGTGATTCTTGAGTTGCGGATGTCCATGGGCGGCGGTAGTCACTTACCATCAGGTGACCCGTCTGCTCGTTTGCCCCCTATTGCATAAAAAAAAATTCTAGGCACTTCCATCTCATCCTGTGAGTGTTGGTAAAGTCGTCTAAGGGATCGGACTTTATCTATCAGGCAGTATATGGTATAGTGGTAAGCGACCCTGACTGCTGAACCCTGGGTCGTGGGTTCGATTCTCACACGGGACAACCATTTCTGTGATCCATAAATGGTTGTCCCAAGTCTTAGTGTTCTTTGTATCCATTGATTGAATGTTTGTGCCCCCCGTGACAAGACTTATTTCCAATGCTGGTTGTCTTTTTAAAAAAAAAACTTTGTTCCTGGGACTAAATTATCGTTGTCAAAAAGAAGATGGCAGGCGTTTGAGAAACCTCTGTCTACGTAAACGTACTGTTCGTAAATCATTATTACATTTGTAGATGTCCTTTGTTCTTTAATTTACAGTAGTTGTTCTATTATTGGGTTTTGCTAGTCATTGATTTTCTTAAATAATACAGATGTCATGTGACATTATTTTTTCGACACTTTCAGAATGCCTTAATAGATAACCATTGAACCACCATAATACAAATATATTTCTCAAGTGAACTTTTTATTTGTACTCGTATCATTTGTTTTTGTAAGTTTTAAAATAAAGTTTCGTTTTAAAAATGCCTCCTAAAAGACGACTAACAAGAAATACCAACGGCGTGTATTGCTATAGTAAAATGATTAGGCGCTCTTACTAACAACATTTAATTAGATCACTATGAAATTAAATAAAAAGAATAATCATTTTTCATTTTGAATTGAGATGTCAATTATCTAAAATAAAAATTATCTTATTCTTCCTTAAATCATATAAATTCTCATATTCTTTTAAATCTAAGCGAAGAAAAAGACATCTTATTCGACAAAAATCATTTACTCAAAAATAAATGTGTTAAACATCGTACATTTTGGAGTAGATGCTAATATAGTTTATACTTATGTTCTATTTATTTGAATGAAATTTTTTTGATTCCGCTATGACGGGACTTTCAGTGTTACCGGCTCCTGGACTATATTATAAGTACAGCTTATACCATTGTATCTGTAACAAGGATAAAGCTATGTGACTTCATACCATTGCAAACGCAATTTTCTATTCTTTCTTATAACAATAGTTTTTTTCTTATTAGAAAAAAAAATAGATTATGTCAAATTTAGGTCCGAAAAACAAACAAGCAAACACACCGACTCGTTTTCACATTTATAATATTAGTTTTCATATTAGCAAGAGTCTAAACGGTTATAGTCAATGAAAAACTTTCACTGTCTACTCAATAATTTTTCGCCATAGGCCCTAAATTCTCACTGATCCAATTTGACCTTCTAAAAACTTATATATTTACTAGTTTTAATATTTTTCTCTTTGTTATTTACAAAACAAGGAGTGTTTTAGCAACCATGGTTCAATATAGAACTAAATAATGCAGAAAAAGCTTATTACAATATAAGATTTCGGTAGACATTTTCTTCAGAGTTAGGTTCCTTATACATATTATAACCTGCTATAGCATCGCAGCAGGTAATATTTGATTCGAATCTAATCACTCAGAATTGAAAAGAATATACTTAATTGTACATAATTAACAACAGTAAAGTCAGTAAAGGGCTCAGAATTCATTTTGAATTTCAATTGCATCAACTACCAGTATCCGTAGTGTGTATAATTTAATCAGAGCGTTATCACACGGCCGTGTGTGAGATGTTATATTATTTGGTCCATATACTGGTAGAGCCATGTGTGTCGTAAAAGACAATATAAGATCAGGGTGGTTGGATGCGGGGAGGGGAAAGAGAAGAGAGGATGCGCAGAGGGGAAAGATGAGAGATGGAATAGAGATTCTGGAAACTTTTCTGATATCGATGATATGCAATGATATACGACCCTGAACTGATTGAACTATTGTTTTTGTCCCTAATTATCGGAATAAACTATTTTTTTTCTTCCTATCTATTCTCATTATCCGATTCAATATATCCCAATTACTATTTAATTCTTAGACTAACCAGATGACCTGTTGCCTATACGTAAGTGGGACTGTGATTCCCACTGCATCATCATCATCATCATGTGCGCTTCCCCTGAAACTTTGCCCTTTACCGATTCTGATATATAGGCGTGTATATATAATATGTATGTATGTTATTCTTAGTCTACTTAAATTGTATTTACATATAGCGTAGCTTTATTATTTTATATCTTCAAATGATATAAAAATATCGTAAATCTACACAAAAACTTTTCAGTTTATTCGTAGTATTTTGAAAAGTTAGTCTCTTACTTGTACTTATTATTATACTCATCTGGTATCATCTCACCCCTGTTGAGGGGGGTGGGGAGACTATTTGAAGCACTGGGCTCCTTATAGTGATTTTCCTCGCAGCTCACCACTGTGAGCCGGTCATTGGATTTAGCTCACCGGCCTCGAGGTTTGCTCGCCGATCGCTCCTCTGAAGAGGGGTCCAGCGAGCCGCCTGCGAGAGGTCGGTGGTTGGCTGTCTGCATCCGATGGCGAAGCCAATGCCCCGCTCGAAGGAACTGATATGAGCTCCCGAGCGGGGCGTTTGAGTCGCCTCCGGATGAGTGTTGTATCGTCTGGATGTGGGAGCGGAGCAATACCTACCAGGTGGGGAAGTTTCGAGCGGTCAGCCCGCTCAAACATCCCCGTGGCGAGTCTGCTCACAAACTCCTTTATTGGTTCCCATTTCAGGTCTCGGTGGATTGTTGATTATTATACTAGTGTTTGTTTTTGTGGAAAGAGGTTCTCCCACCGCACGGTACCATAACGGTAAATGTTAGGAAGTATAACTCATTATCCAGAGAGCTTCGGTTACGCGATGTAAGTTTAATAGTAACCACATACTACTGCATGCTTTCAATAGATGGCGCTGAAATATATTATGCTGAAGGTCACTCAAGGGGTAGTCAGAGATGTATAGAACACTCAGATTTTGTTAATAAGAATTTAATCCCATTCCGTGAAGTGCTTTGGCGGCTTTTTAATGTGCCCCTTAGATAGGGTGAGGGAATTGGAATTTCAGTAACTGAATTCACTCACTCGCAGAAACAAATGAAAGAATTTATTTACAACTGGTTAATTGTGACGCCGAGTAATTATTCGGCCGGTACGTCCCTAGGCATGGCTCTCCCATGTTATTATATTATTAATCAATCTTTTATTAAAACTAAAAGTAGATTTTTTTAAAACATGCCAAGATAATAATTAAGACTTTTGTGTAATTAGACAATATTTTAATAGGCCAGTGGACCTTCTGTCCCATCCGTCCCTTCCAATCTCAGGAAAGACATACATATGTCACTCGTTCCCGTCTTCCCGGTACTTACATAATGCCTTACCCTAAATTTATCTTCGTATAAATTGCCCTTACCCTAATTTAGCTTCTTCTTTTGTCTTTTCTGAAAAGGGCAGAATTCCGAATAAGATTTGGCGTTCTTTGACGTAGGTACAAATTGCGCCAGTCGCTAGGAGGGAATTTATTCCCGTCTGCAACCACTGTGACTGCGGTGAGGACTCGGCTCAGCATACGCTCGCGGGTAGCATCGGACCCTCATTGCAGTCATCGGAGAGGATCTCTCGCTGTCGGTCCTCATACGCAATAGTACCGGCAGTGACAGAAAATTCAAAACGGTTACAACCTTCTGTGAGGATGTCATCTCGCATACGGCGGTGGCAGAGCGGGCCCCAGAGGATGACCTCCACACGGATCCGATTTTTACAAGCGAACTAAATCCTCTAATCTCTATATGGCCAGCCACGAGGAGACGATGTCCACGTATGCCTGGACTCCGCCTTAGGTAAGGTAAGGCGCTGGAGAGGGAGGGATCCGGATGTCTTAAAGAGTTGTTACTGGATTCCTCCTAGTTTTAGGCCCGGTATCGCATTCCGTATTGTTTTAGTCGTTCCAATACCGACACACCGTTCCACCAACACACATTGCGCCGACCACAAAGAAAATAGGGAAAAGGTAGAAATATGAATATATTTTAAGTATTTGTATTCAGTATATAATTGTATACGTAATTGACGGCAACACAGTCTGCTTAAATTAACTCGAGGCAATTTCTTTACTCGATTTGAATACAAACTGTAAAATTGTGCCGCTTTTTCTTGCAAGCTATAATTTTAAAGTTTAACCGTCATCAAACAAGATTTTGATTACAATGCGGATACAAAAACTTCATTACAACTACTAAAGCTAACGCTGTCCGTTAAAACCATACATTTTGTCTAATTATCAATACTTTAAGTTTTTTTTATGTTGGCGGAATGCGTTATTTTATTTCATATTACTTTTTGTTATGTACGTCATTCATGTTTTCACCAAAACTACAGTTTTTTTGTACTGACTCTAATTTTGTATGAGTTTTATGGAGCTATGAAACTGTATAATGTAATAATATTGAAACACCAATGTTTGTGTTTAAACTTGTTTGTATAAAGATTGTTATTTTTTTTTGCAAATATTTTATTTTTATTTTTTAACAGTTGATGAAAAGAGGAGAGTAGAGAAACCTGTAACAGTATTATTTTAAAATAGTCTATAATTTTATTTATTTATTTTTATTATTTAAATATATATTCGTACAAAAACTAAAAAGATAGTTATCAGTTATCATCATTATCGTTCAGCCTATTGCAGTCCACATCGGCACATAGGACTCTCCCCACAGCACATAGCCCACCAACAGTTCAGTATATCCCAGCTACGTCCTTCAGGCTTGACACTACTAAATCATAGTAGAAATCATAAGAAAAAAGATTAAGGTCTGATTTTTTGTAGGATTAAGGTACTTTAAATAACTTTCATACATAATATATACATAGGTACATACACTCACGCCTATTTATCAGGGGGGGAACTGTTGATGTACATTTATGTGATTACCACAAACGTGTCATCGTTACAACACACTGGAGGTATACAAGTTCATTTCCGGTACAAGTGGGACCAGTAGGTGTGCCCGCGAAAGTGCGTGCCGCGCCTACCGCCACACACATCGCACACACGGGGCGAAAGTTTGCTGGTAAATATTTTTTTGGTACCTGTGAAGATATTAAACTGGTCAAATAGTAGAATTTGTGTCAAAAACCACCATCTACATAAGGTTATTGAGTTTAAAATGGAACAGATGGCGTGTCGCTGTCATGTAATTCATATTTATTTTGAAATGATTTCTCAGCTGATATTTATACAAAGTATTTTATAGTATGAATGTAATACACAAAACCTGGAAAAATTAATTAAAAATAAACCACCCACAAGCCAAGCCTTTAAACACAACACAACAACAAGAAACTTACGTTTCTTTGAATTTTTCAATAAAGTTTTATAAATCAAGTTTATTGTCTAAAATACTTTGGGCTCGCACGCGCTGACTCGTACATTGTGACTCGCAGAAAAATATTTTTTAAGAATATAGTCTTAAAAATCAAAGACAATTTAATATTTAAATATTTGAAGGTATACGTGACAATTATTAATATAATAATAAAACTCTTAATTATTAGCTTTAACTCAAATTTATTCATATATTATACTAAATTTAGCTTATTCTTTCGTGTATACTCGTATTACTGTAATGGTAGAAAGTAAGGTGTGCTAATTTTGAAATACCATCAATATGTAACTAAGTTCTTGAACAATTAAATATTATTATCATTATTGCATATAATTTAGCCACAAATTCTTCTGTTTTGTTATTATAAATTAAAATTGAGATATATAAAGTTAATTATATCCAAACCTTTTCTCAACTCGTAGTTATAATATCAACTGTACTCGCTAATGAAACCAGTTTTAAATGAATAATAAATAAAACCAGTACGTTAAATAGAAAAGTGAAGGAGAAAGTTATAAGCAATATGTCAATAAAGGCTTAAGTTAACTCATTAAACTTATTTGGTTTTGGGTATCAGAGCTATCGATTACAATGTTATTGTTATAAAATCAATCAAGACGACTACTCATATAATTGATAAGCAATATGTTAAATAATAAGTTTCTAAATAAGATTTTACTTTATAATTTTCTATTTTGTTTAGTAGTACGTTTCTAAGTGAAATAGCATGCCCATTTAGGGTCAATATTGTTATGGTGGTTAGACAGTTGTTACCTGCTTATGTATGTTGTTTTAAATATTTATTTCAATATCCGTCTTTCGCAATAATTAAAATAATGTAATTCTTTGTCTTCAAAACACCAAAGAAACAGACACATCAAAGTCTGAATCGTTAGAGATTAAAATAAAAGTAAACAATGCTAACCAAATGCCAAAAATGATTCGAAGAATTCACATAAATTCAAAACCGGTTGGAACCAAGGCTTGTCAGAAATTCGACCGCTGTGTGTCGACGCGGTACCGTTAGCTTCAAGGTCACATGTTCCCAATCGTAAGTGCTACTGACTCATCTGATACTTTCTTCTTGTGATAATGTCGTTTTGGTACTTCGAAGGTCCCACTCTATCATTTTTATTTACCATCATCATCATCACCTTTAACGTCAGTTACTAAAGGTCAGAGAGTGAAATCTGTAGAATCTTGTAATAAATATGTCAATAAATTTCTGGAGAGTTAATCTGGCAGAAGGCAGAATAGCGTTCGCTCTAGTGCAAATATGACCAATAGTACTACTCGAGCCGGCCCATTTGTGCCTAAGAATGGCTCTACCACGTATAGTCCGTATTAAACTGTTTGGTTGGTTGAATTTTAACAAATGTTTTTTTTTTTTAAATCGGGCAAGTCAGATGACGAACGCCTAAAACAATAAACAATATAAAAAATTAAGAGAACCCTCTTCTTTGAACCTATATTCTTGGATCTTAATTCGGTACCCTCAATTCTATCCGTGAAACTGAGAACGATGTTTGAGTGATCGGAAGACTGCATGATGCAACCTAGTCCACAACATCTTATGAGAGAAGTTGCTGAAGGATTCATTAATAATAAAACTTAAATTAAATTGTAAATTTCTCTTTTGCAACGCAAACATATATTTCCTGACATTTGTAGAATGGGTGGTCCAATAAAATGGAAAAAGAGGTGATGTCAAAATGTCAAAATTGCATCAGCGAGTTGAGAAAGTATTATCAGGTACAAGCAACGTTTAACAAAACTTTACCTTTTGACGGGCCTGTTGATCTAGTGGTTAGTAACCCCGGTTGTTTTACCGAAGGTCGTGGGTTCGATTCCTACATGGGACTAAATTTGTGTGATCCACAAATAGTTGTCCCGTGTGTGGATGTTTTTTTGTCCTTTGATTGTATGTATGTAAAGCGCCCCGCGACACAGGATTTTTTCTTAATTCTGGAAATATTACCAGTATCATAGGAAATGCAGTTTTACTCATGGCACTACTGGTAGAGTCATGGGCAAGAAAAATCTCCCATGACACTACTAGTAGTGCCACTCAGTAGTGTGAAGGCAAGGAAACGTAAATAATGTACCTATTATTTTCCTTAACCTATGAAATAGTTTTCTTAACTTTCTTAATATAAATTTAAATGATTAGAAAAAAACTAAACCTATTTTTAAAAAAATCCTTATCAATTTTTCTTTTTTTTAATAAAATTTCTTCAACAACTTCAACTTCAACAACATTTAATGATAAGGGATTTTTTTTTAATATTTGCAAGCAGTTGGAAGTCAATCTTACATAGTAACTAATAACTGGACATCTCTGACTCAGGCTCTGAGCACAAATTAGAACAGATTTATAGTAAACGAGTCATATATAAGTAAAATAACAAATAGATAAATATATACATGCTTCATGTTTGAATTCTCTCAATTTTAAATAAGGGTATATAGTTAGTTGTATTTTTATCTGTAGGTGTGTTAGTATGTATGTATGTTTATCTGTGTTTGTATTAGTATGTATGTTATATGTTGTACATAAATATGTTAAGTTTTTCTATACAAGTTTTATATTTAAACATAAGTTAGTATAGTTTTCATTAAAATATTGAAGTGATCCTCCAACTACCTCTGTCTCTCCGAATGATTTTAATCCATTCTAAGGTTGCCTGGAAGAGATTGCATATAGCAATAAGGCCGCCATTTGTACATTATATAGTTGACACTTGTACTGTATCTATTGTATTTAACTGTAAGAATGGTGTACAAATAAAGAGTATTCTATCTATCTATCTATCTAGTTACTTTCCCAATAAGACCTGATCATTTGTAGTACAAGTTTCTTCATCTATCTGCAACGGGTGTAAAATACTTTTTTTTTTATCAAATCACATGGTGGTACAGAACAGTGTGGGTATTTTTTAGGATAGTATATAGTAGACCATATGAATAACGTGAAGCATTACAGAAATCCCATTCTGAAAATAACAATAACAGCATAAAATTTATGAATAATTATGAGATTTAATGTGAGAGAAGCTCACGTGAATGAAAGTATGGTGATATTTTTTTTTATTTTAAAGTCTACTCCGGCATTAAGAATACTTCCTGTACCGGGAGATTTACAAACATTCAATCGACGAACACAAAGAACACCTGCGATATCTTATGTATAGGTGCCCCGAGTCCAGTCTCGGGGCAAATATTTGTGGATCAAACCAATTTTTGTACAGAATCAAATTCAGCAGTCAGGAATATACATTTTTTTTAAATTCATCTACTTCTCTTTTTAGCCCCTCTGTGGCCTCTCTTTCTTCCAGATGCCTTAATAAAACTGCTTCTGGATTCCTCCTATTTAAGGTGCAGTATAGTAGCATGACATGTGGTTTTAGTCGCTTCGATTCCAACGCACCTTTCCACCGAAAATCGATGTGGAGAAACGACCCAAGGGGTTTTTTATATATATTAATACAATCTTGGTTGCTTCTCACATCAAGGTCACCATTCTATGACCCTCTTGGATCAGAAACCTTCCTTTCTGGCAACGGGACTAGTCCCCTGACACTTTAATTTTCAATCATATGTTTTTTTTTCTTTAAAAAATGCAAAAATAAACTAAAAGTTTAATATAGATTTGGAGTTGACAGAAAATGTATAGACATACTATACATTTTCTGTCAACTCCAGATGTTGCGTGTGATGCTTGAAAAAGTGAAGAAAAACATGAAGAAAAGTATTTTCCGATATAAAAAAAAAACAACCAAAGTGTATTATAATCTTACTAAAGTTAAAATGCTCCTAAAATTTGACTACAACTACTTGTACGAGACAGGAGCTACGAGAAAACTTTCTAACAATATCGACCAAGATAATCTAGAGAATCTAATTCTAGAGAAGTTATCATCTGTGCAACAATGTACCTGAAGTCTTAAACAATGTGTAATAACATTACTACATAAGCAAAGTTGTATGGGAAGGTGTTTATTATAGTCGTGTTTAAGCTATGGTCGCGTAGACCCAGTCAATAATCAGAAAATCATATATAAAATATTCAGAATTGACACATCAATGGGGTCATACAATCGAGGTCAACGAGTAGGCATATGGGCCCATGCTTTCTAAATAATTACTTGTTTGTCGCTTAATATGGCACAAGATTATTGGCTTTGAAGAGAATCATCTGCCTAAAGAACTAAAATATTTGGATGACATAAGATGACGCTAAGGAATGTATGCGGATACGATGATGTTGTTCCGGCCACGTTGGTGAAGTCATTTAGGTTACGAAATAAAGCGTTTATTTCCTTTAGGCAGCAGATACTCACCATGAGTAATGCGGATAGTACGAGTACATACTTACATACAGAGGCTCACGCCTTTCTTTCGACGGCATAGGCAGAGACACAGCATTCTATCCTCACAGACATCACGAGTCTCTACTTTCATCAAACCTTTCATACAAGCCCGCCGATTCCAGATACTTCTGACTTGCTACTTCTATAAAATATGACCAATTTGATCAGTATATGGTCAGCGGAAAGTATTAAATATAATCAAAATCTTTTTGTTAACGTCGATGGCAAATATAAAGAGTATTGAACATACTCGTTTCTATGAAATTTATTCCTCTGAGTTATTATAGCAACATTAAAATTGTCGGATTCTTATGTATATTTTGCACGAATTGTTGTCGCGAATGTATTCTTCGTATCCGTTGCTTGTACGTTTGTAAAATCTTCCGCGACATTAGAAACGGTCCTAGTGCGGGAGTTACAAACATGCATACATTCATAGTTATAACCCCGAAGGGGTAGGTAAATTTTCCGATAGTAATTTAGTCAGATTTACAAAATAGGAGACAAGCCTACGGCTGTCAACATTGGCAGGATACTGCCAGGAAAGGGAGCGTAGAAATCGAGGAAAGAGATATTGCTTTTTCATAAGGATTGAGAAGTATGTGTTGCAGAAGTTATCCGTTGTCAATGTTTATCTTACAGATTACAAAACGTATTTTACAATATATATATATATGTTAGAATTCCCAAAACTATCCAGCTCTTGTAGCCGAAACGGCGTCCATCTCCGAAATAAAACGGTCAGTTAATTCAGCCAAGTGTTACATCCATATGTATATACAATATATTAGCAACTTGATACACGACTTTTTCTTACAAGTGCAGTGATGCTTTTACGAAATCATTCACAAGCACTTTCACTCACAAAATAAAGTAATCTTACATCACTGACACAATTTGATGTACACTTGTACTCAATTATTTAATCGTTTTATAATAATTTTGACCTAGACGGTTGTTACCATGTTCACTCTATGCAGATGTGCAGGTTCAGGAAATTATAGATATTCTTTAAACGTGTTATATGTACTTTTATAACCAACCCGCTGCACAATAATCACTCAGTTCAAAAATACTTTTCCCAATTCGATTGATAGTTACAGAGATTAAAGAAACAAATAAGGAAAACAGCGACTTCTGCTTCATTAATATACTTAGATTGACAATAGAGCGTTTAAATATCAAGCAAGTGTAAAAAATATATTGTGTAATTTATTTTAACATAGTAAAAAAAGCTTTTGTTTTATATTTATGGTAATTGCCAGAAAATCTTATAAAAAAAAAGTTTTAGCTTAAACAAAGCTTTTTTTTATATGAACTGTTATTAGATGCATAGTTTTCTTAGATGAGAGTTCTATTTCAAATGTCAACCTATTGACGTTGATATTAAGTTTCGGAGTTGATTATAAGCTTTTTTTTTATGTGTAACGACGACTCCACTTTGCCTGATGGTAAGCAATAAATGGAATCCAAGAGTGGTGGTCACCATCCTCATTGCATGTCTAGTCAATGTAGTATGGTGACCCACACTATGGCGGCCTGGTGAGATGCTTTTTCACGCCCCGCTTAAAAGACCCAGGATCAAAGTGGGAAGGAAAAGGGCTTACTAATTGTATATATTTACATACATTCATGCCATGTTTCCAAAAGTGTATCAAACGCTGACATTTTGATAACCCACTTACGTAATACGAGGCAAGCCTGTTGAACTCGGTTGGGCCTTATTTAAATACTGTCATAGATAACAATCCAGTCCCTCAGTATTTTTTACGACACCCACGGGATGAGATAAATTGGCCGTAATCTACTCCTGCGAGGACTGCAAGGCGAATCGAAAAAAGGTATAATATCTACAATATTTTAATGACGTCAGGATTTTTTTTAAATAACGAACTTTATATAAAACCACCATGAGTATTGTTTTATTTTATCTTTTGTATGATATTTTATCCCCCTCAATCTATGTGTGATCATTATCTGAATCACTCTCAATAATGAATAACACGACGAAAGGAGTAGGACCAGATCATATTTAATGATGAAAACTTATATTAACAATAAAAATAATATATGTGTGAAACAGATAAATGAAAATAAATAAAAATATGTTATATTTAAATCAATTAAAAATTTAAATATATAAATAATTATAGTGTTTACAACTTACAAGGTACATAAACCATGATGATGTGCTTTTGAAGTCAATTTTTCTTCAAAAAATCTTTAAAAAATTTGTCATTAAATAACATACACCTACTCATAAATTATTAAAATATTCACGTCTTGTACAAACTCGTATTTATATGATCAATCATTCGCAGAATTATTTAATAAGTTATATTATTTTTTTTTACGAATAACTTATTATTATAAAAGAAATATCTACAACTGCGTATTTATTTTAAATTGTGAGTTACTATTTATGTGTTCATACATATTAACTAACTACATCACTTACACTCGTACATAAATACATGTAGGTATCATGGGATGGAATAAACACAAATATTATTCGGTTATAAGTTTATATAATAACAAACAACGTTAAAAGTATCTTTTACTATATTCTGAGATCTATTTAAATGCATCAATAAAATTACAGAAAGTATCGGCACCAACAAACTGCTTACCGGTTTCCAATGCGACCTAAAAACACTTATGTATTAAAAAATAGCTACATATAGAATTAGATAGAGTTTATGCGAGAGCTAACAATCAATTTCACTTTTAAATATTTTATTACAATAACATAATAAAATTTAATGTTTCAACGTTCTTTAAAATTACGACACTCATTTTCACTTTATGGACTTACGAAAAATCAAACAATAGAACTTTTTCTTTAGTTTAATTTACACTGTGTTGACAAACGTATGCGTATTTTAGATGTTGTAAGCGCAAACTTCGCTTTCTAACATCCAATATTTATTTTCCTACTTATCCTGAGGTGAGCTTAACCGATGTACGAGCGAACAGTTAACACACGACTTCAAACAGCGCGCTCATACTTTACGTCATGTTGTCAAAAATTGTGGTGGGGAAGCGAAGGATAAAATCCATCAGTTTTTTGGTAAATCATCATAAGTTTACCGACGTTGGCACTTGAGGTACAAGCATTCACTGGATGTGGAAATATTATATTTAAAAATGTGGAATAAAGTTGTTTTGTTAGCCATATTGGCTACGGTGAAGTGCAACCCTGTGCAAGTAAAAGGTGTAGCTGAAAATTTAGTGGGTGCTGTATCTGAGTGCGTCGAAACAGATACATCATTATGTCTGAAGGTGAATACTGGTGATAAATAAGTGTTTGTGAAGTGTCAGTGACTGTAGTTTTTCATGAGAATGTGTTTTGTTGTAACCAAGATGATAAAATGATGTATAAAACAAATACATAGTTATCCAGCAATGGATTATAAATGATCTTTAATACTTTTACACAATTCAGCATTTACACTTTAAGCTGATATATAACAAGAATAATTTAGTTAATATTATGGAAGAAAATTAATTTATTATGATAAAGGCAGTATTTCGTAATGTACAAACTTGAAATAGCAGTGCAATGTTTGTTTATTAAATTTGTTAAAGTAATGCACAACATTTGATAACAAACTTAACAAATACATTTTGTATTCATAAACAAAATGTAATATATGTAAAGCTGTTTATATATATAAGGTCTATAGGCTGGTTATATATCCAGGCATATAAATGGTCGTCTGACCTTTAGATTTCTCAGACAACTTTTAAAAAAAATCTTATAATAAGAAATACAGATTTATCAAAAAGCTCAAATTAATGAATTTTTATACAATTTAAAAAAATATACACCGATATTTAAAGTTGACATGTAAATTTTCAGGAAAAGGCCTTGAAATTCACAGAAAGGTTATCTGTCTTGAAAGATATAAATATCTTTGAGGGCATGACCCTAGTGAATACTGGATCAGCCAGATCAGCTCGCAGCTACGAGCCATTGTCTGATGAACCGAGGGCCAGGGAACTTCAGATCAACGAGAGAATAGCTGATAGCGTTGACGATTTCTTAGACAACCACGTACTGCAGTTACGTCTGTCTGCTCCTGAAGATGAATCGAGGTCTCTTGATGAGGAAGGTAAGATAAAAGACGCCTCGGACGGCGTAGTGGTTTAAGTGATCACTTCGACCGACCAACACACTGACGCGCTGAGTGTTGTCTGTTCGATCCCTGCACGGGACAACACTTTGTGTAAAACTCCAGTTGTTATTCTGAGTCTAGGTGTTCATTGTGTCCGTTGTTTGAATGTTTGTAAAGTCCCCCGCGAAAGTGCGGGATTATCTTTTGTCTTTTTAAAACTTATAACTACAAAAAAAGACTAATATTTTGTGTACAAGAGCATACAAGAATGTTTGACAGACTGATTCAACTATATTTTAGCTTTACATAATGCTCCTTTTTGCACATACACCATTGCACCAAAATATTACAGACAGTATCGAATCCTCTCCGGGTCTTACTTACATAACAAGCAATCATTAACCCGGCATTAAACGATTCTATTGTCAGAACTCGAGAAATTTCTCGCCACTAAAGTGCCAAATGGGTTTCAAACAAAGAAACAAAACCTAGGAACTTTAACTTTCTCCCACGTCTATTGACACATCTGTTAAACAAAGCCCTTTTCTAGTAGGTGTGTATTGAGTAAATTTCATGGTATTTATTTATTTCTTTGTCGTGACTTGAAAAGGTGTAAAAATCTTAATTTGTAGTCTTATAGGATAAGACTGCAATTACTTACATCTACGTTTTGGCATTTTTTTGCTTGTGGTAAGTATGTCAGATCTCCATTTATCGAGAGTAAAACTGTAGCCACTGGTATAACAAGCGTTGATATGTAGGTACTGAAATCCGGTTACCAATCGGTAGACTGTGTATTTCAATATAATGACACATTCATTTTGTATAAAAATGTCGTTTAAACTAAAAATAATATAATTCAAAATCATCATAATTTTTTAGTATGCTTATTCTAACGAAATAGTTCATGATTGAAAAATATTTCATTCGAGGCAAACAAAATTCAAATAGGCGTACTTTGCACGCATCTTGTCACCTCGTCATTGTCTGTACGTATCTTACCCCTAGTGGTATAAAATATTTACTCTTAATAGTAAACACAGAAATAATTTGTTCTCAGGCCGTGGCAAGAAGAAGAAGAAGAAGCTAAAGAAGCTGTTGCCCCTCCTTCTGCTGTTGAAGCTTAAGTTTGCCGCCCTCATCCCTATCTTCCTCGGAATTATAGCAATCGTTGCTGTCAAGGCAGTCATCTTGGGCAAAATTGCCTTCGCCATGAGCGCGTTCAATCTAATCAGAAAACTTATGTCGAAAAAAGGAGGTATGAGTATGGGAACATCCTATGGAGCTCCTCAGCAGGATGAGCACCCAGGATACAATTATGAACCAGCACCTCAGGGTTGGGGTAGACAGGCCAGCGATGGCGCAAGCCTGGCCTACTCAGGTCATATCTCCAACTGAACTGAATTAGTATGATTGTGTATTTATTCGTATGGGTGTGTTGTTTGATGCCATGTTGAAGTACCTCAGTTTAAATTTATTTATTTCAATAAATATTTATTTTAATGTTATTTTATATTTTTATTTAAAGCCTATTAATAATACCGGCCCTTTAAAGGAAAATGTTAAGTATTTTCCAAGTAAGATTTTCCAGTCTGCCAACTGTTATTTATTATTTGTAACACAATACTAGAGGAAATTATATAGGTCGGGGTTTAAACTTAAAATTAATTTCTCGTTCTGACTGTGGTCTGAATAATAAAATACAAATTAAAATTAACCAAAACATTACATTTCCATAATTTGTATCTAAATAAACTTCGTTTTTCTATACATCTAAGCGAACATATGTAAGTATAACGACTGATATAGATTTTTGAAGTACAGATATACTAAATACCACAGAAACATTCATATAAAGTATGTATAAAGTCCTTCAGCATTTAGTTAGTTAGTTAGTTTGTGAGTTGACATTTCATAAATTTCAATCTCAAATTTAAAAAGAAGTCTTTTAGATAAATTACTACTGCCGCACTATAAATTATTGCTGTGTCGTGGAGACCTTACAAACGTATATACAACAGATAAGAACACCCTAAGTTGGAACAACTATTTGTAGACCACATATACCTCTCAAGAATCGAACCCAGTCGTCAGAGTGACTGAACACCAGACTAAACCTGGCCTGTCAAACTATATCTGCTTATACTGATATACATATATAGAATAGAATATACTTTATTGTACATCTCGAAACAAAAAATTACAATATTTATACAAAAAAGAAATGTTCAATGGGCGGCCTTATCGCTAAATGCAATTTCTGCCAGGCATTAGCACGGACAGAAAAAGACTAGACGCATACATATACATATATTGTATTCCACTGAATCAAAATCCTAAATTATATACAGCTCTAAGAGAGCGAAGATCTATTAAATATGAATATTCAATACCAAATTGATATAAAGACGAATTCCCGAAAAAATGAACTGTGATAGCCAAACAAAAGTTATTCAGATGGGCCTTTGAGGAAAAACACTTTCTTGCATGCATGAGACGATATTGTTAGTGCGATTCCATTTATTTTATCAACGCAATAGAAGACTAACCTATACTTAACTACATGTAAATTCAAATTAACTCATACACATTTGCATTTTTATCGACACGTAAAGTTTATTGTCCGCAAATATTACAGACACATAAGCACAAGAATGTTCACAAAGTATATTTGTGAGTTTAAAAAAAAAATGGCCTTTGTTTATCAATTAAATTAGACGCATAAAATAGGGACAAGAAAGAAAGAATGAGTAAGGAACGAATTACAAAAAAAATGTATGAAGCGAACGTGTACATGAGATGATCGGCAAGAATCGACCGCGAGAAATATACTTCAATCAAATCGGTGATATTATGAAGAAAAGGCAAATCAGAGGTACCCGTTTTTTTTTTTATACTATAGGGGGATAGACGAACCGACGGGTCACCTGATGGCAAGTGACACCGCCGTCCATGGACACTTGCAACTCAAGAGTCGCAAGTGCGCTGCCCACCTTTGAGGGTGATGAGGGAAGGGGGATGCAGGGAGCGGAAAGAAGAGAGGAAGGATGAAGAGATGGAAAAAAATTAGAAAGGAGATGAGGAGAGAGAAAAGGGGGGAGGGGGAATTGGGCCTCCAGAAACCTCACTCAATTCGGGGAAATGCAACGTTTCTTCACAACCGGTTTTCTGTGACCCCGTGGTATCGCACCGGTCGAGCCGGCCCATTCGTGCCTAAGCATGGCTCTACCACTGGGCTTGTCTGAATAGTGTAATAATGATAGTAGAGGAAGCTGGAGAGGTATGTGAAATTTAAAACAAATAGCCCGTTGCCTCTTCCTTAATCCTCTCCCTTCATTCTTATCTGGTGTATTAAAAGATAAACGTCCTTTTAAGTATGCTAAAATAGTTTAATAACTAACTGAGACTAGGATTTATTAAAATATTGCAGTAGGCAAGTCATGTTAACATCGTTACAACTATGCGACTTCAAAATAATAAAAAAAAACAGACAAGTAAAATTTAAATCCATAAAACAAGAGACAATATTAGAATTTTCTAGTTAGAAATTAAGAAAGCTGCAGTTCTTAACATTCAAAACACGTTCTAAAAGGATGCAGAGCATATTATTAGGTGTAATATAATATTTTCTAAACTTTAAAAGCACATTATTTAAACCATATTCATGTCTTAGTCATGTATGTGTGTAAATAGGTGTTACAACTAAATGTTAATATTTTATAGCTTATGGTTTTGATGTGCTGGAATTTCGTAATGTCTTTAAATGTTGGATCTTTAAATATATGGTCCTTTATTCACCATTGGTAAAGGTTTATTTAGTGGTAGAGTCATGCTTAGGCACGAATGGGCCGGCTCGACCGGTGCGATACCACGGCTTCACAGAAAACCGGTTGTGAAGTAACGCTTGCGTTGCATTTCCCCGAATTGAGTGAGGTTTCCGGAGGCCCAATTCCCCCTCCCCCTTTTCTCTCCCCTCATCTCCTTTCTCCTCTTTCCCATCTCCTCATCCCTCCTCTCTTCTTTCCGCTCCCTGCATCCCCCACCCCTCATCACCCTCAAAGGCGGGCAGCGCACTTGCGACTCTTGAGTTGCAAGTGTCCGTGGACGGCGGTGTCACTTACCATCAGGTGACCCGTCTGTTCGTCTGTCCCCCTATAGAATAAAAAAAAAAGGTTAAGAGGTTATCGTAATGTTTTTTTTAGGATCCCCTTATCCTCAGAGAGCTTAAAGACAAACTGCTCAAAAATTTGTACCACTCACAGTATTGCGAGTTTACACCTTACAGAAAAGTATCAATGCAACGATCCTTCCCACTAAGCAAAACTTTGTGTTCTTATGCTAAATGTGCTGGGCTTATAACTCCATAATCCTTTATTATTTTATGATATAGGAGGACAGACGAACAGACGGGTCATCTGATGGTAAGTGAAACCGATGCCCATGGACACATGCAACTCCAGAGTCTTACCTTTGAGGGTGATGAAGGGGGGGGGGATGAGGAGAGACCTCTGATACCCTCACTCAACTCAATGCAAGAATTATATGTTTACTGGTTTTCTGAGGGGCTGATCAGTTATGAAATTCTATATTTCGCAGTCATGGTTACTTAAATGCCTCGGCCCTGCAGTCTTAGAAATCACTTTTTTCTCTGTTAATGTGAAGATACCCCCAGGATGTGGTGGCAGTTAATAACGAACTGGCTCCGCCTGGTCTTGGAAGAGAGAACTGACGCAAATCTGTAGTATTTAATATTACAGATCGTAGCAAGATATGGATGAGCAAAGAGTTGGATGGACATTTTTATCAGGCCTTAAACAAGCCCGGTGTAGATTTATTATCATCTGAGGCCTGACTACGTTTTGGTTATCTCTTCGGTTCACTGAAGGTTTTATCAATGCAATTATAGATGAAGTTGTAATCACACACAATTATCGGTGACATATTCTAAAAAATGGCACAATTGACATTTGTCGGGCATGTCATCGTGCCTTCACCGTGCGGGTTCTCGTCTTGCACATGATGAGTTTTTAAAATGACATGACCAAGTGGAAAGGATAGTCCATCAGCAACTTGCTCTTAGATATGACGTTGTTGCTGCGCAGTTACCGTAGTACAGGTGATACCATGTGATGTGATGTGTATGTTTAAATACTTAATAAAAACTGGCTTGTGGGTTACATCAAAAGTATATTAACATGATATAATAACTAAAAATGTATTACACATTGTATCACATGTACAACACATTTGTGAAAGCAAAATATAATTATCATGGTTCTTTTTAGCATGAACCATTCCGTTCTATTATGTACTACTGTTTATGATAATCATTAATCAAATAATGATCTTCAAAACATAAAGTTTGAAATCGGGATACGACTTGAATTACAGATCAAAACCACAGAATTATCTCATTCTTTTTTTATGATTTAGTGGACTGACTAACAGACGGGTCACCTGATGGTAAGTAACTGGAACTCAAGTCATAAGTATGCTGCCTGCCGTTGAGGGGAGGGGAAAGAGGAAAGGCGGGAGTTCTTGATAGTTTGGAGAAAAGGATGTTTTGTCCCTCCAACACAAAGGGAGTATCCTCCAATCAGGCGAGGTGATCATGCCTATCGGACCACGGTCTAACAGTTGAAGTCTTGAAGTCGTGTATAAACTAATCGGCGCGAGAACTTTACTATCGTGATTCAGGATCGTACTACGTCATTAGTAAAGTTGCTACATACTGATATGTTTCTTCTGTATGTGGAGGTCACCACAATATTATTATATTAAAAGTAATGACAGTATTAGTTTACATTTATTAATTTAAGTGTGAAGTGTTTCGTGATTTATTTTAAACATAAATTAATATACTAACAATGCTAAGCAGCATTATTCACTTTACTAAACCGTCGCCGATATGGTTCCCCCATCTCGTCAAGGGGCTATCGTAAAAGGCGACTAAGGAATCAGGCTGTTATCTAAAAAAAATGTATTTCATAATATCGTCAAACCAGATCATTGAATAATAAGCGTTTAACGATATGAACTGGTAAATAAACGTTAGTGATCATTTCATGAAATAGTTTCAACATTGACGGTTACAGTCGCTGACATCCTTTTGTTTTGGTGATACATTACGGCGGCTGATAAATATTTTGTTTTGAAAGCGAATAATAATTTGCAAATAGCAAATAAACAGTTAGTTTCTAAGCAAATAAGCTCAAAGTTACTCAGCGTGCTATGCTCTGTCTTTATTTAAGGTATAGCATCAGGAATGAGGTGATCCAGCAGAAAACCAGAGTAGTCGACATAGCCCACCGGATCAGCAGGCTGAAGTGGTAGTGGGCTGGCCATATTAGCCGACGACCGTTATGGAAAACGAGTTCTTAAGTGGAGACCGCGTCTCGGCAAAGGTAGCGTAGGACGATCACAGACCAGGTAGAGTGACGATTTGTGCAAGATGGCTACTAGGAGCTGGATGCGAGAAGCCGAAAATTGATTGAAGTGGCGTGCAATGGGAGAGGCCTATGTCCAGCACTGCGATGGGCTGACGATGATGATGATGATGGTGAAATAAAGGAGAGCTGAAATATTATTACGACAACTTTAACAGACAATTTAGACATAAGGAATTTGTATTAAACCTTTAATATTATGGAGATCCTAATTTAATAATATTGGAAAACGTGGATTGAAATATCATTAAACGTTGGTGTTTCAACGATATTGTCAATTTGAGCAGACATTACAGTCTAATCTCAAATTATAAAATATATCCCCTATGGATATAATATAGGGGACGAACGAACAGACGGGTCACCTGATGATACGTGACAATCGCGGTCCATGGACACCTTTTCCAGCCTTTTCTTATATCTTTAGTGATACTGGCATATAAGAGTGTACGAGTATGTACATATCTGCACATGTACAAATTTAAGTTTCAATTACACAGTTATTTAAATATAAGAAAGTGAACTTAGGGATGGAGATTTTATCACAGGAGTTAGTTAAGTTACTCGTTGTCTATAACGAATGTGTTTGCTTCATTCTTAGCTTAGAATGTTGTTCCTAAATAACCAATGCCAATAGTTTAAAGAAATTAAGATATATACCTATACATTTCTTATTAATAGTATAAAAAGGTTTTTAAGTATATTAAGTTAATTAGAGGCAGCAAATAATATAAAAAAAAATGATTTATTTGACTTTGATGGCATCTGGAGAAAGTGGCCGTTCAAATAATTTACTTTCAATATGGACCTTAAAAACTTAAAGAATAACGACAAAATTTACCAAAATTATAAATATTAATGAAACAAAGTATGCCACGCACTTTTGTATAGTGTCGTCAAATTTCTATATGGAATTTATGTTTTTAATATGCTAATCCCATCAACTTGAGAGTGGGGAGATATCGATTATAAAAACTGTTATGACCGTAATATCATCATAGTTCGAACGATCTTGGATTGAACAGGGACATCAGATCGATAGAAAATGAAGACTCTAGTGGTTATTTTGAGTGTTGTCGTTTTGGCCTCATGTGGCCCAGTCAAATCAGAAGATTCAGTGCTCCGTTCAGTTATCGGAAATCTAGTTAGTTGTAACAGTGATTTGAGTCTGTGCATGAAGGTACGTGAAGTGTTTGTGATGTGTCATATAGATGTTATTAAACTCATGCTATTTCATACAGTGTCATTGTAATCGGTGAATCAATAAATTCAAAACGCTGTTAACTGTGAATGTTTTCGTACAAAACATTGCTATAAGTATCGGTGCTTTAAATGTCCTTAACGAAAACACTGTGTCAAGTGCAATTTAAACATTTAAAAAATTCTTACGTTGGCAATTAAATGTTGACATTATTTACTAAACGTCTTTTTAGCTTTTATATTTAAAATATTTAAATCAGAATTTGTTAAATGTTTGTGATCTTTGAAACAAAAAAATATTTCATTAATGCTATTTAGACTAAATGAATGATTGTGGAATGGACCAATATTACCCTTTATAAAATCTCGAAAAAGTCAAATATTAAGAAATATAAGAGATTTAAGATATAAGTCACTTTAAAATACTCAAAAGATTGAAAATGAAAACTATTAAATCCTTCCAAATAAGACGTGACAGTGAAAGTGACAAATAACTAGTAGGTCAAGTAAGATACGTCAAAACAAAATTAGTTACAGACAGATAATCGGTCCCAACGCTGACTATGATTAAAAACATAAATTTATTACTTAATTGTCAATGAAAAGGTCAAGTGTAAGTGACCAGGGATCTACTTTCACAAAAATAAAAATAACAATCAATCAAAAGCTCAATTGTATTTGGTAGACTTGCACTTAATTTCTCTAAAAGATACATTATCACCATGATTTTGCCTCAGGTAGATGAAAATAAATTAAACCGCAAAGTAAACTGCACCTAACAAAATATGAAATTTCCAGGAACATGCTCTCAAGGCTGCTGAACGACTTGGTGCTGCTCGTAAACTGACAATCATCGATGGAATCACCATCGTAAACAACAATCCTAAAGAAGGCAAAAGCCTAGAGTCTCTCTCTGCTGACCCTGACTTGAGAAACAAACAAGTGACTGAAAGACTGCGGGAGACTACTTCCGAGATCCTGCAGTCTACTGAGTTGGAACTGAGCTACGGTGGCAGTGAAGATGGTGAAGACAAATCGAGATCCCTTGATGATCCTGGTAAGAAGTAAACATTTTATATAATGATAAGCTGGTAAATGTTAGTTTTATGAGGGCTGTTAGTCATACATTTGTGATAGCAGTCTTAGAGAAAGTAAGCAGATTCAGATAAAATTTAGAGTTGGGTACCATGTTGAAAAAAAATTGAAGTTATCAATAAATATGAAATGCAGTGTGTAATTAATACTTGATATATAAAGCGGTTAATGAAAATTTACTTTCACACATAAATATAATAGATAAAAACAGAGCTTTCTAAATGTAAGTGAATGTGAATTTATTAAAATCCGTTATAATTATTGATGCCCACACAGAAATGTAACTCATTGATATACTAAATGATCAAATGATGGTGATAAGTTATATTAAAGCGCAAAGACACTTGCTTAGCTTAAAAATAAATATTTTCTTTAGGATAAGAGCTTAATGTCATGTGGATGATTTTCAATGTAAAATACTGATGGTAAAAGCAAATTTAATTGAATAGTCTGCCTATTAAGGTTTTAACAGTAGGTTGAATTCAATAATCGGTCAAATATTTTCAACAAAACGTTGAAAAAGATTCTCCACAGTTTCTGATCTCGGTATATTCCTAAGTCATAAGAGCCAGTTTCTCTCAGCTCTTACACTATCCGTCTACTGATACTGCCGATTCTCGTAATCCTACTAGTTTGCCAATAGAAAACTTGACTATCATCTAATTTTTACAGCTGAGGAAGGCCGTGGCAAGAAGAAAAAGGAAATAAAGAAGAAGCTAAAAATGATAATCCCCCTCATCCTTCTTGCTAAGGCTAAAGCCGTTGCATTAGCCGTCCTATCCTTGGTCGTTATTGCTGTTTCACTCTTCAAGTTAGCCATTCTGGCCAAGATCGCTTTTATTATTAAATTGATCGCTCTTATCAAGGAACTCTTGGCAAAGAAACATGCTCAGGAAGAAGTTGTCTGGCAACCACATGGCTGGGATTCCCATGCCGAACATCACCCGGCCCCAGTGGAACATGGTCACGGTTGGGAAGGTGGTTGGTCTCGCTCCAGAAATGAGGGCAATAGCATGGCCTACTCCGCCTATGGAATTTAAGAAGCTAGCTACCAAAATTTATATTTATTATTCCATTATGAGAGCTAGACTATGAGAATGAATGTATTTAAGTATGAATGAAATGGTTTTGAAGTTTTGAGTTTTCTTGTTTATTTTCACCTTCGTTTTTTTCTTTTCAGTCATTTTATATATTTAATAAATATTACGCGTGATTGTATTAATTTGACTGAAAAGGAACCTTTTTGTTCGTGTGATAGTATTAATAGTTATTTTATAAATATTTACGTGAACAGGTATACACATATACGTAATATGATATGTTTATAATTAAGTATGATTTGTATTTTACGTATTTTTTTTCTACATAAACGCTATACATATTTGTTTGTGAGCGAATATTTTTATACATTTTTATTTATATTTAATACGCATGTACATATATGTATATAAAGTAAAAATAGTTACCTATTTGTTTTTAATGGCATCATTCTTCATAAACTATATTTAGTAATAAATTTATTTATATTTTTCTTATTATATTATGATCTCTATCTATTTATAGTGTTATTATAATTCTCTGCAAAGCGTGTATTGTATCGTGTATCATGAACTATCTTTATGTTACGTCCTGTTTGTTTGTGTGAATGTTAGTGATTATAATATTTATTTCTTTATTTATAAATATACCAAAACAGCATTAAATATTTTGTTTCATTTCTATATAATTTAACCCATCATCTAGATAAGGAACTACCATCTTTAAGTTACGTTATTTTATTAACTCTTGTTTGTAAAATATGTTACAACTTACAATCAACTGTACTAAGCATAAATGAAAGAGAGCCATCAAAATTGTACTTATGAACTTAAAGTATGTTTTCAAAAAAAATACAGAATCTATTAGTCCGGTCAATTTAGACAACCGAGGTTACAAAAATTCGCACCCAGCTGAAAATTGGTAGGATTGTTCAAAACAATATTATAAATAAAATTTGAAAATTCCTCATCGATCCGACACCTGAAAAATTGATTTTCAACAAAATTTGGAGTTTTGAAAAATCCTACCAATTTTCAGCTGGGTGCGATTTTTTTTAACCTCATTCCTATTTAGTAGTCTAATTTTATAGTCTGCTATATGTTCATTTCTATACCGGTTATAACGTGTATGGAAATTGTATGGGTGTAATAGTAAAGGCGTGACGGTGTGTGGCCTGACAAACAAAATCACTTCTACACTTATAATATAAATCAAAATGGTTTTTCTCATAAGGACCACCGCACACTAGTGAGTTTTATCGGCCGATAATTTGATGGTTGTGGCATGCAATATGAAGTTGTACGGAAGTGCACTCATTTGATGATTTTAAATCGGCCATACTAATTATGACATTTAGAATTTTTACAGTTGGAGAGCCCTGCTTAGGCACTAATAGATCGGCCCGAAAGGAATAATACCACGGCCTTAGAAAACCAGTAGAAATCTATGCTGGGATGGTATTGCCGAGTAAGTGAGAGTACCGGAGGCCCAACTCCCTCTCCCCCTTTCCCCTTCTCTCTTGTCTATCCTATTCCCCACATCACCCACAAAAAGCAGACGGCACACTTGAGTTGCAGGTGTCCATGGGTGGCGGTAGTCACTTACCATCAGATGACCTGTCTATTTGTCTGTCCCCGATCATAAAAAAATATTGTCGACCGATTAAAAATCATCAATGTACAGCGGCTCTTAGTTGACATAAATCAAAGAACAGTTATGTTATAAACATTTTACAACTGTCCTACATCAATATAGCAGTCAGCATAACTTACTTCTTTCACAAACTAATGTCTTATTAGATTGAGTAGGAAAACCTGTTTAGCAAAATATCGTTTCTTACCAACTTAACTGTACATGTGACTTTGATATAAATCATTTTGCCCTAAAGAAAATTAACACAGTTACGTCGTATTACTGCACGGATAGCGCAATGGCGCAGTGGTCACATCGCCATTACGCTGGCGAGCGATACGTCGAGTACTGTGAATTCGATCCCGACACAGGACAACACTTTGTGTACACCTTACATTGTTATTCTGAGTCTGGGGCCTTTTTTTTTTTAAAGATAACTCAAGCACTTGGATGAATTCCTGTGAGACGGGGGACTTTACAAACATGCAAACAACAGCCACAAAGAACACCCAGACTTAGAACAACAATTTGAGGATTACACGCGTGTTGTCCCGTACAGAGATCGAACCCACAACACTAGTAGCAGCGTGGTGGCGAGGTGACCACTAAAACCGCTACGCCATTTGTGCAGTCTTTGTGTCCGTTTGAATGTTTGTAAAGTCCCCCGCGATACAAAAGTTAATTCTAGTCCGGTTGTAGTCTTTTCAACCGGCTTCTAAAAAGTAAGTAAGATAAGTTTTTTTTTAAGTTATTAATTCATGTTGTTACCTTAAAAGTTTCAAGTGGGTGAACCGATTTTGATGAGCTTTTTATTATTTGAAAGCGGGTGCTTCCCGTGTGGTCCCAATTCGGTCCTGTTCTGACAATGTCATCCATGAGAAACCCATATAAATCTTAAATTTTATGATAGACGCATTGAAGTCTGTCTACTTTTTAAAGGGATGTTAATTTACAGCAACTTGACAAATCTCAATGAGTATTTGTGTCTTTTAATGAAGTTCTAGAATAAATCAGTCACTACCCTATCCTAGTAAGTCTTTCTAACAGAACTTTTGAAATTTTAGCATACTGTTTCAAGTAGCAATCTGTTGTGAATATTTTGTAATTATAAGAAGTCAACGTGGTTAAACAATGATTTCCGCTAAAGTTTTTTGTCTTCTTGGTTTGCTTAGTTAGCAGCTAAACATATAACATTAACATAGCCATAATTATCAGGATTTACCTTTTCGACAAGTTACTGGTAAAAAGTTTTTCTAGGGTAAACGTCATCGAGAGCCGATCCAAACTTGTCTGAAATCGAAACCTTTATAAAAAAAGTTTCAGCTTGGGGTCTAATTAAACTAATCCAATTTTACCTATCGAGGACAGGTTTGGGCGTTCAAAGCTAAAAAGATACCATTGGTAATATCACCTCGCTTTGAGAGCTCTTCCCTAAGTGCATCAGCCAGATATATCGGGCGAAGTCCAGTTTCGCGGTCACTTAGAGGGTAAGGTCATGAAACTTGGTGTGCTAAACAAATCGGAACAGTATTTCACTCCAGCCCACCGCATATGGCATACTGTTCTCATCTCTAGATAGGGGCACCCCATTACCAGCTTCTGCCTCTTGACCGCATGCATAATCATAATATAATCCTGATAATAGTTTACAATAGTCTGAGACGCAATATCTCGAACTAGATGGACGCCTGTGTCTCGAGAGTTAGTGCCTTTCTTATCTTTACATTTTGAGATCAAAGTGATATGGTTAAAGCCAGTACAATAAATAAATTTGGAGATGATATTATGGTATAACACGCAAAGAAAATAAATAAAAATAATGTGTGAGTATGTGCTTATGTGTGTGATCGCAGGTGTGTGTGGTTGTGTGAGGGTTTATGTGCGTGTGTATATATGTCAAAGGATTTCATTTTGTAATTTTTGAATTTATTACAGTTTTTACTTATATAATGACTCGATTTATGAAGCCAATTTTTTAATTAATCAATGTACTCTAGTATACAATTTAGTATTTAGAATTTAATTTCAATAGATGATATACTAAATGTTTTATGAATAGCAACAACCTCGAAATTCGACGCCTGTATTAAGTTTTTGAGCAAAAGCCTGTCTTCTTTCTTTAGTAAAAATCTTATATTACAACATTGCTATATTTTTATCTACAGGCACAAATATTTCAGTAACTTACGATGTTTCTCTATTTTAGGAACTGTTATATTGATATTGTTGTCATTTAATTGAAAAATATCTGAATATTAAATTAGATACAAAGAGTATGCTTTTTTTAATGTTCCGGTTATATATCGCTCTGAAGGCAATCGAAGAATAGTGACATCTATTGACAAAGATATAAACTGCGGAAAGAATATTCTAAACAGTAAACATCATGGTTTACAGAACTTTCGCAATCGTTTTAACAACCGGCGCTTTTGTCTCGTTTGTGGCTAAAATGTCTATACCAGAACAGGATAGCATGTATTAAAAAATGATCATCTCTGAGTTAAAGAAATTAGATGGGTTTTATTATCGACATAGAACGTAAATGAGCAGACGAGTCGTCTCAGGGTGAGCGAGAATAGCAATCCAGTCTCAAGGGAGAATTAAATTAAATACATAAATTCTAAATTACAAAAAGCATAAGAAATTATACAAAATTGTATATACATATTCTTACGAATTAAACCATGAACATTATTGTTTTCTAAAATTTGTGACCTAGAAATAGAGTTTATGTAGGGCAAGCAGAAATGTGGTGTATGATTTATTAATATAATGTAATTAAATCTCTTACTCAAATATATATTATTAATAAACAAATCAATAGTAAAATTCTATTTGATTTTGGCTTAAGAGATTCTTTTATATTGGTGTCATCAAAGAAGCGTCCGCGTAATTCTCAAAGCAGGTAACGAAACGCAACTGGTTCAATAGTTTACTAATACATTTTTGAACCAGTTTTTCATCAGGGGCATGTGTTAGTTAGTTTATCGTTGCGCTTAATATAATGTAAGAAAGTTATCGAAAACCTAAATTGAAATTTTAATACACTATATTTTTGTTATTATAAACAATTTTATCGTATCTTAAGTTTAACTGCTTTTTTTTTCCATATTGTAGAGAACAACCGCCTTTTATGGATACTTGCAACTCAAGAGTCGTAAGTGCGCTGAACGCCTTTGAAGGTGATAAGGGCTGGGGGATTTTTTTTTATGCGATAGGGGGCAAACGAGCAGACGGGTCACCTGATGGTAAGTGGCTACCGCCGCCCATGGACACCCGCAACTCAAGAGTCACAAGTGCGTTGCCGGCCTTTTAGGTAGGAGTACGCTCTTTTCTTGAAGGTTTGACAATTTGTTCCATAAGCTGGTTGTGCGAGGAAAGAAGCTTCTGGAGAAGCGCACAGTGGGGGAATGCCAATCGTCCAGGTGATGGGGATGGATATTTTGTCGCGTAGGACGATGGCGGAAAGCAGCAGCCGGTATAAGTCCGAACAATTCCTCTGCACACTCCCTATGATACAAGCGATAGAGGATGCAGAGTGAAGCTACATCTTGAATGAATGCACTTAAGACTCTATATTATATTTATTTCACTGACAAAGGCATGAATCTAAACATTTTTTTCAATACTTTCAATCAAGAAGACAGTTAAACTAAAATCGTTGTAACATGTAACTATATTTTTTATGATTTTTGTTGAACAGTCATATCTCAAAGTAGTTAATGGAGGTTCAAAACAAAGACTGTAATTTAGATACATCGAGACAAGTTGTTATGTCTTATAGCTTAATTATTTTACTGCTATGTTTATACTTTATAAAGTTTATATAAAAGCTTACAATATCTCTGTACATTTATTTTACCGTGGTAGAGTATGCTTAGCCACTAGTGGGCCGGCTCGACCGGAGTTTCCGGAGCCTAAATTTAATCTTTACTCTTTCTCCTCCCCTCATCCTTCCTCTTCCCATTCCTCTCTAATCTTTCCCCTCCCCGCATGAAGTAACAACTCTTCAGTTGCAGGTGTCCATGGACGGAGGTGGTCACTTACCATCGAGTGACCCGGCTTGTTGTATGTCAATGAACACATCGCATAACGTTTTGCAGCTTCATCCGGTGCAGATTAAATGACTCGTATCTCTTGTCTTCTTATCATAGGCTATTAAACATTTATTTTCTTTTTTGATACGAGTGCATTCAGTTACGGCATAATACTACTTTCATAGATACGATCTAAATTTCTGGTGTTGCTCTCACAACAGATCAGACAACCGGAACATCAGCTATCTGTTGCTGTTACGGTTTGTTATTCCTTTGTTAAAATATTCGTAACTGCAATTATTCCATTAGAAGCTTTTAGCAGAACCGCCACTTATAATGATGGGCTGAGAGTCTATCAAATTCTGTTGATCGTCTCGTTTGAAGTTCCGGTGACCATTATTTAAAAATTATTGTATAAGGTTTTACTTAGTTTCACCTGATCCGTTGCTTGTGTCTGTAATCAAATCTTGCAAGATTCACTGCTAAGAGACCCACTTCCCATTATGCGATTGAGCTGAACTATAGTATACTTTCACATGCTTATGTAAGCTGGGTAACAACGCAGTGTTATGATACCAATGTCCTGATCTTATGATGAAGCTGGAAGGTGGCGACGGCACATATGTGGTAAAATAACATAATCCCACCGATTTTGTTCTTTGACTCGTTTGAGCACTTTACTCCTAGATAATATCCAGGGCTTGATAATAATTTTCAAAATAGCTAAGGAATCTTTGAAATAAAACAACATAACCCAACCTAGTTTGGAAAATCAAGGGTTCTTACTTATGGATGAGTACCCATATTCTCACCAAATATTTTTAAACATCACACCACGCAACACTTAAAAAAATAGAGACGGGCCTGTTGGTCTAGTGGTAGAGTTTGGAAATCAAGAGTTCTTACTTATGGATGATTATCCATATTCTCACCAAAATACCCGTTGAATATTTTTAAACATCACACCACGCCAGCTTAAAAAAAAGAAGATATTTTAGAAGGCCTATTGGTCTAGTGAATAGTCACCATGACTGCGGACGGACGGACGTCATGAGTCAGATTCCCACATGCAACGAAAATTTGTGTTATCCACAAATGTTGTCCCGAGTATAGGTGTTCTCTGTGCCCGTTGATTGAATGTTTGTAAAGCTCCCCGAATTATTCCTGACGGGGGAATAGTCATTATAAAATATATATATACATAAGTTCTAGGGTCATCATTAATTAAAAATTATATATAAGCACATATATTTAAAAAGCTTGAGGCACAGAAGCTTAGTGTAAATTAAGCCTTTAAAGATCCACAACAGCATAGGTACATACATATATTATATATTATTAAATATATCATCATAAATACATCCCATTTAATATACTTAACAAGGAATATTTCTTGAAGCTTGCAGGAATGTTGGTCATATCAGACACCTTAACCAGAATAATTATATTAGATTCTGCCATTTAAAACCGGGTACGAATATGACTTCATATATTTTACACTGAATATGCATGTGGTAAAGTTAAAATCAAGAGAGCATAACTGACACGAGTTTGAAATTAATGAATTTGTGGGTGGGCCAAGGAAAGCACTTTTGATGCTATTGTGATATTCTTATCTTCATCGTCACGCGTTTTGAGACCCTAAAAATAAGATGTAAATCTACTGACAAATTACTAACTCTTTATGAAGACACCTCTCGTAAATTTAGGTTCGACTGCTGCCATTTAGGTACGTGCTCCTGTACTCCAGTTTTATTAGCAATTAAATAATCTTATAATATATATATTTCAATGTCATGAATAGTCACGATTTAAAGTTAACCAAAACCTTATTTCTCTCTTCAGGATATTACAAAGTTATGTAGAAGATAAGTATAGTAAAATCAACCAATTAAGATCAATTTGTATTTTTCAAAACCTTAGATTGAAAATAAAACTTTAATTCATATTTAAGTGTAACTACTAAGAATTTATTTGATATTATCTAAATTTACTTATGGTCAAAAGGGAACCGAAGTATTCTTAAATATTGATATTTTTATGAATCTTTCTTTATGTTTTTTTTTATGCGATAGGGGGCAAACGAGCAGACGGGTCACCTGATGGTAAGTGGCTACCGCCGCCCTTTGACACCCGCAACTCAAGAGTCACAATTGCGTTGCCGGCCTTTTAGGTAGGAGTACGCTCTTTTCTTGAAGGTTTGAAGGTCGTATCGGTTCGGAAATACGGCAGGCGACAATTTGTTCCATAAGCTGGTTGTGCGAGGCAAAAAGCTTCTGGAGAAGCGCACAGTGGTGGAGTGCCAATCGTCCAGTTGATGGGGATGGATATTTTGAGTAACCCTTGCATTGCATTTCCCCGAAATGAGGTTCCGGAGGCCCAACTCCCCCTCTCCCCTCATCCCCCCTCTCTTCTTTCCGCTCCCTGCATCCACCATCCCTCATAAACCTCAAAGGCGGGCAGCGCACTTACGACTCTTGAGATGCGGGTGTCCATGGACGGCGGTTTTCACTTACCATCAGGTGACCCGTCTGTTCGTCTGTCCGCCCATAGTATAAAAAAACCTACTCACGCTACTTTGAAAGGTTCCAGGATTACAGTTATATGGTACCTAATGCGAGTAATAATGATACCTAATGTAAGTAACTTAATCATTTCTAATACTATATAATACACAGTTGATGCTACATGTAGGTAGATAGGAGTCACTTTTATTGCCTGCCCGAATGATTATAGCACATTAAATAAAATTTCTATTTTATTTCACTTTCTCGATACTGCGATGCGATGGACATAATTATTGATACTCAAACATAATTAAGCGGAACCGGTTTTCCTAGAAACCAACGTGATTTATAACGTCTAAGTACTGCTTAAAATTATAGTATAGGAAGACACCAAACAACTGCTTTTTTGTACTAATAATATTGTAATAAGAGCTAAACAAAGAAAATAGAAAATGATTGATGTTAAGAATGCACATACAAATCGAAACGACACGGTATGGGCAAGTTGAAATAAATTTCTACCTGCGTCTCTGCCTACCCTGGACGATAATAAGTCGTGATATGTATGTATGTATGTATGTATGTATGAATTTAATGTTTCACCAGTTATTTTAGTCCAACGTAAAAAGAGATAAGACTCTTTGAAGCAGACAAACCCTATACCGGACCTAATCCTGAAACAGAAAGGATCAAACCTAAATTTAATTACTTTAGATTTTTATCTTTACATTTTTCAGATTTCGTCTCTAGTGAGACATGAGAAAAAAATTAATTCGCAAATTTATTATTTTAATATCTGCTATTTAAGTTTTAATGTGGGTATCGTGAAAGTCAACTAAGGGACTAGACTGTTATATATCAGACAGTATAGGTAATACAGTCCCCGGTTGATGGCAACTGGCTATAACGTAAATTGGACAAAATTATAGTAAGCAATATTTATGTATTAGAATTCCCACCAACACCAAGTTTATTAACAAAGTGAAATCTTCTAAAAGGTAATATTTAGGTCGCCCTTTAGTATAATCACGGTTAGAGAACGCGGACGTACCGTGGTCAGAGATATTGAAGAGAATTACGACGTTTCTAACACGAGAACATGGGTGGGAGTTGGGACCCATAACTTCATATTTCTATGGAATCATGTTTTAAACAATAAGTATCAAACATACTTCTCATAATTTAACACAATGTATATTTATTACTAGCTATTTCACCTCCACTTATGCGCACTTCACTACTAAGGGGCTCTGTCTTTTAAACTTTCTGGTATAAATAACTCTGTTTGTATGATGTGTTACATTTTTAATTCAAAATAAAACAGTTTCTACAAATCTACAAGAATAATATACTGTAAATTATTTGTAATACGTATGTGTTTATATATAGACATGTATATTAGATGTCTAAAGTTTTTATTAATATTATAGTATACATGTGTTAAATACGCCTCGTCTTTCTCATTCGTTCTTCTTACAGGCGCGAGCGTATGAATAAGAGAATCGGAAGTTTATATAACAGTGGTAGAGCCATGCTTAGCCGGCTCGTGCGGTGTGATACCACTGCCTCACAGAAAATATGTTGTGAAGCAATGCTTGCATTGCTTTTTTTCCGAAATTAGTGAGCTTTCCTGAAGTCCAACTCTTTCCTATCCCCTGTCTATCAATCTCCATATCCTCCCTCTCGTCTTTACCATACCCGTATTCATCCCATCGATCATCACCCTCAAGGTAAGGTATTCACTTACGACTATTGAGTTGCAGGTGTCCATAGACGGTAGGACGTCATTTACCATCAGGTGACCCGTCTGTTCGTCTGTCCCTCTATAGTATAAAAAAAAGTATATTGAAAGGGCAAGGAAGGTAGAAAGAGTGGTATGGGAAACAAAAATATATCGCTTTTATGAATGATTTGGGGATTTTAAGTCACAGCTCGAGAAGGTCAGTCTTTTAGCTTTAAATTGAACTATCTATCTATATACTAACTATCTATAACAATGAAGTCCTAGTCGTTTGAATGAAGTCCGATCCCTATTCTCAAATACTGTAAGTATAAATTAGAAATTCAATATAAGAACCACTAGGAAAAATTTTCTACAAGAAAAGAGCTGCTGACCTTTAATCTGATGATTGGATTTTCTTGAAACACAGCTGAGAAAGAACTATATTCTATTAAGATACTCTTGGCACGAGTAAACGAAATACCATAAGAATAAAACAATAGGATACTGTACTGTGGCTTCTGCTGCACGTGTCTATAGGCAGCGCTGTTCACTTACCATGAGGTGAAACGACTTATCGTTTGCACTCTAAGACATAAACAAATTGGCTCGACCGTTCACGAGACCAAACACACACAAATACACACTACATATTTTATAAGACGTCTCTTTTACGTCGACGTTTAAAACAAAATTGCAGTATAAAATAAGAGTTAAAAAACTACATCAAACTACACTCTTACATCAATATCCACTTAAAATAAAGAGACAACATATATTTTTTATTTTCAGATTGAAGACAACTCCCGCACTAGGATTAATTCCTGTGTAGCGGAGGACTTGACAAACATTCAAACGACGGGCACAGAGAACACCCAGACTCGTTACGACAATTTGATGATTACACAAAGTGTTGTCCCGTGCGGGGATTGAACCCACAGCACTAGGTTCGGCAACATGGTGGCGAGGTGACCACTTAAACGCTACGCGTGTTCGTGCAGTCAGAATATGAGTGTTAAATGTAACGATGGCACCTAAATTTTTAAAGAAAACTTTCTTATGGATAATAAAGCAACGGTCTTTAGATATATTTATTTATCTGTCTCCATATGTTATTATTAGTAACATATCTACTATAAAACATTTTATTTGCCTACTTTTAAAAAGGAAGGATAATTTATTTACCTACTAACTAACGAACAGCTCGGCTCCCGCAAGTGAAAACCGCAATCTTACAAACTTAATACATACAGAAGTGAAATTGTTTAGTGAAGGCTTATCTTGTTTCAACCGGATTTTATTATGAACTAAATTTTACATTTTTCCGGCAACACATTGGAATAAATATTTATGAAGATAAAGAAACAGATTTTTGGCAGTTTGTTTTAACTTTCGTGATCCTCACGTAACATAACAATTATAAATATAATAGGTGAAATAGTAAAATGTGACTTATTAAATATTTGGCGCCATATTTCTTTATCACGAAGTAAAGTAATATGGCGCCGAATATTTATTAAAAAGCAATGGTTCTAATCTCATAAACATAAATTGTCATACATACTGTACTAAGCAACTAATCTATTATTTAAATAACAAACTAAATACTTAAGCCAAATTGAATTTTACTAGAGACAACTAACGCATTAGGAACGATTCCTCTGTCACTCGGACTTGACAAACATGCAAACAATATACTCGGGACACTATTTATACATCACACACATTTTTGTCCTATTTACGAATCGAACCCACGACCACAAACCATTAGACCGACAGAATAATTAACTGTTACTAATCTAGAGGTAAATTAAACGAACTGCTTCTAGTTCGCAAAATAAGACTGAGTACTTTATTCATATTGCAAGTGATCATTAAAGGCCTTAAAATACGTGGGTCTGGCCTCATCGGCATTTTTGAGCGCACCCTCATGACGTATATCTACCTTATTACGAACTCAATACATTACCAATTTGATAGCGAAAGTCGTCAGAAGTGGCGGTAACTGTTTAACATAATTATTGTTATATTTTTAGTATATAATTTGTATATGTTTTACGTGTGATTTGCGATGGAGTCTAATAGTGCCGCCTTATGTTTATATTGACTGTTATCTATCAGACTATATGTATACAATTTATGCCCGATTCACGGCAATATTCTTGCTCCCATATTACTTACTGTGAATGGCTTTATGTATGTATGTATGTACGACAGAATCATAATAAATCGTATTAGAGCGATAGTCATTTAAAGCTTGTTGTGTATCGAACACACGAAATAGTTTTCTTTTAATATATATTTTTTTTTGGTAGCCCATATTTTCACAAAAAAAAAAAACAATAAACAATACAAAAATAAAATCATATTTGGCAACAACATTAACAAAGAGAAAATGAAACTATGTATAATATAACCTACAGTAATACAGGTCCATAAAATGAATAATAACATATTTAGACGTAGGTTGTGCAGAAATTAGAAAGGTTGCGATAACATTCCTTTCTCTATACAATCTCTATTGAATTATAACAATAGCCCAATGACTTTTGATAAATACAACTTGATCATTCAATCCCCTGCAAGTGTACACTATTTTATGACGAAGGATGACAAACAATTCAAAGTTACCTTTACAACACTGTTAATAATATAATAATAAGAATTACTTTAGGCACTAACGTGACATATATTTTCAAATTATTCGATTGTTTGAGCTTTTGAAATAGCTTGACAATCTCAGTGGGGCGACAGTGCGGTGTCCTCTTTTTTTCTAAACAAGATTGGTAAACAAGTTCCATCTTTGCCTTATAAATATATATTTAAACACTAAACTTCTATTTCCATGTGGTTTTCGGTGGAATAGAATACTCAATCTTGACCCTTTTATCTTACGTTTAGAAAAAAAATTATCCCTTCGGGTATATTAACGTGAGAGTATGTATGTTATATGTAAGTGTAGAGTCCAAAATCACTTTTACAGATTACGTAAAGGTACTAGTATATTCCTCTTATGAACAACCGAATGACTGGTAGCACGCTCCATTAGGTGCCCACAAAAGGCAAATACCAGAGCTTGACTCCACAACATTAATCGAAGAGATTACATTAAACACATACATGAAGTTGGATATTTGAAACCGACTGTTATGACAAAACCTAAGATTCCCTTGTTGCGTGAAATAAAACCTATGAAAATTAAATTGCCTACAGGGTCTGTTGTTTATCAACAGGCAAATAACGACACTTAATATTATTATATATTATATATGGGATAGACAGTTTGTTTCTTGTTTACCGTAGCTACTCTACCAGTAGTATTCTACTGGTGGAGTAGTTTCGGTCCCATCTCTTCCCGGTGGTGTCGTAAAAGTATACTAAGGGATCGCATTGCTATCTATTCGAGAGTATGTTTACAATCATGTAGTGAACGTTGATGGCAAGAGGCTTGCCCCTATGATGTCAGTGAGACCAAATTCTTATGAGCAATATGTAGATGTTTATTACCCATGCCTACCCTATTAGAGGATACAGGCGTGAGGGTATGTATACAATTTTTTATTATTACCAGATGATAGACAGAATTATAATTTTACTTCAGTAGTAATGTTGACACGTAAAGTAAAACGTGTTTATTGCTGTTTAAAAGAAATAAAAAATAAAAATGATACATAACCTCAAAATTGTCACATCCATATTGTATATCCTGCAAATAACAAATAGATGTTCTCAATAACCTATTGCAAATAACCAACTTTTATAATTCAGGATAGTTTTATTACTAAGTTAAGTTAACTATAATTATAAATGCTGACCGATTCCACACTATCTACGTATGAACCGTCTTCCTTGTGGTTAGTTTGTGGAGTAGACGGGCGATGTTTTAGTTGCCGAATGTTATTTTGAATTAAATAAATATAACTTAACAATATTACAGTAAATGCGCACATACATAAATTTATTCCTTTCTGTCATTTTCCATTATTCCAGATAGTGATGTATAATATTTATTAAAACAATATTTTTAATTTTAAAATATATACTGAGTGACCGTTACTGTGGTTCCCCTTATTAAGAACTCTTCACAATATAGTAACTAATACAACATCTTATCTTTATTTATAAAAATATAAAATATGGAAAACCTATATAACGACAGTTATAGATAGCATTAATATCCTATAAACAATCTGTAGACCAAACTCGCAATTTATTTAAAAATGTTACTTGAAACGAAACTCAACAAAGCTTGAAAATATTTAACATACAAGAAAAAACTTATTTTTAATCTTTTATGTGTATAATCATTAAAATATTGATATATTTATATTTTAACCCGATAGTGGTATACTAATACTAATAGTGTAGGTAAAGATCTAAATATTTAAAATTTTATATTTATCGTACTATATTGAAAATATATAAAACATAGAGTCGTCTCATAATCATTTCCATTAAATTAACTTTCAGTCTAAATTGTTGAGAAAACTGTGTTTAGATAATTAAGGCACCACGAAAAATGAATTTACATAATAATTACGATCGAAACTGTTTTCAGTCATTCCTGACGCAATTTATAACCAACCACGAAGCAACTTTCTTTTATTCATCCAAATAATTATTAGCAATGAACGTAATACGTACTATCTAGACATCTAGATTACTTTTTTCTTTTATTTGTTTGTGAGAAGTCAATCAAATACTGTAAATATTATACTAATCACAGATCAGTAATATCAGTATATCGTTTAAAGTCAACTGCTCAGAGATAACTATTTTACCAAATGTCTAAACGACTGCTACCGGCGACAAAAAGTAGCCAATCTGTAAGCTACCGTCTCGCTAACCGGCTTCACTCTCGATGAAGATGAAATTAGACTAAAACACGTGAAACTCAGTCTAAAGAAAGCGGCGATATCAATGTACATATTAAAACCTGTTTTTGTTTACCACTTAAAGAAAATCGTCTAGCAATGACTCTATAATAATGTGGAACATACATATTATAAATAAACATAATCTAAGAGAGAGTCGTTTAAACTTAAACGTTAAAATATGGAAATATATAATGCCGGGTATGTGAGATATGTCAAGATATTTTTATAACTATAATTTATTATATCTGTAATAATTTATTATATATAAAATATTTGAAGAAAAGTAATGTATACTTTTCTTCAAATATTTTATGTTATCAGAATACGTGTTATTAATTTAAAGGACCTTTTATGTATAAGTAGCACTTTCAAAATACAAAATTTAATAATAAATGCATGCTTTAGAGGTATTATTTATTTTTATATTTGATGGACTAAATGCGGTTTTTATTTAGGTGCAATATTGCCTCAGGTGACCACAGATACTGTCAATCATTGAATGAAAGTGAGAATTAATATTCAGGTTCGTTCATTTCATGCCATTGAAAAAAAAAACTAACTGCTCCGAAATTATAAGAAATTTTTATATCCGTTTCATTTCAACTCAGTTTTTTTAATAATAAAACAAAAATAAACATCGTAATAAATTATTTATTTAAGAAATAGAATAAATTAATGGCAATAAATTAATATAAATAAATTGATTTGTACAACAGCGTTTTTTCCTAAGGGATTTTAGGCTTAATTTAACTTGCGTGCGAATAGGCACTGTAGGCTAGGCTTTGAGCATCATCTATGTTCTTGTTCCAGTCAGAACCGTAGCCGGAGTACCCATGGCCAGAGTCATGGCTAAGATGTTCAACATGAACTGGATGATGGGATTCATGCTGATGTGCGTGAGGAACGACTTCATACGTAGTCTTCGTGTGCTCCTGTTTCAGACAGTAGGCGACGAAGAGGATCGCAGCAAGGACCAAAGCAATCTTGGCAGTGGCTAGAGCCTTCAGAGCGATGAGTTTGACGATAAAAAGTTTGCCGAACAATACCTTTGCAGCTAAAAGACCAATGAGGCCTATTGCGCCACCTCCCTTTTTCTTGCGTCTGCCTGAGAAATAAAATTAATTGATTAGTATTTCTAGACAAATGTTGAGCGGAATTTATTATACAGATATGCAATAACGCTAGAAATATCTTATTTATTTTATAAGCTATTATTTTACTAGTATACTAGTACTGTGAGACCACTATAAGTTCAGTTTGAACATACAGTTCAGTTCAGTTCAAAAAGTTGCATGTTATTTATTTCGAATAAACTTGACATTTACCTTCTTCAAGAGATCTCTGGATAGACTGTTTATCATCGTCGTTCATCTTAACTTCAAGGGCATGTGTTTCAAAGAGGCCGACGACTCCATCTACAAGCCTATAGTTGACTTCCGCATCTCTAGCACTTGGGTCAACAGGCAGAGCATCAAATTTCTTAGACGACCTTGGTTCAGGCTCACCTTTGAAGACTACTCCATCGACTATTGTTATGCTTCTTGATGCTCTCAAATTGTCAACGATTCGAAGCATTTTTTCCTGTAATTTAAAATTAAGAAGCTTTGTAATTTCATGTTTACCAAACTTAACACTTTTTTAATTATTTAGTATTTATTTTTGAGTCCATTCTATTTAAAATGTAAATGCACTTGTTGATGAAAACGAGAAGTCCATACAGCTTGATATCACAACACACATCACTTTCACTTTATTAATTAAAAATATTAACCTTAACACATAGAATATAGTCTCCTTTGCACTCCTTCACGAAGTTAATGGCTGTTTCTAATGTATTATCACTGTCTTCTGCTGAGACAAGAGCCGAAGCGGCTAAAACAAAAAATAAGATCTTCATTTTTGTATTTTATATATATTTTTTAAATTTCTTTTATATTAATTTTCCGACATCTAGTGATGTCAAGCAATGTTTGGCGAGGCGCTTGAGCTGCTATACAGTTTTATCATATTTCTCCCCACCTGTTTTCTATATGAAGCACGTTAGACCATCTGGGTTAGTCGGAAATGTAACAAATTTCGAACTGTATCTCTTTAGCATTAAGGTATATTATTAAATATTGTCTCCATGAGAGGGCTCAATGTTTTCTAAGGGTCAGGTATTTTGAACAGCTAGTAGTAAATATAAACAAATATGTTTAAAATTTACACAAAATCAGTGTTTAAATTATGTAGGTTATTGATGATGTAGTATGAATGACATCAATTCATAAGCAGCTTGAGCTTTTTCACTTTCGAAGGAATTTGGTTTAATGAATGAATTTTATGGCGGTATGCAGGTTATCGTAAACTTTTGCTTACGATAACTTGCAATAACGATCAATAACATTATATGGGCTTGTAGTATGGAACCCGAAGAATTGTGATATTATGTAAATATAATAAATCTTACACTTGTTGGTTGTTTTGTTTAATTTTTGGCTAGTATTTAAAGATAAACACTTTCACTTCAAATCTATATTCTAAAGATTACTTTATAAGTTTATCTTTACTTTGTAAGTATTTTAAGTAGCTTTAACAATAAAGTATATAACTACATATAAGTTAAAAAACAGAGAAAGAGAAAATAGATAGAAAGAAGAAAACTTCTTCTTAACAGTTACCAGTTTTTACATGGTTAAAAGAAAAGCAAATTAACATGTTAACATTTCAAATTCAGCAAAAGCTTGTTTTTAAAAAATATCATTAATTCATGTAAAATAACAGAGGTTAGTTTCTAGTAGATTACTTGGATGGATTGCATTCCGAACAAGTTAAGACTATTTAAGAAACGAATTACCAAATGTGCATAGCATAAATAATATACATATTTTCAAGTTAGCTTAAAACATCATCAAGTACTACAATAGTATATACGATAATCGAATTCTTTCTATGAATTTCAAAAAATAAAAAAATGTGACAATCAATATTTAGAATGTTCATAAGGAATTTTAATTGAATTGTGTTTATGAAACGTAAAAAGTTCATTAATTTTAGGACAGTATTTTCTATTTAAATGAGGAACATAAAACTATTCTATCGGAATGTTTAAATTAATACGTGAGAAGCGGTATTCAACGGTTGAGTGCTATACTAGTTTGATCCGATTTATGATAATTTCTTCTCTTGTATCAAGATCTTTATCCTATTTACTTACTGGTGTATTAAGGCTTCAGCTGTAAATATCCCGTTCTGTTGCAGTTAACATGTTGAACATACATTTGTGGATATTCTGGTTAAAGTTTTACATGAGGTTCGATGCATATATGAGTTGTTCTCTCAAAATCCTTTTTATTTCTCCGTGTTTTAAAATAACAGAATTCTTAACTACATTGATAGACACAAGCCCGTTTCCTAGAATGGATAAGCAGAGATGTATAAAACATTTACATTTCATCAATTATAAATTAAAAAAAGGAATGAAAGGTTGTCAAAATTGGGAGTATATAAAAAGGTGAGCAAGAGCCAATATTGCTTATATACGTAGTTAGATTGGGGAGTATGAGCAATAGTTAGACGTCAGGGTTGTTCATAGTCCTCTCACGAGGTTGGCAACACATGTTATTTCTTTTACTGTAGGCTATACATATTACCGGACTGCTTAAGAAGAAGAGTTATGTATATTTTAACAGTGGTAGAGCCATGCTAAGGCACGAATGGGCCTCACAAAATTCAGTTGTAAAGTAACGCTTGCGTTCCAAATCAGTGACGTGTCTGGAGGCCTAATTCCCCTTCTCCTCTCTCCTCATCCCCCATTCTTCTTTCATCTCATCTCATTTCCTCATCGTTCATCACTTATGACTCTTGAATTGCAGGTGTCCATGGACAGCGGTTGTAACTTATAATCAGGTGAACCGTCTGTTCGTCTGTCTTGCCATATTCAGGCAGACAGCCTGCAGCAGACAGGCTGTCTTTGGGGCTTGCCAATGTTAGGTGAAAACTAAATATTGTGAATTGTATCGTTGAGATATTAGATTATACACAGCTGTAGCTATAGACATAAAAACACTTGATCTCAAATAACGTCATAGCAAGTGGTTTTCGCCACTTTATTATATATGAAATATAATGCATTTTACATCAGTCACAAGGCTAGCCTCTTAAACCGACGGCTTTAAAACATTTTTATGACCTTGAAGATAATCTCCAGAGTATAAAACAATCTCCCCTTAAATTTTGATAGCAGTACCAGCTAAAAGGCTCCACAGATTGTGAGTTGATGCATACATAGAGGCACAGAAAAGGACAAAGGGTGCCTTCATCCAGAAAAAATAACTGATACATTTATACAGAAAGTTAGTACCTAATAAAATGTATTTTTTGCTTCAAGTGCCATGTAGTTGTATATATTCCATGTCTTTTTTATTAAAAATAACTCCCGTACTACGTTCAATTTCTGTATAACAGGAGCTTTACAAACAATCAAATAACGTTCACAGTGAAACACCCAGACTCAGATTACCAATTTAAGTATTATATAGAGATGCGCGGCGGCGTAATGACCACTTAAACTTCTGAGCCATGTGTGTAATAAAAAGAAAATTTGATGTCATTATTTCATTTAAGAAATAACATACGTCAGTAATCTCAATTCAATAAACTCTATATCTTCGAAGTCTCAAACTAACATAAGAATATATATTATATAATAACTACGATGTATGTATTAATACACTTGTTACGTACGTCTAAAAATATACTATCATCAACATGGTTATAAAACAGAAATTAGTATTATATAAATCTAGTTCTTAGATTAATATAACGAGCAAACAGTATTAAGTAGAATTAAAGAAAGTTTTATTAAAAGTGACTGTAAACAGAACTTATAACGATAAATATTACGTTATTCTTTATATTCACACGTAGGTTGGTTACAGTTTTCGAGTGTAGGTGTTTATATACATACGTATTTTTTGTCTCGCTTCACAAACTAAACCACTTAATTGATTTTTACATGTGAAGTGAGATTTTAATCGTCTTAATTCTGTGAATAAAACTCCCGCCGTCTGTCGCCGTCTTAGCTCTTGCTAACTATGCTTATTTAAATGTTTTTATCATAAATAGACAGAGTCATCTTTTACTACACCACCGTGAAGTGATTGGGTGACTCTATGAACGTGAACTACATGGCAAATTTTGCTATAAATTATACATTAACTACTATTTAACTGATATGAAGATATTTATGCAGTGTTTTTAACATTACTAATCATCTACAGCAGGCAGGTACTATTGCTCCTATTAAGTTGTAGAAAAGGACCCGCAACCTATAAAACTCAAGGATAACATAGCAGTTTTTGAGTGTTTCACCATAGTTGCGCAAAGTCTTTGTAGAAACATGTGCTCGTGCAGAACCCTATTTACAAAGATCCTTACGGCTATCATTTGATTATGACGCCACCGATCGGGTAGTATACGTTTTTCGTTGTATGCACCGTCTAGTCCAATCACATAAGCTTTATAAATTTCTTTAAAGTTCCGTCGCTTTTTAGTCATTCCTTCAACATGCTTAAACCATTGAAGCATTCTTTTCTCCATTCTTGTCACTATATCTCCTTCCCACATCGTTAACTAACAACGCCACTCCTCACGCTATTAATCCAATTTACATTGAACTCAGTTTATGAACTAGTGATAAATACTCCGTAACGCTATGAGTGCATTCCGTGAAATTAACAGAACGATCATAATTAAGGCGAGTCCGTGTCTCATCTAAAACATGGTTACCGCATAGTGAAACTCTCACACCAAAATAAAGTGTTAAAGCTAACAAACTAATGGGATTTCTAGCATTTATTTGTAGAAACAACTTATTAAATACCATTCTTTACTAATAACCAACTTGTTCATAAATTTAAATTTGTTTTACTCAAACAATTTAAATAAGACTTCACTTGTTGAACTCCACCAAGGCGTTTGGGCTCTAGGGCTCTAGTTACAAAAAAAAGATTACATCGTTCATACTAAAAAACAACGCACTACACCTTCACAAGTAGTCACATAAGAAGGATGAAGTCAAAAATATTAGCAGGTATATGTATATATATTTTCTTTATTTATGGTATAGGGGGACAGACGAACAGGCGGGTCACTTGATGGTAAGTGACAACCGCCGTCCTTAAGTCCACTCAAGAGTCGTGAGTGCACTGCCATCCTTTTAGGGTGATGAGGGATGGGGGATGAGGGGAGAGGAAAGAAAAAGGGGAATGAGGAGATTGGAAAGAGGAGAAGGGTAGGGAAATACAACGAAAGCGTTGCTTCACAACCGGTTTTCTGTAAGGCCGTGGTATCGCACCGATTGAGCCGGCCCATTCGTTCCCGAGCATGGCTTCACAACAATAACAACTGGCAACTAAAACGAACACATACCGACAAACAGTGTGCCCGTTTGATTTATTTTATAAATTTTTAGTAAGTTTTGTTTAATACTCGAATTAAAATTGGTGTATTGTAATCGATCATTTTGTAAAACTACATATTGTTAACAAAAATATTACATGCAGAGAATCTGAGATACATGTTGAAGACATTATTTTATGTCATTAACATCTTGTAAAAACCGTGTTTCAGGCAATAAATGATTTATTATTATTTTATTATTATAGATAATAGTCCGATCTCTTAGTCACCTTTTAAAACACCGGGAGAAGGGGAACCGGGAATACCGGGAAGATATGGGGCCCATTCTACTCCATCGTGAACCGTGACCTATAACTGTCTTGTACTATGGATGGTAGGATTCAAATTACCAGTGCATACATTTTTGTAATTAAAACATATATATTTATATATGTATATAAGCATAGCAAAGGAAATAAAACCAGCTGGACCCCTAAAACGGCGGATGATATCCAAACAATAGTGTTATGAATCAGCTAGTAGTTAACATCACGAAAACGCATAGGTTAATCGATATGCTTACTCTCGTAACATTTGAAATATACACATAACTTCGAAGCTTACGTTTGGTCTTGGTAACGTAGCTTTTAATAAGCAGGCTCGACGTTGTCACTGAAGGTAACAAGGGTACATGCATGCAAGTACTAAGGCGACGGGTACTCTCTACTGGAATTCTTGTGAATCTTTCCGTTTTAACTAAATTATGTATTATGTTTTTGTTTACTACGATAGACCATAGGAAGGCGTAGAAAGGCGATGATTATTCCCAGCAATAGTCATCGCCTTTCTACGCTCGCCATACATTTATTCGGGTTCGCTGCAAACTATATCTGCATTGCAAGTGTTGCCTGTTGGCTTAAATAGAAATATAAGTATTTTAAGACTTAAGAGAATGTATGGACAGGGTATGATGTACACAACTGTGACAGTAGCTCATAGAAGCCTGGGACTCGTACCAGTATGTCCTGTACCTACTTCCTACTTCTGGAGAACTCCCTAGATTCCTTTTCTTTTGTTGTTCTCTTTAGAAATACAACTCCCGTATTAAGAATAATTCCTGGGTCGCGGGGGGCTTTACAAATATTCACCCAGAGCCTAGTTTGAAGTATTGAACTGGGTGAAGATATACTTAAACATAATTTGGGACGCCGTAGCGGTATACAAAACATAGGCACATTCCCTTGAAAATATGTTCAAGACTAGAGGAAGCAATGCCATATTCAAAGCGGGTTACTCTAGATCAAAGTGATTAAGCATGGGAATTGGAACAATATGGCATTCACAACAAACGATGTACCATCGTTCTCCAATAATTATTATTGTGTGGTACTTCTCAATTATTCATATATGTTGTACGTGAATTTCATGTAAGAATGCTAAATAAAGATGACAGCTTCTCAAAATCTTACAACGTTAAGGTTTACTGATAAATTTGAGATGAGAACTAAGTTAACTTATCTGTCTTTAAGACATTTACGCCTTTAGAAAAAACGTAAGGTTTTTTTCAGTTTGCCTGCACGATTTTTCATTTAGTTGATGAGATATTTTAAATATATATATTTTAATTATTACTAAATCTAATGTAAAATATAATGCCATTCGAATGATAGTACATACAGAGCAAAAGCGTAATTAGCGGATTTTGCGGGAATTCCGCTATTATGCTATTTGCCGTCAAATGGGCACTTGTGGGAATTAGATGGGAAAATGTAGAGTATGTTGACAGGAAAAGGATGTTAGAAAGGGGAGGAAAGGGATAACGCCTATACAGATGGATTGGGGAGTGTAAGCAATAACTAAAGCAATTCAGGGTCGTATACGTATAACTCGAACTGGGTGGTGCCGAAGAAGTCCGAGGCCTGTGACGTAATCGAATGATAGCTCTAGAAATGAGTGCTTATCAACAAAAAAATATAAATACTCTTTTACTTTATTGATAAAGATAATGATTTCGAAAGTGATTGATGTTTGTTATTGAAATTATATAAAAAAAAAAAATAAGGAAAAATCATAACAACGCTTAAAATACATAGACGTTCTTAATACTTCAGTTTCCTGACAAAATACTACATATTTGCAAACCTAATACCCAAAAGTGCCTGGATAACTGCAATATATTATTTTACCCGGTTATATATTATTTTGTGTGGTATGTATATAGTATATGTATGTTTATATATTGGTATATGTAGTATGTGTATTTAGTGTATGTATATAAAGATTTCAACATATTTCTTAATATAGTTTTAGAGTAACCTTCTTCTGTACTTCTTCATTTGTACATCTACAAACTGCCCTATATACACAACAGGTTGTCAGGAAGAGATCGCAGCTAGTGATAAGACCAGTGTGAGACATAGTGATAAGACAGTACCAGTTGCTCGTATGTTATTTGTTATATATTTAATTTTTTTTTTCTGTGGTGTACAATAAAGAATATTGTACTGTATTGTAGACCTCTTAATAGAACTCAAGAAGCAGACTCGAGGCAATAGAACTTTTAATAGACTTCTGCCTACCCCTTGTATGCATATACGTATCTCAAAATATATTTAAGAAATTAAAAACTAAAGCTACTTGATAAGCAGCAGCTGTAGGTCATATTTTTTTATGCGGAAATGACGCGCCCAACATTTCTACCACAAGTAGTAAAGGTCGTGATATAACACAATATAACGCTATAAACATCACTGTTGTTATATATCTAATAGCCATTAGAAAGCTATTATGTAGTAGACAATTAGATGATCTATATAATATCATTTCTGAAAGAGAAACAAGATATAGCAGCTGCTGCGTTAGAAGGAGAGGAATCACTATACCGATCGATCGATATCGAAAGTTAAGATATACTCGTACATGACAGAAGACCGTTAGAGGATTTTTATACCGGACGATTTGTCGGAACGCTGTATAACTGCGAAGTAATAATCATTTGTGCAATCAATGCTGCAAATAAGTTTAACCAGAATAATTGCATCAAGAGTATTCAATAACCACACATAACAAACACAAATAATAATAGTAACCGTTACATACAGAAGAGACATGTCAGCACCATCTAGCGAAGACAAGTCAAACTACAAAAAAGAAACCACTAATGACATGGTATAAGTCTGAATCACGATAATAAAGGTCTCGTGCCGATTGGTATATATACGACTATCCAACAACAATCGTTTAGCCGCGGTCCGCCATGCATGATAACCTCGCCTGGTTTAAGGAGCCTAACCTTTTCGTTGGAGGGATGCTTACACCCGTTCCTGCTCAGTAATAATAACAGCTATGGTGAATATAGAAATATCTCCATAAATTAATTTATAGATGTCGTTAATAATATAATGTATGTCTGTCCAAATACCTGATATGATATGCTGATTGTTTTTAAATAATTTATAAAGATAAAAATTTTAATTATGACCGATTTAGTTCTAAAAAGGAGCTTGATATACTTTTAGATTCAGATTGGACTACTGGATGGACTTTAATTTATTTATATCATATTTTGTAGGACGATTATTAAAAGATAATAAAGCTTGGTACTGTCTTTATAGACCACTTAAAAGAACAATGATTTAATTGTTGTTAGGAATTATACGTTACTAATAAAGATTCCAAGAAAGTCGTTGTACATATAAATTTGGATTATTTGTTCGAAAATTACTAAACGACAATTTGAAATAATTTCACAAATATTTTAATTAAGATGCGAAGTTTTAAATATGTATTATGCTTACTTTTTATAGTAATTATAATTGTTTAAAAGAGGTTATATCTACTTAAAAAAACAACTTTTGTTTTTTAAATGTACCGATATAATAAATAATATTCCAGTTTGGAAATAAATGTGTGTAAAAAAATGTGTAACGAGTTCTTTGCTATAAAAAATAAATCGTACAGTATAAAATGATGTCGATCAATATGGTTAATTTCTGAAACTCATCGTTAGCACGACACGTTTGAGGAACTTTCGTTTTCCTCCACACCTCAATTTTAATCTATTTGAATGTATTTTTAAATCGCTTTCTCAACGGGTCGAAGGTAAGGCCATTTAGACATTGGGACATTAATAGATATTAATCAGTCGCCAGTTATTCGCGAAAGTATTCTACAATATTATTTTTGGAATTAGATGGCGATATTGTAATTTTACACCGCGGTATAGTTACGTCCGCACTAACACAATACATACAGTCAAGGCTGGATTACGATTATAATTTAGTCTTTTTTATGCAATAGGTTCCAAGCTTATTGCCCTCATCCTGACACTTTTGGGAATACGGTTCTTTTTTTTTTTTTTTCAGTAAACTGTCATTAATGTCACAGTAAAGCGGAAAGAAGAGGATATTGCTGATACACATGGACTACAGAGTATAAGCAACAATTCAAGCAAGTCAGAGTCACATACCTATTACTCGAACTGGTGCCCCTTTTATATTTAAAAAAGACAAATCGAGTATTAGGAATAATTCATGTCTCCCAAGGGTCTTTACAAACATTCATATAACGGACACAAATAATACCAATTGTGACCCTTGACAACTAATTGTGGATGACATAAATTTAAGTCTGTACGTTCATACAGACGGACTGGGGAGGATATCTTATGCGAAAGTAACATACAATTCATAATTTATCTAGACAGAGGTCGCTGGTTTGATTCCTACCCAAGATAAAAATGATTGTGATCCACTAATAGTTGTCCAGAGTCTGCGTGTTCTTTACGTCCATTGTTTGCATATTTGTAAAGTCCCCACCACAGGGATTTTGACAAATGCAGCTGTTTACTTATAATTTCTGCAGCATTAATTCTACATCTTATTTTTTTCTCAAATAAATTTAACTAGTGAAATCTACTTAAATGTCTCTGATGACAGTTATTATAACAAGGTGTGGTTTTAAACTGGTTTTTGCCACCGGCTTTATTTCCTGACATCGACTAATGTACTAATCTGCACAGTCAACGAGCACGAGCCTTTTCAACTAAATTAATACTTTTTAACTAGGGAGTGACAAGAATGTTGGAAATTTCAGATGCCTCTGAACCTTGTATGAAACTTTTACTTTTATCTATTACTATCATTCTGCTGAGGCACCGCTCACGTAAATATTTTTTTTATCCCTTAGGTTTTTCGGTATGAGAGGTTTATCCTATATTCCTATGTTCCTATGTTTTATGTTCTTTAGCCCTGGCAACGCAAAGTGTCAGTATGATAAGTACGGTCCTTAAGAATAAAAACGTAACCTTACATTTTTTTTTTTTATGATGTATTTTAGAATATAATATATATCTCTACTACGTGTCATTAACTGACCCGTTGAGCCACTGAATTCTGGTTTGATTGAGTAACAAATATCCATTCTAACTTTCACATTTATAGTACTAGTAAGATTCATCACAACAATCTACACTACACTTATATTCTAAAAACTAGGAATAATAACCTATTTGCCAGCGAAGCGATAAAAAAAGCTCTTTTCTAATGCACGGAATGCTTTCACAATGTAATATATTAAATACCTGTCAACCAAACACTAGTTTGGGAAAAGAAGAAAAGAGAGTTCTTTTTTTATAAGAATTCGAAAGATTTTTCACAAACTTAGTTTTTTTCACTAACTTTCAATCTCCCTGAGGAATCCTAAGTATTTTATCCACATATCGGTACCGCTTCTTTCTCATTTCTTAAGAAAAAACTCCTACATTGGGCAACAAAACTTCTACGTTACTTTTACATCGGAACATGAATCATTATTCCAGATATCAAGCAAACACATTTTGCCCAAAGGAATACGGTCTCAACCAGCTACTTTATGAATTAATGATTTGAAGATTGGAGTATATTGAAAGGAAAGGTAAGAATAAATAAAAACAATAGTAAGAAAGGATATTCGGGTCTGGAAATATAAGCAGAAGCTCGAGGACTTTGAGCTCCCATAGATGTATGTAAGTCGAACTGGCTACAGCCGGGACCGCAGAGCTCTCCTATCACGCTCAAGTCTTTTTAAAGCTGCTTAACATTTTCATCACATAGAATACTAACTGATTTAATGTAATCGTCTCGGCTTAAGTGTCGGACTTCTGATCAAGTATTTGCGAATTCAAACCCCACCCAGGGTATTTCCATCCTGACGGAGTTAAGAAACTATATATATTACTAGTAATGTAAAATGTTACCCACGTTGCTATATTAACATATGTACGTATTAAAAACTATGTTGCAACAAATATATGCCATCAAAAGTTTGCAAACATTATTTAAATTAAAATATGGTACTCACACAACAAGATACGTATCTATTTGTTTTTCTTTAAGGACATAAGTGTCACCATGCATATTAATGTTACGGACAGACATCCGTTTTGCGCAATATATAAATATTAATTATCCAATGTACTACCGAAAGTGTAGTTTCCACTTTTACTAACTAATTTGCACATTTATAAATATTCAACGTTACAGGTTATGTAATATACAGTTATGATTGTTCATGAATATCAATGCGACATTGACGAGATTATTAGCTTAATTACGTATATAATTTGTTCTATAATTTATAATTTTAAATAATATATACTAAATATATCTGAGCAAAGAAAAGATTTTTATTCTTTTTTTATAAAACTCTTAAATCGTTGCATTAAATCTTTTTTCTTATTTTTAGGGCACCAGCCAGTTCCAGTTAAAGACCTTGTCTTGCTTCAGCCATTGCTTATACTCCCCAGTCTACCTGTATAAGCAATATCAATTTCCTTAACTATCTATCCTCCCTTTCCTGCCAATACATTCCAAATTTTCCAAATCCAAATCTAATTTCCAAAAGTTCCCAGATGACGGCAAAAAGCTTGTCCCTAGTATTGCGTAAACGGGACTACATTATTATTGCACAGATGTGCACGTTAATTACTGCTCTGCCTAAAATTTGTGGTTTACAGTCATGAGTCTATGTTTGTAATGAAATTTAGACCAAATTATTATATTTCAATATAAACTCTTTTCTAGCTGACGTTATGTAAAAGTATCCGATTGGTTTTGTAGCGAAGTATAAAAAGGCTCTCAATTCTTCCTGTAGCTATGATTAATGGCGACTAAAGGATTGGACTGTTATCTATCAGATAGTATATATAGAGTCATGTAGCATATAGTCATGTAGCTTCACTCTGCATTCTCTATCGCTTGTATCATGGGGAGTGTTGAGAGGAATTGTTCGGACTTATAACGGCTGCAGGTTTCCGCCATCGTCCTACGCGACAAAATATCCATCCCCATCACCTGGACGATTGTCACTCCACCACTGTGTGCTTCTCCAGAAGCTTTTTGCCTCGCACAAACAGCTTATGGAACAAATTGTCGCCTGCCGCATTTCCGAACCGATACGACCTTCAAACCTTAAAGAAAAGGGCGTACTCCTACCTAAAAGGCCGGCAACGCACTTGTGACTCTTGAGTTGCGGGTGTCCATGGGCGGCGGTAGTCACCATCAGGTAACCATCTGCTCGTTTGCCCCAAAGTATGACCAATTTAAGTGCTTACTTGCAAAATTAAGGCGCTTCTCGGTGGTTTTCATTTTTGACCATTAGCTGGCTGGCTAGTTACTTACCATCAGTTTGCCTCCTATCTCCTCCTATCCTCTATATATGATGGCAATAGGCTTCCTCCTTATCGATTTCTGGGAAATTGACTTCAAATGACACCTTACATATTAATCCATCCATCACGATGTCTAGGAAAGGGCAAAGAAAAATCAACCCTAATAACATAGGTACGTACACTCCAAAAAAGTACAGCAGCAAGTAATTAACGAAATCAGTGGGCAGAGAATTGTGATGAGAAATATTCTATTATATGTTATAATGGCTGATGATAGCAGTAGAACCGCTTTACTATTTTAAGAAGATATCAGGACTAATATCGGATGATATTATCGGATAGAATAATACCATGTATTTATATAAAACCATGTGTTTATGTATTCTATACTTATGTAAGTATAGTTGTATATAATTATGTGGATGTATATATTTGTGTGTATATGTTGTATCATTACATATTTACTGTCTTATTCAGGAAATATTTTCTGCGTTTTACCGTGTTTAGAATCATTAAATCGAAGTATTTCGCATCTACATAATACATTTTTGCATCACCCAAAGGTAGACTGGCAGAGAATGCCTATGGCACAAAGTCCGCCTCTGTACATCTTGTGCATAAAGTGTAAATAAATAAAAAAAAAACATATTACTTATTTATAGTATATAGAGTAAGGTAGTCTATTGTTTTATCGCTTTTGTAGCGAGATTGAGGTCGGCCTACGTTGAGCACCTCACCAAATATCCAAAATCTATCTGATTTCCAAAAAGCATGCATTATGTTGTATTTTTACAACCCTTAACATAATAAAGGATTTCTCTTCTTTACAGAATTCATTTGATTCCCTTTTTTATTACAATAAAAAGACATACATATGTCCTTTATAAGGCTGTTCATCTCTTAAAAACAACTGTCAAATTTATTTGATTTGATTGGTTTTACAGACAAACTTTGATTTCCTATTTTGCCACCTTCAAAGTAAATTTTCGGTACAAAAAGTAGCCTATGTCTGTGTCTAAAGTCGTATTTATTTCAATACAAAATTTTATCTAAATTGGTGTATCAGCAGAGCAGACAGACAGACGGAGTAACTTTCAAATTTAAATAAAGTTTTTTTTTTAAATATAGGGGCGGGGAGAAGAATGAGGGGAAGGACAATAGGAGTCCTCCGGTATCCTCACTCACTCGACTAATAATATCAAATATTACCGAGTGTACCTACCTACCTACCTACCTAGTTACCTTGCAAGTATTTTTTGTCTACCGATTTTTTGTGAGGGCGTTATATTACAACGGTCCAGGTGGCTCACTCGTGCCTAAGGATTGCTCTACCCCGGTAATATTTGGTAAAAATATTAGTCAATATTACTATGGATTAGTAAAGACATCATCTAAGTCAGAAAGAACTACAAAAACTAAGTCAGAAAGCTTTTTACACAATTAAAGATTACATTGAGGATAAAAAGGCTTGGGAATGAGCTGCTTCATTAATGTACATGAGCCTTTGTTTTTCGTTTATCCTTTTTGCTTTTTTTATATACACATTGACATTTTATATTTTACTTTTTGACATGAATACTTACTTTGTTAAGTGTTATATTGTTTTTTTTTTATTGTTTTAATCTTTGTACTTTTTGACATGAATACTTTGTTAAGTATAATATATATTTGTTTTTTTTTTTATTTAAAAAAAATATTATTGTAAATGTGAGGACTATGTAGGTTATTTCTTTTTTTTTTCTTCTCTCCTTTTTTTCCAGTAAGTTTGTTTTTTTAACGATGTCTGACTGTTTGAGTACTTTTGCGGCCTACCCAAATGTCCTTGCTTTGGTACTGTTCGTCGGTCCGTTGAGCTCCTTAAAGTTCTAAGTTGAGCTACACGATAACTGACAAATGCTTGCACTGTGTGGACGGGTCCACTTAAATGAGCGTGGTGCTTTCTTCAAAAGCTCATCTCAGACGTTAGCGTGCATGGTTCTCATATGTTTTTGACCAGTACATCTGTATGAACTTTAAAACAGACTTTGACCTCTGAGTTTGTTTCGGTGTTTCTTCTCAGGGTAGTCAGCTAGGAAACACCGGCCTCATCTAGCATAAACTAACAGAAAAAAATATATATTGACGTGTACAAGTGTTGTTATAACCTATTTAAAAAATAAAGATCATTTATCATTTATCGATTTAAGTACACGTTCTGTTAAATTTTACTTATTTTCATACTTCCATATGGCCCCTTTAGTTGACTCGAGAATCAAACTCAGAGTACAATTATTCTTACTCTCACTTACGCTACAAAAAAATAAGTGATAAAACGTTACTCAAATTACGTCTAGTGTATGATTAGATAAAAAAACAACACAAATAATTACGTTATAAGCCTTATTGTACACTTTTCCCACCGACACCAATGTTCCATTTGATGAGACTTTTGCTGTAACGAGTAAATTGTCGCCTTGTGTATTTATAAGTCTCTAATGTAGTAAGAAGACATTATTTCATGGGAACTTACTTTTACTTGTATTTTTTTCATGGTATTTTTGGAGTTGCTGAGCTGATAGTCACTTACACTATTTAATTGAAGAAACCCTAGCTGTCTGTCTGATTGGCTTTTTCTCGTCTAAATGGGTGAACTTGTACTTGAATTTGGTACTATGATACTTCGAATCCTGGAGAATTAAAGCAGTCGAAGCCGCTGTTGAAAAGCTATTAATATTAATGTTCAACCTACTTCAAAAAGGAGGAGTTTCTCAATTTTAGTTTTTTATATTTGTTACCTCAGAACTATTGACTGCGTGAACCGATTTTGACGATTGTTTTATTTGCTGGTGCTTACCGTGTGTTCCCATTTTAGTTAGCTTATGAGAAAACCATATAAGTCTTAAATTGGCATTAAGCATATGCGCGATAAATGGACGAATAACTCAATATCACGCCAACCGATTTCGATGATTCTTTTTTTATTGGAAAGGATGTACTTCAAGGGTAGTTGGATGAGAGTTTGGTCCAGTTGTGACAATGGCATCCATGAGAAAACCATATTAGTCTTAAATTTTATGATAGACGCATTGAAGTCGGTTGTCTACTTTTTTTACAGTCCGATTATTATCATATATTTTTACACCTCATATATAATTTATGTTCTTTAACACTATAGTTCCAGATAATTAATATGTGACAAACGAACTGAAAGATAGACGCACCTTTTAAGGCTTTGTGATTTCTTTGGAATCTTCAACCACAAACACAAAAGAACACAAATGTAAAATACATAACGAAGAATCAACGGTCAATGAACTTTTACAAACAATACTGTAATTACTTCATGTAATAACAGGTTTCAACTCGTTTCTCTCATTGATCTTAAATTTTATTATGCTAACGAATGACGCTTACGTATTATATAAGTTGTGTGGTTCTCAGAGAAGTAGAAATGGGCTACCCTATCTCTACCCGTGGGCAACTAAAAGGCAACTAGACGATCAGACTGTTCTACTCCACAGTATGTATACAGTCATACAGTGCCCGAATGACAGCAATTGGCTTGTGAATTTATCGTCATACGAGTATATGTCACAAATTCAAGTGACATTAGATAGGTGTTTTATAACATAAATAGCGCTAAATTGTGAGTAGTTAGTATATTTTTTAATCAAACCAATATCGAGTAGGGTGAATGAAAGAATTTAAAAGGTGATCACGAAAATATATTTATTGATAAATTTACATTTAAAATTTAAAGTTTGGCATTGAAACAATCACCTCTACATTTTACCTGACTTAAGTAGTTAAAGCTTTTTTGTAATATTGGGAGACAGACGGACAGATGGCTTACTTGATGGTAAGTTACAACCGCTGCCAATAGAGACCTGCGACTCCAGAGTCGTATGTCGCTGCCCACCTTTAAAAGTGTTGAGGGAGTGGAAAGAGGAGAGGAGGATTGAGGGAAGGGGAAAAAGGAAAGGGGAATTTGAGCCTTCGGTACCCTCACTCACTCGGTAATACAATGCAAGCATTGTTTGTTATAAGAAGTGTACCAGGACACTAGCAAGTCTAAAAATATATATTTTTTTATAAAAATCAAAATACCTGATAGTGAAAAAATTAATTTAGAAGCGAGATGGGGTGGTTTTCTTTTGGTTTACAATTTGCAAATGAGCGTCGCCTGCTACCAAAGTTAATGCGTATTTTAAAATTTCTTATACATATACTCGTATATAGTGTGTGTTAAGCAGCATCAGAGTTTACTTTGTTTTTAATTTTGTTTTCTATTCTTAAGCAGTCGGTTTTTTATGATATTTTGTATTATTTATTTTATTATCATTAAAAGTTTATATTTAAATATTCTTTCTTTTAATTCTTAAATCATTTAAGAAATTGTTTAATATTAGCGCTATGTAGGTAGAGTCATTTAGTACATATTTCGTAAGGTGCACATCATTCAATTTTTTTAATGTTTTATATAATATTATTATTATATTATATATTGATTAGTGTTTAGAAGACTAATTTAGACCCTGTACTATTCCCGTTTCAATATAATACAATTTTCTTTATTGCACACCATTACAGAAAAGATACAGTAAAAAGAAAAATACAGACAGGGTACTATCTAAGGTCCTGTAAATAATACTTAATAAAAAAGATTTATTAAAATCTCCTTCTTTTTTAGTTGTAAAAAAAAAGAAAGTTAGTTGTACTATCAACATACCTCATAGGAAACCGCCATCTATCGAAAACAGAAGCTTCTAGCTAGAATTAATGTTTTTAAACTTGGAAAATTGTGTTCGAAACTTGAAATGAAAGCTATTAACATACAATTTGAATATAACTTCGTGTGTGAACATCTCATGACAAAGTTTTGACCTTGATCTTTACTACACTTATCTAGTATACTACTTAGTAAGTATAGATCACGATAGATGGCGTTTTCATAAATGTAATAAAAAATAGTTTTTACTGTATTTATTATGTATTTTAAAAATTTATATATATGTCAGATACTTCATGAAAGTGGATACTAGAATTATTAAACTTTGTCACTCACTCCTAAAGGCTTGGTAGTAAATAAATTTGATATGGTCGAATAGTGAGCACCTATGTTGTTAAGGCACCAAAGAAATACGTTTATCGATTCTCATTTAATGTAACTAGACGTGCTGATATATAGGAAACTATATTTTTAATACAAATATTGCACACAATCAATATCTCAGGTATAAATAGCAATAGTTTAGTATAACTTATGTAATATGAGCCCCATATTACCATACCATCGATTCCATACCCATTTTCGACATTGCCATCAACCGGGCACTGTATTTATACTGTCCAGTCCTTGTCCGGCTTTTACGTCTCCCACGGGAAGAGATAGGTGGCATTCCACTCCACCAAGAGACATACGGCTATTTGTAAATCATCACTTGTAAATGCAGCCATATCAAGTGACACTCAATAAATGGTTCAACGAACCTCAGAAAAAAAATATCTTAAAACTTATTTGTAACAATGCTTATTCATAAGAAAAAAAAATTATAACTTTTACACGATTAAAAATACCTCTAGAATTTTAAAATTTTAATATTTTCGTTTCATTATTTATTGTACTGAAACATACATATATACCAATGAGAAACGTATTAAAGACCCACATTTTGCAAAACAATTTAGACATTATACGTATATATGGGACAATTGGGAATTATATGAAAAAGTTGAAAGTATAATGAAAGTAAAAGTTACATAAGAAAGAGTTTAGGAAGTGTATACATAATAGATTTTATATAAAAACTATGTGCCTTTTATAAACCGCTATTATTAGCTACACTTGTAACTAACTATATAAATAAATCTAGGAAGCCAAGTCAAACTTATCGTATCGAAATAAAATTTTGTATGTACATATACATATGTAGCTTACTTAATAAGTGATATTATTTGGTAACTATGGGCTCATGTTAGACTGGGCTATTAAACCTATAAATTTTGGACCCATTACATTTGTTTTATAATATTATTATGCTACGCTTCTGTTATTTCTTCTGTGATTATAAATTGTGCTGTGATTTCTCTAGCCAGTAGAAAGTAGAATAAAAAAAAGTGAAGTAAGGTTAGGACAAAATTTGATTATCATTATGATGTCAGACGCAAATTAAAGTTTTCTTTTAAGCCATAAAACTTTATTATATATCCAAGGCCAAACTACACCTGCTCCTACTGCACACAAACTTTCGAGAGCCACAAGTGTTTGAGCACTAAAACTTAAAAAAGTCATAAAATTATTATATAAATATGACATTATGTTATAAAAAGTGGAATATCACTGTCTGGCTGTATCAGACTCGTTGTCCGTTGTGGAATGCACTGGTTAGTTGATTGGTAAACAAGTTCGCTAATATGTTGGACTGAAAACGGTGCTCACTTTGTTTTAAGCTGTAGCAAATTATAGTACTCAGGTAAACTAACACGTAATAATAAAAATAATTCTTGAAAGATTAAAATTTCAAAATTAATGAAACCCCTTTATGTAATCATGACATGATTTACATCACATTAAACCCTATCCAATCCCGTATCAGATAATTATGCGTACAGAGTTGGTAATAATGGATGTTTTTTAAATTACATTTAGACTCCAATCTAAGAATTCATAACAAAAACAATTATTTGAAAACTTCATTAATGCACTTAAATTTAAAAAATAGGGGCAGACTTCTACAATACTTAGTCAATCTTTTTTAGTATTATTAACTCAACACTCAACGCTCTACAATATTTTGAAATATGAGCACATAGTGTATATAAATTTATGTTTACAAAAGTAAATCCTCCAGCATGTTGGCTATGTATTGCTGGACACAATCTTTTCACTTGTACAACAGCATACGCGGATAGCTTTCACGAGCCAAACAGATCTAATATAATTCTGTCTTGACCACGACACTGAGCATGGAGGTTAGATCTTTACGATATCATTAAGACAATCTACTTAATTAAAGAAATATTTCAAAAGGGTTTTTAATGAGAACTATTAATATAGAAAGTTGTGATGTTCACGCTTTCTTTCAAACCCACACTTTTAGAAGTACTTATATGTATATTTATGTGTATATAAATTATTAAACATTTTTTTTTATCAGCGAGTTGATCACGTTTTTATACATGCAATATATAGAAAAAATTACAGGTCTGTAATTTATTTGCAAATAAAATATCATCTTTAGTCTTGTAAGAAAACCTTGTTTCCTTTGTAGTATTTCGAACTCAGAAGAAACAATTAATTACTCAAATCTAGTGTATTTATAAGAACCACAATAAAAAAACTCTCGTGTAATAAGACTCACTAAACGTATTTTGATACTATTATTTTGTTACTAACGTAATAGGGGCCAAGCTTATTACGTCACACGCCACTCCGATATTTTATGAATAAATCAAGAATATTGGGAGTACGTTGAAAAGGTAATTGTGGATATGAGGAACGCGATATTGCTTGTGTTGGACTGGGAAGTATAAGCAATAGCTCTAGCAGGTCATAATGTGCGATCTTGTTACTCGAATTGGCTAAGGCTGAAAAGTCCGAATCCACTAACTGAAATAATACAACACGAAATAATAATTTAAAACATATCAGCAATCAGTTATTATTTAGAAATAACGGAATCGATACTTCAACAATACTTTTACACCAGTATGGTTTTAATAAATATATATTGAGTTTTATCTTTAAGTTAAATTAGGATAGTCATTAGAAATCTTTTACAAAGACTAAGTCCTCCAGCCGAGACGGTACCAGACGTAACTCTGCTGTCGGAACCGAAACTATATAGTATTGTATCCAAGAAATACACACGTGAGTAAAACCATATATTTAAATAGACCTGAATGTACCTCAGGAAAGATTGTATTCTAATACATACATATTATAGATAAATTACGTTTTAGTAACCGTTTATTGTCAGACAGATTATCAGTTCAATTTAAATTATTGACTTACTTTATGCGTTGTTACAGTTTTTATAAATATAATAATAAGCCTTATAAAACCGCCAATTTAGCCATACAAAGGGCATACATAATTCATACTTAATACATTTCACTGACAGCATATTAAATATGTTATAATTATTTTGCTACTTATTTAATCAGTATATGTATATTGATAAGATATGTCATACTTACTCAACTCTGCAAGTTAAACTCTCTTTACATATTCCTTTAAGGGTAGTTCTTAAAAGCGTTCTATTTTTTTTTCTTTTTAGGATCCCTTAGGACGCTTATAATGTTGTTCCCAATAATAATATAGTGTACTCACAGGAGGATAAGAAGATAGGAGAAAATAAATTTAGTTCGACTTTTCGGTATTTTGACAAGTAAAGGAACTCTGTCTGCACAGGTAGTCCGATGAAGAAGTACTGTTAATATATAATTTTATTTTCACTACAGCTGTACAGTCAAAAAATCAAATTATATTGATATGCTTATATTATTCGCATAAAGATAAATAACAGTGTATTGAATGAAGTTAAGACTCGTAAAAGAAATTACAACATTGATCGTGTTATTACATTGGTGCTAATTGACGGATTTAAGAATAAAGCGAGCGCGTTTGTCAGTGGTAGATGTGGTATATTATTTTATAGTAAGAAATATTTACGACAACGATCTTTCGCCGTGTAGTTCTCGGTAGAGTAGATTAGAGTCATGCCCTCTCTTCCTGACGTAAAAGGCGACTAAGAATCGAATTGTTTTCTATCAGACAGTATACAGTCACATAATGCACGGTTGACGGTAATAGGCTTGCCCCCTATTACGGTAGTGGGACGAAATTCTATTTATCGACAAGTGGTAATACACCTCTGCTACCTCTCAGGGGAGTTATTGAAGTATTGTTTTTGTAGATTTTCAAACAATACGGGTAATTAGTTGAAATAATAGTTTTTTTTTCTTTACTTTCAATTGATATTGTATCTTAATTAGCAATGAAGCAGTTTTCGTCGCTTTTTAGCCTTCTGTCCGTCCGTCAATGTACAAGTGATTAGTATTTAGTGTATAACGATTAATGTACTAGGCAATAACGTGTGATAACTTTAGACTCTTATTTCAGACATGTCCATAGTCAAGATATAAACAATACCATATCTACAAAAGCTTGTTTCCCACTTTCGGTCACAATCGCACGTGTATCAAATAACCAACTACGACACGCGAAATATCGATCTCCAATGATGGGCTCAACTATAATAAAACTTTCATCAACATACAATAAATCATTCTGGTGTTATAGAATATTATAATTATGAATGAAAGTGAAGTACATAAAGGTTACTTAAGTTTATTAGTGAAAATTTTACGGTTAAACAATTACATACATACATACATACATTCTGGTCTGTATCATCGAGATGGGTAGGCAGAGGCGTCTCCCACTGTAATTCACTCCTACTTATGAAGTAAGGGTCAAGCCTATTGCCGTCCTCTGAGCGCTGTATGATTCTAACCCCTCCCATCAACCCCATTGGTTCCCCTCCCCGCATGGGGGATCCCCTCAAAAGCGGAGTTGTCACTTACCATCAGGTGACCCGTCTGCTCGTTTGCCACCTATGTTATAAAAAAAACTAAAAACTAAAAACTCAACTCAAGGTCACAAGTGCGTTGCCGGCCTTTTAGGTAAGAGTACGCTCTTTTCTTGAAGGTTGGAGGGTCGTATCGGCCCGGAAATACGGCAGGCGACAATTGGTCACCATCCTCATTGCAAGTGTAGTCAATGCAAAATAGTTACCCACACTATGGCAGCGTGGTGATATGCGTTATCACACCCAGCTTAAAAGATCCGGGATCAAAGTGGGAGAGAAACACTGCCTTTTGTATCAGATGAAATTTAAAATACAAAAAATTGTACAGAACATTTTTTAACGACTGGAAACCTTTTCAGATCGTCATCTCAACGGAGCTGTCGGTGAAGTGGTATGTCGGACTCGATCAAACTAAAACCACACGGAACTATTATGGAACACCCATCACAAATGGGTCTATTGCAGGAGACCCGGGATACCCTCAGGAGGAAGATTCTGGGAACCTCTGCATACCTTGGCCACCTGGTTCTTGATGTACCTATATACATATATTAAGTTTCATTTCACCAATTAAGAATTGGTTTAATTAACTTCTAAAATATGGTAACACAAAATATGTAAAAGCATTTTAAAAACCAACAACAAGCGCAGCACGCACACGTTTTAAAAACAAAGTAAAAATCAATTACATCAAATGAGATATTTCTACGCGGGTGAATATGCGTATGTAAAATCTGTAAGGATTAACTTCTTAGGGTTTTTCAAAAATTGTTTTATGGGGGAAACTGTTTATTATATCAGTATGTTATATCACATTATTAAACAGTACTATTTTACCAGGTTAAAAGCAGTTAAAATATATACTCTCCCATGCAATATATTTCTAAAAGTAGTAGAGTAGACTCGTAACACTTCTATTCGATTACAATTCAAATCGATTCATTTAAAGTAATATCGATGTCGCACGAAAGTTGTGTCGAATAATCGCATGATATGTATTCGTTCTACGAATGTCAATACGTGAGAGAAAATTCTTTGAGTGATGTAATTAGGTTATGAGGAGCTTTCGATTTCTTAGATATTTTTGTTAAATGGATTCATATTCCATCGCGAATTTAAAAATGTTGTAATACGAATAACAAAACCGGCTAAATGCGAGTTGGACATGCATAAGTAAAGTGCCGTACTATCGCACAAAATTAAATAGGAACTCCGCGAAAGACACGTTTCTGTTACGAAGACAGGTAGAAAGACTGACAGTGGCGGCTTATTAATGGGTTTCAAACCAAAAAAATCTTCTTTTTCCATTCTCCTTATCCCTCCGCTTTTCTTTCTCCTCCCGCATCCCCCTATTCCTCATCACCCTCAAAGGCGGGCAGCACACTAACGACTCTTGAGTGGCAGGTTGCAGTCTATGGACGGCGGTTGTCGGTTACCATCAGGTGACCCGTCTATTTCGCCTGTCCCCCCTTGGAATAAAAAAAAAGAACTTTTGTTTTGTTTATGAATCTAGTCGATTTCTGTTGAAAAAGAAGGAAGAAGGGAAGAAAAATGTAAGTTAGTAGAGAGGGGAAAACGTTAAGGAAGAAGATTTACATTTTATATAAGTATATAAACTCTCCTGTATGACTGTATTGTTCCTAAAATGCTGGTTGGAGCTTTTTTTTTTTTTGGGAATAATTTTTACAATCTGGGTAGACAGCGGTTGTTGGGTCCGTAGCTTCATTTTTTTTTACAAATCATCTAGAGTACAAACATACAAATAAGGTTAAATAAATATACCCTAGCAACAACCACACAATGTACACCGCTTTTTAAAGTATAGTATAAAAACTCATAATCAGCTGAAGTAAATGAAAATAAAGTATATGTAATAAAGTAATAAAAAGTCAGTACATATAAAATATTCATTACCTGAAGCAAATTTACGTGTGAACTAAATGCGTGGAGGCGTCTGAGGTAAGCAAAAACACTTTCGCTTAACATATCTTTTGCGTGCGTCAAGCCACATTTATTTTTAAATACGATGAGAAGCGAAAATAATTTAATTAAACAATTAATTTATCATTTCTGTGATAATGAACGGTTATTAAATTACGGAATTATTAATTACTTAAGTTATTTATATCGCTGAAGTATTTTTTTAGTTTTTGAGACGGATTGTATAAAAAAGTTCTACGACGACAAAACCAGGAACTCAAAACTTTTGCAGACAATCAAACACAGCAACATTGTATGTCTAGGCTTCGTGATTAATTAGGCATGAAAAATACGAGCTTCTGCAAAAAAATATGACAAGACCTCGTCGTAGAGTAAGTCATGCCTTCGAAATATCCGTGTCTGGACGGATAAATATCAAAACTTCTAATTTATTTTGACTTAAATTTTTGTTTGCTATATTTATTCTCTGTCCACGTATATTAGGCGAGGTTTTTTCTGGTTTTGTTAGTTGTTACTAACAATTTCACAAAAGAAAAAGCCACTAATATACGTAGGTATTACCTATATAGGAACTCACGATCGCACGCAAAGCAGTCCAACTTTTACTTAATCATTTATGATAAAGGGGCCGTGTTATTATGGGATATTATATGATTATATTATTAATTTATTTATATTAAAATTAGTATTGGATTTTTTTCAGTAGTAGCTCAGATGTAAAAGATAAACAAATAACAAGGAATATATTGCGTAAGAAGGAGTGTTAATTTTTTTAAATGTATGTCTGTATATATGTCAAACATACGTATACATCAAACGTGTATGTATATGTAAGTTTGAGACCATTTTTTGTAAAAATAATTCAGGTAATAAATATGTCATCTTAAATAATAGGGGTTCAAACCTATTGCCAATAGCCGGGAACTGTATAAATAAATCACCGTTTACGACACCCACGGAAGGCGCTTAAGCGATATACTCGATCCACCGAAAACCACAATCATAAAGACAATACAATACAATAAGCAACGAATACTTTAATACGCACTTATTCAGTCAGTCAGTCAATTTAATAAAGCGCTGTCGTTCACTCAATTTCTGTCAAAATTAGACGATTGTTTATTTTCAATACTTTGTGTTTCAACTAAAGATCTTGCTCATAATCAAGTGTTAATTGCTATTAGATACGGTCAGTAAATCTTAGACTATGTGTGTTAAGGTGTCTCTAGATACTGAGAGAGGACAATTGAAAAACAAATAAGCCTAATCTAAAATGACGCGTCCCTTGCTCGGTAAATTAAATAAAACTATGAACAGAAGGCTTATAAAGAATCTAACTTTATCCAGTCATAACATAGTCTCAGTACATAACTTATGATACAAGCAACTACAACTAGCAATTTGATGCCACAATTGATAATCTTAGGTCCTCTTAGTAAAATTTCTACTTTGACCCTTAGCGGTTCTATGTCAAATGCGTTTACTAGGGGGAATATACATTAAATCTTTATAATGGAGATCTAAACCAGCTGTTGACGGTGTATTTGGCCGAGTAGAAAATTTAGAATCGTACAGTTTTCCGGATAAAAAGGATATTGTGCTATTATATAATATATAGTGCCATTCCAGAATATAACCTATCTATGGTTATATTTCATCCAGTTCCGTTCAACCTTTCTACTGTTGAGCTAGAGGTTGTGGGTTTGAATACCACTATAGGGAAGTATTTGTGCAATGAGCACGATTATTGGTACGGAGTCTGGGTGCTACTTATCTATACTTACGTATGTGTGTATTAGACAGTGGTAGAGCCATGCTTAAGCACGAATGACCTCAATGAAAACCGGTTGTGAAACAATGAGTGAGGTTTAAGAAGCCCCAACTCCCTCTCGCCCCTTTCCACGCGCCTCATCATCCCTCTCCTATTTTCCATCTCCTTTCTTCACGTCGTTGTGTTCCAGCACATTCAATACCAATAAATTAAACCCTTAGTAATTAATACAGTAGTACCTACTCGAACCGAGACGTATTCGTGAACCTCTTCAAAGTCACTTTTACTTTTTCGATTATAATTTGCACAACCCGTTTACTACACACGCATAATGAAAGTTGAATAATTCTATATGTTGGAATTTAGGAAAAAAAATGAAAAGCATTTTATTAATGTTTAAATCTAGGTGCTGTCTTTATTTTGTGTATACGTTTTCTCTTCAAGAGATTGTAATGACAGTACATAAATAAACACAACCTGTAAAGTACGTTGATATTTCCTACCGGTTTCACTTGCTTTAAGTCAATGTATAGACATTTCATCTTTCTAATGCTACCACTTAATGAAATATATTTCGGATTTTTGAATTGGAAAGTCATTGTGAGACTCGACTTGGATATACATATGACCTTTTTTGTATTATGATTGAAAACTTACTAATAACTTACAAGCCCGTAATTTCACCTGCGTCTATTGGTCACTGCTTCGCTCCGCTAAAGGGTCCATGAAGGTTCGCAGCATGATTTTGTTAGCCTTTATTATTCATCAAAAAATACTCAGTCCAAAACATACATATATTCATATAAATACACTAGTCTGATTTCCAGTCCACGGTAGGTAAAACGCCAAAACAAACATAAAAATCTGTTACTATGACTATAACTAATATTTTCATGACTTTTAAACACAATTTTACTATTTTTAAAATTTTACTATAAATCAAAATTTTACTATAATATAAACAAAAAACATCTGCATCTTTATATTACTATAGATTATTGAGGGACTGATACTAATCAGATAACAAGTAATCAGTTCCAGGTTCGCTCTGGATTAATCCAACATCTGGGAATCCTGTAGACCAGAATCAGCAGCAGTTAGTCTTAAAAAAATACTTAGCATAGGGCTCGACCATTTCAAGGCAAGTTCAAATTAGGATCAAAAATCTTTTAACCGGGTAGCTTTTAATTGAAATAGGTTCCTATTTTAAGGAATTTTGGAATTCATGATCGAAAATTTTCATTTGCATACCTTAATTAGAAGTAGTTACGTTCAAAGGGTTTTTCAGAAATACAACTTCACCGTTAGCTCCGGTGAGGTGATGACTCGTGGGTATAAAAAGTTTTGTTATATATACATAAAACTTTACATCGATATTCTTACGTCGCTCAAAGACGCAACATACAACATAATTCTTTAATTCAAACATAAAAGCACATGTTTTAACATAAACTCGATAAACTTCTATGGACCTGAATACCAACGGCTTTTATTGCAAGTTTGGTGTTTTAGGTTCATGACGTTATTTTCATTCAGGGAATCTGAGCGAAAGAATATGGACTCAATAGTTACGCAAATAGACGATATGGAACCATGTGGAAGGTAGCTCTCAACGTATGGATGCGGACTGCTTGGACCGTGATAGTTCACGCTCCTTGGGGAGGCATTCGTCCAGCAGCAGTCGTCCGCGATAGGATGATGATGTTGAGCACTTTGACTGGACACTGGGTGGGGTTCGAACCCTATCACAAGCCCGACGCCATAGCCATTACGCTATATATAAAATCTATCACTATCTACTACCACTATCACACATCACAATGATTCAAAGGTTCTTCATTGAAACATTGGTTTCTTTTTTTTTATACTATAGGGGGACAGACGAACAGACGGGTCACCTGATGGTAAGTGACACCGCCGTCCATGGACACTTGCAACTCAAGAGTCGCAAGTGCGCTGCCCGCCTTTGAGGGTGATGAGGGATGGGGGATGCAGGGAGCGGAAAGAAGAGAGGAGGGATGAGGAGATGGAAAAAAGGAAAAAGGAGATGAGAGGAGAGAAAAGGCGGGAGGGGGAATTGGGCCTAAGGAAACCTCACTCATTTCGGGGAAATGCAACGCAAGCGATACTTCACAACCGGTTTTCTGCGAGGCCGTGGTATCGCACCGGTCGAGCCGCCCATTCGTGCCTAAGCATTTCTCTACCACTGAAAACACTGGTGCCGAAAAAAGTTTCATTAATACATATTTTATATTTCTTTTGGTATCAACGTACCAACCAAAAAAAAATACATGACTGTGTAATATTACCGGCCTTTCAATTTTAACCTGACTGTTATCTAGAAATTTTATACACAATGTCACTCTCACTATTTATGCGATTGCGAAATGAAACACCACCTCCCTCCATCAATGCGTATAGGCTCTAAAACTCATGCATACATACATAGGAACAAAATAACCCTACTTTGTGCACAGTCGGGTAATTAGTATCGTGTACATATGTAGTACGATATTACTGCAAATAACTGATAACTGTCAGGATGACGTCAGATGGACTTGAAGAAGGTAGCCGGGATAGTCTGGATACGGTAGGCTGTGGACCAGATTCATTGATAGATTCATATCATAAAAATATTATGTCACCGCTAGATTCTGTAACGTATAGTATATAATACTAATAATACACATCTCCACGCAGTAAATCAATAACTTTATGGCAAGACAAAGACAACGACATGGCTTTTTGTAACACAAACGTATACACCGGTCATTCAACTAAAAGAGTATACACATTTGATTATGTTTATTTATTTTAGGTCTAGATTTTGTACTACTGATCAACGTTATTTTTATTATATAATGGTTCATTAAAATATTATAATTTACTTACAAACCTATCTTGTAGTAGACTTGGCTACTTGTAAAATCAATTACATATTTTTATTTACAATTTTTTTATTTTATGATGTAGGGAGAGACGGGTCCCCTGTTGGTATGTGACATCCGCCGCCCATCAACACTTGCAACTCAAGAGTCACAAGAGTGCTTTCTGCCTTTTAGGGTGGGGAAGGAGGGGAAAAAAGGGAGAAGGGAAAGGAAAGAGGGTTGGGAATCCAGTTACCTAACTTATTCGGTCACAGAATGCAAGCATTGTTTAACAGCCGGTTTTCTGTGAGGCGGTGGTAATACTATGCCGTACGTTCCGAAGCAAGGCTCTCCCACGTTGAAAAGTAAATAGTCATTCGCATGTATGTTTGTAATTTTTCAATCCGCTATAGAGGAAAGCCATATAAACAAACTTTTTAAACTATAAAAACTTTTTATAGTTAGTTTTTATGGATTTCTGCAAAATAACTGCAAAACTAAAAGATATATAAGAGTTAATATCTGTACCTTTACACATTCCACTTGCATTTATGAGTAACTAAGTTGATAATATGAGTTAATTAAAAAGGTTATTACTTTTACACGGTTGTTTTTTTCTTAAATTTTTGTTGAATGCTAGAGATGTTTATTTTCAGTGTTTAAAATAAGTGTAAAATTTTCTGTGACATGCTGTATGTTTTTATTTGAGAGATTGATATTTATATGTTTATACGTAATGTACGTTTACCTTTATACGTAATACCTTCAACGATTAGGAGGTCTGATGCTGATATGTGATAGCTGAAGACAAAAAAAACTTTAGAAATAAATTTAACTTATACAAATATTATTGCAATAAAAACTCTTTGAAATAAGGCAAAACTTATTCGTGTATGTTGGGCAGTCATTATGCGTTACACAAACGGATAACTGACTGATAACCCTGATATGGACTTATTTATAACCCTATTATGATGATTTGTACATAAATATCTTCAAGTGTGTATGATCTAAGCAATGTAATTGATTTTTTTATAAGGTGGTTAAGTTGATCAATTTAGTTTGTTGCAGAATTAAGAAAGCTCTCGTAAACAAGCTTTTGCGAACTGTATTTCTAGCATTAGCTGAAAAATATGAGAGAAAAAAGAGATTACTGAAAATATATAAAGCGATTGAATATTTTAGACACCTTTACACCCTACAGTTTCAAAGGTTTGGTAAAATTCGAAGACAGTAAGTATATTTTAAGTACGATAAGTGGATAATCTGAAGGCTTCTTAAGACAGTTATCGCTAGACTTGCTCGAGACTGCTCCGAGCCGAGCATAACGATCTGCGCGATCACTGACTTCAAATCACAGATTATTTCTGTATATACACATTACACAACTACTTCTCGTCAGTTCATACATACGTTCACGTTTGTATTCCATAAGGCAGCGGTGTATTAAACACCTAAATTTTGCCAATTAGAATTTAGTCCCACGAACATAATAGCCTATTGCCGTCAACAGCGACTGTATACATACTCTCCGATAGATAACACTGAGAACCTTTAGTCGCCTTTTACGTCACCACCGGGAGGAGATAGGGTGGCCCTACTCTACTCAACCGTGAAGGACGTGTATGTTAAAAATGTGTCAAATACGAAAAAACAATATTTGTATAGATTATTTAATTATTTATTTATACAGGGATATATTTACTGATAAGTAAAGTAGACTATAAAACATTAAGCTACAATACTTAGTAGGGGACCAATGACCTCATACGCAGGTAAAACTGCGGGTTGTGGCTACTATTAGACTAGAACGGCTAGTATGTAAATCGGGGTAAAATAGCGGTAATATTTAGTACACCAATGTTTATACCGAATTGTCGCTGATCTTCAATATGCGTGGACTGTCAGGTGGTAGAAAAAGCGCATGGAAATCATCAACATGGACTCCATTTTCATTCAACTAGTACTGACAATGCTCAATGCAACTAAAGCATGGATCAACTGTTGTTGACATTGCTGCAATATGAATAACGTATTTGTTTCTAGATGACTAGGTTAAGTCCATAGGTCATCAGAAGTCTTATTATACTTGCATTCTTGCACATACGAGCATGACGCATAGATTAGCTGATGACCTCCTTACAAATGGAAAAGTGTAGCCCACCCACCCCACGATGCCAGTTTAAGACCGGTCTACCAAGCAATTGAATATTCTCATTGTATATAATTTTAACAACGATATATAAAATAATAGTGTATACTGGTACCGATACTAGCATGAGATAGAGACTAAATTTTTATGGGAGACTTCGGATTTTTGCATCAGCTCATGCTCATCTCGCTCATGCAGTATCCTAATACTGTTTGTAGTTTTTTAAGGCCTGATAACGTCTGTGTAAAAGATGATAATCGGCCGCGTAATTATTTATAGCTATGAAAGATTCAGATCTGTTGCTTGTATACAACGACAAATTATATACCCCTGTGGGAACGCAAAGTAACATACACATTTTCAATAAGATAGCGGAGCAGCTAGCGATAGATTATTCTTTCTTATACAAATTTTATATTACTTTCTTATTTTACTTGATTTTAATGAATGAAAACAGTGTTACATCACGCCGAATTAAGCATCGTTTGTCATTTGTTGTTATAAATAGAAGTATCTATTATGTTGTTTGAGATATTGTTACAAAGAGGCTTGTTATAAACCAATTAGACAATTGGATTGAACCACTAACGTAATGTCATAATATATCATTTTATTTGTTCTGTTCACATTGGACTAAATTACTATACTACAAAAGAATGCTTTTAATACAGTGGATGGAAGATTTTATGGCATTTCTTTCTTTAGTAAATTCCCACCTTACGAGTCATTACCTTACTTATTCTAAATGCAAGGTGGTAAGTCAGAATTAAAGTACCTAAACCCATAAGTTATTTAAATAACATGTTTATTTTTCTTAAATTCTAATATCCAATATGTTAGTGTGATATGCATATCTGCTTACCCGTTAGGTGATACGAGCGTCAGCGTATGTATGGATGTACGTATGTTGTACTTGTAAACAATCATATGCACTTAGTAAAAAGGTGTTATTTTACATTACAAACTGGCACTTCAATTTTATATACTCGTATTTATTTGTAAAGTGAAGTGTCCTTAATTGCAACTATTGTTATCGATACTATAATTTATTACTAAACAGGTTGGACTACGTTCTGCCTAGGTACCAATGAGCCCTTACAATTCTATTCGCCTAGTTAATTATCATAGCGCTGGTCTACTAAAATAAATGGCGCCGCTTGGCATCCGCCTACCGCTGCTTTAATTTACCATATGTAACGACGACATTTTGTACATTCATACACTCAAACTTATATTCTCGAAGGTTTAGGCAGAGGCGTCTCAATCAACCACTTTGTCAGGCAAAAATACAGACGTCGTCTGGGCACTGAATCTATTCAAAGTCGCTATTTACTTTACTCACAGGAAAAGACAGGGAAGCTGGGTTACCACACGGTAAAATATTTCTGTACTAATATGAATACATAATTCAGAAATTCCGTAAGAGTATTAGATATGCCGTAGGTTTTATTTTTTATTGTGCAGTCTAGATTTTATTGTCGAATGGTTTTGATGTCCACGCTTTGATAACATGTTTTGACTTTGCGCTGTCATTGATAAAGAAGTGAATTGTTACGTAGTATTAAATATCATATCAGTATTTTCGAGTGCTTTATGTTGGAAAATAGGTGGTGTTCTAAATTGTAATCTTCGTTCTTGAAAGAATTACGAGGGATAGGAAAAAGAATGGCGAAAAAGTGGAACAGTGTTAAGTTACAAAAATAATTGCATGATAATATAATCTTCTGTATATCTCGTTCTAGAAATTAATTTAAATGTACATAATAAATATGTAAACAATTTAGATTCACTTAAATTAATATTTTAAAATGTAACACAACAGACGACTACATAAAGTATAATAAAAAGCTAGTCCACATTACTTTTATATCCTGCCATAAATAGGAACTAAAGTACGATACCGGATGTTATATAATGTGTAGCATAAAATAAATGTAGACACGCAAATATAAAGTTTTAGAATATAAAGTTGAAACACCTGTCCGTTACGCAATATTAGAAAACAGACGAGTAAACCTATCATTGCTCTTGTAGTAAGTAGTTTTGGCGATGATATTACATTCGACAGTCAGCTGGGTACGCTCCAATTGAAAAGAATTGATTTCTATACAGTCATGCCAATCTTGCTATAAGTGTTTAGAAATTGTACTAGATATTTAAGTTTTTTTTTTCTATACTCGGGGGACAGATGAAAAGAAAGTCACCTGATGGTAAGTGACACCGCCGTCCATGGACACTTGCAACTCAAGAGTCGCAAGTGCGCTGCCCGCCTTTGAGGGTGATAAGGGATGGGGGATGCAGGGAGTTATGGTCTATTATTCGTATTCAAAAACCCAGGCTGGTATATATCACAGTTAAGGTATCGTTAGATTCGTCTCAAGCTCCGAAGGAAGAGACCTTTTTAAAAAAAAAAAAAATAAAAAAAAAAACTTTTAACTGAACCTATGGAGTAGTGTATCAAAATAAAAAAAAATTAAAAGGAGATTACAAAAATATGTTTTCTTAATAATTTGAAATTTATATAAAAATAATAAATAATAAATAGGAAATAAATGCATTCAAATGGGTGTATTTATAGTTTTGATAGCGTGAAAATTGGTCATGTGGGTGTCATAAATTGAAAATATTATTCAATGTAATATTATTGTAATATATACTAAGAGTGTGTATGGACAATAAAAAGACTAAATTAAAATAAATACTCAAAATACCTGATTGCAAAAGTCCACTTATAGGTATGCACCCATTCATTTTCTTTCAGTTGATAATTTGTAAATAGATACCGCTTGCTACCAAACTCAATATATAATTTATGTACCGAGCGAATATGACATTTTACTAAAATATAAAAAAAAACAATTGTCAGATATTCTTAAAATGGGAGAAGCCGGTCAGCTGAAGGTAGAATAGAATAGAATAGAATATACTTTATTGTACACCTTAAAACAAAAATTTACAGTATTTATGCAAAATAGAAATGTACAATGGGCGGCCTTATCGCTAAATGCAATTTCTGACAGGCAACCTTAGGATGGACAGAAAAAGATAAGATGCAAAAGAACATACGGGTAGTTTAGGTGTAGAAAGAAGAGAAAAAAATAAAGCGTTTTATTTAAGAAGGATCAAATTTATAACTAAGTAACTATACTATATATGTATATATATATATATATATATTATAGTTATTATATATATATATATATATATATATATATATATATATAAATAAACATACCTACATACAATTATATATATAAAAATGCATATACGTACACATACATATATTATATACAATGGGTTTATTAGATCGATAAATGCAGCAGTTAGACAAAAAGTATAAATGAGATATAAACAAAAAATGTACTAGCAAGCCAAGTAATAGTCTTTAACCATATTCTTAAATGTAGCCAGCGATTGGGCACGTCTAATGTGTAAAGGTAGGTTATTCCACAGGCGCACAGCCTGTACACTAAAAGATAGGTACTGCCAGTTCCAATGATGCCGAGGATCTTAATGTTTTGGTGTGTGTGTCACTGAGAAACGTAAAACGTTCTTTAAGATAAGTAGGAGTAAAGGGATTGAAAAGAATATTATAAAGCATAGTGAGAATATGAGTATCCCGTCGAAGACGAATTGGGAGCCACTTGAGCAAAGTGCGAAATTCTGATACGTGATCATATTTGCGTAAACCAAATATAAATCTAATACAAAAATTTTGAAGGCGTTCAAGCTTATCGAGTTGCTCCTCAGTGATATAGAGATAGCTGACATCGGCATAGTCGAGTATAGGAAGAAGAAGGGATTGTGCTAGCGTAATCTTAGTCACCGTTGGCAAGAAATTACGTAGGCATCTTAGAGATCCTGCTGACGCGAATAATTTTCTACTAACTTCACGCAATTGAAGAGCCCAGGATAAGGTATTGTCACATTGGTTTACTTACATATCTGATAGAGTCTCACAACCAGGTCCACCACGAGTTTGTCCACCACCAGAACTTTCATATCGCGATCCAGGATCTTATTACGTCATTAAAGTAGTTACCACGTAATTCTGTTTGCTTTCACTAGGTGGCATTGATTTATTTTTTGATTCATTCGTCTATTCATTACCTAAATATTTATTACCTATACCTTAATTGTGAAATAAACATGTATACTCGCTGTAGCACATTCAGAAGATAGTAATATGTATGATCAGACACCATCGTAGCATTACATTAGGTAATTTTCTCCAATTATCAAATCTCGTGTAACATCACGGATTGTCTTTCTAAAGGGTCGTGTGAGCGCCTCAACTATTCCCATAATTTCTCTTGATTGTGAGATTCACCTGATACGGCTTTGTCTCTCTACATTTTGTATGATGAAATTACATTAGTGTAATAATATGAATATATTCAGGTGAAGTAAATGTATCATTATGTACATTTAATATGTAATTAAAAAGGATCTTTCAGAGATAAGTAAATATTTTACAGAGGGATATTTTGCCAATCCTAGGATACCTTTTTTTTTTTTTTTTGTGTGTGGAAACCCGGACGGGTCATCACCTCACCGGGGCCTTACGGTAAGATGTCGTATGTCGGACTCGAACCGACTAAAACCACACAGTTTTCCGACATGGAGTCTTCTAGCCGGGGCCTCAGGTGTACCCTAGAAAGGAAATCCCTGTGAAGATCCTAGGATACCTAGGTTAGGCTTTAATAAGACCCTATACTCAACTTCTGGTTACTTGGAAACAATCGATTTGTGCAAAATTAACAACAACACTTTCCAAAAAGCCGATTGATAGGAAAAGAAAAAAAAATATTTAGGGTACCTTGGCACCTCAACCCTCAAACTAATTATCCTAGTAGATAATTAGTTTGAGGGTTGAGGTGCCAAGGTCTTGCCTTAGACTTCGTTAGTCGCAATGTAGATTTTGACAATGGATCTGTCACTCTGGAATAGTGCTCCTGTCTGGAAAAAATTCACCTTATTCAATTTTCTATCATAATTTTAATTATATAAGATACTATAGGTAATGATGGTGTTAAAATGTTTTCTTCTTTATAATATTAAAGTTAGGAAATAGATTATCAGATCGTAAAACACAGATAACTGACTTCATTGGTAGCTCCCGGCCAATGTATCTGTGGTGTATCTAGCGTTTGTGGCATGAATGAGTACCCAGATCAGAGGATCCTCCTAGTAATTTCTTTGTCGAAGTTGTTTCTACCGAGCTGAATAACCTGCCCGATATAAATAACCTTGAGCGTCGACCCATCAAGATCTAGGTCTAGGTGTAACATGTTCCAAAGAACACATTTACATAACCTTAGCGTTTTTCAAGTTCACACCCAGGCCGACGCGTCAAGACGCTCCGTTCAGGCTATGCAGCACCTCAACCAGATGCTCCAGCGACAAAATTTAAGCTCATGTTTTCATTGGCCACACAATTTATGTCACCATTCTCCATCACCTTCTCGGTGGAGTAAAATAGGGCTGCTCCATCTATTTAAATAAGGGTCGTAAAAGGGGATTAAGGGAGAGTATATACATACGTATATTATGCAGTCATATAGTGCCTGGTCACCAGCAATAGGCTCGCCCTCTATCACATTAGGGGGATCAAATTCTAATTGGCAAAATGTTGGTGTTTAATAATATGGAATCTAAAAAAATTCACGACTGATATAGTCTACCTGACTACTCCAAACAATCAAAATCATATATTCAATGAAACCATTCATAGGCATTTTTGAACTGTCAGTAATAGTTTTATATTTAAAAATACCCGTATTGATTTTTTGTCAATTATAGGGCTTGGACTTCACGGCACCAGCCAGTTCGAGTTATAGAGGTATATGTACAGCAGTGGCTGTAGTTTGTTGATTGATTCATTGGTTAATTGCTTATACTCCCCAATCCATCTGTATTAGCAATATTTTTTTTCCGTTTCTTTTTCCTCCATTTCTTGTCAGTATACTCCATATGTTCCGATTTCATTCTCAAAAATGCCTGTATTATATTATTACGTAAGTAGGCAATTCTCAATTATACCTTTCAAAATGTAAGCGTTAATTACACGTCTGTCTACCCCTACGGGAAGACGGGCATAAGTGTATGTATATAGTTATTTTTTTTTTGATAAAGACTTTATCATAGAATAGAGTAATATTACCTTAAGCTATATTTGATAAGAAGAAAGTAACACAATATTTACTACTATTTTACTTCTGGAATATTAATTTGGCGCTTTATAAACATTCAATCAACGAACACAAAAAACACTTAGACTCGGGACAATTATTTGTGTATCACACAAAGTTTTATTTCATCGACGAGCGAACGAACTCACGACCTCCGGTTCAGCAGTCAGGGTCACTAACCACTAAACCAACAGGCCCGACAAATTATATTCTAAATAAATAATACCCTACAGCATTTGCTGAACTCTGACAATGTGTATGCAATATTTCATTGAAGTCGAAACGATAATCCGACTATAGACATTTTTTTTCTTTTTTATTATGCTATAGGGGGCAAACGAGCAGACGGGTCACCTGATGGTAAGTGACTACCGCCGCCCATGGACACCCGCAACTTAGAGTCACAAGTGCGTTGCCGGCCTTTTAGGTAGGAGAACGCTCTTTTCTTGATGGTTTAAACTTGTTTTCTATCTACTATTCAATCAATGCTACTATTAAGAGGATTCAGTAATACTTCACATGTCGAAGTCAATCAAGATGTTTAGGCTCATGGGTTGACAAAGAAAAATCATAAATACATATATGATTACACATGTAACAAGCACTCACCAAAAACATAACCCTTCTTCGTGCGCTATCGGGTAAATATGAAACTATGTGAATTATGTATATATTCTCATTTAAGATTCTGTTAAAGCAAACGTAACTACAGAATAAATTAGAAAATAAAAATTTAAATATATATTATTTTAAGTTAATACGATAGAAATATTTATTTTTAAATATCTAACGTCTTAATTGATAACTTGGAATTTTAATTGTAAAGTTGCATATTACATGACAAACCATTAGTGACAGACAGATTCAGATTGTGTGAGGATCAGATTAAAAAGTATGTATACATTTGCCGGCAGCCCTGTGGTTCCCCATGGAGTAGAATAGGGCCAGTCTATCTCTTCTTGTGTGTATCGTAAACGGTGCCTAAGACCATACCATACCTATAGATGCAGTTATACAGTGCCCATATAACAGCAATAGGCTTTTACATAGGGAGTAAAAGGGAGCAAGCCTATTGCTGTAATTTAAACAACTTTCAAAACGTAGGCATTTGATGCTCGTTTGTGGGTATATAGTTAGGTGTATGTATGTTATAGATATGTTCTAAAGTAAAAAAGGATTAAACTTATAATTTTTACAAGGTCATCTACATTTTTGTGGAAGTTTAAAATCTGATGTAGCAATGCAAAGGTTTCAATGATAATATATTATTTACTCTGTCTAACCGTGAGTTTGTCTGACATTTTAGTTGTTCAAATCAAAAACTTTGCATTCAAAAAATTTAAAATTAAAGAACACAGCACTATGTACGTTTTGTCAAAAAATTCAAACATTGTTTTTCATAATTAAGTGCATAAAAATAATTAAAAGAGAAATCGAAATTACAACGATCTCTAATGAAACTAAACACAACAGTGTTTGATATTAATATTTTTGTCGATTCATTATTTAATTGTTATTATTTACTAAAATTTCTTATAATCAGTATTACCAGGTCTACATCCAAAATACCTGTTATTAAAAGCAGATCAGGTTCAAGGAATCAAAGCCAAGTTACGCCGTCTTACAATAAAAAATCGTAACACTACTGACAAATTCTCTGGTGTTTTTGCTGAAGGAAAGTTGAGATGGCCCTACGTCTAAATTAGTCACGAAAGTATTACTGGAGCAGATACAGGGACCGGCTTCCCAGCAAGCACGCTACTATGATATGATGATAAGGAAAGAAAGATATTGTAATCAATATACTTGTATTTCAAGTCAGGAGACACATTGAAAAGGGCAACAATGGTTTCTGAAGGTGTCATCGTAATTCATCAGACAAATACTTACCTTTCTTTGGTTTGAGAGTCTAGCACAAAGGACCAAAGATTACCATCATGTTTCTATCGCATCCCAAAAGTCCATAGAAAAGTCATCTAGTATAAAATAATTTGAACTGAAAGTCACAATATCTCCTATAATAGAATCTACCTATTATGATAATTTTAGAAAACTTATTACGAAAGAAAAAGTAGTAAAAATGATGAGTGCTTATCACACTACTTGAGTATTTTAAGTGTTTACATTATATAATGTTAGTACACAAGTAAGGATTCCCAAGCCTAAATAATTAAAGAAACTGATTTAAACATAGCTGCAGATATTTTTATCACTGAACTGTATTAAAACATTTAAATTAAAAATGTTCAGTGTTATACCAAGATAAAATGATTGTACCTTGATTTTAACATAAGGAAGATAATTAAAACCAATAATTACATAACAGTTTCAAATAATATTTAGGCAAAAAAAAAATACAAATATATGAAATTCCTTACAGCGAAATAAGACCTAGCCCTACACTGATAAGTATTCCACATGCCGGCTCTATGACATTCATAACACGTGGTGTGCCGGCGCAATTCGGCCAATACTCGGCGGTGGGGGCTGGCTGAATAAAACCGCTTTCTGACAGGTCCCTCACAGCATTTCACTTACCATCGTCAAGGAGTATAGGACCTCAAAGATGAAGACCTTCATAGTATTATTAGTGTGTGTGGCAGCAGTTACCTGCAAACCTACGAATTCCGATGACGATGTCATCAGTTCAGTTGTCGGGGTCGTCAAGAGTTGTGCTGAGGAAGATGTCTGGATGTGTCTCAAGGTGTGTTGTGATGTGTTTAGTGCGAGCTTTATCTCCATCTCATAATTTAAATCTCCTTATTTTTTAACACACTCTATATGACATTAAAAAAAAGTTATGACATTTTTTATATCATTATTTTATATCATAATTTTATTAATTTGACAATAACTGTACACTTACAAAAGTCTAAATCTAATTAATTCCTATAAATTATTTTCATAAAATTGTGAGGTTTTAGGAAATTAAATTAGTGCATATTAGTTTTATTAATTGACACTTATCTATCTTACTTAACCAATAAATTACCCGTTGTTATTTCTATATATTTATTTTGGTTTTATAAATTAACCTACATAGGTTTTATTTATTATTTGTAAACGCAATAAGTGTTAAATATAAAACAAATATATACCTATCATGCTAAATTTTATTAAGTAATTATCTATGATCTGTTTGATTGATTTTATAGACAATTCATAATATATAAATTAAAAAGGGTCAACCCCTAATAATGATGATGAATGAGAAACAATAAAATATATAAGATATCAACTTATTTCAAGTTATAATATCATTTGAAATTCTATGTATTATGTGTATGTCTTAATGTCTTAATTTATTTTTTATTCACTTAGGAAAAATCACTCCGATTTGTCGAAAACGCTGCCTCAGCTCGTGAATTGAAATTGGCCGATGGTCTTACCCTCTACAATGTTGGAAACACACGTTCTGCGAGGTCCTATGAGCCCCTTCCCGAGGATCCTCAAGCCCGGGAGAACCAGGTGGAATCCAGACTAGTGGATGCGGCTGCTGATTTCATGGAAGACCATGTAATCCAGCTTCGCATGCCAAAAAGCACTGTTGAGGATATGAAGAGATCCCTAGAGGAAGGTGAGTTATATATTTGTCATTATGTACACAGTTATCCTAAGTTACATTCTTTCTTTAGAATACCTCAAAAACTTAATAACATTGTTAAAATATTTATTTGAGTATCATCATATTGTATCACAATTACAGCGATCTCCCATAACTTCTTGCTATGAAAATTAATACAACTTTTACTAGTGATATAAAAGCCTGAGAAATATTTCAGTAACATAATTATTAACTAAAACGAACAATTAGCTCTAGCATTTGCTTAAAAACTTTTCTAAACTGCTTAACATACTTCTCGTAGTATGCTTTATTTATATATACATTTTCCCACAGAAAAACATAATTGCACAAGTTACATTCAATAACAATACATACACAAAAACAACCAGATTCATCACTTTAAAAACCAGTATTTTTATAACCATACCAACTATACGCCATAATTTTTGAATTCTGTACGCTATTAAATTACCTCAACAAGTGAAAGTATAGTTTGCGAAGTATAATCACCCATGGTTCCCAAAAGATGTACAATGGAATCTTGTTATAAGGGCAGCCGATTTCCTGTTAAGGTCAATCAAAAAATCATTATCATTGTAAGACAAGAACCTTTAATAAGCGTACGTTTTAACAAAAGTATGACCAAATAATTTCACGGTTAGTTGTAAGTTACCTAACTTTGTTCAGCCAATTCGTAATACATATTATAAAACGGACAATGCTATTTGATTCTTACATCGAGACAGTGTAATTTATAGATTCTCAATTGTTTAAAAAATAATACTTACAATATGCAAGTCATCATTTAAGAGAAAATAACACACGAAGCTCTCAGTTGTGTTAAATATTAGGCTAGTCATGACATAGACAAGAGTAATACCATCATAAAAGTAAAAAGTAGTTATATAAAACCTTGCTCATGGTCATATATAATTCCTAGCATAACTCTCGCCAAATAAATTAAAACATACAGAAACCTGTTTACGTGCCTGAGAATTTCAAAATAGAAAGTACGATCAAAAAATAATCAGGTGTTATACATGACGAGTCGGAAATTAACACAAACTATTCAAAACATTTACGTTACGAAATAAAGAAAATTGGAAACGGACATCCGGAACACTCCATGAGAAGCGAGAAAACGTCCAAACGAGTCTCAAGAGGGTTTCTCTAACCTATTAACAAGGTTGATGATCGTGGAAAGCGGACGAACTGTTTCTGGTTTTTGTTAGATGGCCATAGTACACGCTCAGTATGTAGGCTTAACTAGTTCTGCAGTTCCGCTAAGACGGTCCGCGATCGAAATCTCTATCAAGAAACGAGTAAAAGTAACGCTCCAGGCGTAATCTTGCCATCGAAATATGGATGTAGGCTCGGAGCTTTCGAATGGGTACCAGCCGAAACACTTTCTAGGTGAATGAGGTTATGCAAACTGGACATAACATAGAGAATTTCAATTTCAGTCAAGTGTTAAGGACATTGAATGTCAATGAAGTTTCTATGGTTCATTAACATTTGAACTTAAATTGTAAATTATCTAATCTGAGCACGGCGTTACTTTAGATTCAAAACATATTATTTACCTACAAACACCCTTTCCCATTTATTCGAATACTGGTGCTGATAATTATCCGCTAGAAAGTGCTATAAAATTATTAAATTTTATAGACTTTTACTAATGATAACTGACATTGGTACTGGAAACTTAGTTGGAGATTATTAAAGATATTTTCAAAGCTAATTGGAAGTAGACAAATTTCCAATTATTGAACAAATATTAATGGTACTTGTGAACCTTTATCATACTTTATCTTCATCTTGTTTCTAATATAAGATAAAGATTTGTTATAAACGATGCTCTGGATTTTACTGAATATAATTATTGTGTAAGTTTATTTGACTTTCATCTATTCTTCGGCATGTGGGAGACTTCATTTTTCTTAATATTTATTTCTCATTTTTAGGCCGTGGCAAGAAGAAGAAGTTGAAGCAGCTCCTGCCCATCCTTGCTCTTCTCCAGCTCAAGATCCAATCTCTTATCCCTCTGTTCCTTGGTATCATCGCCTTCGCTGCCATCAAGGGTCTTATGCTAGCCAAGGCCGCCCTCCTCGCTTCAGCGTTGGTTCTCCTCAAGAAGCTCCTCTCTAAGGGCGAACACCATGAGAGCTACGAAGTTGTTGCTCACCCACACCATGAAGAGCACTTCAGCCACAGTGCCGGTGGAGGCCATGGCGGTTGGGGCAGATCCTCGTCGGATGCCCAAAACTTGGCCTACAGTGCCTACTCCAACTAATACCTAAGTTAATCTAAGTCCTAAGGGCCGTGGTTAATCCTTATGTAAACTGGTTTGGACCTCAAAGTAACGATTTTAATTTATTATTTAATAATTTATTTAAATTATTTATTAATTGTTGAGTGACGAGTGAATCTTGTCTAGATTTTTTCCATAAGCATCGCCGTGCTTCTTTGAATTATGTCTTTTTTATCTCACTACAATGTACCTGTTTATTGTAAGTATAATTTATTTAGTACAGATGTACCTACGATATCAATAGCTTTAATTATATTGTTTTTGTTTATATTTGCCTGTCTGTAATGATGTTGTGAAATGATATGTTTTTTTTTTATTTTGGTATCAATTTTAATGTGTTCATTTTCTACTAGTCCATCTTAATCTTTCTTCATTTTATTTATCTTTATATAGCTTTTGTAAATATGTTTCGTATTGATGTATATAAGTAAAACAATTTTTTTTGCCTCTTCGTGTGTTGTTGTATTGTTATCTATTTTATGTATTATATCACTATTTTATTATAATATTGTAAATATATATTTCTTAGGTGATGCCTTTGTGTGTACAAATCTGTCTTTTACTTGTAGCTGTTATAATTTATTATGAACCACCCAAACAAAATTAAATATAACAGTGGATTTTTATATAAATGTCTTATTATTTACCCAGTATCACAGATGGGGTAAGGTGACAAGAGATAAAAGTACACCCCATTAACATATTGCTGTTCAATAACTTAATTACTTCTTGTCATTATGTTATTGTTAATAGTCAATAAATAATTGCAATCATTATGCCAATCAGATACCTCTGTCTTTATTTTTGTACACATATGTGTTCCCCATTATTACATATGATACAATACTGACCAAAGATCTTGATATTGCGAAATTTGTTCTGGCTCGTGATTACCAGAGCAGGTTAAGAAAATTATGTAACGGTTGTACAACGGATTGTAAATAAAAATCTGTTATCTGAGCTTACCCTTATGGAAGTGAAGTATACATTTATGAGTGTAGGAATCCACCAAAACAATCTTAAATATATACTATATGTTCTATAGATAGTCTTGGCCAGCGGGGGCACTGACTCTTTTATCCTCATCTCTCATATCCACAGCTTTGCGCAGCAATCTAGACTAGGTTTACATTATTTCCGACTCACGGATAACCTAGACTTAATGAAACGGTCATCAGCCCATAGACGACGTCACTATATCACGACCTACTTCTCTTTAAATTCATATTACATAAGTCCTCTCAATTATATCTTTCAACTTTCAAACACGTTTCTCTCCCTAATTAAAATATATTTTATAAAAAACTCAACTAAAAAAAACGTTCACTAATTAATTGGGCGTTCATTGAATCAATTCACTTTCTACACAAAATTAAGACCAAATTAAATATGGATGCATTCATCATTACAATTAATATTAACAAGCTCTTCACGGTCTCAAAACTTTATAGATTCATTGTCAACCAAGGCGTAATCACTAAACGCTTACTTAGATTTCAAAAATAAAACAAAGTTAAAACATTTATTAGAAGCATGATAATCGTAAAATAAATAAAAAAAAGCTTTCTGTCGGTTCTATGATTTGAGCCTTAAACACGTTACATTTTAATACAAATTAATTTGAGCAATTTAATTAGTTTTAGAAATAATTTACGCATACGCATAAAATACTCTATTAGGTATTTATTTTAGTTTTACGGTTATCAATCTAAACACAATAACTGTACGCATCTTAAGTAACATCTGAGAACAATTTAAAGTATTAATATTATATATAACCTATTACTATATTTAAAGAAAAATATGATATCAAGGCATAAACGTTACAAAAGAAAACATGTATGTTTTTCTTTAATATGTCCTTTTCATTCAGTAATTGAGAGTTAATTGTCAGTCCGCTTGTAAGTCATAACCACTAAAGAGTTAATTGAGAATGTTTTTCATTCAACATTATCAAGTAAGTGACGCTGATTTAGATATCGTAGTCTAACTATTTAGCTGATTCTAAGTAAACAGTACACTTTCAATAATAAATTAAAAACTTTCATTTTCTCGACATTTCGACCGCCTTGGAAAAGTGGTCTTAGCATTCCTACTTCCAAATAAAAACGCGGCATTAGTTGAATGTTGAAGTTAGTCAGTGCGGCAGGTAATTAAAAACCGCTTCTGTAAAGTGTATAACTTATAAAATTATATTCATTATTTTTTGTGTATTTATGTCCTTAAACTATTTAGAAAGCTTGTATTTTTAATACATACATACACTCACGCCTGTGTCCCCGAAGTGGTAGGCAGAGCCGTAATGAACACATTTTTTCCCTTTCAGTTCGTTCAGCCGCCCGGCTCACTCAACAACAGATGACCTGTCTACTCGTTTGTATACCATAAAAAAAGAGATAATAAAAAAAAAAACGGGTGGAAATCGAAACCTCTTGCTTAGAATTCAGGATCACTAACCACTAGACCCAACAGACCAGTTAAGCGATAGGCGCTTAAAAGGTACTTCTTACACCGCTCGAAATCACGGTGCTTGAAATACCGTGGTACCGTTTTGGTAGTAAATTTATATCACTTCATTTATAGATTATTTATGATGCACTAGTAACTTTGTTTGTATTTAATTACTTTATGTATATATGTTTTTTTTTTCAAGCCGTTAAAGATTTTATTACGTTTTAAAGTTTACACCAATCGTTAATAAATAAACCTAATCTTTATTTATTAACGAGCCGTCAAAGAGTTTAAAAACTGGTTGCTGGTAACGGATGGATGCGGACTGCCCCAGACCAGGATAGTTGGCGCTCCTTGAGGGAGGCCTACGTCCAGTGGTGGATGGCAATATGCTGATAATGATGGTGATGAAAGAATTTATTATTAATACCTAAATTAATGCATTGCCTTAGGATTTACGAGTCGGACTTATTATCTATAAGACAATATAGTCACACATTCCCGTGATTGTGCAATTGGCTTTCCCCTTATTACGTAAGTGGGTCTAAAGTATTGCTGGCAATAAGTGGGCGTCTGAGACGCTTCTGGCTACCCCTTGTAGGGATATATCCGTGAGTGTATGTCAAACAGTCAAACGGGTTAATACCGCAAGCGTAACCGCATTGCAATAAATAGCAATAGCAATGAAAATCCTGGCATTCCTTCTATCGCAACGAATTCTTAGCTTTATAGGTTTCTGGGAAGCTTTTACTTTCGTACGAAGAATTTATTAAAAAACAAACTTTCTGTTTTGCAACCAGAACTTCCTTGACCAGGAATTGGAACAAACGTTGGCCGTAAATGTAAATAGAGCCACATTTGCTGACATGTCGTGACCACACTGTCAAATCACTTGTAACTCGTGCATTTGAAATTGAAAGCTATTGTATTACATGTCTTTGTTGATGAACTCGATTTCTGATAACTTCAAGTGTCATTACTTTATATTAGTTTTGAAATTAAATAAGTATGAAGGGCCTGTTGGTCTAGAGGTTTGTGACAACGACTGCTGAACCGGAGGTCGTGGGTTCGATTCACGGGATAAAAAATTATGTACACGAACAGTAGTCCCTAGTCAGGGAGTTCTTTGTGTCCTTTGATTAAATGTAACACAGGAGTCATTCCTAATGCGGGGATGTCTTAAAAAAAAAAAAAAAACAAAACTTTTTCTTTTACTATTATTATATCAATATCATCGGTGATGAAGTTGAGGTTTCGTCTTCAATTGTTTATATAAAAGCGGTGATATAATCTTGACGAAGGATAAAAAACCTGAAAAATGTTTCGTTTGTTCTAGTGTCACTTTGATACTATCAGTTGGATTTTAATAATTATTGTTATTTTAGGTAGAGTATTTATTAAAAAAAAAACAATAAAGAGAAGCCGAGCAATGAGCATAAATGCACGCAAAACTATGGGGAACGGCTAGTAATAAAATATGCCTCTTTTAGCATACACTGTCACGTATCTCTAATATAATACAATGAAATCAGTAAATTTCAGCCGGTCCCACTCATGAACGGTTTCATACATTGAAGGCATCGATGTAAAAACTTTGGTCTAGTATGGAACAGTTTTTTAATTTTATGTTAGTCTTTATTATTATACTAAGCTGAAACAGAAATATGTATATTTTATTAAATTATGAATTTTCACTCTTTATAAGAAATCTGCCATTTGACCTATGTGTTGTGAAGAGAAAAGAAGTAGCTGCTAAGTATACAGCTGACTGACAAACACACAGACGAACTGCGGAGACTTAGTAACAGGGTTTCTTTGGCATGAAGCTGAAAATCATGTGGCTTTGTTCACTAAGAAGAAAGTAAAACTTTTTGTAAAAAGATGAGTTATTAAACTCTGTCTCAAAAAGGTATTTAATATTCTATTTTAAATGTTTCCAAATAGTTCTTTGTTGATACTGTGCAATTTGCTAAAGCAATTTTGATGATAAAATCAAGAGCCAAAAATATGAGGATCTTATTTTAAAAAATGAAAGTCATAGCAGACGTTTACCTCGGAGGTTACTTTCATTTTAATACAACACAGCTTTATTATTTGGAATATAAAAAAATAAAAGAAATTATTTATAAATCTATTACGATTGAAATATTTATTTTTTAACCACATACATACCCTGTAGGCCCCTTTAGGACCCTATTAGAAACAGGGAGGCGTAACAGATGGCTTCAGTTGAATAATGATATTTGGGAGAAAGTTTTAATTCAAATCGTTAATTTTCTGTAGTTTTCATGTTACGCTGTACTTTCACAGACGAATATGAACTAAAAAACGGTAGGCGAATTTCGCCCATAATTTTGACCGTCGTTCACTAGCTTTCAAATATTATGTTTAGAAAATAAGTTGATAATTGTATTAAATGGGGGCCAACCCATCTGTTCCTGTTGGTGTCATAAAAAGCGACTAATCAATGTCATATGTTTCCATCAGACAGTATAAATTTAACATAAATAATTACATAATTTTGTCATATTTATTCATACTTACGTAATATGAACCAAGTCTACGGGCACCGGCCATGGGCAATAGTCTATATACATATATACTGGTAGATAACATTACAACAAATTTTTAACTGTCTCCAAAAGAAAAGATTCGATGGACGATTTGGATGGGGCTTTCTATATTTACATGTTTATTTTCAATGAAGGTTTTTGTATGTAGGATGTATAGAATCTTATGAAGGTACTAAGAGACCATTAAACTCTTCAATAACTTACAGGACTTAGACCAACGATTCCTGAAATTGTATGTTTACGTATTGGATACACTATTCAAGAACATAACATACATACAACATAAGCCATTGGCTGTGAAGATGCTGTTTATCATATAGAAGAAAATGATTATCCTATACACGATAAAATAGTGTTTTATTAAAGAATAATAAATGCTTTACCTAAAATATTGTAATATACATATATATGGTAATTTAAAAGAGTAGCCATAAGTTTGTTTGCACGATTTATTCTCATAAGGCTCAACCATTTGGAAACGGTTACAGATCAAAAGGCAGGTATTTATTTACTTTATCTTTTTAATATTAATGTTCACATTTGACAAGGCAACCTACAGCTGCGGTGAAGCTGTGTGTATTGATCTATAACTTTAACAAATAATTGTTAAGCCATTTTGTGAAATAAATATATTTAACTTGAATTTCAAATCATGTTTGTGATAATCCTTCCCACATTGTTTATATTAGCGAAATCTTTTCAGTTTTGTTATAGTTGGATATATTACTTTGCAAATATTTGTAGTAGTATGAGGCAGTGAGATCAATTTCGACAAGTTTTAATAGACCATTTCCTATGATGATATACATGCATATTGACTACACAGTTGCGTGTGCTGTACATATGTAACTTCATAACTTTGATGTAATTACTTCGTTTTGAACATTTCCTTTTTATTACCTAGAGGAAATCACGCATATCTTTGAGAACGCATGACTACAAACACGAGACCGTCTATCATATTACATGTAAATTCAATTTGCATGAACATTGTTTAAAAAAAAAAGGTGTTTGTAGATATCTTTAACCAAATGGTGGAGTGAAGAGTTAATCACTTCTTGAAGTTCAAATTGAAGAAATTGAAGAATCCAAATCGATGGCTCTTGGTCAGCGTTGTAGGAAATTACGCCATGTATTTTCGTCCAAAATATCTCAGTGCTTATAAACGAAGATTTTCAAGTAGCGTGTGTTAGTATTAACTTATAAAACTAAACAAAGCGTCTTCTCTTACCTTGGGCATGTTTAAGCAAGCTCAAAGTCACTCAACGAACTGTGGAGCAGTTTAGGTTCGGGTTATTCTATGTGGTCAAATGAGAACTAAAAGCTGACGGACTCAGGATGAACCTATTCTGAAACGGATTTCAGATAGATACATCCTGCGTCCTCCGGATTCCAAACCGGAACCAATCAGGAAATTGAAGTGGCAGTGAACAGGGCACAAAGCAGAAAATCACATAGACGATAAGACCGAAGAGTTCTTGAACGGAGAGCGTGTACCGGAAAACGTATCAGAACGTCCATCAACAAAGGGGACAGACGACGTTGTGATGACGCAGGTCGGCCTTGTTTTCAAAGGAGGTCGCTTCAAATCTGGTCTTCTTGGAAGTTATTCAGGGAGACCTATATCCATCAGTGGACGTTCTTGGGCTGAATTATGACGATGAAGAAATTAAGCACAAATTATGTAACAAATCAACTCAGATTTTTTAAAATACATGGCACAATACAATACCTACAATAAAATATAATACAAAACTAGACAATGGAATAGAATATATTAAAACTGATTTACATTACAAAATAATTTGGATGTGTAGAAGGGGTTGCATTATGTATAAACACTTAAATACTATACAGCCTCAAGTGGAACGAAATATATAAATAAAGTTTTTTATTTTTATTATTATTTAAGGGGACACACGAAGACACCGGTCACGTGATGGTAAATAACAACCGCCGTCCATGGACACCTGCAACTCAATAGTCGTAAGTGCACTGCCCGCCTTTAAGGGTTTTGGGGGATGGGGACATGCAGGGAGTTGAAAAGAGAGAAGAGGGATGATGAGACGGGAAAGAGGAGATTGGGGACGAGGGGAGCGGAAAGAGAAGACGGGAATTGGGCCTCTTCAGGCACAAATGCAACGCAAGCTTGCAACGTTGCTTTAAAACCAGTGTTCTGTAAGGACTTGGTATTGCACCGGTCGAACCTTTTTTTTTTCGTGTGGAAACCCCCACGTGTCATCACCTCACCGGAGCTGAGGGTGAGGTGGTATGTCGGACTCGAACGGACTCAAACCACACGGTTTTCCGTCCAACTGGGTCTATTGCAGGGAACCCGGGATACCCTGCCTGAAGCCTGAAGCCTTTGGGAGACCCCTGCAGACCTTTTCCACCTGATTGGTAGGTGACCACGCCGTGGACTTTGAGGGCCATACCCTCCCTTTACATTAGAGGCGTGCGCGGTACACGTCACGCCAGCGTCTCGGGCCTGCTTCTGCTAGGGTAGCGATCAACCCGACCCGCTACCCTCAGGCCAGCGCTCATGGAGGCCGGAGATAAGTCAGCGCTCTCCGTCGCCTGGTGCGTCTTCTGCTGGACGGAACAGAACTTGTCCTCTCCCGTTCCCGTTCCGCCGCTTCTTTAGCGTACATCACTACCTCCCAGTACGAGGCACCGGTCGAATCTGCCCATTCATTAAAAAACTGTTAAATATTTAAATATTTACTAAAATATGTTATATGTTTAAACACTAGGTATAAAAAAAAACAGGTCACTATAACTAAGTATCATAATTAGAAAATAAAATAATTTCCTCTTAAATACTTTCTAGGTCGCGGATTACTCATCACATCGTTTGAACTAATAATATGAATGGTAAAAGTAAAACTGCCTTTAAATCTATAACTTTTTTATGACTTGACCTAAGATCTGGTTGTAAGGAAATCAAGACACACGGTAGTGTATCAGCCAGGTTTAAGCAAGGAGCTAGCCACGCATAAGCGTTTGTATATACAAGAAAAATTTAGAACCACTCAACATCTATTAAACATATAAAAACGATAAGGCCGCCCATTGTACATTTCTATTTTTTATACATACTGTAAATTCAGCTTAAAGGTGTACCATGATATTTATTATATTTGATTTCATTTTAAGATAAAATAAATGTCACTTTTTATTTATATTAAACAAAGTCTCATCTTGTGATTCAATTTGTCGAAAGTTATCTGCTTTGTGTGAATAACACAACAATTCAAATTTAAGAAATAAGTAACATCTTTAAACAGCACACACTAATTGAAGCGGAAAAGGAAGCAATAATATGTTTAAAGTTACATTTATAAACAAATTTCAGGATTATTTATATAACTTGGCACCACTTTATATTTCTTATTTGCAAAGTGAAAAACTTCACAAGCGTTTCATATGGAACTTGGCCCCCATTTTCCCATTCATGTTTTTATTATTCGAGCAACCTTGCAGTTCGAGTTGTAGATAAAGTAACTAATTTGAATATTGCTATACCAACACAGTATCAAGAATAAAGACCTGCCAGTAGGATGTCGCCTTTGAAGTCGAGGAAATGCCGACAAAACGTTTAGACACTGATGCTTGTGGGGTCGTTGCAAGTAAACAATATTGATTTTTAGATTTAATTTTTTTTTTTATGCAATAGGGGGCAAACGAGCAGACGGGTCACATGATGGTAAGTGACTACCGCCGCCCATGGACACCCGCAACTCAAGAGCCACAAGTGCGTTGCCGGCCTTTTAGGTACGCTCTTTTCTTGAAGGTTGAAAGGTATTTATTGGCTCTCAGTCAACTTGGTAATAGATTAACATTATTAAGTTCATATCTTCCTATTAACATAAACACAACTTGATTCATCACGAATGCCTTTAAACATTTTTTGATTTACGCAAATATATACCTAATCAGTGATCATATTGGATTTCAAAATTGAATCTAAAACAATAATCAAAATTAAAATCGTTTATTCCTATTGTACCAATCATATGTACTTTTGAATTGATAAGAGAGGAAGTCGGTCAGACTTAGTCAGTCGTGCCTGAGTGCTATGTCTGTTTCAATACGTAGATCCTGATTAGAAGAACAAGCAAGAAACTCCAAGGATACTGATATACAAATATCCAATACTAAATAATATCGTGTATGTACTACATGATTACGCGTGTTTGTTTGTATTTGTGGTGATTTAAAGCATCGTAAGCCATATTGTAAAATTAAATTTAATATTTGTCTACAAGTATCCAAATAATGTCGGATACTTGTACTCCACGCCTTTCTTCCGCGTGATACAATTGATGAAGTCGCCGGTCCTTATTTTTGTGAGATGATGACTTGAAGTTTCTTACAGTGCAGTACGGTACTTTAATTATTTCGTAAATAAAAAAACAATTTAAAACAATTATAAAATTATATCAAACGGTCGTGAATACGTCAGCTCTGAAATATGTTCCCGAGCTACTAACAAATTTTTGTTTGCAGCTCGGGAAATGCTCTCCTGCGTCGCATCTTTCATCACAAAACTGTATGACCTTTCGACTGTGCTATACCACTTTATGGATTACTATAACACTTTATGGATTATATATCCATACCATATATTTCAATTCAAATCATCATTTTTTGGGTAACGAATATAAGACTAGAGAAAACTAAAGTTTTCTGAATATTACCAATCAATTCTCGAGTCCTTAAGAGAGAGACCGAGACCGAGAGACCTTTATATTCTGACTTGTAGAATTAGGAAGACAAATAAAAGAAGACCCTTAAACACACTTTAGAAGTAATTGAATAGCTTGATAAAAATTTCCTGCCTACGAAGGTCAATTTGTAACCTGAATCATGAGAATTTCGAAAAGGGCTTGAATACATATTTTGTATTTAATAACATAAAAATTATGGCTAAAGAGCCATCTAGGGTACAAATGTTAAACTAGAAAACAAACTTTCTTTATTATTATTATGTATGACTTATGTATGTCTAACTGTTACTGTGTAAACTAATTCAGTGAAGATTGAAAATCAAATTATTTTCCTGCACTTGTCATAAATACAAAAAAGTATCATTCATATGTAAAAACTATAAATGGAAATTGATTGCATTACTTAACAGTAAATTTATTACAATAATGTTTAAATAATTCAGAGAAAGACAGAAAAATATAATTGCAAAGTGTTCTAAAGAATTAAGTATAACAGCGCCATCTTTGAACGTCATGTGAAACTATTTCCATATCACCTTTGTTTATATAGCAAACAAGAAGTTCAAGGTTTAACCACGAGTGCATAAATAAACAATAAATAAACCCTGAGTACATTGACCCGTGAAAGGTCAATGTACTCAGGGTTTATTTTATGAAGCATAACACTTTTACTTCTTTATTATTCATATAAATAACTTATGTATTATGAAAGTTCTGTTAAAATTGTTGAAAATATTAAACGCTTTTTGTTTATAAACAAAATTTCTTAATTATTTGGTATTTACCACAAATTAATAACGCCTATTAATACATTTTACAAATAAAACACCTAAAAATCGTCAAATAAATGTTTTGACCTTTTCATTCATAAACAATTCACCAATAAAGAAGAATGCCAAGGTTACTTTTACTACAAAATGTTACGCACGTCGCGTAGTAGTATCCATCCATTGGAAAGTCGTTTTGTTACATGACTCCCCGACTAGATGGCGCTGTTTATTTGCTCTTTTTGTCACAACAATCTCGGTTACTGGGTAACTATTTGTTAAAGTTTTATCTTTATTTTACATGAAGTAACTTCACTTAATGACTTCTTTTTGTTTGTTCTTTTAGTTTGTCTTTTGTGTAACCAGTTACCGTAGCGTGAGTTTGGCATTTCGTAATACTTACTGTTGGTTTTCTTCTGCTATGGCGTTTGTTTTTTCTTTTGTTTATGATTACTAAGCGTCTACATAAATCATTATCTGTATACCTACTACGTGTAATAATAACTGTTAAACTTTTTCACTTAATTCATTGTATGGTAAAGCAAGAAGATTAAGGTACTGAACATCATGAATTAATATGCAACTTCTTCTATTCCTTAATCAAATCCAAACGATTTCTTAGTAACTGTATTCATTTAATTATGATGAATTTATAATATATTTATTAACACACAAACATAATTATAATTTCATTTCATCAACCTACTCTAAAATGGCACTATGTAAAGTAATTAAAAATATGTGCAATCACATCCTTGAGGCCTCATCATATCGTGTTTCGTGATAGAGCCATGCTTAGGCACGAATGGGCCGGCTCTACTGATGCGATACCACGGTCTTACAGAAAACCGAGAAATTAACTAGGTTTATGGAGGTCCAACTACCCTATTCCTAGTTTACCTACCCTAGTCCTATTTGCCCTCCCCTCATGAACCCTCTGCTTTTTCTCATCTCTACATCCCCACCTTCTCTTTCTCCTAGCCGCATCCCTCATCACAGTCATCACCCTTACAGGGGGCAGGCTCACTTACGACTCTTTTCTTAGATGACCCGTCTGTGGGTCTATCCCTCTTTATTATATATCTTTGTTTTAAATTTTTTAGCATCATGACCTACTACCATTTTTTAAAATTTATTTATTTGTTAGTTGTTACGTGCGCCTACGTTGGCCACCAAATTTTGTAACGTATATTTTGCCGTAACAAAACGTACATTTGTTGTACTTCAGAAATAACTCTACCCAAATTTTATCAAAATCCACTTTAGCCGTTCTGAAGTAATTGATAGACAAACATCCATCCATCAAAACCTTTGCATTTACAATAGTAGTAAGCTTAATTTATTTAAAAAGCCGCAAGGTTAGTTGACGCTATTTAATAAAATAATAATACGAATATAATAATAACAAAGTCAGTTATTACTCACATTCAACTAAACCAAATAAAGTGTTACTGGCAGACATTCAGATGTTTCCTAACATTCTTTATAGTTAGAGGGCTCGGATTACAGCGCACCAGCCAGTTCGAGTTAAACGTATGCGATCCGGACTTGTTTGAGCTATTGCTTATACTCACCTTTCCATCTGTTTAATCAATATTCCTTTCCCTTCCTTACTAGCCCCATTCCCTGGCAATATACTTCATATTTTCCCATCCAGTTCCCAAAAATGTCCGGATGATGGGATAAACTGGACTAGGTTAGTTAGGTACACCTCTGCCTACCTCTACGGGGATACGGTATAAATGTATTCTTTATCATCAATTTAACATCAACAAAAACATAAAACATTACCGATGTGATTTCTCTGAATAGTCGCAAAAGCAAAACTTGTTCGCCACCAGACACACCATATTCAGTTCCAGCTTTCAATTCCAGTTCATAATATTGACATGTTATTTCCCATGTAGGACAGATGTACTATGGTAAATGAATAGTGAAAAGTGTTTAAAAACGTTTTAAGAAAAAACATATAAGAAGAAACCTTAAAACAATAATACATACACATTAATACACACATACACAAACGCCTGTAATCCCCAAAGAGTAGGCAGATTTATATCAAACATATATATATACACAAGCTAACGTGTTTCTCCTATCGGTGTACGCAGAGACATCAGAACCCCGCTTGTTCTGTGCTGTCATACATCACGGGCAGACGCCGGCTGTCGTCTGCCAAAAGCTGGCTTTAATTCTGATATTGCGGGGTGTAACAGGAAACACGGTGATCAGCATCTGCGCTACATTATATCTTTAAACGTCATCTAAGCGCTTGCTGTATCAACACTACAATTTTTTTTGAAGGGATAGGCACTAGATGTGAAGTGACTACCGCCGCCCATGGACAACCTCAAGTTAAGAGTCACAAGTGCGTTGCTGGACTTTTAGGTAGGAGTACGTTCGTATATAGATCTAAGTGGTGATCTACTATTTTTTACAATATTAAGTCGTTTAAGAAGAACCGTCTCCAAGTGCTTCAGGTAAAACAAATACGCAAAGAAAGACGTAGGTCTCCTTTTTTTTAAAGTTTATAATATAGGGGGACAGGCAGACCGGCGTTCATGTACACCGGCTCAAGAGTCGTAAGTACGCTGCCCACCGTTGAGGATGAAGAGGGATGGGGATGCAGGGAGAGGAAAGAGGGGAAGGGGAGTTGGGCCTCCGGAAACCTCAGTTATGTAGGGGAAGCGTTGCTTCTTAACCGATTTTTCTGTGAGCCGGCCATTTCTTGCCCAAGCATGGCTCTACCTCGATAGAAACGTATACATACAACTCATCGGGCAATCTCTACTGCTACACCTGTTACAGGGAATTTAAAAGCAAGTTCGGTCTAGCTAACATTAGGGTCCTCATAACAGAAATGATCCATGAATAATCCTTGAGGTCGCTGTCATTGAAATCTATGAGGTGTGACTATATATATGTATATGTACATCACGAGCTTTTTGTAATTAAACATGATTTAAAAAAAAGAACTGTAATTTGGTCCCACGCTTAAGGTGATAAATTATAAACTATAAATTCTTTAGCGTGAATCGTGCACTTTAGAAAAAAAGTAATGCACAAATGTTCAGTGACAGAGACGGATTGAAATCTACCTTTGTTCAAATTATGCAATAATTTTTAAATACATAATGGAAGAAAAAGTTATTCCTTATGCTCAGGGTCCCATATTTGTATCCGAAACTCGCTGTTGCCCGAAAGTTATATTGTGATGTGATGATCAAAATGAGTTTTAGTGGGAGGCTATGGAAATGATTTAATAGTAAATTCAGCCGGGAGTTTGGAAGTCGGCAGTGTTACACCCTGGTGCCTCAGAAAGCTCGTTAAGCCGACTGTCCAGGATGTCATGAACACCTATAATAGTCGGTATTGGGAAGTCAGTACCCTCAATTATCCAAATAACTACTCCAACTATCGAATTCAGTTTGCCCTCAGAGGTTAGTTGCCAATCGCTTCGTGGAAAAACTGATATTCAGGCAATAACTGGTTAGACTAGAAGCCATACCCAATAGAAATGGCTATAGGCATAAGGCTAGGTAGAAGAAAAATAAGTGTTTTATTTACAAATTTTAATTTCAAGTCATTTTAAAAACAATTGAATTGCCATGTCATAGCAAATTTGAAAAAAAAAAACGAAAAGATTAATTAAATAGATGAAATTTTAGATTGCAAATAAAGCTAAAATTCAATAGATGAAATTTTAGATTGCAAATAAAGCTATTAATATGCGTCTGATTTTATTGTTGGTCGGTACGATTTAGCGATACCTCAATTCACCATTTAAAGTGATTGTTAAAAATCAGCTCCGCAAACAGAGGAATAGTGATTAATGTTAATGTTCATTAATTATCGGATCATATAACTACTATCTGTTAAATAATCGATATAAAAATCGATTTGTATATGTAGTATAATATACAAGAGTGCTTGGAATTGTTGGCAACAGTTAATTAAGGTTGCAGCTCCTTGTCGATGTCGTTTGCGTTACTAAATCCATCCGTAGGTCCTTTCTTTTTTACTCACCCTGTAATTACTTCCAATTATCTTAATAATGGCAATCGATTTAGCCTCTTTTACGGAATGGAACTAGGTTTTACTTTTACCATGTTTACTACATCTTGAAAATATTTTAAACGACTCTACTAATCTTGTGCCTATGCTTATAGTATCAATAAACAACAAACTTATTACTATAGACTTGTTCAAACAGCACAATCACAATTTATCTTTATTGTTAGATTCATTAGACATGCTTATGATATATAATACAGACAAAATTTTCTTTGTTTCATCATCATTGACCTCTCTCACTGACTGGAAATCGCTGCTCTGACAGGAATTTAATTGAATACAGACAGGAGTCGTCCCGTCAGCACTTAGATCTCTGATAGGTGGGCTATTTTATAATCTTTCTTAATTTTATTAATTTTCTTTGTATTTAGTTTATAACTATTTTTATATATATTATATTATATGAAACTAATTACCACCAATTCGTACATACATGCGATAACAGTGTAAATACAATTTATTTACATTATACAAGCTTCTGCAGCGGCTTCGCCCGCCTGGTACATCCATAAAAAGTACCCACTGTTCATCCCATGGGTTAAAAATATCTATATAACAAGTTTAATCAAAATCGATTCAGCCATTTACAGATAGATAGTTGGCGATACTGTCCTTTCTTTAATATTACTAAAGATTTCTTTAGATTTTTATTGTCTCTACAAATACTTAAGGATTCATTAAAATAATAAACTCTTTAAAAACTATTATACTTTTATCTCGGTACTGGACGTAAACGATGAATGATTTCACCTCAACAGCTTAAGGCAAGTGCTCACCTTTCTCTAACGTTAGGAGCGATTGCCCGACCTGGATATAAGGAAAGCTGCGTATGCGTAATTCATAATATACAGCGATAGCGTGTTAAATCGCTACCGCTTACTTTATGAATTGGTATCATGATATTCACCCATTCACTATCGATTGACCCAATTAATAGTCCCAACTTTATACCGAGGCATTTGATTTCGTGTGATGCATAACATCGTCGAGGGCTACAAGAAAGATGAGAGACGAGTTAGTATACTCACAGGCACAATTAACCGCCGACCTATATTTTTCGTCACCCTGTTTGTTTATGTTAACTGTGGCTTATCTACTGTTTTGTTTTTAGTTAAGTGGGTACTTTAGCAATAAACTAAACACTTAAAAACCCTTATTTCGACCCTTAAACTTGTATCGCCGAAGCGTTTTTAGAATTTAGTCTCTGTTTGACATTGTTGCAGTAACGTTACATTGATTACATTTCTTGTTCTTGTCTGCTATCGTGTACGAACATTGTTTCATTTGAGTTTTTAGTGTACGATTATTGTTTGTGACTGAAAAAAATGCCACTGGATGCAACTGGTGCTGCTAGGGCAGTGACTTTAGCTGACGCTGGGTATAGCCAACGTCGCATCGCTCGTACGCTTGGTGTACCTCGAACTACAGTGCGGGATGCCATCAGACGCTTTCGGGAGACTGGTTCATACACGAGAAGGCCAGGTCAAGGCCGACATCGGTGCACCTCGGCTCTGGATGACCGCTTTGTTGTCAGTAACGTGCTAAGAAATCGCTTTTGCACCGCTACTGAAGCGCGCACACGTCTGTTTGAGGTGAGAAATGTCACTGTAAGTGAACGTACGATAAGAAGAAGACTGGCTGAAAGGAATCTGAGAGCATTTCGTAAAGCTCGCGGTCCACAGCTGCTTGCACAGCATCGTAGAGCAAGACTTGCCTTTGCACGAGAATATGCTGACTGGACTACGGAACAATGGAAGAACGTACTGTTCTCAGATGAGAGCAGAATAGCCTTAAGGGGTCCAGATGGACGTCAGCGAGTTTATAGGCGCCAAAATGAACGGTTTGCTCCATGTGCAATAATCGAAACCGTGGGTTATCAGGGAGGATCCATAATGGTTTGGGGAGGTATCTTTTACGAGGCTCGTACCGATCTAGTGGTGTTTGATAGAGGCAGTGTGACTGCTCAAAGATACGTGGAGGAAGTCTTACAAGACCACGTCATACCTTTCGCACCATTTATTGGTGAAAACTTTAAATTAATGCACGACAATGCTCGATGCCATACCGCAAGATCCGTCACTCAATACCTCAATGAGGTCGGGATTCAAGTTTTGCCATGGCCGTCACGCAGTCCCGATCTTAACCCAATTGAGCACATTTGGGACAACCTAAAAAGACGTATTCGAGCAAGAATATCAGCCCCTGCGACCTTACAAGAGCTCAAGACGGCTGCGATAGAGGAGTGGCATAATATCCCTCAGTCGGATATTCAAGACCTCGTAGATGGATTGCCAAATCGACTACAAGAAGTCATCAGGGCCCGAGGTAGTAATTCTCATTATTAAAATTTAAATAAAAAGAAAGCGGACGATTTTTTCAAAATTAAAATCATCACATTTTCATGCAAATTTTTTGCAAAATCTATTTTTGGCATATTTTTTTTTATTAAACGGTTTTGTTTAAAGACTTTTGTGATTTTATTTATCCTTAATGGCTGCTTTTAACCTAACTTCCATCAAATGTGGTCAAAATTTTCCGACTACTGAAAATTGAAAGAAATACAAGGTGGGCGGTTAATTGTGCCTGTAGTTAGATGTACTCTATGTACATATGTCCACCGAGACGAGGAGATATTAATCAAAAGGATACAATTATTCTGAAACCTGCATATTTTTTATATTGGGGGGATAGACGAACAGACCTGATGGTAAGTGACAATCGTCGTCAATGGACACCTGCACCTCGAGAGTCGTTAGTGCGCTGCCCGCCCATGTGTGAAATTAAGTGCGGTGCGGTAACAAATGCGGTGAAGCTGTGAACTTAACATAATTGATAATATATTATTTTCTTCTTTTTTCAATCAATGGACACACTACCGCCTGACTTTTATGACTTATGCCATAAAAATTTAAGTTAACAAATACTATTTAAGTAAGTAACGTAAATAATTGCCCGACATCCGTTGTACGTGGGAATATGTGTATTTTCACTTGATCTTACTATTTTATTAGACGTTTTTATAGTACAGGTGAAACAAGTGAAGCTCTTAAACATACAGGTACGCAAATATATATTAAACACCCGCAATTTGCCAATTAACAGCATTTTTAACATTGGTAGAGCCATGCTTAGGCATGAATGGGCCGGCTCGACCGGTGCGTTACCACGGCCTCACAGAAAACCGGTTGTGAAGTAACGTTTGCGTTGCATTTCCCCAAAATGAGTGAGATTTCCGGAGACCCAACTCCCACTCTCCCCTTTCCTCTCCCCTCATCTCCTTTCTTCTCATTCCCCCTTCTCCTTTCTCCTCATCTTTCCGCTCCTTGCATCCCCCATCCCTCATCACCCTCAAAGGCGGGCAGCGCACTTGCAACTCTTGAGATGAGCGTGTCCATGGACGGCGGTTGTCCCTTACCATCAGGTGACCCGTCTGTTCGTCTGTCCCCCTATAGTATAAAAAAAAAATATTTAATTTATTATACCTATAGTATAAAAATTGTTTTTTTTTAAATATACGATTTTACTCATGTGTGTATTTCAAGAATGCTCTCTAAATTAGAATAAAAAATTAAATTTAGAATTTGGTCCCACTAACGTAACAAAGGGCAAGCCTATTGACGTCAACCGGTCTCCGTATGTCTATATATAGATAACAGTACAAAGATTTCTGTCTGATGTGATTCACTACTTTTTAATTTAACTGTTTGTTAAAACATGATTTGCGATTAATCATCAGGGCCATCATTTCAGTCGCTGAACCGACCGGTCTTGAGTTGTTTTTTTTTTATCGTTTACCTGAATTTATAAATGTTATTATACAGCTGTAATTTGTTATAGCTACAATTATGTTTTCCTAAATTATTTGTTTATAAACACTTTCTGCAACTGTGTTGTACAAGGCTGACATAATGCTTGAATCTTCGGGTGACACAGAGACATATTTGGCAAGCACGCAGAGCACGATCACCATAGATAAACATATTACGTAAAATGAGCATATATAGTAACAATTCAATACTATAATAATAGAAAAGTTTTGGTTGTTCAGTTAATAAATTTTATAAAAGAAAAATGCTGCGACAATTGCATTACTTAATTGAAGAGAAACTCAAAGTTACTTTCAACGACACATAACGCTTAGAAGACGTAATGATTGCTAGAAGAACTGCATTCCAGATAATTATGGACTGCAATTAGAAAGATTTATAGAAAATATAAAAAGTAATGCAAAGAATAACCCCAAACTACAAATAGCTTGTACTCTGTTTCACGCATATCTTCCTCGGGAATGTAGTCATTGCGTAGTTGTCGTAGTCGGGATAGTAAAAATAAAATAAAAAAACCTTTATTTGATCTTGCTACATTTCTTCTCGAATTACTGTTATTGTATATATAACACTATGTTTAATTATTAGCAAGATCCCCAGGTTGGGAAAAGGCCTCACTGCACTTCACACTTTAGTGGAGTGCACCGCGTGGGCGCACCAGCGCCTCAACCTCGTGACGGCTATTGGTTCAGGAAGTCCCTCGCTAGAGACCATGGTTCTGTCCATGGTCCAAAGCAAGAGCGCGTGGGATTCCGCCTCGTTATTTTGCGAAGAGGTCATGTTGGCTAAAGAGGCGGCGGAGAGGATACGGGAGAGGGCAAGTACTCTCTCGTCCCGTAGAACACGCAGCAGGCGCCGGAGAGCACAAAACGATCTCCGGCCTCCATGAGCGCTGGCCTGTGGGTAACGGGTAGGGCTGCCCTTACCCTAGCAGAAGCAGGCCTGAGACAGTGGTGCGACGTGTTCCACGCTAGCCTCTCAAACTGGAGGGGGGCTAGGCTCCTCGTATTCAATGGTGCCTCTTACAAAAGAGGTGGCCAAGGTTTGCAGGGTTTCTGGAAACATCCCTCCTAGGGTATACCCAGGTCCCTTGCAATAGACCCATTGTGTCGGAACACCGTGTGGTGGTCGGTTCAAGTCCGACATACCACCTCACCGTCAGCTCCGGTGGGGTGATGACCCGTGGGGGTTCCCAACACGAATAAAAAAAAAAAAGGTTGGGTTCGATGTCCACTTCTCTCTATCCTGTGCTATTTGCCACCACTTTGGAACAGCGACTTTTTTATTTTCTACCTTGATTCCCGACTACCTTGAGGAGATTAGTATAAAGAAAATAAAATGTATAGCGACAGGAACTTATTAGGTAATCACAACTGGATCCTGCTCGAATAAGAAAATAAGTATTTTTGTTAATAAATTAGCTAAGTACATAGGGACATACGATTTATATTACAAACATAGATACACAGAAATTAATACAAATAAACACATCTATACTAATTACTAGTATAATATTATAAAGATGCAGAGTTTGTTTGTTTGTTTGTGTGAACGCGCTAATCTCAGGAACTACTGGTCCGGATTTCAAAAAATCTTTCAATGTTGGATAGTCCATTTATCGAGGAAGGTTATAAGCTATATTTTATTTAAAAAAAAAATAGGGATCCGTGAAAAAATGCGATTGTGTAACCCAAGGTGTAAAATCGAAAACCTATTTATGCGTGCGCTGCAAAAACTATTGACAATAGAACAAAATGATGAACTACGGGTTTGTAGGTCTTATTAAGATCCTCAAAAAAATCCTCAAGAGCACATATCATAGTTTAGTCACAATAACCGCTTTTATGTTCATAAAAAATATTAAATCGTCTGAAGAAAGAAACTACGTTAAATGTGCATCGCAATATTAATCCTTATCCAAAGTAAGCATTATGTTATCAAGGGTTAAATACCCTTGATAACATAATGCTGTAGAAGTAAAATACTTTTTGTTTTATTCCAATCGGACATTTTGTTGAGAAATTATCACGAGTATAAAAACACAAAGAATTGGTACCTAATAATGAGTAATTTGCCAAAGAGTTTTATCAACATAATAATATTAATCTTTATCGACATAAATGTGTTGTTGATTAAGAGTATTTCATTGCGAACAAAATTGTCCTTAAAATCATCAAATCATTTAATTTCAATTAAGATCTTACAAGGAACTGGGTGAAACCGCGGGTCCCAGCTTGTTATTATTATCCACTTAGTGCAAAATAATAGTATCTGAAGAATCGTTGATTTTGGAGGGTAAATTCTTGTCGCAAAACCACACAACGCAGCAGAGGCGTAATTAATAAGCATATTTTGCCAATAATTATACAGTCCCAATAGCGTGTTATGGGGCAAGCCTATTACTGTCATCCGAGCACTTTTGGGAATAAGATGGGAAAATATGGAGTATAATGACAGAAAAGGGAGGATAAAAAGTTAAGAAAAGGGATATTGCTGATACAGATGGATTGGGTAGTATAAGCCATAGCTTAAGCAAGTCATGGTCATAAAACTATACTAACTAATAACTACGAGCTACGAGCTCTCTAACTAATAATACTAATTTTGTCTCTGAATACCCTTTAGGCGGTACAGGCGTGAGTCTATGCATGTATGTATGTAGTCAGTAGTCTACAGATATGTAACTAGCGATGGAAACGAGTGTCAGCTATAAGAGTCATAGCAGATCTGCCTATGAGACAATGTAAGTAATGTACGAGTATACCCTTAGCTAACGGTCTTATATCTAATGAAAGAATAGATGAAGATGATTATGATGATGATTAAAAAAGACAACTCCCGCACGATTTATTCCTGTGTTGCGGGGGGACTTCACAAACATTCAAACGAGGGATACGAAGAACATCCGGACTTTAGAACAACAATTTGAGAATTACTCAAATGGCGAGGTTAACACTGAAACCGCTACTCCATCAATGCATGGTTGTTTTAATATTTTTATTAACATAAGGTCAAGTTATAGGTTTAATAGAACCTGAAATGTTTTTACATCATTAGTTTTCCATACAAATTTATTTCCCGATCGTTTTTCAGTGGATTTAAATGGAGCCACCCCATTTCTTTCCGTGGGTCTCATATAAGGCTACTAAGGGATCGGGTTGTTATTTATCAGACAATATTTATACAGTCATAAAGTTGTCTGAGCGACTTCGATTCCCACGCGGGACAAATTTTTAGTGTGATCCACAAATAAGTGTTCCGGGTCTGGGTGTTCTTTGTGTCCGTTGTTTGTATGTTTGTAAAGTCTCCCGCGTCACAGAAATTAATTCGCATTATGTATTTCGCATTGTGTATATAAAGGAGTTATCTTTTTATGAACAAAAATAAAGTTTTTTTTTTGTATACTATAGGGGGACAGAAGAACAGACGGGTCATCTGATGGTAAATGACAACCGCCATCCATGGACACCTGCAACTCAAGAGTCGTAAGTGCGCTGCCCGCCTTTGAGGTCGATTAGGGATGGGAGATGCGGGGTGGGGAAAGATGAGAGGAGTTAAGAAAGAGGAGAGTGGCGATGGGGGAGAGGGGGAGTTGGGCCTCCGGAAACCTCACTCATTTCGGGGAAATGCAACACAAGCGTTACTTCACAACAGGTTTTCTGTGAGGCAGTGGTATCGCACCGGTCGAGCCGGCCCATTTGTGCCTAAGCATGGCTCTACCATTGTTAAAGTGCTCTTTTGACAGCAATAGGCTTGCCCCCTTGAGTGTTTTTTCACCTCTGTTTACACCTTAGTGTATACAGGCGTGAGCGTATGTATGTATATATGTATGTACATATGTACCACTTTCTATGAACAGTTTACATATCTCATTGTCCTATTATCTGTTCAACAGTGGTAGAGCCATGCTTTGGCACGAATGGACCGGCTCGACCGGTGCTATACCAGGGCCTCACATAAAACCGGTAGTGAAGCGACGCTTGTTTTGGACTTTCCCGAAATGAGTGAGGTTTCTAGAGGCCCGATTCCTCCGACTCTTGAGTAGCAGGTGTCTATGGACGGCATTTGTAACTTACCGTCCCGTGACCCGTCTGTTCCTATACCCCCTAAAGTATATAGTAGAAAAAACAAAAACTAACGTTTTTGTATCTAAGTATGGTATTCTCATTAAATAGACATTTGTTCTGCAAATATTTTTTTGGGATGAGATCGTCATCTTAGAATTTAGATAAATGATTTTGTCTCACAGCCAGGTAGACTACCAGCTTTTCATTACTATCTTTAGACTATCGATATGTGAAACAACAAGTTCATATAATATACACATACATATATGCGAAAAACATAACCCGCCTACGTTAAGCAGTCGGATAAAATAGTGGTACAACCTAAAACTAACGGAAATCTTGAGAACTCAATTTAAGTAAAAGTACAAGGTATTTTGTCTAAAACAATGATTTCTTTTCTTGCGGATAATTATCCGAAAGTTAATCTTCCCATGCTATGTTTTTGAATACATAAAATACAGCAATTTGCTTAAATTAAAAGTTTTGAATGGGACTTCATTTATTTTTAATAGCTATAAACGGCACATGAAATAACAGCTAATGTATTAATAATTATTTTTTAAAATAGTTATAACTGACTTATATGGTCAAAACTAAACCATGGTGAAGGTTAACAATAAGTTTTAAAGAGTGCAATCATATATTAAAATGAAATACTAGATCCCATGAATATTGTATAGAACTATCAATTTTAAGGTTACGTTATGATTCTTAAAACAAAAACATAATTAAACTTCAAAATATCAACTTACAATTATCTCATCATCATCATTTTCGATGTGGTAGAGCCATGCTTAGGCACAAAAAGGCCAGCTTGACTGGTGCGGTACTACGGCCTAACAGAAAACCGGTTGTGAAGCAACACTTCCGTTGCATTTCCCCGAAATGAGTGAGGAGGCCCATCTGCCCCTCTCCTTATTCCTCTCCCCTGACCCGCTCCCCTTTTCCCATCTCCTCATTCCCCTCTCTTTCCCCTCACCGCATACCGTCATCCCTCATCACCCTCAAAGGCGGGCAGCGCACTTATGACTCTCGAGTTGCAGGTGTCCATGAACGGCGGTTGTCACTTACCATCAGGTGACCCGTCTGACATCTGTATAAATATAAAAAAAAAAACTGTATATACAATTCCTTATAAGCTTTATATTTATAAAACGGAAATATACTACGGGCGAGTTAGGAAAATTCGCAGGTTAAGTCGGGCTCCGGCGGAGAGGATACGGGAGAGGACAAATACTCACCCGTCCCGCAGAAGACGCACCAGGCGCCGGAGAGCACACAACGATCTCCGGCATCCATGAGCGCTGGCCTGGGGGTAACGGGTAGGGCTGCCCGTGCCCTAGCAAAAGCAGGCCTGAGACGGTGGCGTGACGTGTTCCACGCACGCCTCTCAAACTTGAGGGGGGGTTATGCCCCACATATTGCCATGGTGTGGCCGCCCTGGAAAAGAGGCGGCCAAGGTCTGCAGGGGTTCCTGGAAGCATCCCTTCTTGGGTATACCCAGGTCCCTTGCAATAGATCCACTTATGACGGAACACCGTGTGGTTTTAGTCGGTTCGAGTCCGACATACCACTTCACCGTCAGCTCCGGTGAGTGAAGACCCGTGGGGGTTTCCACACGTAAAAAAAAAAAAAAAAAAGGTTAAGTCGGGCTCGAAGTGACTAAAACCACGCACAAGGCTTTCATAAAATATCCTAAAGTCGGGAGTCAAGGTATGGCTTAAAAGGACTTACCTACAACTCAACTCCCGACAGACTTCGCCTCTCTAGTAGAACGTCAGGTGGCGTCGCTTCATACTGGCTCATGCTGTCGAGCCCGCATATTTTAGGTCAGCGCTCATGGAGGCCGTAGAATTGTCATTTACAATAGGAAAGTGATTTTTCTTACAGCTGTCCGAAAAATGAGTGTATTACATGAATGCCCAAAACAAGCGTTTTAGGTTTTTAAGTTTAATTTATATGAATGTACACGAATATAAGATTTATTACTTGTATAAGAAATTATATTCGCGTACATTACATACAAGCTCTCCACAGTTTGGTATCAGCCGTGTTTAGCAAGTCAGAAGTTATTTGTTTTTCAACCATAACTTCGGAATCCCTGAACAGAGAAACTTCAGTATTATCTCTAAATGGTGCATAATAACATCCCCGAAATAAACACGTAAGTAAAACCGTATATTTAAATAAATATGAATCTAATTTACGATTTTTTTTATTAACCATAATAACTTGTTTTTTTTTTAAACTCCTAACGAATGTGCAAGAAGATTATTTGATATCTAACATTTTATTAGTTGTTAAGAATGCTAAAGCACACGGAGGTACATGTACTAAGGATATCAGGATGATGAGCATAACAGATTTCTGCATGAAACGGAAAGGCCTAGCTTGGAATATTTCTTTTTCAATATGTTCATGTTCAATTCTCTTATTTATAAAGGATCCGGTTGACGGCATAAGGCTTGGCCCTATTACATGAGTGGTTTACATAAAACTGCACTTGCTAAAATGTAGGTGTTCCATACAGTGATGAGGGTATTATACATATTTATGTATGCACGTTACGTCGCCAGAGTTCCTTGGTAGTTGGTAACATTGATAAACAAACAGTAACTTGACTGGTATTGTATTGCTTTTAGTCCAAGAAAGTTAACCCCCAGACATTTTATGGGTTAGACTGCACGGATGGCGTAGCGGTTTAAGTGGTCACCTCGCCACTACGCTGCCGCATGCCTAGTATTGGGGGTACGATCCCCGCACGGGACAATACTTTGTGTAATCCTCAAATTGTTGTTCCGAGTCTAAGTGTTCTTTGTGTCCCTTATTTGAAATATAGTCAATAGTCCCCCACGGCGCATTAATTAATGATAGTGAGAGAGTTCCTAATTTTTTTTGAAAAGCCCACTTTTTGTACTTACTCAATAAGATCGGAGGACTTCAGTTTTAATAACATTACTGCTCCGTTTTTAAGGGTAGCAGCGTGATATTTAATAACCTATGTTATTCCTTAATAAATACTCTACAATACAAAACGAATCATTCAAATTCGACTGTTAGTTAAAGAGATTAATGTTTAATTAAACAAAAAAAAACAAACGAAAAATCTCTTTCGCTTTATTATTTTCAGTTGGATGACTTGAATTGAAAATTTATTTTTCTTACCTTTAATAGAGCTTCGATCTCTGGTTGATAATTAGCTCTAGAAAATAGATCGGTGGTCATTGTTAAAAAAATACTGACTTTTGCTTTATATATGAATAAATTGGATAATTTTATTTTATTTTTATTATTGCTAATCAAATACCAATTTCTTTATTAGTACATCATCTACTTTATTAAGAGTAAGAAAAAAAAATATTTGAATAGATTATGCTATCCTTAAATCGATTAATTTATTATTATGTATTTAAATAAAAAAATAATTATTTACTAAAACACAAATATGCCATGTATTACTAAGTGGACTACAATAGGGACATCTTATCGCTTCGCAGTAATATGCGACTTAGCGGTCGGAGTTATACAGTGCCCGCATGATGGCAACAGGCTTTCACCCTGTTACGTAAGGGGAACTAAATTATGATGGAAAAACTGAGACCTCTCTGCCTATCCCAACGGGAATATAAGCTTCAATCTATGTATACACGCAAATATGTAAATAAAAAGCATAACAAGTTGCATATTTCCTTTATTTTGTAATACAACAATAAAATATCTTTGAATGTAACGTTATCATTTTGAGTATTAAAGTAAAGAAGATTTTTAACTAGATACATTTTACATATACTATAATATTATACATTACAATACTTTTGGTTCTTACATAATCGTGGGGTAAAAAATATATAAAAATAATTTGCATACATTTAAACTTTATTACATAATACTTAAAAATATTAAAGCCAGGTACTGATATACAATTAATAAACATTAATTCTAGTACTAAGATATAAGAAAACAAAAATAAAATGACATATAAACAAATACAGAAGGATAGAATTAAGACTTGAAGTGACTAAAGAAGGCGAACAAAAACAATATCATCATTATCAACTAACGAGCAACATATCGAGTCATGGCATTACGCTAATAAATAAATTGTTCAATAAATTACACTCACTCATTCACACTAGATAAATAATACTCAAATACATTTTACACCGGAGAAATCTTAGGAAAGGGGCCACGAAACCGGGTCGCGTGCTAAGGTTTCTGCGCTTGGTACGCTAAGTTTTGCGCCTCGAGTGATCGGCCCCATCCGCCTCCGTGTGCGCCACCGCTGGCGCTGCTACTGTAACCTCCTCCGGAATCACCTCCGTAACCGCTCGTGCCACCACTGCTGTAGTCGTGACTCGAAGTGTGATGTGGATGGGCAACGACCTCATAAGTCACATGCTTCTGCTGAGACAGCAACTTTTTCAACCCTATAATCGCTGACAGAACCAGGGCTAACTTTCCAATCAGCAGAGCTTTACCAGCAATTAGGGCAATAGCTCCGATTGCAAGTGGCATCAACGCCATCATTTTTAATGCTACAGCAGCAATCAGGGGTCCCAAGATCTTCGCCGCCTTCTTTTTCTTTCCTCTGCCCTCACTTACCTCATTATCCTCTGTAAACGATGACATGGTATCCTCTAAAGCTCGTCCTGCACTTGAAACTGCATCAACTACATCCGATCCTTTGACTTCCACTCTCAAAGAATGAGTTTCGAAATAGTTTTTCAGTCTTGAAACTGGATCCAGAGATCTTGGTGCTCCTGTATCATGCGGGACATCCGAGGATTTAATAACAGTCACACCATCTGTGAGCGAAAATGATTCCTTTTGTCCAATCATTTTGTCCACGAAGGAGAAAAACTTGTATTTCAAACATGTTGTGGATTCTTTGCCGAGGCAGTCTGTTAATCCGTCGATATCGTTGTCTGTGTGCGAAGTTTCTTGCGCGGGGAGGGCATGACACGCCGCAAAGAGTAACAACACGATCGTCCGTTTCATCGTGAATGTCGTTAACGTCTGGCGCGGCCGGCGTGCCGACCGTACCTATATAGCCTTGAGCAAGTGTACCGACCGAATTGGACTTTCTCAGTCTGGAAGTAAAAGTAAATCCAGGTTTCATAATGAAAGCCTTGCTCTTCGGTACAAAGGTCGCGAACTTGGGATAAAACAATGTTTTGGGAGATGTAGGTCAGACATCTATGTTTGTAGGCTAGTGCATTCCGTGCGAAAGTTAACTGCAATTAAATCAATTTTTTTGTTAAAGCTATTTAATCAAAAACGGTGTTTATGTTACAGTTTTCTGTAAAATTTTCACTTATGTTTTGGACAAGATTCATGTTATTCATATTTTTTTAAATTAATTTATTTGCGTTATCTATATTACTCATGAAATCGTTTGCTTATGTAAGTGTCTGTAATTGTATCAAAACGTTTTATATCTTCGTCTCCACATGTGACATATTTTTTTCATTTTACATATGATTTTTTTAACAAGACTGCTCAAACCATTGTAATATTTTCATGTGAGTTTTTTCGGCCATAACTCTAAATACCTTAACAGATTTGGATGCGCGTTTTTATGCGCGTAATTAGTTTTTAAGTCAGCGTAGCTGTACATATACATATATATAGGGGTATAACAAAGAAGTAAATAAACAAGCCCTAAAGAGTTCGTATGTGCACTGAAATAGCATCTATCTTAACAAATACTGCGTGTGGTTTTGAACTGAATTAAATCTTATACTCTTCCTACTCTTGTGCTAAATATATTTGGGGCCGGTGCAATGTGTACACTTTCAGATAGTTTTCGCTGATTCTTTCAAGACCCGGCTTTCCTGATGCCATTCCTGTCTCAAAAACACTACATTCCCGAGGAGTGTAATGTGGTCGGTGTTGAGACACGAAAGAAGAAAGAAAGGGAGATTTGTAAATGGAATTTGGGTGAAAAGTAATCGCAAGTTTTGGATGAGGAACTGTACTTAGAAGTACTGCAGTCGCTCCAAGAAGATTTTCCTACTTCGGCTGTTACATTTTAATCTATAGCTTTATTGCCGCATTCAGCTTTGTTCTACATGAAACAATTTATTAACACATATACTCACGCCTGTATTCCCGCAGGTATAGGCAGAAGCTTACTTCAACATATACAATACATACATATGTAATGATATCCCACCCAACTAACATCATACAGTACACACTTTTGATCATATAAACTTCCTGTTAGTGTTAGTGAAGTCTGTTTTCAATATTAACGGGTTTTATATAAAACCTGACAATTTTGTATATCAATCAGGGTTAAAAAAAACCACTTCATAATAACAAATTTCTCAAAGTAGCTTTAGCTGAAAATTTAAAATACTTGAAAAGCACTTCAACGATAAGAAAACTAACTGATCTTTTAACGGCTCTTAAGATTTTCTTATAACACAGCTATGAAGAACACTCTCAATCAAGGTACCTTTCAACCAAAAAAAAAAAAACTTAAAAGAAATCTGGTCACAGACAAAGATACACACTAAAAATTAAACACCTCACTTCAGGTTAAAAACAGGATCTAATGATCACATACAGCGCATCGTCAGATTTGAAGCTGCAAAGGGGAATTCCTTGTTAGTGGTGAAAGAGCTTATAATTTATTTATAATTGAGTAGTGTTTAAGTGTGTCTTATAGAAACCTGTGGCACAAGTTTTGATAAGTACAGGAATTCACAGTATAGCTTAGGATTGAGATTTCTTTGGAAAGCTTGAAATAACTTTATTGCAAAACATATGTTAATAAATACGTACAATAACGAAGGGGGTAGTCAGATGCGTATGAAACACCTACTAGTGTAATAGAGGGCGAGCTATTGTTTATATGCCCCCAATCCATCTGTATTAACAATATCCCTTTCCTTGCCTTTGTATCATCAATTTCCTGTCAAAAATTCCCATCAGATCCTTAAGTGCCAAGTGCCCGGGTGACGGCAATAGGTTAGCTTCCCATTACATAATGGGGCTAAATTATAATAGACAAAATGTGTTAATTACTCTTTGGGGATACAGGCTCAGGGTATGTACAAGTGCATATATTTAAAATACGGTGTATACTGAGAGGGAAAGAAGATGAGAAGACAGTGGAAGAAGTATCCTCCCTGCGTCCCCTATCCCTCATCACCCTCAAAGGCGGGCAGCGCACTTGCGACTCTTGAGTTGCAAGTGTCCATGGACGGCGGTGTCACTTACCATCAGGTGACCCGTCTGTTCATCTGTCCCCCTATAGTATATAAAAAAAAAAAGTATATTGCTCGAGTAGATCAGGATGCAATATCTGTATCCGTAACTCGAACAAGCTGTTTACGGGAATTCTAAGATTTCTAAGCTGTTACATATATTTCTTTGTCATAATGGTTTAAAGCCAATTTATCAGGAAACATGACTTTGGTACACCATCATTGGTAAATATCTGTATTTTTTTTGAGAACAGTATTCCATGTGCGTCCGAACCTGGCCTTATAAAAATTATGGTGAACTTGAAGAGTGTATTAATACGAGGGATTTAAAAAAATATTTTTGCATTGATACATATGTACATTAATAGGATAGAGTGAGTGAGGGAAGAGGAAAGATGAAAGTGGAATTTACGCCTCGTACGTACGAACGTACACTGCAATACAAATTTAACTCCTTGCCAAGCGACACAGCTTATTTGCGGGATACGCATTTGAAAATTATATACATATATATAAGTCTTAATATAATAACGAAATAAAGAGTGAATTATGTTGATTAACCGCATCTCGGGTATGCACCTTACTGATTATAGTGTCACATTCGACGAGCAGCAGACCCATAAGTTTCACTTTTAATAATGTTTTCCTAGTTTTACGAACTGAATAATTTTCATACATAAAATATTAAAAACAAGTATAAAGTTATTTTAAGATTTCAAAAGTCACAGATTACCAGAAAAGTTTCGCTTTTTTTTTAATTCTTTGATGTTCAACCGTCGTCTAAGTTATTATGCTTCTTTAAATATTTGTATATATTGCTGGAAATTACCTACAGAAAAATTTACTGTTCACTTCCAAAGATGAAGAAGTTTTATATTGGACTGTATGTACGTTTTCTTTTTTTTTTATATGATGAGCGATTTCTCTGCCAATTGCAGACCGATTTCCAATTTTTTTTTTATAGTTTATACTCTAAAGATTTTATTGCTTCGGACAGTATCTGCATCGAACAGGCTGGGAGCCAACGTCTTTGTGCCATCAATGGGGGTGCTGCCGCGAGGACACTGCACTATACACTACTGGAGTGCCCAGCGTGGGTGGAGAAGCGTCTAGACTTCGTGACGGTCATAGTGAGTAGTGGTAGGATGGGTGGTGGGTTTTTTTTTCTAGATATGTTGTTTATTGTAATATGTTACTGTTTTATATTAGTTACAGTTTAATAATCAGTAATATAAATTGAACTTATGTGAAAAAAATAGATTACAGCTACTTTGTATTTTTTCTCTCTCTGGTTTAGTGTTGCTGTTATTGTTAAAAGTAAATTATAAATAAAAAGAACAGTTAAATTTATTTGAATCAATCTAGACCCAATAACAAATACTAAGCGAAATTTACATACATATATATAGACATGAGAGATTATGTTACGTTGATAACTTTGGGAGTTAATGCAGCATGTGCGACAATGGATGAGTGCATTGACTTCAGTTACTTACAGTCTCATTCAACGTCAGACAGTCCTTTAAATAAAACCTTTTAAATTCAAGTGAATAATTAATAGTTACTGAGAAAAATTAATACATAAATTGTTCACTATAAAAAATAAAATTGAGATGTGATTTTATATGTGTATATTTAAAGATTTTTAATATAGCTCGTGTTGGCTACGTTGCTTCTTTTGTGTTTCGAATATGACTTAAGACTGGCCTTTCAAAGGTCAAGTTGCTAACTCACTATCTATTCAAATCACTACAGATTTTGACGGTGAAAGTTTCATTATATTTGAATGATTTTTTTTTATGATCAGCGAGTATGATTGTAGTATTCGTTTAAATATTTGTTGAGTTTCTAATTAACACCATTGTTAATTAAAAACCCTGAATTTCATATATATCGTCCTAGTCGTCGTCCTAGTCATATCGTCGAATGGACTGGCTCGACCGGTGCTATACCACGGCCTTACAGAAAACTGGAGTGAGGTTTCCGGAGGCCCAACTCCCCTCTCCACCCATCCCCCCTCTCCTATTTCATATCTCCTCATCCCCAAACTTCTTGCCCTCCCCGCATCCCCCCATCCCTCATCACGTCCATGGACGGCGGTTGTCACTTACGTCTGTTCGTCTCTACCCCTATATTTTATAAAAAATACCGGTTAAACCGGTTTCCGTTATTCGGACACTTTTGGGAATTGGATAGGAATAGTATATTGACAGGAAAGGGAGGATAGATTGGCAAGAAAGTGATATTGCGGCTGTATGTTACTAGGTTTTAGGTATAATACTAGGAAGAAACTCATAATCCAAAATATGACAAAAATGATTTGGTCGACACGTTTTGGATAGACCGGTCTTCGGCAAATTATCGATCATACTGCTGTAGGAGTTTAAGGACGTAACAAACGAAAACACACTTAGTTATTTAAAATATGATCAGTTTATTATCATTAAGGCACTGGGAAGCAAAAATACGTCGTTTTACAGAAGAAGTAACTTTTCTTAAATCAGGCAGTCAGTCGTTATATCTTATCATAAATGACAACTCAATTGACTTACTTTTTATTTTTGGTTATATAATTTTACTATATAAGAAAAATTAACCAAATAATACATTATAAATATATTAATTACTATTTGCATTTATAAAAGTATTTATTGTAACAACTGTCAACAAATTTGCTTTTATTTAAAATTTGTAGAACTTTTTAATATTTACCTTTTACCACTCAAGTAATTTGTTAAATGGTATTCAAATTTCAACATTATTGATTACAATTGCACCGATTACAAATATTTTTGAATTGTCAGTCAGTCGTGAAGCTCGTTGTCTGTTGCAAAACGTAGATCCTATATCCACGGACATTCTTTTTCTATATGTTTGTTTACAAATTTCTCGTTACATTATTTATAAGGATAACATGCTTGCAACGTTGTTACTCTGGCTTTTCTTTTTTCTAATAGAGATTTTTTATAAAATATTCTTACATTGAAAATTAATTTTCATAAGTTATAAACCCTAAAGTAAAAGCTACTGACCCTATAAAACGGACTCTACAAAAATTAAGTAGTACATTATCGATAAGAATGCATCTTGCTCTTAAAATAACCTTATTGTCCTAAATTATATTTATTAAGGACGTGTTGCTGTCAGATAAATACAAGACATATTTTTTTAGACAACTCCCCTAAGATTTATTGCTGTATTGGCGAGGATTATGTAACGGACACAAAGTACACCCAGAATCAAAACCACAGTTTGAGAATTACAAAAAGTGCTGTCAAGTGGGAGGCTCCATACCACTATACTTAACGAGACAGCTTAATTACGAGGCGACCACTTAAACCACTTCGGCATAGATGCAATCAAGTCATTGAACTCTTATTACCTAACAGTATTCGCAAGGTACGATAAATACCTCCAAACCGGTACCATGAACTCCAATAACAACTGTAATTCAAGGTCTCATAAGGCTCTCACTTAAAAAATCCAAACTGTAGAGCTATCAAACCAAAACAAGGAAACCTCATTCATACATCAACATAATATATACTTACAAAAATAAAATTGGGCAAGTGCCGTTGACTGACTTGAATGTAGTGAGTTAAGTACTTGACAAAAAGTGAAAGGGTTAAAATGTTGATGTTAACTTGATACACGCATGTTTTGATCTCAAAGTTAACCATGTGAGTATTTCATGTCAGTAAGTCTTCTTTGGTTGTGCTTTGAATTCCCGGTGTACCGTGAATTGTAATAAATATTATACATTGTTTGAAGGCTTAATATGTAAAATTGAGTTCACTTGTAGATCAACGCAGGGTGATACTTAATTATTTTATCCTTTTAATATGAATTTCATTTTTGACAACGCAGAGGCGTTTTGTTTGCGTAATGATTTATAATTTTAAATATTTTCGTAAACGAGACGATTTCAAATAATTGTTGAGCAATTTCATGAAACTGAATTTGAATTTGAATTTTGAGAAATAAGACATATGAACACGGAAATCTGATTACAGCGAAAATAATGTTAATTAAACTTACAAATGTATGTATACAAAATGTGGGCTATGTATGTATATGTATATATACATACATATATATTTACTGTTACATGTCAAAATAAAAAATAAATATTCCTACTGGCTAGTGATATACTCGTATTCACATCAATATCAATAATTATGACACCAAGTCTATTTGAAACATTGTATTTGGAAACCGTTTTCTGAGTATAACACAAGTGTTTTTGAATATTATACAAGTAAAATGAAAAACTATAATTTTAGTGACTTTATCTCGGAATGATGCACCGCCTTATGACACTCTCACTATATTAACACGATGCAAATAATAACTCATATGTCTAAACCAACCAAGCCATTTAGGCTCTAGCGTGATACATAAACATCATACATACATTTGAAAATACATAACCTTCCTTCTTGCAGTCGGCAAAAAAAATTGTAACTTATTTAAATTTTGTAAATACCAACTAGTTATTTATGATTTATAAATAATTATAAATTAACTTTGTATCTCTAGAAGTTTAGTTAAGTGTAAGTAAAATGTTTAGTAAAAGTTTAAGTTCAAACAGTGGTAGAGCCATGCTTAGGCACGAATGGGCCGGCTCGACTAGCGCGATACCACGGCTTCACAGAGAACCGGTTGTGAAGTAACGCTTGTGTTGCATTTCCCCGAAATGAGTGAGGTTTTCGGAGGTCCAACTCCCCCTCTCCCCTATCCTCTACTCCTTCTTTCGCCTCCCCGCACCCCCATCCCTCATCACCCTCATAGGCGGGCAGGGCACTTACGACTCTTGAGTTGCAAGTGTCCATGGCGGTTGTCACTTACCATCAGGTGACCCGTCTGTTCGTCTGTCCCCCTATAGAATAGAAAAAAAAAGGTTAAGGTTGTTGAAACAGATAGAATTACACAGCTTCTTAGTAGAGAGTTTTCTAATGAATAAACGCTATCAAAAGATTTTATCACAATTGGTTTTCAAATTTGACGCAAGCCAACTTCCAAAAAAGGGAGAGGTTCCATGTTCAACAGTGTTTTTATTATATACTCGTATATTAAACAATTTCTCCGCCAGTTGTCAATCGATTTACAACCAACTTCAAAAAAAGGAGGAGTTTCTCAATTCTGTATTTTTCTTTCTTTTTATATATATCTGTAACTTTTGACTGGGTAAACTGAGTTTAAGGATTTTTTATATTTGAAAACTGGTACTTCCCGTGGGGTTCCATTTCAATTTGGACCAGTTCTGACAATTGCATCCATGGAAAAACCATGTCTTATATTTTATGAAAAACGTATTCAAGGCGGTTGTATTTTTCTTAAAGTAAATTATCATTTTCTTTTATAGGCGCGTTGAGCACTTTTTGGGTGAACAAAAATCATGGAACTCGCGTCATCGTCACCGAACGCTTTACTTGAGCTATATGTATACTGTGTACTCGTATATGTGTACTTTTAGCGTGATCAAGAAGCGCGAAACTCGCGTCATCATCATCGCCCGCTTCCCATGAGTTATATGTATACTGTGTATAATCACACATAATAATCTAATAGCTCGACGATACAGTTTACAAGTTACTTAGTTTTCACTTCTATCGGCAGTCCCCAAAGACTGCCCGTATATTATTTTCATACCCTTTCTAAAGTTATTAAAATATTTGCTTTTTATGTCGCTGAGCTTAAAGGTTAGGGGTTAGATGATATTACTTCAACTTACGTTACCTTACGGATGAGTCTGTATTTGGCCGCTTTTGAGATTTATCATGTAAGCGCATTGAAGTTGGAGATTTTTAAAAGTGAATTGTTTGACAATTTTCTTGAATAAAATCATCATCATACATGGTATAAGTGTTTAAATTCTTACTAATCTCAAAATGCTTTGCTTGATAATGATCTCGCAAATGTTCGAAATTCATGTAATGTACATTCATATTCATTAAAAAAATAACATACTGTTTAATTTCTATGAAAGAAAGTTTTTTATACGATGAGCAAGATGTCAGTAAGTACGATCTTAATTGCACAGGTAAAAGTATACCCGAGGTCACGTCAGTTCATTAAATTGTCATGGTGGATGTTATTCTCTAGTGAGCATGAGTATAGAAAGGTCAATGTACGGTTTGCCATTCAAATGTATCTACATATATATCTAGGTATGTATGTATATTTCTTTGTCACACTGATTTAGAAAAGTGAGGTGTCATTAAATTATCTCAATAGTGTCAGTTGTATTGGGTACAAGATTTTAAAATGCTGTTTTGCGGGAAATTATAATTAGTTTTTTATATATTTTTAAATTACGCTTGTATTTTTTTATGCGATACAAAACGGGCAGACGTTACAAAATGACTTACTTAAGTCCGATTTCTATAGTTAAATTATTTCTATAGTTAAATTATTTATAATGAACGTATTTCCTTAACGAACAGCAAACTTAGGTACCCTATTTTTATGATCAAGATGAACATTTTCATTAAAAGAGAACGCACTTTTTATGTACAAACAACATTTCATTTGTAAACTAGTAGCTATTTTTTTAGCACTGTTGTATATTAATTTATTTTTAAAGCGTTCTAGAGGAGGACAGGCTGCATCCATGCATGCATGCAAATCTGACGGATCAATCCCTGATAGCTTCGTAGTCCCGATTTAAAATAAAAATTTCCTTATATATGTTGTCTACAGTAGCTTGATAGTACAGTTGCAAGTCCTCAGGTGCACACCAAAGATTCTTAGTGATGAAATTGATAAATATAGAGAATATTGGGGGAGATAGAATGCTGCCTTGAATTAAACCGGAGACAAGATCACGCCAATCTTTATTTGGATTTGAATGACATATTCATACCTACGTTCAGGTCTGTATCACTGTATTGAACACTCTTTCTCTTTTTTTTTTGACAACTCTTTTTTACTTCACAAACTTTACGGGGACGGGGAGGATTACACAATGTATAGTCCCGTGCGGGGATAGAACCCACAGCCCTAGGCGTAGCAGCTTGTTGGCAGGGTGACCACCTAAACCATGCCGTCATCCGTGCAGTCAACCTCAACATCACATTTGCCATTTAAAATTTGGACTAAATAACGTACTCAAGCCAAGCCATTGCCAACTGGTTACCTTAGGAATTAAAATTAATAAAGTAGGGAGTACATTGAATGGAAAAGGTATTTTGGAAAATGTTATTGTATTAAAAATTGATTGCTTTAATTTGAGTGTAAGCAATAACTCGAGCCCCTGCAAGATACTGCGACACAAATAACATCCAGAGTTGAACAACTATTTGAAATCAAACCCACGGCCTTTGGCTCAGCAGTCAGGGTCACTAACTACTAAACCAACAAGCCGTCAGTTACGTTTGTGTTGTATAACTTGTCACAGTTATTACGAGTTTGACGTCATTCGCGCTGTGGTCGAGTCGAGGTCGGTGCTAATTAGTTAGCTAATACAAGAACACGCACTTTGGTTTACAAGCTAGCTGTAGTTTGATGACATAGTATTACTAATATTATTAAAACAAAAAAGAAAACCTATAAAACAGTGATTAAATACCGAAACGTTTATGTACATTACATTGCATTTTTGCATTTTTAGATTTTAACAAATGGTTTTAAAAATAAATAGATCCGGTATCATTCATATCCGATAACAATCTTACTAAAATTTGTTTTTATTTTTTTTTTTTTAACGAGCAGACATGTCACCTGATGGACACTAGCAATTCAAGAGTTTTAAATGTGTTGCTCGCCTTCAAGGGTACAAAGGGAGTCGCCTGAATATTATAAATACGAAAGATCGAATGGAAACTGCATCACGCCAGTATGGCAGATTTTTTCTCAGAGGTAGATTGTTTATTATATTTATTATAGTCTATAATGGTATTAATTTGATATAATGTTGTTAATTGTTTATTATAGTCTATAATGGTGTCTAAGCCTTTTATCCCGGAAAAATGTAAAATTTAAATGCAATGCCAACAAAGTAATGGGCAACAACTATAGGCCACAAAATATTATTGACTTAGACTTTGATCGTTTTAATGTACATATCTTTTGTGAATTAATTCAGTAACGACGTACGTACGGGACGTACCCTATGTCTATACATGTATGTATGTTATTTTTGTTTGTGAAAACGTGTGCGCGAACATGACGATCAGTCAAGTAATTAACAAGTTAAAGCGTAACAAAGAAACTAACTCGCTTTCGACATATGGCTGTTCTTACTTATAGATCAAAGATACGTTAGGCATGTCATAAATAAGCTAGATTTATATGCCTAACCACTCTGATTGGAAAACTATATAAAATATTAAATAATTGACTTTAAAATAGTAGATAATGGACTTCTATGAGTCTATACATCATAAAAACAGACTGTATACTATTTGCTGCCAACACAACAAAAGTTAATTATTAACAGCAACAACATTACAATATAATATAACCTAGTGAGGTTACCGGAGGCCCAACCCCTTTCTCTTCCCTCTTTCCCCTCCTCCCTTTTACCTACCGTCAAAGGCAGACAGCAGTCTTGTAAATATTGAGTTACAAGTGTTAATGGGCGATGAAAGTCACTTACCATCAGGTGACCTGTTTGCTCGTTTGAACCCCTAATCTAAAAAAGAAAACAAAAAAAAATGATTTAAAAAGCAGATTATAAACTTCACTTCTTTGTTGACGTTATCTCAAAATCTTATACCCTATGTTTATCATTTATTCATACATGGCTACACTCGAAAAACATAACCGTATATATAACAAACTTTAGCAAAGCCTGTCTGACCTACCTTTTGTTAACAATTACTTCCGTTATTACTCCCAAGAGAAAATCTTGAATTGTTCTGAAGTAAAGCCACTATTAAGAACAACATTCAATATTAATTATAACAGGTAAAAAAACCGTATAATTACCCCGTTGACCTGAGATTGCTCTACTCTACGTAGAGTTCACATGCTAACAATACGAAGATTGCTATTATACGAACTCTATGTGACTCTACGTGTGTCAGTAGAGCGCCTACGGAGACAACCAGTTCTTGTAAATAAAGTATACAATAGTAAATAATTCCACTTTGAACGAACAATTTTTTCAAATTGTGACATTAATTTAAATGTTTCAATTTATGACTCACACCACATACAGTTGACCATTGAGCCTCCTTTTTATGAAGTTAGTTAAAAAGATATATTCATCTGAACTTGCAAATGGAGTCATAGGTCACAAATATATTCAAATACGAGTATACACTTAAAATGAATTTTAAGTCGAGTAAGCTGCCTGCTGGTTTGTCTCCTAACCCAGAAGTTTTTTTTTTTTTTTTTTTTTTTTTTTATGTTAGCCTACCATAGTGACTCCACTTTGCCTGATGGAAAGCAATAGGTGGAGTCAAAGAGTGGTGGTCACCATCCTCATTGCATGTCTAGTCAATGCAGCATGGTGACCCACACTATGGCGGCCTGGTGAGATGCTTTTTCACGCCCCGCTTAAAAGATCCGGGATCATAGTGGGAAGGAAACACGTGCGTTGGTAGAGAATTCCAGGCTTTTACCGATCGGCACAAGAAAGAAGAGCCAAACCGTTTAGTTCGGGTACGTATATTTTCGACGCACAAACGGTGACTCCTCAGGCCAGCACGTGTAGTCCTGTAGAGGAAGGGAGAAGGTGGGACCAATTGGAAGAGCTCATCAGAACACTCCCCGTGATGTAGGCGATAGAGGACTGCCATAGAGGCGACATCTCTTCGCAACTGCAGAGGCTCAAGAGACTGGGTGATCTCAGGACAGTCGATAATGCGGACTGCGCGCCGCTGCAACCGATCGAGAGCGTCAAGCAAATACTGCGCATAGCCGTCCCAGAGATGAGAGCAGTACTCCACGCAGGAGCGAACCTGGGTCTTGTACAAAAGACACAGTTGCTCGGGCGAGAAGAACCGTCTCACCTTGTTCAAAACGCCGAGCTTACGCGAGGCCGCCTTAGTGACACTCTCGATGTAATCGCGCGGATTGAGATCCCGGCAAATATCCATACCCAGAATACTAAGCCTATCCTGCAGTGGCAGTTGAGTGCTCTGAAGAGTAGGAAGGGGAAGGAATGGAGACTTTTTGTTAGAGAACACACACGCTTGTGTTTTCTTGGCGCCGAACTCGACCAGATTCTCACAGCCCCATTGGGAAATGCGGCTCAAGACCCGGTCGAGCTCAGCGACAAGCTCCTGTCGTTTTTCCTCAACGTCTGCCAGCTTGGCAGTAGGATGCCCGAAATATCGCCCGTGCACTGTACTGTCGTCTGCATAACAATGTATATTGCCAAGGGCCAACATGTCATTGATATGCAGAAGAAACAGCGTAGGCGATAGGATGGAGCCCTGAGGTACACCAGCGCTTACCTCGTGGAAGTCTGAGGCCGCGCCGTCGCAGAGAACCCTAATGCGGCGCTTTTCGAGGAAGGCAGCAACCCAGTTGCAGAGTTTAGGTGGCAGACCAAATGCAGGAAGTTTGGAGAGAAGCGAGCGGTGCCACACCCTATCGAAGGCCTTGGCAATGTCGAGGCTGATGGCCAAGGACTCCCCATGCCTATCCATAGCCTCACCCCAAAGGTGTGTGACGTACGCTAGAAGATCACCCGTGGATCGGTTCGGCCGAAAACCATATTGCCGATCATTTAACAAGGAGTGATCCTCTAGGTGGCGGATTAGTTGGGTGTTGATGATCCGCTCGAACACCTTACAGAGTATGGAAGTGACGGCTATAGGTCGGTAATTGGCTGGATCGGAGCGGTCGCCTTTTTTGGGAATGGGTTGAACATTCGCTTCTCTCCAGGCCTCCGGAACAATTCCTGAGGAATAGGACAGGCGATACAAGCGCGTTAGTACGGGAGACAACTCAGGTGCACAGTTCTTAAGAACCACCGCCGGAATACCATCGGGTCCACTGGCTTTCCGGACATCGAGTGACCGAAGCTCCGCACGGACATCCCTCTGCCGGATGCGAATATCCCGCATTGCGGAGTCGCAGGACGCAATGGTGGGCGTGTGCGCGCAACGGTCATCGATTCGGGAGTTAGCCGCAAAGAGGTCAGCTAGTAGATTCGCTTTCTCTTGCGGCTCGTGGGCCAGTGATCCGTCAGGGTAGTTCAACGGCGGCAGCGAAGGTTGGCAATAGTTGGACTGCACGGCTTTGGCCAATCGCCAAAACTTACGGCTACCCGTAGGGTACGCGACGAGTTCTTGACCAAACCGTGCAATGCGCTGGGCATCTGCTCTGATGTAAGCCCTCTTGCATTCCCTAGTGGCTCTGTTTAGTGCTGCTTTTAGGCGATCAATGTCTGGGTCACAATGTGCGCGGGCCCTGATCCATGCGCGGTAGGCCGACTGCTTTTGAGCAACGGCCCGGATGCACTCGCGATTGAACCAGGGACGGGTCTTCGTGCTGGCGACTTCACTGTAGGGGATATAATACTCCATACCGACAGTGATTTCGTCAGTCACGGCAGACACACTTTGCGACAGATCCCTATCTTTAAAGCAGCGTTGAGCCCACGGGATGGATGCAAAATATTCCCGCATTCCATCCCAGTCTGCTGACGAGTAGTGCCATAACCGCCGCCTTGTTACCACAGGTCGTGGAGGCGTAACTAGAGGCACTGAGGTCGACACCAGGCAGTGGTCGGAGGATCCCAGAGGAGCGAGAACCGATACGCTGTACTGCGCTGGGTGATTCGTCAGCAGTAGGTCCAGCAAAGAGGGCGCTTGACCCGTTATGTCTGGTATCCTGGTGGGCTGGAGTACCAGTTGGGTAAGGTCATGCGTGAGAGCAAATGCGTGGGCAGTTCGACCAGCGTGGTCAGTTTTGGAAGATCCCAGCCAGGACTCATGGTGGGCGTTAAAATCTCCCAAAAACACCAGTTCGGCGGTCGGAAACTGCTCCTGCGCTTTATCCGCTGCTTGACTCAGGTGGTCAAAGAGTCGAGTTGTCTCGGAGTCTCCGGAATGGGAGCGATAGAGGCACACGTAAATCCGGCTCGTAGAGCCAAAATCCACGTGGAGCCAAAGGATGGAGAAGGATGTGTCTTCTAGGCAGTGCAGACGGCGACAACAAACATCCGCCCTGATGAAAAGGCACACTCCAGCCCTTGCGAGGAAGCACTCCTCAAGCACGTAGCCGGGATAGTGGAGATATGCCGTGTCGGCAGGGCGGCGTATTTGTGTCTCCGTGAGAAAGAGCATGGCCGGCCGAGCCGTCTCGAGGTGTTGGTGTACGGCGCTGAGGTTTGCATGGAGTCCACGTATGTTAGTGAACTCCACCTCAAAAAGCGGGTTGGTGGGAGAGGAGGATGCCGCTGTAGGACCACTTTTCTTTTTTTGTGCTGCCATGATAGAAGAGGAAGGGGGCGTAAAAGGCATGACAGTCATCGTGGCAATGTAAACTGAGACTAAAAATGCTGTGTCATCATGTATCGGTGAAGCATGACGGTGACCGAACCGCCGGACGGAAGGGCCCCCGTACCCTCCCGGAAGTGGTCGCCGGGTCCCACCATCCGGTCACCAACCGGCACGACGAGCCACTCCGTGGATTATGCGCGACCTGACGGAGCAGCCTCCCAGGGTGGTTAGCCGTGGTTGGGCCCCTCTCTATGCCGCGGGCGGCCAGCGGCACCACCGTTTCTACGGGTCTCCCTGGCCGACGGTTCGATCCACGCCACCCTCACAATGACTCTACAGCACTCCACTGCTCACACACATACCACGATAACTGTCACCCCTGCATCGATGGGCCTCCGGTCTCTCACTCACCAGCGAAAGGCGACACCACGAATGTTGTCACTTTAGGCTGGTATTCTGTGAGAGGGTAGTACTGCCCCGGTCGAGCCGGCCCATTCCTGCTGAATAAATCAGCGTGGCTCTACTACCTGTTACAAAAATAGTCTATACAGACTATTTTATTTATTATTATAATTATAAGAAAACCATGTTTAAGAAAAGGATAGAGTGTTCTGATATTTAAAGGACATAAGAGTAATTAATTTGTATATTGATTCTGATTGGTTGTCACAAATCAGGCTAAACTAAGATATTTGGAGACGGAGTTTAATAATATAGAGGGTGAAGCCAGTCGACCTTAGGCTGTTAAGTTTGATTTTAAGTCAGTCTTGAAATAGAATTACTAAGTCAGACTTCAAACGTGTCGCGGTTGGTGGTCATCCTAATCTCAAGAGGGAACGCATTCCAAAATAAAATGGATTGGACAACAAATGAAGAATGAACAAGATAAGAAGTGTGAGTGGGGCATAGGAGTAACAAATTATTTGTGGAGCGGAGATCTCTGTCCTGGTTAGAACCCAGAAGACTAAGCTATGAGGCAAGATAAGTGGGGGCTGAGAGGATATGAAGAAGAGAAAAAAAAAGTTAAGGCATGTAGGCTACGACGCTGACGTATAGGTAACCACGACAGTTGGGTAAGATAAGTAGACATATGGTCATACTTACGGAGATTGAAAATGAACCGAATGCAATTATTGAGAAGTCAGTCAAGTTTATTGAGCAAATCTGTATTACGGACGAGGTAACATACATCTTCATAATCAATGATTTCAAAGATTTGTGCCTGTACAAGCATCAGTAAACCTGTACTTTGATTTTTTTTGTTCAATTCTGTAAAATATGTAATCATATGTTTTTTTTTTTAATGTCATCATTTAAAGGCTTTCAGTGTGTGTGACCTATTAATAAAATACTGTGACTTAGTTTTTCATGTATTTTTTATTAGGTACCTTCAAATAGAATACATTGGCCCTAACCTAAATATATTTAAAAATATTAAAATATTTAATTGTTTATATGTGTGTTCACCTGCATTTAAAGAATGTGTTAAGGCTACAAATTAATCATTGTGAGTGTCTAGTTTTGTTTTTTTAATTACTAGTACCCTCAACAGTGTATTAAACTCCTACTATATTAAATATATTTTTAATACTACTTACTACTGTAGATATATTGGCATTTTGAATTAGCTCTGCGATTTCTAGAACTACAATTATACGTATACATAAAGAAGTAAAAGCTAATACGTGCGTATATATTTTTGTATAAACTCTACAAATATTTTCCATTCCATTCACGATCACAATATTTTCTGTTCAAAACTTAAATGGAAACTAAAATTTAAAAAAACTTGCAGTCTTTTTAACCTGCGTAATTGGTCGGAACTTCAAACCTTCATCTCAATCTAATGTTAAGTTTTATCATAAACTTAGGCAGCCACCCGCATCGGGCAGCGAAAGTGGGTGAAAGCACATCATGCTTGTCTTACAGTTAAATAACACCGGACCTTGTGCTCTGGGTGTATTGTGATTACAGCTTCATGGGAATATTTAAAAATAATAATATCTGAAGATATTTTACACATGGTCATCTAATACACAACTAAGCAGAGCTTGTACTATGGTTACTAGACTAAATATATACATATCGACAGAACACAGACAGACAGAATATTTACATATCATAAATTACACCTAAACCAAGAACAAATAATGTTGCTCATCTCACAATTATTTACCATGTATACGTATACCATGACGATATTATATTTGATGCATCTGAAGAATCGATTTTCACTTACAATATAATCTTTCTTTCCACTGAACTTGATTGCTGTACCCAATCTACGATATCAATTCAACAACACATATTTGAACTCAGGACCTATGGAAAGCAGACTTTCAACTGCTGAACCATTAAGGTCATTACATCCATTTACTGCATATCTCGCGTGCCAGTCATTGAGAGAAATTGGCTCGTGTTGTGGTCATAGAACACTTGTGGTAGATTAGTGGTCATTTAAACTAACATTGCTAGTATTTAAATCGTAAAGTTTCGTTTTTCAAATACTAAAGCTGAGGGATTAGGAATTTTTATTTGTTTTGGTAGATAAATATTAATTGTATTATAAGTAATAAATGTACAGTTTGTTTTCATTGGTTTATACCTTAGTCTTATGATATAAAGTTAAACAAACGAGCAGGCGGGTCACCTGATGGTAAGTGACTACCGCCGCCCATGGACACGTGCAACTCAAGAGTCACAAGTGCGTTGCCGGCCTTTTAGGTATATATATATATATATATTATAAGTCCGAACAATTCCTTGGAACACTCCCTATGATACAAGCAATAGAGGATGCAGAGTGAAGCTACATCTGTACGCAACGCCAAGGTGTCAAGTCGATCAGAAATATCTTGGCAGTCGATGATGCAAGTCGCTCTCCGTTGAATGCGGTCAAGAGGGAGAACTTGGTACTGGGGTGCACCTGCATAGAGATGAGAACAGTATTCCATGTGCGGCCGAACCTGTGGCTTATAAAGTTGCAGGCTGTGGGCCGGAGTCAAATACTGTCTCGATCTGTTTAGCACACCAAGCTTCTTCGAGGCTAATATGGCCTTACTTATCCTCCTAAGTGACCGCGAAACAGGACTTCGCTTGATATATCGACGCCAAGGATTCCGATACTGGCTGATGCAGTTACGGAAGTGCTCTCAAATTGAGGTATTACGACCAATGGCATCTTTTTAGCGGTGAACGCGCAAACCTGTGTCTTCGTGTGGTTAAACTGGACTAGGTTAAGTTGATCCCAATCTGAAACTTTTGATAAAGAAGTTTCGATTTCAGACACAAGTTTGGATCGGCTTTCGATGACGTTTACCCGAGAAAAAAAGGGCATCACTCTTGCTATCGTCTGCATAGCAATGGATGCTGCTAATCTGCAGCATGTCATTGATATGCAGAAGAAACAGCATGGGTGATAGCACACAGCCTTGTGGTACACCAGAATTAACAGACTTGGAGTCGGAGCATGCACCGTCAACAACGACCTTGATGCTTCTGTCTGTAAGAAAACTGGTGAGCCAATTGCACAGTTTCTCGGGAAGTCCATAGGAAGGAAGCTTAGCAAGGAGCGCTTTCCAAACTAACGGCCAACGCTTCCCCCTTGGTCTCGATCGCCTGTGCCTGAACAAGGAGGTGATGGCTATGGTTCTGTAGTTGGACGGATCCGAGTGATCTCCTTTTTTAGGGATTGGACAAAAGATCGGCTTTTTTTTAGCGTCGTGGGCCAACAATTATCTCCTATGTGCAGAGGTGGAAGGGATGGCTTACAATAGTTCCCCTTTACAGCTTTGGCAAGAGACCAGAATGCACGAGTTCCGGGAAGGTGACTCACTAGTCTCTCGAAAATTCTGCCGATGTGAGCCGACTTCGGTCCAGCAATTACTCTTTTGAGGGACCTGGAGGCAAAGTTATTTTTTTTCTTTTTTTCTTTTGTTTATAAGACAACTCCCGCACTAGGATTAATTCCTGTGTCGCGGAGGACTTTACAAACATTCAAATAACGGACACAGAAAACCCAGACTCAGAACAACTGTGGATGGATGGTGAATGTGGACAATTTGTGGATTACACAGAGTGTTGTCCCGTGTTTGAATCGAACCCACGACCTTCAGTAGTCTGGACTAAGAACCGCTAAACCAACAGAGCAGTAAAATTTTAAAATGCATAAAAGTTACATTTTACAGACGTCCGGCATACAGACGTACATATATATGTATGTCTGTAGATAAATAAGTGGCATATAGTGATTATTCACATCAAAATAATATCATTAAATAATATATTTTGCCTGTAGTTAATGTTTAACATCTTGTTATATTCTAAGTACACTGTATAACCATTACAGTGTAACAATTCTGACTGTAATGCTAATGCCTAAGTTATTGTTTTAAGTTAAAGCTCATCAACTTTAGTTTAACCTTATCAAATTAATATTATAAAAACAGACCGTGTGAAAAGACTTCACTTAAAAAAACGCTATTAAAATACGACATGGCATTGTTCTGAATGGCGACGATAGGTCATCAACATGGGAAGTGCGGAATTGTTTTGACTGCAAACGTTTAAATCGCGGGGTCAATATTAACAATATTTTAAATTGAGTCATATGTCAAATATGTTTCCTTAAAGCATATTACACAATAAAGAAAAGTTACAGGTTTGTTAATCAAGTAAAAAATAATAACTTTTAATTGTTAACTTTGAGACCAGAGTTGGGCCTTGGGAAAACTCACTAATTTCGTAGAAATGCAGCGCAAGAGTTGCTTGACTCTTGAGTTGAAGGTGTTCATGGACGGCGGTTGTCACTTACCATCAGGTGTCCCGTCTGTATATGTGTCCCACAAAAAAAAAAAAAAACATCTTGATGTCACATTATTACATTATTAATATTTCTTAATTATATCCCCATCAAATAAATAATTGATTGATTGACAAACCTTATTTTAGCTTTCCGCCATCTTATCCGCTTCTACCTTGCAGTAGGGGGACGCCCATCGATCGAAACGATTACATGACATTACGAACTTGTAGAAAGTTTTTGTTCCCCGTCATTTCACACGGAACTCTTCAAATGTTATTGTGTGTGTAACAGATGAAATTTTTAGATATTAGCCGAATTACGTCAATTCGACGTGTATCAGTCACGATGCATTTTAGATGCTTTTCTGATTAGTGCGTTTCAGATTTAACTTTCAAATATTTTGCAGAATTCGTTTGGATTCATCACTAATAAGAAATCACGCATAAATTAAAGTTGTAATGACGTGGTAACTGAAAACAACAAGGTGACGTAAAATCTACAACGAAAACAGCAAATAAGCTATAAATCAATAATTAAAAATAATCGTATTATTGGACTTAGTTTGTTTAAATATTTGCTTGGTTTGGTCTCCGACACAGCTCCTTGTAGCTTCTATACTCTGTGTGGTGACACCGCTCGCACTGCCTTGGTTAAGGCTCTACATAAAATCAATCATGACAATATTTACTAATATTTTGGGAATAATATCCAATACCAAATACATAGCGATTACTTGAATGGTGACAGTCTACATAAGCTGTCCTGATTCAGCTCACCCCTGTAAATATATTCATATTTTAATTTGCAAGAGATTTTATTTCGAGAAAGACCAAAATATTATAAATCTCAAATATTATCTTCAAATATATGGAGAAGATTTTTTTTTTTTGGCGGAAACCTGCGGTCGGTATAAGTCCGAACAGTTCCTCTGAACACTTTCCATGATACAAGGTTTTTAGTAGAAGAGACTATATGCCTTAAATATAGATAGATATAAAGTCATATTTAAGATTTTATTAAATTATTAAAAATGCAATTAAATTGAGATATTATGAAGTAATGGAATATTCAAAACCACTAACTACTACCACTAAATAGTAAGGAACTTTTTTATTATACAAAATATTTATAACTCAACTTCAATACGCAACGCTTGTTCTAAATTTAAATAAGCAAGTGTTAAAAATATCTACGTCATATGTCACCTCTAATTATTAATATGATTCAAATAACACTTCACATGTCGAAATTTATAAGCTTTTTATGCCCCAAACATGAATACACTTTAAAAAAAATAACCCCTCTTCTAGCGCAGTCGTCTGAATGCTAACAGCTTGTTCTCATTCATACCTATAAATGATATAACAATTTGCTAAATTACTAATTCTTCAAATTTATACAAATATATGGGTTTACTTACTAAAAGAAAATCTCCTAAATTCAATCATTTTCACATTGCAAAAACTATTGTATTACAATTTACGTGTAAACTTTTAATATGGTTTGCTATTCACGCGTGTTTAAACGCAGTCTGCTATTTGCTGTGAAAAATGCTTCAGTTTATGTATGTAAGGAGTGTTATCATTTCAAATATGCTTTTTTAATATAAGAATAGCAGATACGTTTTCTATCAGATTCTTCAGAACTAGAATACTCGTAATATGACCCACGTTACTAGTATTCTCGTTTTACTTGTTATCAGTCCTTCATCATCATCAGCAGCCTATCACCATCATCACCATCACATAATCACCATTCACTGCTAGACAAGGGCTTTCTCAGTAATATGTGCACATTTTAAAGTTGGATAAACCTACATGGCAATTTTCAGGTACTAAGATAGAAACAGGTCAAGGGTACATGAAAGGCATTCCTTTCATACCTGCAAAAAAATAAAAAAAAACCGAATCTTAAGGAATCCGTACTATTGCACTCATATATAGCATTAACGGGTGTTAGATTAAACCCTAGTATCATGTAAACTACGCATATATATCTCAAAGAGCACGTCCGCCTGTTTCTGTGTTACCAGGTAAATTGCTTGCCTTTCCACTTCGATTGGTTCGAGAGGTTCTTACAATGTGTCGACCATATCTTCTAGTGGTACTCTTTATGGATCCTCATAAAATATGAATGTAACAAAGATAATCAATGTTAAAGCTTTAATATTTTTATCTTTATTTTAATAAATGTATACCTATAAATTGCATTTTTAAATATACCATATACATATCTATATAAAATAGTAACCTCCCGATAATGCGTGCTGTGTCAAGGAGAATTGCCTTCTGTATTAGTAACTTGATTCAGCTAGCTACCGAGAGCATCTTAAGGTGTTGATCGAGGCTCTTGGCTATTATTCCGTGAGCGGATATGACTATCGGATGGTGGCGAAATCGATATTCAACATTTCGACAATCTCGTGCGACCAATCCAAATATTTTATTTCTTTTTCTCACGAGATTATCGTCATCAGAACACTGATGTCGATAATCATTGTGCGGCGCTTTAAGCGGTCTCTCGTCACTATATCAGGCTAAGTGGCAACAAGAGTCCTGTCGGTAATGATAGATCCATCCCAATATAATGTGTCTAGACCATTTTCGAGAACTGAGTTAGACATACCTGTAATATGGCACCTCTAAATTCACAAGACTTAGGGCAAGTTGTTTATGTACTATCCTTACCACTTGGTTGTCTCTGTGCAAATACTCATCGTTTATAAAACGAGAAGAACCAGAAATAATATATTAGAAAGATTTAAAAGGACAGGGGATGCCCTACATATGGACCTTACCGTCTTTGAGAATAAATTGCCGATAGTTATTCATCAAAACAACTTCGTCCATAATTGCAAAGACAAACCTTCAGTTCACCATGTGATATATCTCGCGATTGTGTAGGGCCTTAAGTTTCAAAGGCCACGACCTCCAAACTTGCGCGTTATATACAACCGCATTACCGATGAACGGGGATGGTGCAGTCGAAATGCAATCAGCGGTGTACGGGATCTTCTATCAGGGTATCTCGTTCAGTCTGACTCTATCCGAGTATACCAAAGGAATACGTGAGAGCCAGCAAGACCCAACCATTGCAGACTCGCATCTTGTTACCGCCTGACTAAAGACTTTTAAGTACTTTTTAGACGGCCAAAGAAAACGTCCCTCAATGTCTGTTTTGCACTACACTCAGGTATTCCCAATGCCTGTGATATACCCATATACTTGTTAGTTTTAGTAGCAGAAAGAGTTCTAAGTTAAGCAGAATCTGTAAGTTCAAATCCTTCAGATTCTACTACTATGCCTTTCTTTACACGCAAAGCAGTCAGCACACTTGTCTACACCAAATTCAATCTTGATAGATTTACTTCAGTCTTCAGTCACTTTAGTAACACTTTCAATTGCAATTTACTGGAGGCAATTAGATTATTATTATTATTATTAATTAGTTATGGACTCTCTATGTAATGCTAAAGTGTAATAGTCAATATATATGCAATCACGTAAAAACACGGTTGAAACAGAGGTCAATAGGACGATAGTTTCAACCGCGTTTTACGTCACTGTAACGCTCATAAGAGTGGCAGCATGATGTTAAAGGTATCATATACCAAGTTAAATGATGTAAATCGCTACATGCATATATGTATATGCAATGATAAAAATAAAAAAGATAAACTATACTAGAAAATTAAATAATTGAGTTAATATTTCGGAAGAGAGGAACTATATTTTTACTGTACTCTTTGAACATATGATTTTGATCTGTTCGATTATGAAGTTCACTATTGGTTCCGTTTAAGGTCCTTAGTTGCTGCATGTAAAAAAGGGGCAACCTTACGGTAAAATATCTAAAACTTTAGTAAGAATAATATCATGGATTATATCGATCTTCTAAAACGCACATTCTTTGAAGTACTCACACAAAGCACTTTTATCCGGAAGATTTATGTTAAAATGTGATCGTATACCAAATAAGTCACTTTATATTCCAAAGGCAACTGAAATGGCACCTAGTTTGGGCACTGAATGCTTAAAGAATATCAATCACGTATTTTTTCTTGCTACGTATGTACTTATTTCATTGAGTTTTGTGTGTTGAAATACGGTTGTATGGAACAGTTTTGAAGGACATAGAGCTTTTTAAAGAAAGCATCACACGCGTCAGGAATCGGAGAAGTTTTAAACAAAAGCAGATGGTGCTCGCGATATTGCTGGCGTTAAAATTTAGAACATTACGTCTCCGAACACTGTGATAATCTAATTCTGTCCAAAAAATTCGTACAAATCCATATTGGCGTTTCTATTATTACTTTTCTTTTTTCTTATTACTTCAAATATTTGTAATGTTGGTAAAATTACTCAAAAAATTGGGAAAACCTAGTATCTGCACAATTAACACCTTACTGGTATTTAGGACTAGATATTAGAGACTATATAGCGTTGTGTACCTAATAATGTCTTACAGTATCGTCATTATTATCTAAAGAATATTTTACTAATCGTTCTTTTTAAATCTACTATCTCTTTGGAAAGATTCTAAAGTCGTTGCCATTAATTATCCACTTATCCTATAGTCGCCATAGTTTTTAAGTAAACGAATGAGAGTGAGTGTGTGAGGGTATCATTATTAATATAATGCATATATGTTATACGATAAAAAGACGTAATTGAAAGTAATAGCCATGCCTCAATATCAAATCATATTCAATAATTTTAATTTTAATAAGTTTTCAAAATGTACAAACGGCTACGATATCACTTATCATGTACAAAAAAATATTCATTTAAATTGAGAACCTCTTTTGGGGACAGATAAATTGGTTAAAAAATCTGGATCTGGAACTTTTTGGAGAAAATAAGGTATCTTGTCTATGACTATATATTATTTTCATGTGATCTCCATGCTTATCACCATTTTAAGTCACAATCCAACGACAGCGGTCGCAATAAAATATCCAAGATAGACTAGAAACGTGACATTCTTGTTATGTTCACGGCAAGAGAACTGCCACCTTAGTCTATATACAGCACGCAGTTTCTATTACAACAAGGCCATTGCCGAGTACAGGCAGGGTAAAAAGTGTTAGTTAATATTTATCATTTAAATATATTTAATACTTAGATCACACTACACTAGATGTATAATTATACGACCAATTAAAAAAAAGGAGGGTCATGTTTAAGTATGTGAGTTGCTTTATTGCAATAAATATATTATAATAGCAATATTTTTTGGATTCCTTATATAACAAATTCTCTAAAGTTTTAAATTATTAATCTGTAATTTTTAATATGAATTTTAATGGTTTAAATTGATAATTCGTGCCATAGGTACTACTTGTATGAGATAGAAAACTAATTATTTAAAATGGTGTAAAACATACATATATGTTATGTGTTTTAAAATGGTGTAAAACATATATATAGTAAAGGTAAAAAAGGACCTGCTCACACAATTGGCAGAATGAAATTGTCCTCAACTTCAACATCTTTTGCATTTGTAGACATATATATGTTTATGTCTTTAAGTACTTTAAAATAGTTGTTATGACTATAATCTTAGTTTTTATCTTTTAATGTTTAAATGCACCTACTTCCTGTTAACACTGAAGCACCCGATGGTTGACTGGCTTAGGCATTAAGTGCTCCGCCGAAGATGAAGTGCATAAATAAACTCCTATAACCCCGAACCTTAGGTGTCATAGGAGCCATTTTTTGTCAACCATAATTTATACCCACTTACGTAAAAACATATGTATAACTGTATATAGATATGCTGTCAGATATATAACAATTTGATCCTTTACTAACGGGAAATGGGGTAAATTGGGGTGTTATTACTTCATTTCTCGTTGAAGTAAAAATACGCAATTCACACGTCAAAAATATGTAATAATATAATTAGAACGCGTAATTAGATTGTAATTTTTGAAATTAAGAACTTGTTCTATACGCACTCTTTGTATTAGATACAAACTATTGTTTAAAATGGTGTACAAAAAGTAACTAAAGACTATAAACTATTAAACATTTGGAAGTTATCTGTCGTTGACTGTACCTCACATAGGTCCGGTTGACAGCTCTCCTATAATGATCATTTCCCCTATGTTGGGATATCCGCTAGATGTGAAATCTAGCCTTATATGTGGAAGTTATTAGGTAACTTTTTAATAGAAAATGTTGGAAGTCGGTAATTTGTTATAATGTTCCAATGTGAGTCGAAGAAAAATATTTCTACTTATTTGAGAGATTTTCACTTTTTGTTATGAAATGTGGTTTTATACGCCTCTGCCTTACCTATCTGGCTACAGGTGTAAGTTTATGTATGTATGATATGAAATCAATTAAAATAATATATAAAGTTGAGAAGATGTTACACAAAATGCCTTATTCAAGTCATTAACTGCACGAGGAATTTAAGTGGTCACCCCGCCAATGTAGTAGTGTTATATATTCGATCCCCGCACGGGACAACACTTTGTGTAATCCTCAAATTGTTGTTCTAAGTCTGGGTGTTCTTTGTGTTCGATGTTTCAATGTTTGTAAAGTCCCCACGACACAGGAATTAATCCTAGTGCGGGAGTTGCTATAAAAAAATAAAAATAAAATAATAGTAATGTGTCGGATTTTATAAACAAATATATATGTGTTGGTGCGCCTGTATTTGTATGTGGTTTTCGGTGGAGTACAAGAGAGCGACCCCATTTCTTCCCGTGGATCTAGGCGACTACGGGATACGCCACAATTATGGCGGTAAGGTCCATCTTGGAGAATTGGCTATAGAGGAAACACGGAAGCCTCTCCTACCGGCTAACGCAGGTACTGACCGTCCACGGCTGCTTCGGGAAGTACCTGTGCGGGCCACTGCGGGGGCTGCTAAGAGGATACCACACCCTACACTCTGACGGAGTGCCCTGCGTCTGCGTGGCAGCTATCGGTGTGGGTAGCCTCTCGCTTGAGACCATGGTTCTGTCCATGGTGCATAGCGAGATTTTTTAAAAAATACTACATAAAACTATTAAGATTTGGGTCACCTATTGCTGAGCTGATGGTGAAAGGTACAGCTCCTTAACGGTTACAAGATAGGGATAGTTCTTTCTTTAATAATTCTTAATTTTTTTTTCTTATAATATAGGGAGACTGCCATCCATGGACACCTGCAACTCAAGAGTCGTAAGTGCGTCCCGTCTGCCCGTCTTTGAGGCTAATGGGGGGAACTGTTATGCGGAGAGGGCATGAGTAGATTTGAAAGAGTAGAGGGGGGATGAGGAGATGGGAAAGAGAAGCGTTGGAATGAAGGGTGGAGAAAGAGAATGGTAGTTGGGCCTCCGGAAACCTCAGTAATTGGAGTCTGCTAGCCCATTCGTACCATAGCATGGCTCTTTTTTAACTTTAAAAAAAATACTATATTCTTTAAAAATGAATCTCTGTTCCTGAAACAAAAAAAAAAATAACTTACTCGCTTGAAACGTAGTTCAGAAGCAATACATACATATTTAAATTCCTATTAAGTCCCATATACACGCGCCTAGATCACGCAGTCTAGTACTTTATGGCATACTTTATATAGCTATTGAACTTGTGATGGGACATTGAAAGTCGGTGACGTTACTTACATCGATATTTTAATTTCAATAGTTTGATGTACAATTAAATGTTATATTTGGGTTTAAGTAGGTCCCGTAACTATAGCTATTACTGGGATAGTTTTTTTAGTTATTACCATATAGATACTTAATATTAACGCAAAATTAATACTTTGTAGAGTAATTACAACTAAATATATACTGGTGCCAAGATGATCAGTCTGCTGTATTTTTGAAAAGCAAATATAGCTTTGTCCATTAACTTAACCGTTAAACGATGTCTTTTTAAACTCAAAATTTCTAAACCTTACACGTGAAAGTATTACGTTAAATTATGGTCGATTGTACATTTCGCTAAATCATTATTTTTGAATTGAAATAAAATTCTTTACATAAAAATAATTTTCTCCAATGCAACAGTTGATGGATTTGAGAAGAAGACTGTTTTACATAAAACATGTTATGTATTTGTAAACAAATCTTCTGGCGATATAAAGAATAGAAGGACAGCGTACTGAAAAGTAAAATAGTAGGTTCAGATCATCATTGAATTTGAGTAGCAGCCAAACCCCATCTATTGTTATTGTATAGCATGACAATTTAATTCATAAAAATAAAAAAATAATGTTCTATTGTATAGCATTATCATTTAATTCATAATGGTAATAAACTAGGTAATCTTTAAGTTAGAGATTTAGAAACCGTGTATTGTATTGACCAAAATATCGATATACGCTTCACACTACAACTCTACGCATCGTTAACCCAATTCACACATCGCATCGATAAATGTCAGGCGTCACTCTTGATATCGAGAGATTCCGATGCATGTTGTACATACATTCTATAAAAAATACTACTATATGTATGTAGGTAAATTGAATTCGTGACTTTAACGTTTTGTAGAAAGCATTTTAGTTGTTCTGAATCGAAATGTTTAGCCATATATTTTGCAATTTACATTTTATAATTTTGATTATGGTCATCAGGGGTCAGGGGAGAAGAAATATATGAGGGGGAGTTGGGCCCCCGGAAACCTCAATAATTTCGGAGAAATGCAATACAAAGTGATGTTATGAAGAAAGGCCGGTCAGATGTAGCCGAAACTGACAAGCTTGATGAAAGGATAGAAGAAAGTAGCGGTCTGTGGTCTCTGCCTACCACAATGGGAGATAGACGTGAGTTTATGGAACAAACTATTTTTCAGTTCTCATTCAATTATGCTCATATATATCCTCGTTTTAAATTATTTAAAAATTATTAAATACTTACCGTTCGATCGCAATTTCACATGCATTGACGGTCACTACTTCGCTCTTAAGGGTCATAGCGTGACTTTATATAGTCTATATTATTTGAACACAAAAAGCAACAATCTGTACTCCCAGAAAAAAACTTTTTTTCTGGGAGTAAGTCAAGTATTGTTAGTGTTGTTCCATAACAACACTAACAATACTAACAAATAATTCCTGTGTCGCAGGGGGCTTTGTAGATATTCAATAAGCGGACACAAAGAACACCCAGACTCGGGACAATTATTAGCAGATCACACAATTTTTTATTCCGTGTGGGAATCGGACCCACGACTTCCGGTAACCTAACCATTAGACATACAGGCCCGTAGATTTGACTTCGAGAAATTAACCTTTAAGAAAAGCCTAGTGCCTTAAACCGGGCACCGGAAAAGTGCCGAGTATTTAGTACACGTAAGGTTCGAAACGTAAGGTAGAGCGACAATTTAGGTGATATTAGAAAAGAAATTGTTTATACTCATGGTTTGGGAGTGTAAGCAATTATTTGAAGATATTTCGGGCGCGTACCTGTATCTCGAAATGGCTGTTCCCGTAAAGTTCCTATCTACCTAAAAAGATAATCTCTCGAATTTATCCTCCATAACAACTGTTTAATTCACTAACTAGTTTATAAAAGAAAGTAAAATTTAGTAACTTAGTAATTGGGAAAGAGCTGCAGAGCTGCTCTATTATTACTTATAGAGAACCAGGTCGTATCATAAATGAAAATGATGACTCACGTTCACACTATTCACAATTGGTAGTCAATTTTTTACACTGCAATGTTGGCAAACAAGTTTAAGCTTTTATTTACTTTAAGTATTGCATATTATAAAAAGATAAAAAAGTTAAAAAGATTTGGAATGTGTAGTTTTCGGCTTAATAAAAGCTGATATAACATAATGATGCCTTTTTATTTAGTATCAATAAATATTTATTTATAAGCATTACCATCAACTATACACTCCGAAGGCAATATACCGTTTCATGTTAAACCAATCGTTACTCTTCAACAAATACTTTATCTATTACAAAACAGAATTATTATAATATGACTAATAGTTTCAGAGTTACACGCTTCCAAACAAAAACCAAAAAACTTATCCGCTCTATTAATACAAATAGCTTTATGCAAAGATAAGATGATCACTGCCAAGATTATAAGGTAATCAAATAGGCACAGTAAATTTGTACTTGAATTAATGCCGACTGTCCAGGCAAAACTTTCAGATGTGTCGGAAAGAAACCGACTAAAACCATACTGTGTACCATACGAAGACATAAGTTATAGTAGGAGGAATACACATATAATAGGAAGAATACGGGAGCAGCTTTCACTAGGCAGTAACAGATATGATGATTGTTAACCATCACCGGGGTACCGATTTTTACTGATTTATAGATCACCGTTTCACTCGAAGCTGTACATCTTCTTCAAATCCATATTAACAGACAGTCAATTATGTATTTAGAATATTTCACGACTGCGTTATTACCTTCTTAACTTTTTATTCACTGCTTTCTCAAAATATTATACTCTGTGTTACTCTTTCCCACTATTAAGAAGTCAAATGATACCATATTAAAGCTCTGGTTCCCGAGAGGGAGCGTGGGTCACCCCACACCTGACAACATGAGGAAAAAATGTTCTTTTGCCGCGAAAGAATGTCGTGTTCCCGCGGCCCTCGGCAGCAGGTGCGAGGACGGAACACCGTGGTGGTTTTTGCCGGTCAAGTCCGGCACACCCCTCCGCTAATGCCCCCGGCGGAGGATAGTCCATAAGGATTTCCCTACGTACAAAAAATAAATGATAACATACTTGTCGAAATCCATCAAGCAGTTTAGATTACTGGGTATTTTAAATAAAAATGCATATATATACATACTTACATACACTAGAGAATAATAACCCTCCTTCTTGCGCAACCAGGTTAAAACCGTTTGCAGTTTACGATGAACCTTAAAACGCCCTCTAACGATTTGTTAGAAAACTACTGACAAGAAGTTTGTTTAGAAGTGAGTGAACGTGATTATATTACAAAGTAATAGATGGCATTCAAAGCAAGTAGCATCAGAGAGATGAAAAGCTTGATTTGCTTCGTATTTCTGTTTGTGGTTCTTTTTTTATTATTAAGATAGTGTGACATTAAAAGTGTCACATTAGACACTTGGCCTACAATAATACAGATAATTTTTCGGGTAGTACAGATATACTGATAATATAATGCAGATAATATAATAATATTCTTTAAATATGAATATTTCATATTGACACTCATGCTTTTCGGGTGCTCAAGCTCATCATAAGAATTAGAATTTCAAGTATCTCTATAAGAATGACTTGTTTCATAGATAGTATTTGCTACAGACTAGAAAACTGTATGAGACAAACATATATGAATTATGGTCATCTAGTGCGCACTCTGAAAACTAAAGAAATAGTACTGCTTTATACTAAATTGCGCCATCTATGTTAGGGAATTTGACATCGGACAATGTAGGTGCAAGTTAATCAAAAGTTTTATTTATACTTTTTGTAACTAGATGGCGCAATAATCTTAAACTGCAATTAACAATTAATTGCAAAGTCAAATTTTACAGGTAGTAACTTGTACAGCTAGATTAATTATTGATCTACCTGTACAAGTAGTTTGAATTACTCTGTATCAGACAGTTTAATTTATTGTGCGGTTTGTTTTATTATTCTATTGATAGCAATAGGATAACCCTTAACATTCCAAAAACATAATCCTTCTTGTTATACACATACTCACATACGCTCACTCTTTATTGCGGTCCAGTGAAGGCAGAGGTTTTAGAACGCCATTTCAATAATAGGAATTATTTTTGTGTTGCTGGAGACTATCAGACTTTGTGTACATGTTTTTTTCTTCAATATATATTGGCCTGTTGATTTAGTGGTTACTGATCCTGATTTTTTAGCCAGAGGTCGATGATTCAATTCTCTCTCAGTTGTCTTAATTCTGGGTGTTATTTGTTTCCGTTCTTAAGTAATCAATGACACAGGAATTATTATAATATAGGAGTTGTCTTTTCCAAAAAAGAAAACCCTAAGGCCGGTCCATGGGCGGCGGTAGTCACTTAAGATCAGGTGACCTATCTACTCGTTTGTATCCCATAAAATAGAGAGAACAAAAGATCTGATCAGTACATTTCTTTCTGGCTTAACCGCACCGACTCGCCATTTGAAAGATTATGCACCCTTATATATTCCTTCACAGAGTCACTTTTACATTTGCTCCTGAAATCACATTTTGCACTAAAGACGAATGTTATTTTTGGAGCGTTCACGAGGAGAGTGAATCTCGGTGTCTCATGCATAGGCGTTTACCATCTTTATCCTAAACTTCATCATTAGACGATATGAAAAACAAACGAGTTTTCTATTTTATAATGAAAAAACTTAGGTAATTAGCTACTTCGTGACGTGCCACGAGCTAATATACTAGTATGTACTTATTTTCTACACGTAAATAGTCTAAGAGCGGACACAATAAATCATTTTGTAATAATAATTTATCAGTGAAAGTGTAAAATGAAACTAAAGTGAGAGTGATTTATTCTTTAAAATACTTTGCAGTATTCTGCAATATAGTAGTTTTTATATAAGTTTTATTACTTTCCACTTTATTTAAGTAACTTTAATTGTAGAACTTCGGCACTGAGTAGCGGTTTAAGTAGTTGCATTCTTTAACTAAATTTAGACTCCTGAATTAGCAATGTTCATATCCTGTAGTATAGTTTTATCTTCAAGCAAGTTTTACAAACCAAAATCGTTTATTTCAACTGAACAAATCATAGGTATTTTTGAATTGTCAAGAGAGGAAGTCGGTCAGGCTAAGTCAATCGTGAAACAAGTTGCCTGTTCCGATATATAAATCCTATGGAGAAGAATGAGGAAGAAACTCCTGAGAAACTGTTTTTTTTTTTAATATTTAACATGTTTCTTGTTCATAAGTGTACATAAAATAAAATATGTGATTGCAATGCAATACATGATTCTAAAATTACGTTTGTGGTTATTACTATTCCATGTTAAGTAATAGCACTCCGGAGATGATTGTTTTTTTTTTTTTGCAACAATGTTTTGACACTACAATGCTTTGAAAGCTAATATAATGAAGAAAAATAATTATAATAATAAACTCCTTACTCCGCTCGCTCTGGCTAAAGAAATCTTTCGCAAACCTTTAGCACTCAGTACTAATGATTGCCGGAAGATATGAAAGGAAAGTAAGTTCTATCGGGCCTGATAGATATGTTAAAAGCTTCTAAATCCTAGATACGCTGTGGTAATCTTTTTGGAGAAACTGAAGGTTTGGTCTTTGTAAATATGAACGAAGTTCTAATGACGAATAACTATCGGAAATTTATTCGGAAAGACGGTACGGTCGACATATGTCGGGCATGCCACCGACCCGGTGAATCTACCAGGCATATTATTTTCGGATGTTTCCTCTTTTTTGCTGAATGTTTATAGTATATATATGTATATGTTTAGAAGGTAGGTAAGGTAAACCGTCTGCTACCACACATTCCTGCTCTGCTTCTGGTAGAGATTATTCTGCCCGTTGTAGGTACAACAGGCAGTCGTTGAAAGTGAATACGCTTCTACTGTAAAAAGCTAGGCAGTTTTTATAATATTTAAGATTCACTGTTTACTTTACATTTTCTACAAGAGTATTCTATTCTACTATATGATAAAGGTTAAAAAACAACACGCTACGACTTTTGTAGTGACTATAAACGTAACGAAACTGCGGGAAACTTCTGATAAATCTATAAATTGTGTTTTCATCGGTCTATCTCATCATCAAATGAAGTCCTTTTTAAGATCTATGTACATACATCATGAAATTGTTCACGTACTTAATCGAGCTCACGAGTTCACGACGCTGCGCTGTGTTGCTGGCAGTTCCCGCTGCGATTAAACAACCTTGATTCTTCTATTATTGAACTTGTATGGAATTTATTAGATGACAAATGAATTAATAAGTTCATAAGTAAAACTAAACACTTATTTGGAAACATTGTTAATATAAGATAGTAATGCATTAACAGATATAATTTATTATGTAATTAGTTATATATAGGGTGCCACATAAACTAACTCTTTTAAATTATTCGAAGTCAAAGTCAGATTTTGTATTTCTTGTTCTAACTGCTTGTAAACTAGAACATATATATAATAAGAATACGTCGGAGTAACAAGAGGTTGCTAAGAGAAGTATCACTGTCGATATAGATAAGTTCTGTGTGATTAACAGTGGTAGAGCCATGCTTAGTCACGAATGTTCCAGCTCGACTGGTGATATACCCCGGCCTCACAGTAAACCGGTTGTAAAGTAACGCTTGCGTAGCATTTCCCCGAAATGATTTAGGTTACCGGAGGCCCAAAACTCCCTCTTTCCTCTCCCCTATTCCCTATCTTCTCTTTCTCGTCTAGGGGATCGGAATCTGTTTTCAGATGGGAATCCCCATGTCTTTTTTCCCCTCCCCGCATCCTTCTATCAGTAATTACCCTCTAAGGTGGGGAGCGCATTTACGACTCTTGAGTTGCAGGTTTCCATGGACGGAGGTTGTCACTTACCATCAGGTGACCCGTGTGTTCTTCTGTCCCTCTATAGTATAAAAAAAACCTTGTTAATATTGATATTAATGATAAGTTTTTGATTTTCCAACAGCACATTATATTTTTCATGTCTGACGTTGACATGACATGAAATATTCTTGCAAAAAAAAAAAAAAAAAACACTATGCTTTTTGAATTGAATATACATGTTTTAAATTAATTATCTTTTATTATTCTACTTACCTTAAGAGTTGAGCCTCATATTTGATAATAATTGTGATGTTTGCAAATCTCCTATCTAAAGCGTGGTAGTCTAAATTGCTAGCCTTTTCCCTTTATCTAATACTGTCTAATTCATCTTCCTTGTTATAGTTCATCTCTGTAGTCTAGTCTATAATCTAGTCTCTATAAAAAACAGTATTCGTTTCTTGTATACGTTTACAGAAAAGTTAGTTAAATTAAAGATGCAAGTTATAAGGTTTAAAGACTTTCAAACTAATTATGATAATACAAAGAGAGCCAGCTCTAATGATTTAAACATTTTGAAGTGAATATTTTGTCTGAATACGTGATTTAAACAATCCGTTCCGTTGTTTGTTTTTTTCTAAAAACTATTAGGCAGGCTAATATACAACTTCGCTGTCAAAATGTTTATACATAATGGCCTTCGCTAAAGTCAGTTAAAAAACCACAACTTATCTCGTGGCTGGTACAGATATGTAATTATTTACTAGTATAGATATTTTTCTTTCCATTAGAAACTTAACTTGTCGGCAAAAGCGTTTGACCCAGCATTTAGTTGCTTAATATCCAAAATCACCGTACAAACGTGCATATACTTACGGCTACACACATCCCCGAAGGGCTAGGCAGAGGCATATTAACGCCTACTTTATACGAACTATAATTTAATCTCACAAACTTAATAAGGCAAGTCTATTGCAATCAACCGGGACCAGACTGTATACATATCTTCTGAGAGATAACAGTCCAATCCCTTAGTAGCCTAGGACACCCACAGGGAGATATCAGGTGGCCCTATTCGACTCCACCGTGAATCACAAGGCCGGTAAAGTAAGTAAGTAAATAGGGCGGTGCCACCGGTGCAAAGGCACAGGGCGTAGACTCTGGGGGCCGCAAGAATGGTCCGACCACCACTTTTTTTTTTTTCTTTCTGGTGGCATGTCGGACTCGAACCGACTAAAACCGCACGCCATCTTGGGTACTAGATGCCGGGGAATCAGGTACACCCTAGAAAGGAAAACCCTGGAACCGAGACGTACCTCGGGCCACCTACGGTTTGTAAATGGCCCCCTCCTGTGTGGGAACCCCAATGTTCCCGTAACTATCCCCCAAGGGCGCGCACGCTCCGCAGCGTCCGCGCCGCCACCCAAACCTGCTTCTGCTAGGGTGACAGATGGCCTCATCTGTCACCCCCAGGCCTGCGCTTATGGAGGACGGAGATCATTCTCCGATCTCCGGCGCCTGAGTCGCCTGTGGTACCTGGCCCGTTCCCGGGCCTGGCGGGCCGGAAGAGTTCTAAACCTCTACGACCCCATGAAGCATCTCGAGCCAATCCTCCATAACGGGTCTTACCGCCGTAATAACGGCGTGCCCAGCGCTCGGTTGCCCAAGTCGTTCTCTCCATTCCTCCACGACGACCTGGCGGAGTTGGGATTTCTGATCGTCGATTTCACGCGGCTCAGGACTTCTACCCAACTCCCGCGCCTCCTTGCGCCACTGGTAGAGAGCCGCAAGGGCTTTCGCCTCCAGGTCCCATGGTGGAGTTCCGGCCAGGAGACTCGCCGCCTCAAAGGAGATCGTGCGGTACCCCCTTATGATCCTGATAGCTAGCACTCGTTGCGGTCTTCGCAATAGCGCGATATTGCTGGCCTTCAGGATCTCTGCCCATACTGGGGCCCCATAAAGGGCCATGGACCGCACAATCCCCTCGTATAGTCTCCTGCAGGAGTCATCGGGCCCCCTCATGTTTGGCAACAACCGTGCTAATGCACGCGCTGCGCCAACCAACTTGGGGACCAGACTTCGGAAGTGATATCCGAAGTCCCATCGGCCATCGAGTACGAGCCCCAAATAACTCATAGAGGGCTCGATGCCGATGCGAGTGCCTCCTACTATGAGGCTGAGTCCTTCAGGTGGCTTATTCCGAGGCCCGTGAAAGAACAACGCCTCGGATTTGTGCAGAGTCACCTCAAGACCCAGCCGCCGGATTCTCTCAACGACTTGGGCAACCCCGGCCGTGGCCCTCAGGGTTGCCTCACGGTGTCATCCGCATAGCACGTGACGGCGATACCATCTAAGAATGCACCGCGAAGCACCCAGTCGTAGCCAATGTTCCACAGGAGTAGCCCTAGGACCGACCCACGACATTTCACGCCGACCGAGACCGGCCCTACCTGGGTAGATGACGGCTCTCTCCGACATTTATGCCCCGACTATGCGGCAGAGGTAAGGAGGCACTTGATGATACACTAGTGCCTCCCTGATGCAACTCCAGGGCAAAGTGTTGAACACGTTGGCGATGTCTAAAGACACCGCCAACACTACTTCACCCTGGGAAACTGCTTCCTCTGCCAAGGCTCTCACGCGTATGATAGCATCTATGGTGGAGCGCCCCTGACGGAAACCGTACTGGTTGTCCGCCAGATCCGGTCCTACCCTGTAGAGATGCTTGACGAGGCGCCATGCAATCACTCTTTCAAAGAGCTTGCACACCTCGTCAAGCAACACTATGGGCCGGTAGGCAGATGGTGAGTCCGCCGGGCGCCCCTCCTTTCGGATGAGGACCAGTTTCCCCGTCTTCCACAATTTCGGAAACTGGCCCTGCTTGAGACATGCGCTGAACAACCCTCTCAGACGGGGCTCTTGAGCCGGCGTCTCATCATCTAGAGCCAGGAACCAAGCTCGGCCTGGAATGCCATCGGGTCCTGGGGCGGTGCTTTTAGCTTTCAGCCGTTGCACCGCCAGCCCTAGTTCTGCCCGAGTGACCTCAGGCACGTCGTCATCATCCACGTTAGGCACCTCAGGTGTCGTAGGCGGAGCCATCGGTGGTGGGGTGTGTTCTACCAACCGTGATGGGAACAGGGCGCCGACGACCCCCTCAAGCAGGTCTGGCTGAAGACACCGGGTCAACGGCGGGGCCCACGGACGCATCTTGCCTCTAACCATACGGTAAGGGCGCCCCCATGGATCCCGCTCCAGTGTCTCCAGCAACTCGCGGCGGGCCTCACTCTTGGCCCGCTTTATCGCTGCCTGAAGGGTTCTCTTGGCACCCCTGTATTCCACCAGCAGCTCCGCCTCTCGGGTGACCGCGTCCGCAGGACGGCGACGCCTTCTGCGGAACCGGGACCACCGGCGGCGTGCGGTCACGCAGGCCTGTCGCAGCCCTGCGATCTTCGCGCGACCACCAGTAGACCCGGCGCCTCGCTGTATTGGGCTTAGCCCTAGGCATCGCCGCATCACAGACACGAGTCATAGCCTCCCGGAACCATTGTGCCTCGGCACCCACATCAACAGGCCCATCCGGTGCAGGGGCCCAGGCCTGTACGATGGCGGCTGCCAGGAGGAGCTCCCGATTTAAACGCTTGAGCGCCCAACGTGACTCAGGTGGAGCCGGTATGGCCGGCGCGCCATTCGTGGGAGCGGAGACTTCAAACCGAATGCATCGGTGATCCGAACCAGTCTCCTCCCCCACCACGACGCGCCAGTCCTGAACACGGCGTGCCAGCGAAGGGCACGCGAACGAGATGTCCACGATTGAACTGCCCCTCGCCGTCACGAACGTGGGTACGGCCCTCTGATTTAGGAGAACTAGACCGAGTCTTTCGGCCCAGTTCTCCAGAGCTCTGCCCCTCTGGTTCGTGCGCCGAGAACCCCAAGCCTCTGTCCAGGCGTTAAAGTCCCCGACCACAAGAACCGGGTGAGGACGGTAGGCGTCGACGACGACGGCCAACTGAGCGAGCCATTGCTCATACTCAGTTATGTCTCGGTTCGGCGTGAAATAAACGGCCACGATCGCTATATCCACAACCACCGCCGCTATGCAATCCTGTTCTCTTGCAACCACGGCAAAAGGAGGGGTGCCGGTGGCGGTGCCGTGTACCAGTGCCGCCGAGCCATCCAAGTCGGTCTCCCAGGCTGGCCCGAGAAACCGGTGGGTGTATGGCTCGGCGACAGCGGCAATGTTAATGGACCACTGTGCCATACTCTGGAGCAGAAGATCCTGAGCGGCGGCACCGTGGCCCACGTTCGCCTGCAGGATGCGGAGATGAGAATCCATTATTGGATTTCCATCTCCCCGTTCCGCCGCGAACCTTGCCGCTCTAGAGCGGCATCATCCATCGCCGGTTTGCGGACTGAAGGCCGGCCTCCCGGCTTCGGTCTCGATCCGGCGCAGGTCTTACTGCCAACCCGGTGGTTGGCAGGCTTGCCCTCCGCTGTGCATCTGAAGCATTGCACCGAAGCATTGCAAGCCCCCGCCTTGTGACCGGGCTGGCCACAGCGGAAACAGAGGTCACCTATGGTGACGTCCGCCGTACACTGGACGCCTACATGTTGTCCGTACTGTGTGTTGTGTTTTTGCACCGAACGCCTGGTATCTCTAGGGCCTTGAGGTCGACTTTGGCCTTAACTTTCGCCAAAACCTCGGCGTACCCCAAGCCTCTCTCCGCCGCCTCTGCCGTCAGAGTGACGACGACTGCCGCTGAGCGAGGGGACCGACCACCACCTAAAATTAAATCTAGAGCATCAGGGCGCTAGTGAACTTGCGTTTAACTTTAATAAGTGAGATATAGTGGGTGGTATAATATGCGAAGGGTCCAAATAAATAGCTTGTCTGCTTGTTTGCCTACATCAGTTCCAGTTCTTTAAAAAAAAAAAATGAAGTTGGCCTAAACATGGCATTGCTCTAGCTAGGATACTTACAATATCTAAAAAAACAACAACACGCACAGATTCGACTCGTACTTATTCATTTGTAGAAGGGGATGGCAAAAGCGTATTAAAAGACGACATTTTGCTAAAGTAGAAGTGCTCTTTTAATATAATCATTATATATAATCATCAATATATATAAGTCCTGCTCATAAAAAGCGTGGGGGGCAACATATGCGCGAGGCATGGTACGTATATAATTCCTAGTTAGGTATTCCCGAAAAAAAATATGTTAGTAAAACATATCTATTATTTTTACAGTAAGTAAAATTATATGTATTAAAAATATCTTTAATACACGGAGTGATTAGTTACATACATACACACACTCGCAGTTATTCTATATGAGTTATATGACGAAGTCAAATTTTAAATGAATAATTTGCCATAGTTAATGAATAAGTAAAACCTATCTCATAACTGAGAGTGTTTCAATATAGCGTTTATTATTTATTAGCAGGATCAAACTTGAACAATACAGAATTATCTCAGTGATGCACGTTTAGAAGAGATTCGTATTTATATATTATATACATTTAAATAATTGAAACAGAGCCTTACGTGGTAGAGCCATGCTTAGGCACGAATGGGCCGGCTCGACCGGTGCGATACCACGGCCTCACAGAAAATGGATTGTGAAGCAACATTTGCGTTGTATTTCCCCGAAATTTGTGAGGTTTCCGGAGGCCCAACTCCCCTCTCCTTATTCCTCTCCCCTGACCTCCCACCCCTTTTCCTATCTCCTCATCCCCGTCTCTTTCCCTTCCCCACATACCCTCATCCATCTTCACCCTCAAAGGCGCGCAGTGCACTTGCGACTCTCCAGTTGAAGGTATCCATGGACGGCGGTCTTCACTTACCATCAGGTAACCTGTGTGTTGGTCTGCCCCCATGATATATAAAAAAAAAACCCAATGAAGTACAAACAATTCTAAGTCTAGCTGCAGGCCACGATTTCGACAGCATTGTATAGTGATGAAAACTAGCCTCTGTTCTTCCATAGGGCTTAAAGTATCACCCCACAAAATTACATCAAAATCAGTTCCGCCGTTTCAATGTGAAAAGGTAATAAACAGAGTTACTTTCACATTTATATCTAATATTAAAATTAAAGGTAACTTAATTCCTTATAGATTGTGCGTAGATAATACGGTTAGGGAGTTTAATCGGTGAAAAGGATCGGTTACAGTGAGTATGTACGTATGAATACTAGAAAAACAGTCTATTAAAAATAAAATTAAAAAAACCTAAATAAAAAACTTTTTTTTCGAAGTGAAAACTTCTTTTAGCGCGGTACGCATATTTTTTTTAGATGAGATAAAATCTATGGACACCGTTACGAGACGCATATGTCCAATCAACGTAATATTAGCACAACGAGATATAAAAGTACAATTATAAAACTTCGAATCAAAATTGTTTATTTCCTATTTTAGTTAACATGAACCTATAGTTTATATTTTAGATTGTAATAATTTTAATGATAATGATGATGATACAGGAGTTGTCGAAATTGTTAACGATGATTCATAAAAGAAAGTTTCTAATAATTAATAAAATACAATTCATAAATAAAATGCAATTCATTACCCAATAACCCAATAACCCTAGTACCTAGTAGTACAATACCTAGTATACAATACCTAGTATACCAAAATAAATTTTCACTTCTGTCGGCACTCCCGGAGTGCATTTTTTTTTCGTGTGGAAATTCCCACGGGTCATCACCTCAAAGGAGGTGAGGGTGAGATGGTATGTCGTATGTCACAGTGGCTTTTTCGCAGGGTTACCCCCAGGCCAGCGCTCATGGAGGCTGGAGATCATTTCACGCTCTCCGGCGCCTGGTGCGTCCTCTGCGGGACGGGAGAGTACTTGTGCTCTCCCGTTCCCGTTCCGCTGCTTCTTTTGCAAGCATTACTGTCTCGCAATACACGACGGCGGAATCCCACACACTCTCGCTTTGGACTATAGAAATGACCATGGTTTCCAGCGAGACGTTTCCTAAATAATAAACCAGGAATTTTGCAATAAATCAGAAAACATGTATATATTTGCAATATAATAATTTAATGACAATAAATAAAACAATAAATAATTTCCTTAAATACCACCTCTGCCTCCTTACTCAGTGCTCTCATATTCAGTCCATCCCCTGTAGGGTAAGGGTGTGATATCTCTCTTCCGTCTGTGATGACCGTGATGACCGGCGTAAATGACTTGGTGATCATCATGACCATCATGAGAAGTTAGTTTCTTGACTCCCACAACGGCTGATAACAATAAAGCGAGAGCTGATACGGCCAGGGCCTGAAAGAAGATCGACTCGATTACTTCAGTTAAACTCTTGCTCAGCTTTTTGAAGTCAGGTGTTATAAAGTTCTAATTGGTACTGGTACTCGTATTGCAACGATTTTAAGATTATTTAAGGTCTTAACTACTAAACCGATTATACTGTAATTTTACGCATACATTGACTGAGGTACAGTAAAGGACCTACTACTACCTTTAATCCAGAATAAAAGTACAATTTTGTTAGATGGATCAAATTCTGTTATTACTGTCGAAATGTGGGAATTTATTACATCTCTGACTACACATTAGGGGATACAGGCGTGAGCCTATGCATGTGTCGTTTAACATTTTCGAAAGCTTGTAATTTTGAACTCCCATAATTTATATTTTGTTAAGTAATACAAATATTTGAAAGTAGCTAACATTTTACTTGATAAAAATTGTTGTTAAAATGTCACGCCTAAAGATAAAACTAATCATCTAATTATTATATTATCTATCATATTCGTACTAAAATTTGTGTCGACGAAAGTAATTAACTTAGTGATACTAGGCAAATAATACAAACATCTGCGCTACACATGACACATAAAATAATCCAATTAGCGACCAAAATATCATAAAAACGTAATTAACTAATAAAGATGTGTGTTAATGTTCATTATTATAACTTATATATCTTTATGACGTACTTAAGTTGTAACCTGAGACATTATAGTAATGAGGTAGACTATGTGAAAATTTGGTTACTAGATCACGTTTATTTCGTTCAAAGAAGCGAAATTATTATGAAAAGGTCTTAAAAGAAATGTCTAGTAGTTTCGGACCCTTTACAAAAGTACAAAAACACTTTCTTTCTTTTCATTCTTTAAAAAAAAAAACAACTCCCGTAATAGGAAGTAATCATGTTTTGCGGGGGACTTTACAAACATTCAAATAACGGATACAAAGAACACACAGATTCAGAACAACAATTTAAAGATTACACAAAGTGTTGTCCCGTGCGGGGATCGAACCCGTGGCGAGGCCCTTAAACCACTACGCCATCAGTGCATTAACATGACCACATTATCGTTTTTCTCAGTTATATATCGCAGCGGCTTACTTGTCATCCAATATCTTGTTCCTCGTCCGCAGTTCTTGAAACCATTATATTATCACAAATACCAGAAATCCCCAGGATGTTTAGTTTTCTTATCTTTGGTTTTAGTTACTATTCATTATCCACAAGTTGTGGGTCCAAGACAATAAAGTCGAGAGCATAATATCTTGATTACAAATCAATGAGTGCTATCTATAGAAATATGAACTATTTGTTTAATCCAACAACTAATTTTATCAAGTTTTGTCGAAATAGTGGTTGTTGTCAAGCAGAAATTATTGATAAATAAATGTAATTTTTGTTACTGTTGGTCTAGTGGTGACCCCGACTGCTAAGCCTTCGATTCCCACCCAGGACAAACGTTTGTGTGATGAGCACGGGAATTTGTTCTGTGTCAGGGTGTAATGTATGTATTTAGAAATATATTAGTATGTTTATAAGCAGTCCGGTTACCATAAAACAACCTCGGCTATTATTGAAATCAATAACGTGTCATAATGAAAAGAATTTTAAAACTTGCAGTTTGTTTTAAAGCATCAATAAAATTATTTAATATTTTTGTGTTGTCAACAGTGATATATATTCTTTTAATAGTTATAATAAACATAAATAGGTTGTCCTGCCTCTAGGCTCCAAAAAAATTACAAATTGTTTCGAGGTCAAGGTCTGCGATTTTATACTGAACTCCCAGGTTATGCACAAATGTTTGTACTGTTTGTTAAGTATAAACAATTCAAAATCTACAAAACGAGAACTGTGTCTAGAGAGCTTTTACGTGGAATGATGGTAGAGTAGTGTATTATGTACAGGTCACGAACGTTTGGATTGATTTGCTTTGAATTCATAGGCTATTTCTGATAATAAATTGATCTATAATTTTAAACACTTTTTAAATAAGACGATTTCAAATATTTGCATAGCAATTTTATGAAGTAAAGGTATTTAATATAAATTTGAATTAAATGGTAATTATAGCATAATTTAGTTGCTTTTCTTATAATTAACATAATAACTCTTAACAAAACAGTCCTGTAAAACATATTACTTAATATTGTTTTAAGTATTACTAGGTGATTTAAAACATGTGTTTGTTTGCACGATTTCTACCCATAAGGCTGATTTGGAAGCAAGCGAATTGTTAGACAGGTACTTCACTATCTAATATTTTCTTAATTAATTTTACGTTTGATAATGCAACTTACAGTTGCGGTGACCCTGTGTATATTGATCTATAGTTTTTGTTATTTTTAAAGCAGGACGACTTCGATAATGGAAAATTTAAGAAATAAAGATTCTGAATTTAATTAAAAGTCGATTGAACACCAACTGTAGCTAAAATTCAACACTTCCTCGTACCAATAGCGTGCGGTATCTGGCACACGTATTAAACGATTTTCCCCGTCACGCTCATGAATAGCCTCTTTATCCGATGTAATTACACGCTTTTTCTAATTAAATATAACAGTACAATTATCTTACGGCTTCATGACTTCCTGAGGGAGTTGAAAGGCGCTGAGCAGCGCTTAATGGTAAGAATAACAATCGAAATTATCATTTGATTCGTTCTTTGCACACGTCCATCTTTGTCGGTCGTATCGATGTTTATTTATACTACCCTACTTATTATTAAAAACCCTTATAATCTCACGACTTTTCACCGGACACCACATTGTGTAATCTTCAAATTGTTGTTCTGAGTTGGATTGAGCTTTTTGTAAGTTGTTTGAATGTTGGTAAATTCCTTCGCGAGGCAGGAATTAATTCTAGTGCAGGATCATAAAAATATATGTATATATATATATTGTATTTACTCCTAGCTCGTTTATAGATGTGCTTAGCAAATTATTAAGAAACAACTAATGAAGAACGATTTTAATTTATAAAATTTAATCACCATTATGCAAAATGTCCTTGTATCTTAAGTATGTTGTTCACTCAGACCTATGTAGCTGAGTTCTTGTTTCTTACCTTCATAGTAAGGAGTCCGACACCTCCTAGCCCCATGGCACCCATGGCCTTAGCAAACATCATACCAATGATTGCTACTCCACCACCACCTCCGCCTTTGCCTCTGCCAGTCGCTGAAAGATTAAACAGTTTACTAATTTTATTATTGTTGTTATTTTATTATTTTTGAAATTATTGCCTGTGTCATTTGGGATAATGTAAGGACTCCAATTCTTATCGTATATTTCGGGGCAGAAATAAATACAAAAATTCAAATATCATAATGATTGGACTTCCCAAACTTGAATTGTAATTGGTGTATGTAACTAAGTCGATATTGTTTTATATATGTAAATATTTACATCTTTAGAACTTTTCTTTGATTGCCTAATCCTTTACATTACGTAATTTCTTTACTAATTTTAAAATAGTTTTTTATGGAATAAAAACTACGAAAGAGGGAAAAAGCAGGGAGTTTTCTCTTTAATCCGATTTTTTAAAGCAATTCTGTTTAAAATATTGCAGAGGTTCGTCAATTAAACTATCAAATAGTATAAAAAAGTTATTTTGCTTGGTTGTTTCATTTACGTGTGTTGTGTAGTTAAAACTAACAAATATTTCTCTCTTAAAAAAACAACTATATGCTATTCAATGGATTGTTCTAATTATGTACAGATAAAACGTTTTCAGTATTAACAATATATGTGTATTTTGGTTTAGGTCCAATAGATGCGGTTTGTTGAATCGAAATAAAGTGTAAAACTCCTTAACTAAGCCCAGTCTTCAACAGCTGTTATTGGAGACATTTAAAGATTGGTAGGAACTTATCATAATAATCGACTCACTCACTCACTCACTATCAGCCAGTTTACGTTACATGGTATGCTAATTTGACCACCTTCACCTATTGCTTACACAATACTTCTCAGTCCATCCGTATAACTTAATTTGCTTCCTTTTTTATCCTCCCTTTCCCTGAAAATATACTCCTAAATTTCCTAATTAATTCCCAAAGTGCTAGAGCGAAATACGTAAGTGACACGAAGTTATTGTGTACTAGATATGTGTATGTACTAGAAACACATTCTGTATTGTATTACATATTTAGTACGACACACTATAATCTTTATATCTAACTATTATAGTACAGATAACTTAGATACCAAAACTCAAATGAAGCAGAACTAATCAAAATTATTATTTGTGTCGTGTTTAGTACAACAAAATGTTACTCGGGTAGACACACTCTCAAGCTCAAATGAAATACACATGGGATGATTATACTTTAAAGCGAAAACATGTCTTTAAAGTCTATTTATAAATATCCTGACATTTTCACTTTTTGGATCTTCTAGTTAATGTTAAGAAAGATAAAGAACGAAAAATATGAAATGATTTAAGCCCTTCATATAACGGAAATTGCGTTCTACGGGAAATTCGAGACTTCATGTAAGTAACATGTTATTTTCATAATCTTTTTGAAGTATCTTGATCTATTTCTGGAGTTAATAGAAAACTTTAAAACTTTCTATGTAACTAGAGTATATATATTTTTAATTTAAAATATTGTCTTAAAGACGCGTATTATTTATATTTATCTGTGATTTACATTCAAATTTGGGACGACTATTTGCCTATCCATAAAAAAAAAAAACATTGTTCCGTGTTGAAATCGAACCCAACACAGCAATCAGGACCACTCAGCACTTGACCAAAAGATAAGATAATTAATTTATTATTATATGAAGATAATGGTTTTTAACCTACTTGTGAAGAGAATAATTATGTCATTGAAATCTTAATTTTACACATTTTTATTCATTGCATATTTCCATGTTTTTGTGATACATAACATTAATAATGTTACTACGCCTTTGCATGGTGTATGTAATTAGTAATAGTATAAAATAAAATGACTACTTAAATATAACAATTAAATAGATTTGTCTCACAAGATTCTGACATGTGGAATATCATGTTATTCCACATGTCGACGATCTCATTGTCTCATTAATACTTAACAAGGTACGTAACAAGGGCCAAACCTATCGCCGTGATCCGGGGATAGTATAACTCTACGAATACTGTCTGATAGATAACAGTACAATTCCTTACGACCTCTACCGAGACCATAGCATCAATGTCGTTTATTCATTATGGTAGGTGCGCATTAAGAGTTTTTTAGTCACTTGGCAAAAAAGCCGCTGAGCAGCTTTACACAGCATTGTTATTTAATTTATATTTGCTCGCAAAAACTCATAGTGCACGTCTTACTGTCGTTTTAATTAACGGCTACTGCTTTAAAAGGAAAGTGGTTGGTTTGTTGTTATTTTATATTGAGATTATAACTGTAAAAATGAAATAAAAGAAAACCAACTCCTTTGCACATAAACTAAATGAGGTAGGTGCACTAGACTTAATTACCGTGTCACTAATGATACCTTGAGCTACTGAAACACACTCATTGTGATCTTGTTTTTTTAATTCAATAGAGATTTCCTGTAAGAGATTGCAGTAACAATCTAATAGTTTATTATGTGTTTTAACAGTGGTAGAGCCATGCTTAGGCACGAATGGGCCGGCTCGACCGGTGCGATACCACGGCCTCACAGAAAGCCGGTTGTGAAGTAACGCGTGCGTTGCATTTCCCCGAAATGAGTGAGGTTTCCGGGGGCCCACCTCCCCCTCTCCCTTTTCCTCTCCCCTCATCTCCTTTCTTCTCATCCCCCTCTCTTCTCTCCGCTCCCTGCATCCCCCATCCCTCATCACCCTCAAAGGCGGGCAGCGCACTTGCGACTCTTGAGAAGCGGGTGTCCATGGACGGCGGTTGTCACTTACCATCAGGTGACCCGTCTGTTCGTCTGTCCCCCTATAGTATAAAAAAAAAAATGTCCCACTATTATCACACACACACACATATTGTGCTTTTGTAAAATGAGGTGAGTAATAAAGTATAACTACCTATCTATTTTAAAAACATCGTGTTTATTTCATTAACCCCTTAATAAGCCTGATAAAGTAAGTTTTAATAATTTAAGTATCAATTTTCGAGTACGTGTCCCCTGGATGGGCAGAGGTATTTCTACAGTAATTCTACATTGCGATCGATCTTGAACTTCGTGCTTGATTTCGCTATGACTATATGCTTCACCTGGTTTGTTACTTTTCACCGCCCGGTTTTGCTTGAGAACGGGTTTCTTTGAGGATTCACATCCAGTGTCTTGGGATGTTATTTGGGTCCTTTGTTGTGAGTGTGGGAAATCCATTTGCGGTGCTTGATCTGGGTCTCGATGGAGCGTTCCAATACCTGATTATGGAAGTTTTCGGTTCCAAATAACTTTAGCGAACTTACACATTTAGCACCCTTAAAGCAGTATGGATTTGACGTTGGACCTTAATATCTTAAGTTTATCCCTACGATTTCCCTGACTGCTATAAAGGCTCAGGCCTTGACATTTTCTGACACGACTTCCCGAAGTAAGTAAATTAGTGGCCTCGTTTCAGATTATCTCTAACAATCCGTATTGGTGGATAATTCTCCACTAAAGATCACTGTGCTTATGATTATCTGTATAATAACTTCATATTAGCCGTTTTTCTATAAAAATATAAATTTAATTGATGTAAAATTATGTTCTATTAAGATTTTTATTAGGTTACTTTATTATAATGTAATGGCAATAAGAAAATACATATGTCTCACCATATGATAGTAAAAATGCACCTGCAAGAGGAGGAGGGGAGAGAGGAGATGGGAAATGAGGAGGAGAATGATGGAAAAGGAAGGGGGAAAGGGAATTAGGCCTCCGGTTACCTCACTCACTCGGTCACACAATGCAAGCATTGTTTAACAGCCGGTTTTCTGTGAGGCCGTGGTATTATACTCCGGTCAAGCCATACGTGCCGAAGCATGGCTCTTCCACGTTAAAATAAACATTCTTGCAAATGACGAATCATTGTAAACATTCACTATCAGTACCTTTTACTTCTCAAAAGCTTATTAACTATAAATTGAAAAAAACAAAAAAAAAAACAAAATTGACTTGTAACACCACTCATATATAAACTATAATAAAAAATATTCAGTAAGTGTTATCAAGAAATAGGTAACTCGTTTACAGCCTAAATAAAATTAATTTTAACTGTCACACGGAATAAAAAGTAAAAGTGAAAATTTTGTTAAATAAATTCACAGAAATCTGAAAACCAAACGAAACAATCAAACAAAATATTTTAGCACATTCATTTTTTGGTTGTCGCTATCTGTATTTTAATCACACTCCATTGAACTTGCAAACTCAATTTATATTTACACTTGACAATTATATTTACATTATATATTATATATTCTATTATATATCAATTTATATTTACACTTGACAATAGAGGTGTATTAAACAATCACATTTTGTCAATTAGAATTTAGTTTTTTGTAAATTCATATAGTACGCTAACAGATGATGATTTCCCGTAGAATACAATGAGGTCATAATTTTCTTTCCCAAAAAGGAAGGTTTCCCCTTTCCCTAAGGAATTGGACTATTACCTAGAATTCGGTTGACGTCAACAGTAAATGAAATTAAATTATGGCTTCCTAAATATGGACGTTAGATACGACTCTGCCTACCCCTTTAACGATATACATATGTATGTATGTATGTGTATAAGTATAAATTATTTTTAACGTTTTATTCAGAAAGGATGAAAGTTATAGAGATGCCATATACATATTGCTATTGAAGTGCAAACAGGTGCATAACAAAAAGTTTGAAAACATTCATGACTTCTTTAAAATTAATAGATGTTTTTTCTTTAAAGTATAAATAAAAAAAAACAATTAATTCTTCACACATAAAAAAAAAAAAACTATCCATGAAATTTCTAGGAGACAATGGATTAAAAAGAAACCACTTCTCAGCTACTTATAGATCCTATTTTTTTTTTAACAAAAGCTAAATAAATTAATATTTCAGAAAACATGTTTTAATTCAATATTTGCACCTATTGCTGGCAGTACAATTTGATGTAGTTATCTCACGGAGCTATAATTGGTATTCAATTTACAAAACAAAAACAAATACCAAACTTAATAGGTTACCACTTACCTGCATTTTCCTTATAGCTGCTATCAACCAACTTCAAGGTATCAGCCAAGTACTGCGCCACACGTTCCTTCTCAATCAAATTCGGTAACCTTACATGCAACTCATGACCTTCCAGAAACTTCGCCATACGATTCAGGGCCGAATTATCACCAAAAGATCTGCTCTCATCTTCTATAGAATTCGTTGGTATCTTCACTAGTCTTATACCTTCAGCCAAGTCTATATCACCATCTAATAACGAGCCTATAGTAACACCACACAAAGTGAAGAATATGGTTAGTTTTCGATACATTTTGGTTGGTGACGTTTCGCGCAGTAAGCCAGAAAGGGGGCTATAGAAGTTTATATAGCTGCTTTCCAAAAATAAATAAATAAGCAAACAATTTCCTAGCCGCTGTCTCTCGGTGCGGTAAAAAAGTGTGGCGTATTCTGCAATATCTATTAAGAGAACAGTTGGAGCATTCATCTGTTCGTAAGAACAGTAAAACTGTGGAGTAGTTTGTTACATTTTTAATATATAGTATTCGCAAGTTTAATAATTAAATATAATTTTTTTTTTCATTTATTTGTTTCATAAGGCATTTCGTTTCATGTTTTATAAAAATAGTCAACATACATACGTAGATACATATGCACACGCTTTTATCGCATACGGGTTAAGCTTCATAAGGCCTATCAGAATAGTCTCAAACCAATAGCAATTGACTCCCACTTACGTAATAGGGGGGGGGGGAGAATAAACTTGTATTAATGAGTAGTTTCTTTTTAAATCTTGTAGCTTTCGTAAAGGCGGGTACGGGTGTAATGTCCCTTCAACTCAGAACGAGGAGAAGGAAGAAATGATATGATCCTCAAAGCTACGCTACTCAAAAGCAATCAACGGACGTCATATGACACTGCACCGATAGTGAAAATAATAATTAAATTGTAAACACCAAGTGCGGGTACTTTCCGAAATGTGCACTTCACGGAGGCATCGCGGAGTATCATCAGTTCACCCGTGACCGTGGTCGGTTTAATTCGATGGAACGTCCTCTCATAAACAATATTATCTACCTAATAAATACTATCGCGATTTAGTTCTGAGTTGCACATCTAATATGTAAATAAGTCACCAAAGTAAAAAAATAATAAGAAAGAAAAAAAGACACATTTTTAATTAAATTACAACAAAGTCGTACGACAAAGCTAGTTAAAGAAACTGCACAGTCTGTTTACCATCCTAATTCCTCTATTGTGATGTCTTTCGTAGTGTTAAATTGTTATTGTAGAATATTATATTCAGACACCTCCATCTCATGTGACAGCTTGATACTGAGATTATGTGCTCTGACAATTATAATCTTTCTGTAAATTAGGTCACTCACAGTTCATTGTTTAAGATTTTAACTATTTATATACATTTGAAAAGATCAAGGTTATCTGTATACCGCGTTATACTGAACGAGCGGTTTTACTTTTTTGGGATAGCACATAATTATGATACCGGAGAATAGAACGTATGATGCTCTTTCTCTGAAGAGAGAAAAAAAAAATAGTTTGAAGAAAACTTAGCAAAGTAAAGGTAATTTTGCTGTAACATGAAGTAACTGATGATATTTTGTTAATTATTATGATTAATATAGTATACTTGTTTGTTGTTTAAGAAACTTACAAATTTTGTTTTGTCATTTCGTATATAACAATATTTTGTTTCATATGAGTAATTCCATCATTTGCAGCCAGTATAATTATTGACTTATTATATATAAGACGGGTCGGGTACATGATGGTAAGTGCCTACATTCGTATATGGACACCTGCAACTCAAGAGTCATCCAGTCATCGGGCCATAACAGAACGCCAAAATATGTCAAATATTTTATGCATCATGAATGATCCTATCGCTCTATATATAGGTCAGCTCATTGCATGAATGGTCGCTGCTATTTATTGATACGCCTGGTGCTTTGCAATTGTAGAAATATTGTTAACATAGTCGTTGACATCATTGATATTAGTTGCATAATAGAATTTCTGTGTCAAGATAAATATTGATTACAAGAAATTTCAAATAAATAACTACTCACTTCCATTCAAAACAATCAAAACGAATCAACATTGTCTGGGAATAGCCCTGTCAAGAGACAAGCCATTGATACCGTTTGGAAATAAAATAAAACAATAACATATTTTACACAGACGCGGTGAACTACTAGATGTGGCTGGCCATAATTTGACTGATTTGTTGGTCTAGTGAATAGTGATCCTGACTGCTAAACTGCAGGTCTTAGGTGCGATTCCCACCCAGGACAAATGTTGTGTGATGATCATGGTTATTTGATCTGTATTTATTTGTAATTGTGTGTTTTTATACATATAGAAATATGTATATCAGCATTCTTGTTACCATTGTATAAGCTTTGATTAGTTTGACAATACTGTCGTGTATGAAATGTGTAAAGATATTTTATTATAAAAAAACCTGTGATTCGACCCAGAACACCATCTATGTCATTGGGACTTATAAATAGGATCATTTGTCAAACGTATGTGCGTACATGTCACATTTCGTCTATTTACTAATTTTGGAAGTTTTAATATATTTTTGATTGAGTCTATTGCATTCAATAATAAAGATAACGAATGTATGAAAAGTCTCACCAACATTTTGTTTGATGGCTGTTTACGTATCATTCCAAAAAAAAAACTTTTGAGAAACCTTCACATCCAGTAGTTTGAGGTCTTGGGTGGTAATAGACTTAACGTTGGCGGTTTTCGCTAGAAGCGATATGGGTTTTCTTCTATTTTATGTCACAGCGAGAATAAATGCCTAACGTAAGAAGCCAAAGGGCTTTAGAAACTTGTATGATAATTGTGATGAAACAGGGACCACTTATTTTGTTTTTTAACCAACTGTCCAAAAAAGAAGTCTGGGATGTTCATATGTATGTTTGTATACATAATTTTTCTTTATCGGAGCTCTAGAATCTAGTCGGCTAGATAGACGCCAACACATGAGGTATCGTTTGAATCGTTTTTATAGCTGAATTGATCCAGGTATAACATTTAAAGAAATTATAAGCAATATAACGTATGTGAGAAAAATAATATTGAAGTGTGGTTTTACGTCTGATACTTCACTTTAAAAAAGTTGGTTTATGGTTTTCTTATGGATGCCATTGTCAGAACCTAACCAAACTCTCATCTAAAATCCCATCCCATCTCTCAAAAAAAAAGAATCATCCAAATCTATAATTTTTTTTTTTTTTTTATACTATAGGGGGACAGACGAACAGACGGGTCACCCGATGGTAAGTGACATCGCCGTCCATGGAGACTTGCAACTCAAGAGTCACAAGTGCGCTGCCCGCCTTTGAGGGTGATGAGGGATGAGGGATGCAGGGAGCGGAAAGAAGAGAGGAGGGATGAGGAGATGGAAAAAAGGATGAAGGAGATGAGGGGAGAGAAAAGGGGGGAGGGGGAATTGGGCCTCCGGAAACCTCACTCAATTCGGGGAAATGCAACGCAAGCGTTACTTCACAACCGGTTTTCTGTGAGGCCGTGGTATCGCACCGGTTGAGCCGGCCCATTCGTGCCTAAGCATGGCTCTACCACTAAAAAAAGTTGAGTTATTCGTCCATTTGTCGCGCACATACTTAATGCAAATTAAAGACTTATATGATTTTCTCATGGATGCAGATGTCAGAACTGGATAAAAATGGGACCACACGGGAAGCACAAGCTTTCAAATAAAAAAAATAAACATCAAAATCGTATTAACCCAGGTCTTTTCTGTCAGTTCTGAGGTAACATATATATATAAAAAAAGAATACAGTCGAATTAAGAACCACCTCCTTTTTTGAAGTCAGTTGAAAACAATATTACTTGTTCAAGTTAAATAAAAAAGTCACTCATTTTAAGGTAGGCAAAAAAACACATATCTAAATCTAAGAAAAGGGCTATGATTTATAAGCTATGATGAAACACACAGATAATGATACTTTTTATTACTTTTATTTTAAAAAATACCTCTTTTTAAACGTGGCTAATTACAAGTCACGTCTAAAAAATATTATTTTACTAAGTGTAGCTTCAGCTCGAAAAGTCTCTACCGACAAAAATACTCTCTGTAAACCGACTTTATAAACATATATTGATTCATGAAAATGTTATTTACATTTTTTTGGTGTACAAAATGAATGATACAATGATGATATAAATGAAAACATATTTTAATAAGACATTCTTAACTAGATGTTCCAATACTTATATAATCATCACTTGATATATTGCAAAGATGAAATACAGACACTAAAATGAAAGAAAATAAAGAATTGAACGCTTGAATGAACTACTATTTTCGTGTAGTGAAATGGACCGGCAGTCGCAGATCATTTCTTGTGATAAACAACCTGTTAAGTGTAGTGTACCAAACACAATAAGAGGGTTCTGCATCCCAAAGTTAGAAATCAATCAATCAAATCAAGAGAATCAATCAATTAATCTTCGTTCCATCAGTTTGTTTCAAATAAAGTGTGGTCGAATTGTAGGATATTTTCAGTATAAAAAAATAGTTTTAATTAACAATTTTAGGATGTTTTAATATATATATATATAGCAGATGAGCAGCTATATGTCATTTTATTATCATACCTTGAGAGGACTTTATTTTAATATTCCTCGAACTTCTCTACATAAAATAATCTTTATTTTAAAATAATAAAACTAAGCAATTGTTTTAGTTTAGCGAGCTAATCTCTTGGACTAGATGCGGAATTTGAAAAGTTCCTTTTCTATAAGATAGAAGATTTACGGAGGAATGATATAGACTTTACTCTTAGAAGCATAGCAGGAACGATGAAGTCAAGTGAAAGTGCAAAGCAAATCTGTTTTATTTTATATTTACCTATTAGTTTAATTTTTATTTTTCTTAGAAATGTACCTGCAACTAACTATTACTGTCTCTCTGAATAATTTTATAAAAGAACATTGTATTATAAACTTTCTTTGTTTTACCTTTAATTCTATTAAATTTTTTGAAGCCGTCTACGGTCTAGGACGTAACCAATAAACATTATAAATACATACACTCGAAAAATACAACTTTTTGTAGGTTATCTGTTTGGCACATTTTTGTACAATAATTATTCGGTAATAAACTATTATTATAATACGGTTTCTCTCTTCAAAGAATCAGAATAGCTGCAAGCTTTCTAGAAAGTCGTCCGTTCCCGGTTTAATTCTTGGTAATAGAGTCTTAGTTAATACCGCCTTGGTTTGACCCGGCCTAAGCCTTGGGTATAAAGGCCCAATGTCTTTTGCATTAAACTAGCCCAAATTAAGAAAACAAAAATAAAGGAGATCAAATGCGAGTGTGTACACTTCAGCCCATAAATTCAGTTAATCCAATTTTTTTTTTTTGTGATGTAGAGATACAAACGAGCAGAGGAGTCATCTGATAGTATTTTTATGATGTAGGGGGACAGACGAACAGATGGATCATCTGATAGAAAAAGATAACCGCCACCTATGAGTGATTATAGGAGGTGGAAAGATGAGAGAGGGAGTTGAACCCCTGGTAACCTCTATCACATTATATGTTTGCTGGTTTTCTGTGAAGCCGTATTACTACTATTATTACTCAAGTCGAGTCGTTCCATTCGGGCATAAGTTGTTTATACATTTAATTTTATTTAATCTATCTAAATATTTTTATATATACAAGTGCAAGAGTTGTGTGGTATTTTTTTTTTTTTTGTATTACACAAAACTATTTAGTAAGTTGTAGTGTATTAGCTATAAAACATTACGCTGCGACTCTGAGGAGCTGATCAGTGTAGTTTAATGTATTTTCATGCCAATTTGCCTTATGGAAATAATCAAAAGTACAGTACATAAATGACTTTAAAAAAATTGATAACGCCCTTCAATGTACTTTTTCAATTCTTCTTGGCAAGACTGAAATGTTAACTTAACCTTAAAAGTATGCCCTTTACATCTGAAACAATCTTTCAAATCAGTTCATAAATGACAGAATTATAACAAAAAAGTATAAAAAGAGAAAAAAATGCAACTTAGTACTTCCTTCTTCTTTTAGAGTTGGTTAAAAAGAGGCATCAACCGCACAGAGGACGGCCGTGAATTTAATAAATACAAATTGCTACGTCCATTAAACCATAAGCGGACATAAAATATTGTCCATACAGTCAAAAGGTCCCTACTTTATATTTGTTAATTTTTAATCAACATGTGTTATTTAGAGTTTAAGCTACTTATTTTGCCATTTACAATTCGTGATGGGTGTTATACGCTTACACACTTATAGAGAAACGTGATATTTATGATATTTTATGATAAACGGTACTCTATGTAATCATTATCCCTAACATACATATAGGCATATAAGTATATAATAGATGTCTAGAAGCGTCTTAAAAGCCCACTTCTTGCTAAATATATTTTAGTCCCATTTGCGTAATTGTATGGCTGTATATGTACTGTCTGATAAATTATAAAAATGTGTATATAAAACTTCACCTGATCGGTAATCGGTAGTTAAACCAGAGAACCTAAACAACAAACAGTTAGTCTATATATGTAAGATGTAGATTAAGACCTATATCATTCATTCCTCAGGGTCTTAAGTATTAAATTTCATCGTAATCTTCTTTTTTTAATAATATAGGGGACAGACGAACAGACTGCTCCATGGAACTGTCTATGTAAGTGCAATGCCCGCCGTTGGTGATGACAGTTGAGGGGATGCGGGGAGAGGAAAGAAGAGAGGGGGATGAGGAGATAGTAAAGAGGAAAGAAAGGATGAGGGTAAGTAAAAAGGAGTGGTAGAGAAGAGGAGAGAGGGGAATGCAACGCAAGCGTTTCTTCACAAACGGTTCTCTGTGGGGCCGTGGTATCGCACCTGTAGAGCCGGGCCCGTTCGCGCCAAAGCTAAATAAAACCATAATCACTATCCACGCGTACATACACGTACAAGTAGAATTGTAATTAAATAAATAATTGACATTTGAAGTCTCAGTATTGTGCAATTTGAAGTCTCGTTCTAACGTAATTCAAAGAACGAGACGACAATATCTAGATAGCTTTAGAAAGTATATGAAGGGAACATTCTTAGGGCCTATTATAATATCCCTGAAATCCCATCATCAAAAACCTGACTTGATGACAATGGGACCACCTCAGAAATACATACTCTCTTTGGAATAAAAATATTTAAAATCCGAGTTACGTATGTACGATTCTGAACTAAAAACACAGACATTTCCTCTCGCCGCGTCCGGTTTAAACATATGAAGCGAATTAGGTGTCTTTAAATTGACTTTTAAACCTTTTTGGCTTACAGAATAGATAAGTTTATTAAGTTATTTCTACGGGTAATGTTATAGTAATTATATTTTATTCACGAGACAACATTTTTATAAGCCTGAAATGAAAATATTGGTTAGATACTATTCTTAAATCGCGCGTAATTTTAATTGTTTTGTTGAATTAAGTACTTTTAATTATTTTCATATCCAATTCTTATACACAAGTGAATAGTGAAGCTGAAGTGCAAGCTACATTTTTTTTTTTGATAAATTTTCGGTAGATATCACAAACCCTCAAAATTGCGTAATTCTAATGAATGTCGGCCATACATGTGCAGTTCGAACAAATTTATTTTACATTTTGACCTCCTCTCTTATATTATAGGGTGACAAACGAGCAGAGGGGTCACCTGATATGTAAGTAAATCCCGCCACCCATGAACACTTGTAAACTCAGGAGTCATAAGAGTGCTGTCCGCCTTATAGAGTAGGGGAAAGGAAGGAGGGGAACGATGGTAAGGGAAGGGGGTTAGTCCTCCGGTAACCTCAATCACTCGCTTACACAATGCTAGCATTGTTTAACACAGAGTTTTCTGTAAGTCCTTGGTAAGGCTACGATCGAGTCGGTCCATACGTGCCGAAGCATGGCTCTCCCACGTTAAACATTGAATTACAAGAAACCCAGTGTATTGACAATAGTACAACGTTACTTAAAACTTCCCAATAAAATTGTAAATGGTCTGTAACAACTTTCGCTTTTAAAAAATAAAAAAGCAACCGACAACGTTGCTATTGTATCTTAAAGAAAAAGATTGGAAATTAAACTCTTTTAGGCTTTCTATGCGCTCGAGTCGGTGCTACTTTCACTGTTCACGCGCAATTGGTTGTAATCTATCTCTTTTTTACCAATGACGTTTATGAATCGATGTCTCTTTTTAACTACTTATTTATATAAATATTTTCCTATTTTGTAATATATGTATCTCTTTTATAGTGAGTGTCAGTAAATGGTTAAGAAAAGAATTAAACATAATATTCCGCATGAATCTGGGTTTAGTTAAATATCTTAATACCACATCGTCTTCCTTAAGTGTGGTAAAAGGCGACTAGGTGATTAAGGAGACTTTTTCTATATTCCTATAACCGCTCACAAAAGCTTCAATTACATTTCTGTTCTAAATTCAAATTTGTTATTTAATAAAAATTGCTCAACAATTATTCGAAATTATCCTGTTAAAAATAAAATAAAATTATAGAGCACTTACTTACTACTACACACTTACACACACCGTTACCACAACTATACTTTTTAGCAGATAAACGGTGGTGTACCTCAGGGTTCCGTTCTATCGCCTACACTGCTCCTTCTGCGTATCAATGACATGTTGGCTCTTGACAACATACATTGTTATGTAGACGACAGCACAGTACATGGGCGATATTTTTTACATCCTGCTGCCAAGCTACCAGACGTTGAGGGAAAACGACAGGAGCTTGTCGTTGAATTGGACCTGGTCTTAAGCCGCATTTCTCAATGGAATTGTGGGAATCTGGTCGAGTTCAGCGCTAAGGAAACAAGGCGTGCGCGTTTTCTAAGAAAAAATCTCCATTCCTTTCCCTTCCTACTCTTCAAAACACTCACACTGATTACATCGAAAGCGTCACTAAGGCACCCTCGCGGAAGATCGGTATATTGAACAAGGTGAGACGGTTCTTCTCGCTCGAGCACCTGTGTCTTATATACAAGACACAGGTGCGCTCCTGCATGGATGGTATATTTTCCACTCTTAAACGGTGACTCCTCAGTCCACCACGTGTAGTCGTATAGAGAAAGGGAGAAGGTGGGATAAATTGGAAAAGCTCGCCAGAACACTCTCCGTGATGTAGGCGATAGAGGACTGCGATAGAGGCGACATTTCTTCGCAACGGCAAAGGCTCGAGGGACTCAGTGATCTCAGGACTCAATAATGCGGACTGCGCGCCACTGCAACCGATCGAGAGCGTCAAGCAAATATAATAAAAAGCAAAAAAAAAAAAACCGTCCCAAAGATGAGAGCAGGCAAGTAGTCAATTAAATAGGAAAATTTAGAATATATTAAAAGCGAGAAGGAGGATATTAAGGGATGGAAATGGATTGCTTATACAGATGGATTGGGGAATAAAAGTAATAGCTCAAGCAAGTCAGGGTCACATAACTATAACTCGAACTGATTGGTGCCGGGAAGTCGGCCCTGAGCCCTGTAACGAAAACATTTCACTAGTAACCATTAAATCGTTCTACTAATCACAGCTTTGCTTCATTATTACAAATTCCTAACCAAGGCCCTTTTTGTTAAACTCGTTATAACAAATCATGTGAACTCAAACTTTAGTTGCTTAATTGAAACCTGGCTTCATCGTAGTATTAGTTCAAAGATGCTAAATTGTAGTATTGTAATTCAAACACATGTAAATATATTACACATAGAGTTTAATTTCGGTACGACAAATAGTAGAAGTTGGTTAAAATTGACTTCCAAGATATGTTTACATAATCAAAGAAAGAATGAACAAGTAAAGCTAATAAAATCTGTTATTGAACTTTAATTACTATCCAAATAAACCTGAACCGTGATACATCAGACTATACACATCACACAATAGAGCGCTACCCTCGTGCACCAACTTAAAACATAAGCATGCTTATTTGGAAGGGTTAACCAGAATACTAATAACGTGTGACCCACGTTGTTAGTATTATCAATAAAAAAATAATTACAGGTGCATGTATTACTTATGTTTTATACTTGTACGCTAAATGAGTTCGGTAATTGCAATTCCTTTCCAATTTGTCTACTACCTTAGTAGGTACATATGTACATACGAGTATGTGGTGACCTCCACTTACATTAGAAATATATTAGGATATCGTAATATCGTAGTACGCTCCTGTGTCACGATAACAAAGAGACACGAAAAAGAGATGGACTGCTAATGATAATGCTGTGAATTCTTAATTTGAGTTATTTTCATAAAAGTTTAATAATTGGAAGCTACATCTTTATTAAATAAACGTACATTACTCACGAGAAGAGGAAAGATAAATTATATCTTCATCAATTTTCATTAGGAGAGGAGTGCGATACAAGATTCTCTGACCTACGTTAGCCATTACCTTCAGATCTCTTAGCGCGGTACAGTTAGTACGTAATTTAATTAATTTAATTGAAAAACACTTTATTAGTTTACGCCACTATTCGCGGTGTAATTTATTTTTCCAATAAACAAAATATAGGATTTTTTAGTTATTAAGAGGAATAGTAAGTCGGACTAAGTAAGTCGTGAAGCTAGATGTACTCTTTCCGTACCCAAAGGGTAAAACGGGACCCTATTATTAAGACTCCGCAGTCCATCTGTCCATCTGTCTGTCTGTCTGTCAGTCAGTCTGTCAACAGGCTGTATTTCATGCACCGTGATAGTTAGACAGTTGAAATTTTTACAGATAATGTATTTATGTTGTCGCTATAACAACAAATACTAAAAAACAGAATAAAATAAATATTTAAGGGGGCTCCCATACAACAAACGTGATTTTTTTGCTCGATTTTGCGATTTCGATGCTTGAAATATTCAGAGAATATATAGTTATCTATTGGCTGATTTTATTAAATACAGTATGTTTTATCGTTTATTATAGTTAACACCTATTTTAATAGAATAAATACTAGTCTGTGGTGTGGCGATAACATACCGTCATTATCTTCTTACCCGTGCAATGTGTTTTCTTCTTCCATTCCGCTCTCTTTTTTGTTATTTCTCTGCTGGCTTCCTTTCCAGCCTTTCTCTTGTCGTCCCCTACTTCTGTATTCGTCAACTTCGATACATGAAACTTTATTCAAAATATTTAGTTGATCCCTTCGCATCACATGTCCATATCACTATAATTGTTGTTCTGAGTGTGGGTGTTCTTTGTTTCTGTTATTTGAATCTTTGTTAAGACACAATTCTGGAGTTTCACTTCAATCGAGTTGTTTTTTTTAAATAAAAGGAAAACAAAATTTTGGCTCCTCCACTTTATAACCCCTTTAGGCTCCCTCTAATATACTCATTACTCACCTTGTCGTTCCTAGTCACACCGCACATCAATCTCAAGATTCGCATTTTAGCTACATGCAGGCGTCTATCGTACGTTATCTTTGTAGGCGATAACATTATATACCTATTAATCATAGTGCTCGTCCTTAAGATAAATTTAATAAAAATAATATAATACACATTTCCTAAGCATTATACTACAATACATAGGCTACTGAGTTTTATTACAGCAATAAAATCACCATAACTTTGTTTATCTTGCCTAGAGTATTAATGAGTAAAAAAATTAAAAATTATCACCTGCCGTCTTTCTGAACCGATACGACCTTCAAACCTTCAAGAAAAGAGCGTACTCCTACCTATAAGGTACCTAGGACCTATAAGGCCGGCAACGTGCTTGTGACCTTGAGTTGCAGGTGTCCATGGGCGGCGGTAGTCACTTACCATCAGGTGATCCGTCTACTCGTTTGCCCTCTATCGCATAAAAAAAAAAAATATATATATTTATTTATATAACTTTTTTAATTTTCACAAAACGAGAACTTCACCAACCGGGAATTAGTCATTAACTTAACAGGCGCATAAGCCACAGATGTTATAACATTCTGAAGCCGGGCCACCGGAAGGTACGTATTTTACATATTTTACTAAATACGCTTGAAAATAGCGTTGGTTTGCTGAAATATTTATTTATTACTTTAGGCATTCTAAAATTAATTTAATATTCTATAGCTATTGCTAAGCTTCAATATATTACGTTGTAAATTTTTTTGCAAGATTTTTGTAGATTTTGCTGAGAGAGGAAAGTGATATTTTTGAATACTTTAACGTATGTATGAAGAATTGCAAAAGAGTCTTTTTAAGCAATACAGTGTAAATAAAAACAAAAATAAGTAAAACAAAACAAGGTCACTAACCACTAGACCAACAGGTCAGTAAACATAGGAAATATAAGTTATTAAAACATAATGATGCTATCCTTAGAAAAGAAATGAAATTGCGGCGACTAGTTTGTATGGAATATAGGTTCATATGAAGATATATTTCATCAAAACTTTCATTTTTTTAATATTATATATATATATATATATATATACCTTTCTATTTTTTATTTCAATTTTTTTTTATTATAGGGTAGCAGACGAACAGACGGGGCACCTGATGGTAAGTGAAAACCCACGTAAGTGCGCTGCCCGCCTTTGAGGGTGAAGAGGGATGAGGGTATGCGAGACGGGGATGAGGAGATCGGAAAAGGGACGGGGGTCAGGGGAGAGGAATAAGATGAGGGGAGTTTGGCCTCTGGAAACCCCACTCATTTCGCGGAAATGCAACGCAAGTTTTGCTTCACAACCGGTCTGTGAGGCCGTGGTATCGCACCGGTCGAGTTGGCCCATTCGTGCCTAAGCATGGCTCTGCTATTTAAAAATTACCTACACCATGAAGCAGGCTTTCATTTTCATTTATAAACATCAAAATAAAGAATAATACTTGTAGGTACACTGTTGTGTTTCCTGACGATAACGGAAATCACGGCATCGGTTGAGTGAAGTGCAATTACAAGTCCACTAGTGACGTGATACATGTCGACCGTTACTAACAAAGAATATTTAACAGAAGTGACGTTTATTTAACTGCAGGGAGAATACCTAAAGTAGGCTTTCAACATCATTATTACAAAATTATTAAAAAGATATATTTATTACCTCTACTTCCCTACTAGCTTAAATTCAGCAAGAAATTTGCTGTGATTGATTTAATACAAACTTCCGTGAATCCATCCATCCATCCTTCTATGTATAAGTTATTCTGTCTGTCCCTAGGGAAGATCCTTTTTTTCTAGATGAAATATTATATAAAATTTTATAATGAACATTAATAAAGTTAATTTCAGTAGTTAAGATGTGAAAGCGTGACTAACAATGAAACATTTTTGCATTCTTCAAGTCGATAATACGTCTCTTACAGCTAATTGTGTCTCGCAGCGGCTGACATGTAGACTGCTCAGCCTTAACCGACAAGACATACAAATAGTGGTAGGAACGATTACGGGTCATATGGCCCTGAATCTACACCTATTCACCGGGGATGTCTCAATGCTGAGGATAAGGCCGATCACGTAATCCTGGAGTGCGAGGGAGTAGTTACACAACGGGCTAGTAGCATCCGCACGGGTGCAAGGATGCTCCTAGAACCCTGTGAACGTCCCAGGCGGCTTCTGAGCTTCTGGAAGGAGCTAGGCTGGCTCAATTAGTCAGCCTGTCTGTACGCATAATGTACCGATTAAGAAGAGCCCTATACCAATACCAATACATCTGTTGAGTTTTTATGAGAAAAAATGAATTTTCTTTATTTTAACTAATTTCCATAGCAAAAAAAAAACTTAAAGAAATCAAAATTTATATAATTTTAATGGTTTACATAGTTATTTTTTTTACAATACATACATAGCCTCACGCATATTTCGTTTGGTTTAGGCAGAGGCATCTCAAACTTTTTACAACCATAATTTAGTCCCACTTACGTAATATTGGACCCGCCTAATGTAGTCCTCCGGGCACTGAATGATAGAATATATACTATATGATAGATCCGTTTCGCGTTTTATTACATCCACGGGAAGAACTGGATGGCGCTATCGTAATTCTCCGACGGCCTTAATTTTCAACAATGTATATTTAATAACAATTATTTAAAATACATGAAAACATGGTAGAGCCATGCTTAGGCACGAATTTGCCGGCTCTACCGGTGCGATACCACGGCGTCACAGAAAGTGAGGTTTCCGGAGGCCCCACTTTTCCTCTCCTCTTTCCTTTCCAATCATTCCTCCTCTATGCTTTCTCTCCCCGCATCCCCCATCTCTCATCTCCCTCAAAGGCGGATGCGCACTTATGACTAACGACTCTTGAGTTGCAGGTGTCCATGGACGGCGGTTGTCACTTACCCGTGACCCGTCTATTCATCTCTCCCCCTATAATATAAAAAAAAAACATAAATATTAAAGATTGTGTTCAACGAAATAACTCATCTGTATAATTTATTACTCTACGTTATAGGAAATAAATTAATATGCGCATAGGTAATATTGTGCGTGTGTTGATTTGATTCCTATAATTCAGAACAGCAATTTCCTGATATAAACAAAAGGTTGTGATTTAGCGCGATTACACAACCATGTCGATATCCTATAGTCCGTCGTCCGTCGCAATATTGTATATAAAATTTGACCACAGGACCATGCTTAGGCACGAATATGTTGGCTCCACTATACATAAAAAACATATTTTACATGAAATTCTACTCTCACAACATTCAATAGTCTACTCTACTTAACTATAAACTGTTAAGGTAGTAAGTCACAACTTGTGGACTAGTAAATATATGTATATTAAAACAGGATAGCGGACAGTATTTGTAAAAGTACTCTTTCTTCATTCCACATTATGTAAAAGGGGTTTCACCTCTGTGGAACTAAATTTAACATGACATTTGTGCTAAAGCGACGGAACACTGTTGGAGTAAAGTTGCATCATTAATCCCCTTCAATAATAAAAATATTTTTTTTTTGTTTTGCACTAAAGTTACTTAATCAAAAATGTCATTACCCATATTTACCATATTTTCAGTCTATTAGCGCTTTTGCATTCGTTCCCACAGCTTTTTGGGATGGAATTCGTATGGTTAGATAGTGTCGTAACCGCTTATTTTAATAGTAATAACGAGTAGATGCTAGTTGTTTTATGGCTTGTTGGGACTTATAACTATAATAGCATCTAAGCTTTTATTTTTGGAACTCAATGAACTTTAAAAACCTACTTCCACCATAGTCAACCACTGTTCACTGTTGGGCATAGGTCTTTGAAAAAGTGCGCCAGCTTTCTTACCAACTTCAGTGCAACTAAATCATTATAAATTGTAATGCCGTATTCATCATTTCCTAATTTTATACCCTTTGAGGAAGAATATTAATTTCAGATATCTTTGCACCTACCTTATCGCCTTTCTTAACCACCCCAAGGTTGAGTGGTAAAAAATGCCCTAGGCATTTAGCCCGCCTATGTACACGTGTGCATGAAGTTTTTAAATAAATAAATAAATTAAATTAAATATTTTATTCTAATATAAGTAACGACGTACTGTACAAAAAGAATTATTGAGATCGGTTCACAAGTGGCAAAAATATCAAAGCAAGCAAGTGCATGTACCAAAAAAAAAAAGACCATCAAAATGAGATCCAATTTGAAGTTGTTTAAAAATAAAGAAATAAAGTATCATGTCATGTTTCAACATCAAATCCCTCTCTAACTTTCTATGGTCTCGGCAAGGACACGTTGAACAGCAATCAGGTAAACAAAGTTAAATAAGCAACTGATGAATTGCTACAAATTATTCTGAAGTCCGTCAAAATCGTCCAACATAAGCCTCATCGCTAAGAAAGAGAGAGCTTTTACACTGATTGCAATCGATCCGCGGTTCTCACAACGACAACCTTTATTCACACCCTACTGCTGCGTAGAATTAATATATAGTGTATCCCTGAAGGGTAAACACCGACATTTTGCCAATTAGATTTAGAATTTTGCCATCAACAAGGCACTTTAGGAATTAAAGATGGTAGATGGAAAGGTAAGAACAATGTAAGGACATTGCTTCTAGCTCGAAGACGTCGGGACATCTGTAAATCAATCTGGCTGTAGGGGATAGATAGGCGTTTCAATGTATTCGTGACCATGTTTTTTTGCAATTCAATCGAAACGTCGGGCCAACAAAGGTATTGTACCTTTTAAATATTATCGCAATTATGTCCCGCGTTCTACATTTAATGTATCTGTAGAAGTTCCAAATATTATGAAACAATTTTAATTTGCCTCGGACAACCAGCCTGTGGAACAAAAAAACTGCCGTATTTCCAGACCGATACGACCTTCTAAGCTTCAAAAAATATACTCCTACATAAAAGGCCGGCAACGCACTTGTGACTCTTGATTTGCCGGTTTCCATGAGCAGCTGTAGTCACTTATCATCAGGTGACCAGTCTGCTCGTTTGCCCCCCCCCCCCCCTATCGCAAAAAAAAAATATACAGAATGTTAATTACTTAATAAGTTTAATAAACAAACATGTATCGCAAGAATAAATTATGTTTTTGATTTGTTATTCGTTCACTGAATACCTGGGGCACACTGAAAGTTTTGCACTTCTGGTTTCTCAGAACTGTTTGAATTTCAATTGATTAATTTTTTTACACATGACTCCTCAATCAATTAAAAAAAAAAGCGGAAAATCATCTGTCATTTGTTTTTTATCGCACTTTAAATTTCGTCATCTGCAGTGAAAATGGAATTATTAAGTTAAGTAAAACTTTCACTGCTGCTTCGTATATAAAAATTTAATTCGATTGTATTTCACAAATGAAACAAAATAGCGCTATTTTAATTTTTAAGGTAATATCTGGACAAGCATGATTTTTATGTGATTTGAAATATTAAGAGTTATTTCTAGGTCTAATCGCAGTCAGATCGAGCGGCGATTCAGATCTGCATTGAATAACTCTTAATTATGTAAATAAATCGCGAATATTATATGTATGTATGTTACATGCTCTCGGCAAAGTAATTTCTTCAGGATTGCTTGCAATGTGTTATATTTTTTTAAGAAGTTTGTATGAGCTTAGATATACAGACTAGCCAGGGTCAACAGCATTAATGTAGTAAAGAAAGGGTTACATAATTCACGAACCGAAACGGCAACAGATCACACACTTTATTTTGGACAATAAACGCTCTACAAAATACGTAAAGTTATTCTAGAATATAAGTATATATCTCAATACTTATTTTATATAGACAGGCGTAGTAAGAGCGGCATTCGTATTTGCTGTTTTACGTCGTCAATGTACGGTTAATAAGTTTAAGGTTTGAAAGGAGTTATAAAGGCTTTATGCCAAGATTCCGAAAAATAAGGAGAAGTTAACGAGACGGGAGATTACAGGTAAGAATTGATCAAGGAGGGTCGTCAGCATACGTCTCCTGATTTGATAATTGCCTGAGGCGTTGCATTTAATAGAGAGTATAATCTTTCTGATTTCAACCTCTGCAGCTGAAGAAATGGGAAAAGGGTCTATAGTTGGACAATTTAGACGAGTTAATAGTTTACAGTAGAATATTTGGTTTCGTAGTTCCCATTAGCAGATGTAGAGAAATGATGATTTATTTTATACAAACCTACTGTTTTCTGCAGATTTCTTAAGTCTTATCTTCTCCATAGGAGCAAGGCTTTATCATCCACATTGTTAGCTAAGAATACGCCATCCCAATTGAGCTTTGAGGCATCGTTGCTTAACTTGTCCACATACTAGTACTCTGGGACATGAATGATTCTTCCTGCGACCTTTAAGCTGACGATCTCCACATTTATTTTACGCAGGCTCTCACTTTGTTAAGTAAATAAATCGCACGGTCTTAAAAGCAAGTGCTTATCATTGCTAGTTAATGTTTTATTTAATCTCCTATGTCCACAATAGCAGTATCATAAATGGAAAATTATTCTGGGTTCAGGCGGCTCGGCTTTGGAATACTGGTAGGAATTAAAGGCGCACAATCGCTGCCTGTTTTTAAGAAAACAAGTCAAGGTACACTACCTGTTACTTAGAGACTTCAAAAAGCTAATCATTTTCCCTTTGTTCCTCATTTGTTACTTACTATGTGGCATATTCATATCATCATATCCATATTACTGTAGCTATACGCATTACAAAGCGTAGTATTTATGTATTTACTAGCGGACCCGACAGACGTTGTCCTGCATGATATTTCAAGCGATTAGGATCAATATAGACAAATAACCTAGATACCGACTGCAACGCACACAAAAAATTTCATCAAAATCCGTCCAGTTCAGTGACATACTATACACACTCACAGAAGAATTATATATATAAAGATATGTTTATTACGTACTTTCACGTATACTATTATATTAATGGTGAGATATTTTATTCAACGAATATTGTACATAATGTGCACCGATTTAAATATTCAGCCCATGGTTGCCTGTGAGGGATTGCCGTAGACCACTATTATTGTTTGTTGATTATTCTTCTTTCGTTCTTACTGGTGTATAATAAAGAGGTACATATATAATTATTATTATCAATCATGAATGCGCTATTGAATCCTTATGTCTTATCAAAATTCACTATGGAATTATATATGGTGTTAAATAAAAATGCTGTCATATGTTAGAATTGAATAGTAGACCTCTCAGAAAATCTAAAGTACTAAAAATGTTAAAGAGTTTCGTGTTTTTTAATACCAAAATCTTATTTTGAAGCTGAAAAATTGAATTTGAAAATAATCCTCAATATTTTATGTTTTGTAAGAGAAATAATCTTTTTGACCTGAAATAAACTAAATGGAATATACATCAGGAAAATCACATTCAAGCGCTACTACTTTTTTCAAGATAAATCTCAACTATTTGTCTACAAACTGCTCCTAATATTAGATTACCTATTTCTATATCAGCCTGTATTTACTAGCTTACGTATAAACTCAAATAAAAATTTCCTTCTCAACTATGTGCTAGAACCAAAATTATTATTGCCAGAAATAGGCGACATCTTCGACAGCCGAATATAGGTTCTTTTAAAAACGACAGCTATCTATTGTTCCGGTAAAAATGTATGGCAATGTTTTTCTAAGCAATCTTTTACGAATTGCGTGCAATAATATACTGATTAAACAAGTTTCATTTGTCGGTACCGATAGAATAATCAGTCCTAATATCAAATATTTAATGTAGTATTGTTATCCTTGAATTGTGTGACAAAACCTGCAATAAATTGATTATAAGACAGTGCTTCATGTTCCAAAAGCATGTATATTTCATCTCCAAAATGTTGAGGGCGAAAAATCTGAGTCGCTTTAAGATATTAAACAACTTGAAACCTAAAAACAAACTCTTGTTTTGTATAATTAGTCAAACTGCCAACTTTATGAATCCTGCCAGCTGGCGTTCTACAAATTCTTGCATTCTGATTAATTTCTATTTGATATATACGATAAATTATGGTTATCAGAAAGTGGGCGTTTTATAAACCCACCCTGTCACAAATATAGCGAGTTTACGTATGTAAATAAAGTTATCTTTAACTTAACATTAAAATGTACAATTTATAATCATTATATGACAACTTGTTTTTAAGTTGATGAACGGATGAACAGTTGAACAATTTTAAACTATCATATCTATCTTAATTGTGTATACGTTAGACGAGTAGTTTAAACATTTTGATTTTAAATGTGGAAGCTTGTATTTTGTACATTGGGCCCTGGTTAATATTTTAAATGAGAATGAGATGAACAAACATATAGTAGGACGATATTCAAATAGATTTAAGAATTAACTTTTGAAGCCCATGGCTATAGATTTATCAATGGTAAAGCTGGAATCGTTTTGCCTTAAAACAAACAGTGTTTTGTCACTTAGCACCACATTTCGATATAAATAGCCGAGAACTCTCTGCCTTAAAAACTTGTTAGGACGATTTTTTTCCAAACCTGTGAATCCTTGATCAAATTTTCTAACACTACAAAATCGACTCGTCTTTAGATTTATATGTGTTACTAACTACTAACTTTACTACCGTTCTAAACTAAAGAAAGCCTTATAGGACTATTACTTTATTAATTTGTTTTTACTAGAACTTAATGAAACTAACTAGCACTTAATGAAAAGCAAGCACATAAAATCAACTATTTACAATAATGTTATAATATATATATTGTGAAAACTTTTATTTGGCTTTTACCATGTCAGCAACATAGTTATTGTATATTGTATGTGTATGTGTAGTATATGTGAACCCTAGCTGTAAGTTTCCCAGTGGTAGAGCCAGGCTTAGGTACGAATGGGTCGGCTCGAATGGTGTTACGATGGTCTCACAGAAAAACAGGTTGTGAAGCAATGCTTGCGTTGCATTTCCCCGAAATTAGTGAGGTTTCTGTCGCACCTCCTAATGGGGTAGGAGGTGCGATTGTGTTCACCACTTCTCTCGGGGCTGTTAGTCAAAAGGTTATCAAGGTATTCGTCTGTTGCCCCGAAGGAGTAGACAAAAGTCGTTACTGATTAATTCCCTCTTACGGGGGCAAGCCTATTGTTGTCATCAGGAAACTTTTTCAATAAGATGGGAAAATTTGGGATGTATTCACAGGAAAGGGAGAATCAAAAGGAAGGAAAGAGATATTGTTTATACAGCCATCTGTATAAGCAATATTCCTTTTACTTGTATAGCAATTGCTTATACTCCTCAGCAAGTCAGGTTCGCATACCTCTAACTCAAACTGGCTGGTGCTGGGACGGTCGAAGGTTTGACTCTGAACTATCTGACTATCTGAGGTATAAATTAATTTGCGATCTCTACATATGAAAGTAAAATATTGATTCAGTGTACCTATCGGCGAAGCACAGCAAAGCGAAACGTATTTTTTTTTGTGTATTCCTCAGCAGTAGACGATAAAGCACCTTAAACGTACGGATCACGGAAAATAATTGAAGAAAAACAAATACAGTTGAAAGAAAAGTGGTCTACGGCAACGTACACATGCAAGTAAAGAACTCAATAAAAAAATAAAGCACACGCTGCCTGCTGTGGTCAGTGCAGCGTGACGTCGAATAAAAATGATCAGGCAGCCATACAGGGACTCATTAACCAAGTGGCCATCGATGTGATGGTACGGAAAAGCGTGACCTACAAATGGATTGGTGAATGCCTGTGACACAGTGTTAGTGAAAGACATTGGTGAAAATGAATCTCCTAATCATTTTTGTTGCTTTTATGCTGATGAGGGATGCTAGGGCGATAGTTGACCTGGACTGTAGTGATAATGCTACGTGTATCGACAATATGGCGAAAGAGATTATCAAAAGTGTCAGGCAACAAAGAACTGTGAAGGTGTTTAATGTGCTGACAATTGAGCCACTGAGAACGAGACAAGCTAGAATGGCGAGATCGATGGATTCATGGCTAGAGACATTCTTGGATGGTAACGCATTCAGCTTTGACTGGAATGACTACACCTTCAAAGTGTCACAAGCTGATGATAACAATGCGTTAGATTTAGAAATATATCAAGCAAGAACTGCAAAAGGTAAGGGTGCAAAGTTTATCTTAAATTTCAATAGATTATGAATAAATAGTAAAATTAAAGAATGTTTTTAAATAATAATGTAATTTTGAAAAACAAATTTTTTAAATAATCTTTTTTTTCTGCATTTTAAAAATATGTATCATATATTATATTAAAAGAAAGTTGACTTATCAAATGCTCGCGATCAAATTAATGTTCAGTGTGTTAATTGCATGTACACGCTTTGTTGGGCTTAGCGGACCGATACCGTATAAGGCCATGCGTGCATATTCACACGCGGTTCTGATTAAATTAGTTGTTGAGTTTCTAATATTAACTGTACATATATGGTATTTTATCTATTTATTGAGCATCGTCTAAAGAACCAATTTCAAGAGATGCAGAGAGAGCATTTTATTGATTTACTTAAAAATACCATAATTTTTTCCGCAACAATTTGACGATTTAAAGTGAATTATGTTATACTCTCGTAGTATCGGGACCTTAAAACATTTTTGTTATTGATCTGGAGTTAAACACATTGGCAACTTAAGGTAATATAACACTTCAATTTTCTTGTTAGGGAAAATCAGTGTTAGTTTAGATTGTTCAGTTACTTCTTTAATTTATTATAAATTAAGAGATTGCATTTGTTCTTATTTCTTGATTACCTATGGTATTTTATAATATCACATTATTTATTATTATCGGAACGTGAAATATATCTAATAATTCCACATTCAAAAGTCATATGAACAAGTTGATCATCTTATGTTATTAGATTACCAATTTGGGGTCTAACAACTATAGTTTCACTGGTTTATCTTCTATCTCAGTTGTGAATACCAACTATCTGTATTGTGCAGTAATTAGCGTCGTGAAATCATGTTCCGGCTGTAGTTCTGAAGAATTTTTCTTAGTATTGCCGTCTTAGACAGCGTTCGTTATTATATTATTGAATTATTTATGAAATTTATTGTTCTGCCTTTTGGTGTAACATTTTTAGTTGGTAAGCGTTTGTAAGCGTGGTTTGGGTCTGATATTTCTTTTTAAACATAACTTATTTAAAGAGACATTCTTTTCTCACAGTATTTTCCATAATAGATAAATTGCTGTCAATATGAGTAAAAAATGTATTTTTAACTTGTCGGGACCTATTTTTGAAACATATTACCATTTGTCTGGATCATAATCTGATAAACACTTCTGATCGCTTGCAACCTAACCCTGACTCAGCTTGCAAGGATCCTTTATGATTTTATTTATATATCTTTATTTTACATCATAAGATAAAAGGCATTTGAACAATACGTTTGGGCATAACAGCAGGTGGCCTTATCGCTCACGGCAATCTCTTTCGACAACTGGAGTAATTAGAACATATTTAGGGTAGTCAACGGTGTAAAGTAATTTGGATGAGAAACTCAAACGAAATAAATATACATTTACAATACAACACAGTAGCTACCATAACTAAATTTTAAAACATACATACATATAAATATACACACATTAACGTAATATACACACATATACACATAAACATAACTACATTTTAGGAAATATATAAGTATACACATATTACTTTTACACTTTAGCATTCTAAATAGTTTACATTTACAGTGTCAAATAGTACATTTTAGATTTTAAGATTAAGTAGACAGCAGCGTCTCAAACGCCATCTTATTCTAACAATAATCAAGCCTTTATTATTCCATTGACAGTACTTTCGTATGGATTGTAAAAGGTGTGGATATAAGTGTGTTAGTCCACTATACATGCCATCTGGCCCTCTTCGGGTGTAAACCTCCTCCAGAGATTGCCACTGATCGCGATAACTTGCGAGATTGAAACAATTACGTGTTAACAATTGCGTGAACGAGATAGAGACATAGAGCATTTGGTCTCCCTCTGTTTCTATGCCTATGCTCATGTGGTCCTCTCCATATAGTCACGGTCTTCGTAAACCTGATATAAGTGGAGCTTGCCACGTTACCCGTCCCCTCTATTTCAGACCTCGTGCGAAGGACACGATATCAACTTCAACAGTGGTAGAGCCATGCCTAGGCACGAATGGGCTCGACCGGTGCGATACAACGGCCTCACAGAAAACCGGTTGTGAAGTAACGCTTGCGTTGCATTTCTCCGAAATGAGTGAGGTTTCTGAAGGCCCCCCCTCAACCCTTTCCTCTCTCCCTATCTCCTTTCTCTTCATCCCCCCCTCTCTTCTTTCCGCTCCCTGCATCCCCCATCCCTCATCACCCTCAAAGGCGGTCTAACAAGGACTTAAACTTAAAAAAGAAATTAATGGATTTATGACTCTTACTCTTTCTCACATATGGCTGTCAAACGTGGATCTTTGACTCAACAACCAACAGAAAGCTTACATCATGTAGAACCTTAGAACACAGCTAACGCATTTTTTTTTATACTATAGGGGGGCAGACGAACAGACGGGTCACCTGATGGTAAGTGACAACCGCCGTCTATGGACACCTGCTACATAAGAGTCGTAAGCGTGCTGCCCGCCTTAGAGTGATGCGGGATGCGGGAATGCGGGGAAGGGAAAGAGGAAAACGGGAATGAGGGTAGTGGAAAGAAAAGAGGGGGAAGCAAATCAGGTATTAAAAGATATATTTATTTGAAATATTACGCTAGCACACAATTACAAATGGAAAGGATCTTTAGAAATGGTTGATAACACAGGTGAAGCTAAATGGCATTTAATTTGTATGACATAAATTTCAAAACAACTATAAATACAGTAGCATGACGCCTCTAGCAGCGCAAACAATATGAATTGAAATCTCTGGTGATCTTTTTCTGAAGAAAATACAAGAGTAGGTTGCTAAAACTTGAAGTAACATCTAGAGTTATAAGCATCGGTTTCGAAAAACAATTATAATCATTGAATACATCTACTCTCTCAACTAATTTATCGTCTGCATGTTTATGAACAGCATATGTTTACTAATTGGAGTCACGTTGAGCAATGGTGTAAGTTGAATTCAAAGCAGATGATCCCACCTTAACGCGGTTGGTTTACTGTACCGTCTAATAATAACTGACCATAACCGTGGTTCTGCCATTCTGCCTCAACAAAAACTGACCTGAACATAACGTCTTTCCATAAAAAATGACCAAAGGGATGGTATCTACTATTACCATGGGAACATCTAAAGATTGTGTAGCCAGAATCTTTATATGAAAGGAACAAACATGCACACGAATGAAATTGCTTATGAGGTTTTGCGATGTTATTGTTAAGCCATACGACATTTTAGTAAGCTTAGACTTAATACTAGTTCATGTCATTTGGTGAATGAACGATAAATTAAACCATCAATGACAAAGTAAGGTTCTGAACCTAGCAATCAAGAGAATTGTGGTTTCTATTCAGATCTTGAAGCCCAAGCAAACAGTTTGCTATTTGGCGTAAGCTGCATATATTATTATTGGTTTCAAGAAATTTTTAGAATTATTGGAATTATTGATTTTATCTCAGTCGACTTATGTATTGTGGTTGCGTATAGCGAAATACATTTGATTCCAAAACATAAGAATAAGCTTTTAAATCTCTAATTACAAATTTCTTAACACAATTTTAAAAGAAGCAAGTTCGAATTACATCCTATGCAACCCTGAAATGTTTAAACTATGGCTTAAACTCCTAAAATTCCAGCCCTATACGTAACATTCTTTTCTTTTCTTTTCTTTCTGCTGCCATTTACCAATACCCAAAGTGGCCGTTTGACGGTAATAAGCTTGCTCCCTATTTCGTACATGTGATTAAATTAATAGTCAGGAAAATGGGGGTGATAATACGTTTATGTATACTTCTTCGGGCATGCAGATGTAAGCATGTGTTTAAGATACAAATAAGTCCATATAGTGTTTAGTATTAAATGTTTAACATTCAATTGCGAAGCCTGTACATTAGTGTGAGAAATAACAATATGGAGACGCTTTAATCTTCATAAGTTGATTTTAATACTTTTTCAAGTCTTTGTCACTAAGTAACAAACGCCCATCAAATAAGTAATTAAGGCTTAGTTATCATACGTTTATCGTAAAGGCTTGTAATAAACCTAAAGCTATTCAGTGTTTTATGGTTAATGTAAATATCATTGGGGATTATTCGTAAGTAAATATTTATACGAGGTTTGTTGAGTACTCTCATTGTAAAGTATACCATTCAAACGAGATAAACCATGTATATATTTTTTTTATAACCGTTTTAAGTAAAAAAAAAGGCGTGAGAGGTCTATGGACTTCGTTTGAACGGGGGGTCAGAACGAAGTCCCGGTCAGAGCAAGAATTGTCGGAAAAAGGTCTTGTTACACCTTTTTCGGTCTTGCTCCCATCTGCTCAGAGCATGTAACGCGCGATAAGGAACTTCGTTCTAAATAAAAACTATATACAGTTTATGAATATGAAAAGTTGCATTTAACATAATTCTAGAGTGCACCTACTGCTTTTCTTGTTGGTTAGTTGGTTGACTGGCAGAGAATGTCTTAGGCATAAAGTCCTCCGCTCTGTGCCTAACAATTGTTGCATAAATGATTAAAATAAATAAAACTTTTCTTTACACTAGAAATTTTATACAGTTTTATAATTCACCCGAGGACTTCGAATTAATTAGCACATATGGGTAGGTAATACTAAGGCCTGTTAGCCTATCGGTTATTAAGCAATGCTGGCAATGTGTTTTATGAGTACGTGTCCATGGGCGGCGGTAGTCACAAAGGTACATTCAAATGTCCCGATAAATATGAAATTCATTCATGTAATTAAATGTGCTGATTTTATAATGTCGTAGAAGCATAGAAAGGGCTTTCTATGCATGATAATAAATAATATCAATGAATACGGTACGATGCTAAATACGGATCCTGGGAAATATGTGTTTCTTATGTATTTTACCCTAATTATTTTCTTTTGACATTGGCTAAATTATTCGAAATGTTCGGAACATTTGATGTTAACCAATCAGTACTTATCTTAAGTGGTACTTTTTTTTATAATTATGTAAATTGTTTCGAAGCCAAGCTTGTTAGGTGTGTGTACCTATTAACTGCCCAATCTACGAATCCATTGATGCTGCCCATCTAAAGGGCATCTGTGAGAGATCTTAACAAGCGATGAGACCGACGTTAGTATCATGATACAATTGGTGTACAATAAAGAGTATTGTGTTTTTGTATGGAAAAAATTGCTAGGAGACCTACAGGGAATATCGAGTATATATCATTTTATAGGTTCTTTTTACTTAATTTTGTAGCGGATTATATATATAATTATGCATAAAGATAAAAATGTATCTAAAAAAAAACCGTTACCAACTCATATCTAAATTGATTGACAAAAACAGTGGTAGAGCCATGCATAGGCACGAATGGGCCGGCTCGACCGGTGCGATACCACGGCCTCACAGAAAACCGGTTGTGATGTGCTTGCGTTGCATTTCCCCGAAATGAGTGAGGTTTCCAGAGGCCCAACTCCCCCTCTCCCCTTATCTCCTTTCTCCTCATCCCCCTCTCTTCTTTCCGCTCCCTGCATCCTCCATCTTTCATCACCCTCAAAGGCGGGCAGCGCACTTGTGACTCTTGAGATGCGGGTGTCCATAGACGGCGGTTGTCACTTACCATCAGGTGACCGGTCTGTTCGTCTGTCCCTATAATATAAAAAAAAAAAAAAAAAAAAAAAACAAAATCTCAAAAACAAAAGCCTTTCAAATAAAAATAAGTACCTACAAGTTTTTTTTTATGATTAAGTACAATAGAACCTAAAAATAAAGAACAAAAATACTTAGGAATGCTCAGAAATATTTCTTTGTTTCTATTTAGTAAAATTAAATCAATCCAGCATCAAAGGCCCGCCCGGTTTGATTTCGGAACAATACTTAGATAACATTTGATGTCGAATAAAACAGACTTCTGTTTATAGAATAAGGCTGGAGCTGGAGGAGCTCTTTTGAAGTAATTTCTGGAAAAAAGGTCGCTTACGTTGACAAATCTTTGTTGTTACTATGCGGTAATGAAAAAGTAGGTAATACTTATGTACTTACATTAGTGTACCCTTTGACACATACCTATTCATTTAACGTTTTGAAAAGCTTACGGGTATCTGGTAATAAATGGAGATAAGAACACTTGGGATTGAGTCATTAATCAATTTAGTTTTTTTAAAGAGTGGTAGAGCCATGCTTAGGCACGAATGGGGCCTGCTCGACCAGTGCGATACCAGAGAATCACAGAAAACTGTTTGTGAAGCCAAACCGGATTAATTTTACCAATATTAGTGAGGTTTCCGAACTCCTGCTCTCCTCTGTCCTCTCCCCTCATCCCTCCTCTCCTTCCTCTTTGACAACCCTCTTCTTCCCAACTCTCTTCTTTCTTTTCCCCGCTGCCCCCTTCCCAGGGGGTAGCGCACTTACGACTTGAGTTGCAGGTGTCCATGGACGTCGGTTGTCATTTACCACTAGATGACCCGTCTAAATATCATTAAAGTAGTCGTCTGCAGTTATGCCCGCTAAACGCTGAATCCATAAAGTTTGATAAACTTGCTTAGATAAATTATTATATCTTATCTGTGCCTAATCTAATAGACTGCCCTGTTGGCCTTGTGGTTAGTGACCCTGACTGCTAGTCAGTGAGTTCGATTCCCAAACAGGAATAAAGTTTGTGAGATCCATAAATAGTTGTCTGAAATCTGAGTGTTCTGTGTCCGTATATATGTATGTATGTATAGAGTCAAAGTTTAAAATTGGCATTTATTGTAAAAGTTTACTGTTTTTTTTTTTGGCTTAATAGTTAATATTCGCACCAAATTTTCCATTACTTTTGTGAGCTTTACCTTCTACAGCAATAAATGTGTTACATCTTTTTAAGTAGTATTTTGTAGTTTTACGCTCTAAGTGCTAAGTCCGTAAAGCCTTCAACTTGCTTAGTTACAAGTATATCTTATCTATGCTTAAATTAAAGCAGCTAGCCATCTCTTTTAGTTTAAAAGTATAATGGTGACGCTTAAAACAATTTTGCTATTTTTTTAACTATATGTTTTTGAAAATCTTTCAAATATAATCGGTATTTATAAGTGGAAATCGCAATGCCTAGTAATCACCTATAAAATGTACCTACTGCCTATTCTATTTATAGGAACAAAGGGTATATTGTTTCCTTAATTAGTTCGTAGATTCGATTTCTCTATCAACACAAATATTACACGCGTATTATACAATGCAAGCAAGCAAGCAAGTTTTTGTTCCCTGGACATACTTGAGTCTGGCTCGCTTTCATAGCGATTATACCAGTACATAATTAAAATAATAATTGGTAATTAGCTATGGAAAGTGACGGCTTTGTTAAAAGCAAGGAGTAATTTGTTTGCGATTATACAGGCAATGAGAAAAATGACGTGAAAGTATATGAAAGAATTACAGTAAATTACTTTTATTATTCGCTTCCCGCTTCCCCTACAAAATGACATGAGTTTCAGGTTACTGCTTATGTTCCTGAGGGGGTAAGCAGAAGCGTCTCAAACCAACACTTTTTGCTAATCATAATTTAGTGCCACTTACCTAATAGACAGCAAGCCAGGTACTACATGACTATATATATATATATATATATATCTATTATAGATAACAGTCCGATTCCTTGCTAGCCTTTTACGACTCCATGTTTAAGAGGTGGGTTATAAAGGGGGTGGTAATAAGGGGGTAAAATAGTATAGAGCAAATTGTCACTAATAATGTTAGTATAGGTGTACAAACACCCAAATTTACTACCGTGAAATGTTTGCCGCCAACTTGGCACTTTAGGAATGAATGATGGCAACATAAGGAGTATACTAAATCAGAAAGAGAGCAAGAGAAGGCAATAAAAGTAAAGAATATTGCTTATACGGTTTAATTGGAAAGTGTAAGCAATTTGACGTGGTAGAGCCATGCTTAGACCCGAATGGGCCGGCTCGACCGGTACGATACCACGGCCTCACAGAAAATTGGTCGCAACGCTTGCGTTGCATTTCCCCGAAATTAGTAAGGTTTCCGGAGGCCCAACTCCCCCTCTCCTTTTCCTTCTCCCTAACCCCCCTCTACTTCTGCCATCTTCTCATCTCTCTTTTTTTTACCTACCCGCATATCCTCATCCCTCATCACCCTCAAAGGCTGGCAGCGCACTTACGACTCTCAAGTTGTAGGTATCGATGGACGGCGGTTGTCACTTACCATCAGGTGATCCGTCTTTTCGACAGTCGTGTGTAAAAAAATATAAATAGGGGGTCGCCTCAACTCCCAATTACACTCTCCTCTTTCTCCTCCCGTTATCCCACCCCTAAAAAAAAGTACAGCACTTACGAATCTTGATTTGCAGGTGTCTATAAGCAACGGTTTTCACTTACACCTCATATATACATAATAGTCAAAGGAAAATTTCATTGTTAGGTCAGTGTTGGGGTAGTTTACAGAAATCCTATCCCGCTTCTATATTGCATTTATTAAGGTCAAAGGTTAACGATATTGAAAAAGATACATGGTTTTCATTCATTGCAAGAAAAACCAGGCCCAGGCCAGAAGCCTATTTTGAATAGGAAAGAGTCCTATACGACAATCTACGATCAACGAACACCATTCATTTTAGAACGATCAGAACACATGTATATTCTATGTCCTCTTCCTAAAAAGACATCTCCAGCAATACGAAGTATTCCTGTGTTACGGAGGACTTCACAAACATACAAAAAATAGACACAAAAACACCCGCGCTTGGGACAACTATTTGTGGGTCACATTTTACCGTGGTAGAGCCATGCTTAGGTACGTACGGGCCGGCTCGACCGGTGTGATACAGAATACCAGTTGCGAAGCAACAATAGCGTTGCATTTCGCCGCCATTAGTGAGATTTCTGGAATCCTAATTACCCCTCTCCTCTTTCCTCTCCCCGCATCACCCTCAAAGTTGGGCAGCGCACTTCCGATTCTCGAGTTGTAGGTGTCCGTGGACAGTAGTTGTAACTTACCATCAGTAGATCTGCCTGTTCGTCTGTCTAAATTAAAAAAAAACGTAAATTAAAAAAAATACACACATTTTAGAATCGAACCCACGACCTCCAGCTCAGAAGTAAACTTACACAATATGTATGTGTGTATATTAATAATTGAAAGTTTAAATAAACACAGTCTAGAGACTGGGAATGATTAGATTTTGACTTTATTATGTATTTATAAAATAAATAAATATATTTTTAAACTCTTCCTATATTTCTACTATCTATCCAGCGATTGTAAATAGGCGGAGGCATTTCAAACGTAACTTCGAGACAAAATAAAATATTGTTTTTTTTTTATTATATAGGCAGACGAACAGACGGGTCATCTGATGGTAACTGACAACTGCCGTATATAGACACCTCCAACTCAAGAATCGCAAGTGCGCTGCCCGCTTTTCAAGGTAATGAGGGATGGGGGTGCGGGGAGGGGAAAAGAGAGGAGGGATAAGGAGATGGGAAAAAGTAGAGGGGGATAAGGGGAGAGGAAAAAGAAGAGAGTAAAGAGGAGTGAAGGAGTTGGGCCTCCGGAAAACTTTTTAACAGTGGTAGAGCCATGCTTAGGCACGAATGGGCCGGCTCGACCGGTGCGATACCATGGCCTCACAGAAAACTGGTTGTGAAGTAACGCTTGCGTTGCATTTCCCCGAATTGAGTGAGGTTTCCGGAGGCCCCATTCCCCCTCCTCCCTTTTCTCTCCCCTCTTCTCCTTTCTCCTTTTTACCATCTGCTCATCCCTCCTCTCTTCTTTCCACTCCCTGCATTCCCCATCCCTCATCACCCTCAAAGGCGGGCAGCGCACTTGAGTTGCAAGTGTCCATGGACGGCGGTGTCACTTACCATCAGGTGACCCGTCTGGTCGTCTGTCCCCCTATAGTATAAAAAAAAAAAAAATCATTTCGGGAAATGCAACGCAAGCCGTTGCTTCAAAACCGGTTTTCTGTGAGGCCGTGGTATCGCACCGGTCGAGCCGGCTCATTCATGCCTAAGCATAGCTTTAGCATTGTTAGTCACTTTATTTAATTCTCATGTTGAGGTTCTGAGTCTGCATGTTTTTTGTTTTCGGTATTTTAATGGTTGTAAAGTCCCGTCGATATGGGAATTAATACTGTTGCTGGCATTGTTAGAGAATGACTTTAAATTACCGTAATTTAACACATGAATATTTTCAGAATATTTAAACGTCCAGCATTATTTATTTGCTAAGAATTAATAAAAATATTTTGTAAAGTAAAATCGTTTGTTGTTAAATTACAGAATGATGTTTATTTTATATCCACTACTGTTAAATTTTATATCAGTTGGTGATATAAACCTGGATGAAGTCTTTAAAATTTATAAGCAGTTAGATGCAACTTGGGAAAAATGTACCGATATGTTTTACCACAGTAAATAAATTTGTAAAATATATACATGTTGGTAGTAAAAACACAACTATTTACCTAGTTTTGTTTTTTAAGATTAACTTAGTGATATTTTATCAATAAAACTTATTTCTTAAAGATCAGTATCAAGGTAAAATATACTTTTAAAATACACATACATACTTAAGGAATAAGCAAAAGTCTTAAATGACCACTTTCGTAAATACCTACATATATATAATTTTGGTAACCCTGTTTACACATCGTCTATAAACAGAGAGCATGGTAGAGCCAAGCTTAGGCACGTATGGTGTGATATCACGACCTCACAGAAAACCGGTTGTTAACCAACGCTTCAGTTGCATTTCCCCGAAATTTGTGAGGTTTCCGGAGGCCCAACTCTACCTCTCCTCTTTCCAAGCTCCTCATCCTACCTTCCCTTTCCTCTTCCCGCACCCCGCCATCTCTCACCACCGTCGAAAGCGGTCAGCGCATTTGCGACTCTTGAGTTGTAGGTGAATGATAAATGATAAATGATGATAAATGATCTTTATTTTGTAAATAGGTTATAACAACACTTTTACACGTCAATATATTTTTTTTTTCTGTTAGTTTATGCTAGATGAGGCCGGTGTTTCCTAGCTGACTACCCTGAGAAGAAACACCGAAACAAACTCAGAGGTCAAAGTCTGTTTTAAAGTCCATACAGATGTAAAAACATATGAGAACCATGCACGCTAACGTCTGAGATGAGCTTTTGAAGAAAGCACCACGCTCATTTGAGTGGACCCGTCCAAACAGTGCAAGCATTTGTCAGTTATCGTGTAGCTCAACTTAGAACTTTAAGGAGCTCAACGGACCGACGAACAGTACCAAAGCAAGGACATTTGGGTAGGCCGCAAAAGTACTCAAATAGTCAGACATCGTTATAAAACAAACTACAGGAGAAAAGAGAAAAAAATAAAAAATAAATAAATAAATAACCTACATAGTCCTCACATTTACAATAATTAAATTTATAAATTTTAAAAAAAGAAACAAATATATAATATATTATACTTAACAAAGTATTCATGTCAAAAAGTACAAAGATTTAAACAATAAAAAAAAAAACAATATAATACTTAAAAAGTAAGTATTCATGTCAATGTGTATAAAAAAAAAATTATAAACGAAAAACAAAGGCTCATGTACATTAATGAAGCAGCTCATTCCCAAGCCTTTTTACCTTCAATGTAATCTTTAATTGTGTAAAAAGCTTTTTGACTTAGTTTTTTTTTTTATAAATGATTTAAATTTATTATTGCTTAGTTCTTGTATTTGGCTAGGAAGCTTATTACAGAAATGTATACTTTGGCATCTAAACGAACCACCTATTTTCTTGAGCCTGGTTTTAGGAACAACAAATTTGTTTTTGTTCCTAGTATTTACACTATGGATATCACTGTATTTTTTAAACAGATTAATATTTTTATGTGCGTACATGAGATTTTCATAAATATACTGAGAGGGCACAGTCATAATATTAATCTCTTTAAATTTATCTCTGAGGGAGTGTCTGGGACTTAATTTATAAATTGCACGTATAGCTCTTTTTTGTAAAACAAAAATAGATTGAATATCGGCGGCATTTCCCCACAACAGAATACCGTACGACATTACACTATGAAAATAGCTAAAGTATACTAAACGGGCTGTCTCTAAATCTGTTAAACCACGAATTTTCCTAACGGCGTACGCTGCAGAACTAAGCTTTTTGGACAGTTTATCTATATGGGGGCTCCACTGAAGCTTTGCATCCAAAGTTAAGCCTAAGAACACTGTGGAATCTTCGGGTTTTAACACTTCGCCCTTTATTGACACACTAGTGTTTACCTGTGTTACATTAGGCAATGTAAACTTTATACATTTAGTTTTTTTCTCGTTAAGGAGAAGATTATTGATATTAAACCAGTTAACTACTGTTGAAAGGGCACTATTTACGTCATCAATAACCACCTGCTGACGTTTTAGTTTAAATACAAGTGAAGTGTCATCTGCAAACAACACTATATCATGTTTATCCTTTATGAGGTACGGCAGGTCATTAAAATAAATTATAAATAAAAAGGGACCTAGAATAGAGCCTTGGGGAACCCCCATTCTGACTACAGATCCGGGAGATCTTTTACCGTTCACATCAACTCTCTGAATCCTATTACTTAAATATGAAGTAAGAAGATCCAGAGAGGTGCCCCGGATTCCATAGTAGCGCAGCTTCCTGATCAATGTATCATGGAGAACGCAATCAAAAGCCTTAGACAAATCGCAAAAAATGCCTAACGCATCGCATTTATCTTCCCATGCATTATAAATGTGCCCTAAAAGTTCAACACCAGCATCAGTTGTTGAACGACCCTTTGTGAAACCAAACTGTTTGCTATGTAATAATTTATGTTTAGTAAAATATCTGTGCATTTGATCTAAAATAAGTTTCTCAAAAATTTTACTAAAAGTAGGTAGCACTGATAGATGACTAGGTCTATAATTAGAAGGGTCTGATGTACTACCCGATTTAAACAATGGTATTATTTTACTATATTTCATTAGATCAGGAAACTCACCACAATCTATACAATTATTAAAGATTACTGTTAAAGTTGGTGCTACAATGTTTATAATAGACTTAGCAACGTCAACAGAATTACCCCATAGATCTGCAGTTTTTAATATTTAAAGTTTTAAAAGTTTTTATTATATCATTACAAGTTACATATTGGAAATAAAACTGGAATTCACAAACTGGAACGTTTTCTTTAAGTATTGTTTCTGCAACAGTTGGTGATGAATTTAGACATTTTGTAGTCGATACGGGAATCTCTGCAAAGAAAGTTTCAAATGCTGCGGCTACTTTCGAATCTGATTTAATGATACTGTCATCAACAGCAAGGCTGTAATCACAAGTTCGGTTGCAAGACCTTCCCGTTTCGCTATTAATAATATTCCAAGTCATTTTAATTATATTACTACTATTTTTAATTTTTGAACTTAAGTAGCGAGATTTCGCCAAATAACAAACTTTTTTAAATAACTTAGAATAATTCTTTACATATAAATTATATTCCACAGTGTTAATATAAGGCCGTTCTTCATACAGTTCATAAAGCCGTTTTCTACTTTTATAAATACCAATGGTGGCCCAGTCACTGAAGGAAGTGTTGCTGTTTACCGAAATTGACTTAGGAATGAATGTAGTATCAAATTGCGAGCAATACATTTTGAAAAAATCATTATAATGTTGATTAGGGTCATCATTAGTTGACAAAAGTTGGATTTTATTTGCAAGTTTAGTTTTAAATGTTTCCAAGCGATATTCAGACTTCGGGTTAACAGTGATATCTTTTTTCAATTTATTTTTCTTTATATTTGGTACAGTGATCAATTGTCCACAGTGATCAGAGTCTATTAAATTAATAATTTTTTTTGTGGGTAGGTAAAATATCAGTATAAATATTATCAAGACATGATGCACTAGTGGGGGTTATTCTAGTAGGCTCCATAAATAAATTTGCAAGATTTTAGGACTGAAACAAACTAATAATTTTAGTGCTTAAGCTAGAAGTTTCTAACAAATTAACATTAAAGTCACCACAAACAATGATGGACTTGCTTGAGTTACAAATTTTGTGTAATACTTCATCCATTACTTTTTCAAAACAATCATACAATCCTGAAGGTGGTCTATACACACTTAATATAACAAGCTGCTCCAACTCAATACAGGCCATTTCAATTGTCCGTTCAACAGAGAGGTTCACAATATCCTTGCGGTCCTTAAACTTAAGTTGATTATTTATTAAAATTAATGAGCCACCATGTATAGCATTTACTCTGCTGAATGAACTACCAACCTGGTGATTACTATAGTTAAACATAAACTGATGGCTTTTAAGCCAATGTTCAGTTATACAAAGAATATCAATATTATTAAATTTAAGGAATAATTGTATCTCTAAATCCTTATTCATAAAACCTTGAATGTTTTGGTACACCAGGTTGATACTATTTTTTGGTTTTAAAACATTTTTTTCTCCATTCCTTACATAATTGCTAGAGATTGTCTCTGTTGTTTTGATTTCTAATTTAAATGATTAATAATGTCACAATTAGATGCCAAGTCATTGGCAGAATTATCGTAAGGATTGTCATGGCATTGCTCAATAGGAGCAATTTGTTTAGCCTCTTAGCCTTGTGGTGTCCTGGAGTTGTCCACTCTCATCAGATGACGCGTCTGTTCTTCTGTCCTCCTATATTATATCATTTTAGGCATGTTTAAAGAGCTATAATAAAAGAAATATTAAAAAAAAAATAGTAATGCCATAAAATGTCGAGATTTAAACGTTTTATCTGTTCATTTTCAGATGTGTCGGATCCGAATGGGAAAAAGTCAAGCAGCAAAAACGAAGAAGAGAAAGAAGAAGACAAGACACCTAAAGGCCACGTAGGTCATAGGATACGTAAGTATTTGTAGTTGATCTTCTTTATTTCGTGTACATTGTACATATACGTATGATGATATCGACATATATAGAATATACAAATAGCTATGCTTTTATAAATAAAAGCTTCAATGGAGCGTCAACTGAAGTTCAACAATCCTTTGATCGCAACATGTAATAGAAACGATTTATTTTGGGTATATTGTTAGGAACGGTAGTGAATCAATCAAATTTATGGAAGCCTTTCAATACAATTCAAGGGCATTTGTTACTTACAAGGCTTTAAGTAATTAAGTGTTATATTATTGTAAAAAATATATTCAAGTAGAATTAGTCTTATTTGTCAAACTGTAACGGAATTAGCATTGGAATTCATTCAGATTTAAATTTACATTATTTTGTAATCTGTACAAAGGTTTAAAGTGTAAAAAAGAGGGTTTCAATTTAAATAATGCTACCATAATAAAGTGATCCTTGCTGTTGTATTTTGTATCTAAAAAATCAAGAGCATTAAGAGCACCCAGATTGTGATAGGAGCAGCCTTGTTACCATTTGATTTTGTTGCTATACTTACCAAGAGTCTTACAACGGTCTGTCAATGGTCACAGTAAACATAAGCTTTCCCAGCGGAGTTCCTTCTACAGTCAATTAGTTCTCAATCCTCCAAAATAAGAATCTGTTATTCAGTACTACTTATATTCGGTGCAGGTTCTTGATGGCCTGCATTTCTGTTATCTGTATCAGAGTTCATTAAGCTTTTATATAATATAATTTTAATTTTTAAGAGGTATTCACCACGTATTATATGCAAAACTGTTGTCGATCTTGTGACATAAAGACCATTGTTTTTAGTATTTTTACCTTTTCTATATAAATCTTTCTCAAATTTTCCTTAAACATCACATTTTTTATTCTAGCATATTTCTATTTCCCTGCATTTACAAAGTATTTTGAAGTGAAAACTTCTGTAGGCGCCTTGAGCACTTTTTGGGTTAACAAAAATCATTAAACTTGAGCTATATGTATACTGTGTTAACATGTGTACTTTTTGGGAGAACAAAAAGCTTAAGAACTTGCGTCATCGTCACCGTCTAATATACATATAGCTTATGGAAAGCGTCACGCTTTCCATAAGCTATATGTATATTGTGTATAATCTAATAGCTCGACGCTAAATTTTTTTTTGTAGTTACTTAGTTTTACTTGTATCGGCAGTCCCCAAAGACTTTCATAGAAGAATTTAGCAAACATATATTTAAGGACCAAAAGTACTTCTTAAGTGGGCGATTGCGAAGTTGGTAACCAAAAGTCTGCAACTTTCGAATAACTTTATAACTTGCTTGAAACATTCGTTGAAAATGAATGTACACACTTTTTCTTCGGTTTTTTACACATCATAATTATTACCATTACCAATTTTAAACATCATAATTATTATAAGAACTCATTGGAATAATGAAGGAATGTTTACCATTAATTTAAAATATATTACTGTCATATTCTAGTAAGTGTACATATAGTTTGAATATAGATATAATACTTACACTATTACTAAAACAAATAATCAGAAAAAGGTTTTAATTGATTTATTTTGTTAGCGATATTAAAACTATTTTTCTTGTCTCGTAATTAAACCAATTATAATTATAGATGATAAGAAAGAACAAAAGAAATCCAATATACGACTTAAGATTTATCGAGTTTCTAATATGGCGTGTAGATTCAGCATGCAGGTATTTTAATGAAACCATTTTTACTTTTCCCTGAAATGATTTGTGTAGTTTGGTATGTCACGATTTTACTGTTACAATGCTAACCGACACCCACTTTCTTGTGTGAAATTATACCAATGCTATCAATATTCATAATATCCGTTTAAGTGAACCTTCAAGCGTGAAGTAGCGTGAAAGAATTTTCTGGTATATGCAGTTTAAATACATATATCGACGAAGGCAGCGGGTAGATAGGTGGTCACGCGACTAATTACTGCGAAAGTGGATATTTTGATATTGAAATATTTTATTACGTGGTCAATAATCTTTAATTATAACTTATTAATGAGTAGCCGTTACACGTTGTATAAATTGATGTATGATAACTGCTTTTCTTTTTCTAGCCTGTATTATTTCTCAATAAATATTCTATTCAACATTTAGTCCTTTTAACTATTTTAAGCATACATACATAGTTAGAAGGGCAGAGGTGTATAAAAGGGTATTTCCTAATGCTTGCACTGTATTTCCGAGGAAGTTAGGGTACCGGATGTACTAACCCTACCCTCAACTCTCACTCTAATCGTTCCCCACCCCTAATCCCCTCTCTACTCTTTCCCCTCCCTTCATCACCATCAAATTTCTCACTGATCATCAGGTGACCCGACTGTTCGACTTTCCCACTAAACTTAATACAGTTTTGCTGTCATTTGTGCGTAGAATATCTTTGAAATTATGAAGTTGATTATGACCTATTGTTATGTATGTATGTATAACTTAGTTCTCTGCCTTAATACTGTCCATGTTAATGTGGACATACAGACACACTTTTATCCCCGAAGGAGTAGGTTGAGGTGTTTCATACGCCTCCTTTTGCCTCCTCCTTTTGTTTATGACTACAAATTACGTAATAGGGGGCAAGCCTATTGAAGTGATCCGGGTACTGTGTTCCTGTATATATACTGTCTCATAGAGACCAGTCCGAACCCTAAGTCGCTTTTTACGACACGCACAGGAAGAGTTGAGTTGGGCTTATTTTATTCCACCGAGAGCAACACGACGTTATACTGTGTATCATACATAAAATATATACCCCGACTTATCGCCTGAATAGGCCACCTCGATCGTTGTAATACCATTGTTTCAAAGAGAACCGGTAGAGAAACAATGCTTGCATGGTATTGCCGAGTGAGTAAGGATACCGTGGCCGAACTTCTCCTCTCTTCTTTCCCCTACCCTCATCTCCCCTCTTTGCTTTCCCGCCCCCCTAATCACCTTTAAATGCAGGCAGCGCACAAACGACTCTTGAGGTGCATGTGTCCATAGGCGGCGATTGTTACTTGATGATCCGTCGTCCTCCTATACTATACTATCAAAAAAAAAAAACAAATTTAAATAAAAAGGAATAATTGAAATCGGTTCATGGACCATGAACATAAAGAATTTTCAGAAGAAAAAAATCATAACAGCTCTAAATCACTTTTAGTGAAGGAAAATTGTATAAGATATCTGAAATAAACTGACGCTCAATTGAACGCAAAAATATAATTAAAAGCTTCTACAATAGAAAAATAAATCTTGTTTTCTCTTTAGCTAGTTTATTTTCCTTAATTTTTATTATATTACCTCAAAGTTAATTTAACTTTGTAGTTATTAATAAAATGACGCGTGGTATGTCTATAAAAAGTTACTATTTCTTAAAAGTATTCATATACCAAATTAAATCTTATTCGGTTCAGTCATTTATCCGTGAAGAGGAAACAAACACTTATATAGATACTGCGTTGTTGCGATAATTTTTGTTGCATAATAATTTAATAGAATATTTATTGAGAAATCATATTGGCTATAAAACATCACGCTGCGGCTCTAAAAAGCACATTAGTGGTTGAAACTGCGGGGAACATGTTTGTTGGGAACAAAACAATGAGCTAATTTTCTGCCCTCGTCCAGCAGTAGTCGGTGTTAGGATGATTGGTGTATGTTATTTTGCTACAGAAATTAAATGAAAAACATAAATGACTGAAAATAGTTCTTATTATATAAAATTATGATTTTTTTCAAGTTGTAAAAAATAATCCAATCTAATTGTGTCTTAAATTTCTCTCATTTTTTATTCATTAGAAAAATTTACCGCCCCATAAATTACGGCCCATACAGCCAAACGATTCTTCGAAAATTCGAATGACAAATAAATGAAGTCATAAATTTTCAAAGTTATTGCTTTATATCAAATTTATTGCTTTATATCCCCCCGATAACGATTTTTATTATGTATTTACAAATGAATGAGTATTGAGATAATTGGCTTCAGGTAGCCGATCATTATATTATATAATTCATTATTTACTTACAGAGAAGAAAGTTTTAAATTTCTTCAGCCGTGTGGTTCCCACAAGTGAAGTACAATAGTGCCACCAATTCTCTTCCTGCGGGTGTCGTAAACAATGGCATTTTTACGATACCCGCAGACAAGTTATCTATCAAACAACATATATATATAGTCATATAGTGCCCGAATGCAAAATGTACGGTAGGATGGGATTTCATTTATTACAACTTCTAAGATACATAATACATTGATACATTTCAATATAAATTTATACAAAGTGGTAGAGCAATGCTGCATGCTGCTGTAGAAAACCGGTAGTGAAGCAACGCTTACGTTGAATTACGATATATATATTACAGGGAATATAAATTTTACGCGATTCTCGTAAATATCAGTATATGAATAAAGCGTAAAATTGAGTATACAATTTTGAAATGGCTCAATATTGCCACAAGGGATATTTATATACTACCAGTACGTGTTTTTTAAACAGACTTCAAAAAGCAGGAGGTTCTTAATAATACTGATATTTTTTTTTTGTACACAAATACATACCTAAGGAGTCAGTACGTACTGAAAGGGTAGGCTTAGATGTATTGTACACCTACATGTTACCGATTAGAAATTTGCGACAACGTACGATGCAATATTGATGATAATAAAAGCTCCCTACTCTGAACTCGGTGATTTATGATATGATTGAATAAATTAATGCAATGTTTTTAAATATAGTTCCACAGACATTTTTTTTAACTAGACGCCAAAGTAAATATAACTATGGCAAATGCAGCTAGTAATCAAGGCATCAAATTAAGAATTAACTTCTCTTTCTGTTATACTTGTTGCTATTTTAGCCTCTATGATCACCACTTAACACTCTTTTTTTCCAATCCTACCAATGAGAAAGATCTCTCTCATAAGTAATAGAAATCAATTGTCATCATCATCTTTATTTAGAATGACACATTTATTTATATTTTTAACTACTTTATTTTATATACACACCTCAATTACAATTCTTTCTTTTTAATCTAATTAACTTTTATCGTGGGAGATCCATGCTTAGGCACAAGTGGGCCGGCTCGACCACGGCCTCACAGAAAACATTTATTCGATTTCCGAAAGCCCAACTCCCCCTCTACTCTTTCCCCTCCCCGCATTCGCCCACCCTTCATCACATTGAAAGGCGGGCAGTGCACTTGCGGCTCTTGAGTTGCACGTGTCCATGGATGGCTGTTGTCACTTATTTTATTATTAAAAAAACTGTCTCAGCACTAACTTAAAACCTGATCTAATCACTATCCCTTATCACTATAAAGTTACTGGTATATGGAATGGTTCAATTTTCCTTGTAACATTTGTGAATTGAATTTCATTCTTGATACATGGAAAATTTGGTAGCCATGTTGCTCTGATTGTAGATAATATTGCCTTGTAAAACTTTCGCAGTGAGTGAAACTTGTTTCATTTTAACTTGGAAAGACACCAGCTATTTTATTTTTCTTTTCTTAGTTATTGGATTACTGTTTTACGTAATTTATATAATAGACTTGGATATGTCTACTTAAAGAAGTTTTTGTGAATTTCTTTTTATGTTAACTTCTCTTTGTACTTTCTTTTTTATTCTAATATTTATACTATTGAAGAAAATCTCAAAAGTCTATTGTAATAAAATCTATTTATGTTTTATGAATATAACTTAGACATAAATACATACATATATATACTCCCGCATTAGGGGGTATCTAGAGGTGTTTTAAATATTTGACAATTAGAATTTTATAATAAGAATTTGGATATACAAAAAAATAGGGAGAGATCCTATTGCCGTTCACTTTGGGGTATTAAGGTAGATAAAATGTGATAAAAATAAATAAAAGGTAATTTAAAGTTGACATATATACGTATAAAGACTGGGAAGTCCCTAAACGCGATAAGTCAAGGACGTCAGCGTCGCATATCTGTAACTCGAATTGAATGCTGCGATTAAATCCGGAGGCCACTAACTACATGCCAAAAAACTTTACACACATACTGTAAGCTTACGCTCACGACTGTATCCAATAAGGGGTAAGCAGAAGTGTATTAAACACCCACATATTGCCAATTACAATTTGCTAAAAGTAAAGTAACGAATTTATGCAGTTCCACCTTACTATGCTATTTACGAAAAGTGACACGTTTTCACACATTACGCTAGGTTTGTAAAATATATGTGCATGGATTAGCCTTAGGAAACGGCTTAGTAAAGTAGGAGGTAAGCCTATTAATCAATTGGTTTAATAGTTAGTTAGTTAAATCAAACCATAAAATTAGTAGTAGTAATTTACCATCAGGTGACCCGTCTGCTCGTTTGCCCCCTATCGCATAAAAAAAAAAAAAGAAGAAGGATATTAATAGTGTAAAAGTCATTAAATATTAAAATTGTAAATTTCAGGTCGAAGACACAAGAAGAAGGTGATGCAAATGATCATCCCATTGCTTTTCGGTATGAAATCTGCTGGAGTGGCAATGTTCGCGATGGCCGTGGTTACCACGCTTACCCTCAAAGCGTTCTTTGCCAGCAAACTGGCTTTGTTTGTCACCGCTGGCATTGCCATGAAAAAGTTATATGAGACGTATGGAACCGGGTAAGTTTATTGATAACCGGGTTTTGAAGATATATTTTTTTATTGGAATTTATTGTATGCCAAGGGGATCACATAATCAGAATGTATAGTTACGATTAATCTACGTTTTGCATAATATATATTCATTTTTAAATTATGTTATTAATAAAAATATGTGTTTAGGTTTTAGACATCGTATTTCTTTATTTGAAATCCAATGCTTTATATAACATATGTTTGTATTCGTATCTCAAATATTTTAATGAAATCTAAAACGCCAAGTCGTGGAAAAACTGATCGTATGGGCAAATGATGGAACAAAAATATCGACTGAATTGAAAATGATGCTATAACGCAATCGAGTGTCGATTTAATAGTTATTAAATCTGTGTGTTTAATAGTTATTAAATGAGGAGTTCCTCACCATGATTTATCGAATAAGAATCGACAAAACACTAACTATTAACTGTGCGACGTGTGCGTGTGCATTCGGGGCGATGCGTCTGGGACCACGTTATTTGTTTAGATTGTTTTCTTTATCCCTTAATTCATAAAATATAATCTTACAGTATATAATATATATAGTAAACCATATCGCTGATATCTGCACCACATATACAAAATAAAATAAAAAACACAAAATCAGAAAACATGAAAACTGCAATAATTTAATATTAACCACACTCTAAATTACAAACACCACAATTTTATAATGTAATTTTTACCAATCATATATTATTAGTCTATTAGATCATAAACCAAACTTAATAACCTGTGCATACCTATACAACGAATTTATTTAGTCCCACCTTACTTTGCCATTTAGGAAAAGTGATACGTTTTCACAAATTACGCTAGGTTTGTCAAAAATATATATGTATTTGGATTGGTCTTAAGTAAACGGTTCAGTAAAATAATGGCTCTGGAAGTAAGGCTGTCATCTGTGTGTGGAGAGCGCCACGCAGGAGGGAAGACAAAAATAAAAAAACTCTTCTATTAGGAATCATTCCTGTGACGCGGGGGACTTTACAAACATTCATATAACGGACACTAATAAGACTAATCTGTTATCGTTATCGAGTTATCAGCATATAGTTATCGACTAAACTTAACAATCGATTAGTTTTAGTAATAATCGCCTATCGCTAATGTTATTCCAATACATGGTCCTTGGACCACGCATTGTTTGAAGTAGCTTGAACTGTCGTATGATTTATGTGCTACAACTTGGCGTACAATAGATGCATTGGATTTTATTCTGAAATCATTATATAGATCATATTGATTTAACTTTTCATTTTGCGATCCGTAAATTACTCCGATTACCTCAAAATATAATTTAAATGAAACGTCATACCAAATGACAAAAAGCGTTATTTAGAACACAGCAATGAATATGTAATAATTATACAATGATTTCAGAATAGTTTCACATTGATATCAATGGCTTAAATGACATCAACGGAGATGAAAAAAGTTCTTATGTTTATCGACTACAAACTCTTATACTTCTAATAACGACTTATAAGCGAGACGATTTTATCATAACTGCCGATGTCACTTAGGACGTTTTCACATTTAATTTGTATTTGAAACTCAAATTGAATTTATTTTACGGATCATTACGTAATTTCATCCGCTTGTCTATTCGATCGAATGACTTGTTTCAATATAAGCGTAGAAAATCCAAAAAATGAATTCATTTTCACTCTATTACTGAAATAAAACTGTGTGTTTATAAGAGAATTCCTATTCATAAATTCCACTGAGCATGACGATTTGACTGACGGAATAATGACATGCACATCATTTTGTATCGATATTTCCAGTAAGTTCCACTCGTTTTGTACATGTGTATATTTTTACATTACCCTATTTTTAGAATTATCCGTAGTATTTTCTTGAACTAGATGCTTCTTTTTTTGTAGGGGGATCTATCATAAAAACTAAATGATTTTCGTTAATGTATTTTTTTTATTTGTAAATGACATTTCTATTGTAAGCTTTAAATCAATTTGAGACTTCACCATCGTAACGAAATTTAATAACTCAAATAAGGTTTGGTCGAGTTCATAATTAAAATGTTTCTTCTAGGATGCCTTCACTTGCAAATTTTAAACTTACTTGTTTGCTTTAGCCTTATATATAGAAACCCTGAAATCAATTTGTTTAAAGTTGACAATAGAATCGATTTAAAATTTGTGAGTTTAGCTGTTTTGGAATTAAGTACTTGTAGAGGAATGGGTGTGGAGGATCCTCCGATCAGGCGATTTGACCATGCCATGGTTGATGTATATATAATAAGCGGCTCGAGAACTTTCATATGGCGATTCAGAATCTTAATTACTGACTAACATATTTGCTACGACTTGAGTAAAATCACTGGTATATGTACATATATGCAAATTCCACGAGGTGCCAATAATCAACAGTATAAATAGTTATTTACTACGTCATTAAAGTAATTGCTATGTAGTTCATCTTGTCTTTGCTAGATGGCGTTGACGTATATCTTAAATTGGCAACTAATAAACCTTTGTAATCTTTGTACACAAATTTATTTATTTTTTTAAATCAAATTATTTCTCAACTATATAAGCACCATCGTTTTCTACTACCTATCGCTAACGCACTAGCAGAGACATAATGCCTTCCTCGTAGAAGTTTTTTAGGCTTTTGATCAGAAAAGGTGGTAAGGTCACTTTTAGGCTGGTCTTCATTTTTAATTTTTTTATCTACTAACTAGTGGTCTAGAGAACGAAATAGATGATAATCTGGGGGCACAATGTCTGGAGAGTACGGTGGGTGACGCCCAGCCAAGCGAAAGTAATTTTTCACGAGTCTATTTTGCTACATGTGGTCGAGCATTATCGTGCAAAAAGTATACTTTATTTTGATTTTTCGGTAATCTTGCTGCTACTTTATCCAATTGGTCACAATAAATATTGGCCGTGATTGCAGTGTTAGATGGCAACAACTCTCAGTATATCATTATGTTTATTCTCGACCACACACTTAAAAGAACTTTATTACTCGTGTCAGATTTTTGCGTCGGTACTCCTGCTTCTCCAGGTCCAAGCCACTGGCGCTTACGCGAATTTTCGAAAATTTATGTACAATACCCAATTTTCATACCTCGTAATTACATCCCTCAGCCACTCATTGGTGCACACGTTAGCTCTCTTCTGAAGTAGAAACGGCGTCAACTCATGTGGCAACCAAACTGAATATTTCCAGGTCTTTTCTAAAGCGTGAAGTTGTTTTTCTACTGCAGTATGAGAACACTAAAGCTCTCTGCCAGACAACGTGAAGTGAACCTGGGAGTCCTTTTAACTCATCTGTATCTATTGTAGGAGGTCGTCCTGCGTGAGGTTTATCAGATAGGTCATAATTTCCATCCTTAAATCTTCTGAACCAATGGGGTGGTATCGTAAGAGAACACGCCTTCGCCCACCGTTGCACATATTCAGTTGCTTTTATTCAGCACTGTTTCAGTTGCTTTCGACCTAAGCGAAATTCGTGAAGTAAAAGCAGCCGAAGTTCTCTACGAGAAATATCCATAATTTACTGTAGTTTTTCTAATCGAGATCCAGTTGTCAACTGATCTGACATATAACTCTTGATTTATTTATATACTACTTCAAGAAATTCGAAATAGTTCTATAACGTTTTAGAAACTGATCGAAAAAGTGGCGGGTTTATTAGTAGCCAACCTAATAGTTTTAACTAACCGAATGCATTTACAGAAACTCTTTTTGTACCTGGTCGGTAAACTTTCTAAATTCATATAATTCTCTACAGAAATAAATAGTCATGCAATCGGTAAACGGGTAGCCATTAGCTATATATGTATATATTGTGTATATCCACATAATTATGACACAGTAGCATTATTTACTACAAAGCACTCGTTCTTATGTTTATTCTTACTGAATATAAATAATAAGCGTTTTTGTACAAATGTGTATAGCAAAATGCATACGACAATGTATTTTCTCTCAAAAATTGTAAAAGCTTTTTCTTCTTTCATAAAATAAGAGTGACATGGAGGTGGGTTCTCGCTAATATCCATTAGCAAAATCACAAAAAATCTACTCACAAGAAGTGCCTTTACACTCTGTAACTGAACACTGAATACATGTCAGTAATTTAATTACAACGTTGTCAATACATACATATATATGTACATATACTAACCAGGTATACAAATAATACCATTCAAATATCTTGTTTATCTATTATTTTTAAAATGTTTTAGTAATTCAAAGGTAAAAAATCTGTCCGAACAATAGGAGTGAGAAGAGAGTAGATATATTTTATGTTCAGAAATCATGAAATTATTAAACTTTCGATACAATGACTAGACGGGGCTGTTGGTCCACTGGTTGGTGACCCTGACTGCTGAACCGGAGGTCGTGGGTTCGATTCCCGCACGGGACAAAAAATAGTGTGATCCACAAATAGTTGTCCCGAGTCTGGGTATTCTTTGTGCCCATCTCCTCATGCCCCCCTACTATTTTTCATCGCAACCCCAGATAATTCATCCCTATCAAAGGCTGGTGGGGGCACTTGCGGCTCTTGAGTTGCGTGTATCCATGGACGGCGGTTGTCACTTTCCAGTTGACCCGTCTGTGCCTCTGTTCGTCTATATTATAAAAAAAAATACACTAACCTGTATTAATAAACTATTATTTGAGATCTCGCAGTACCAAGAAGTTTACTAAATTCTGGTTTTGATTTTCATTGAATAGAAATGACTAATTCCTGATTTTACCATTTTACTGACCTACAGAGTTCTTCCATATTTTTTTAAATATTATGCCACCAATTAAACTTTTTGTGAATATAACACAAGATATCAGAATTTCACTTCAGTGTATATAGAGTTGAAAAATATTTGTAATTGGAGTTGGAGCAGGCAACTAGCTTCACGACTCACTTAGTCTGACTGACTTCTTCTCTTGACATTTCAAAATACCTGCAATTGTTTAATGGAAATAAACGGTTTTGATTTTGATTATTTTGATTACGATTTGAGGACCTAAAATCGCATATGCAAATTTTTAGGCGTCTTCGTAACAGCGAGTGTAGTTGTTGGTGGAAATCACTAAGTCTTCATATATTCTTACTACTCATAATCATAGAACTAAACAATTCTATAAAATACATTGATGAATAGATTGATACTCCTTACTCAACTAGGCGATTCCATCTCTCTATCTCACTCACACTGGGATCATATAGCAAAGCTTAATTTATTTGTAACCCAAGCAAACGGGATCGACACATAATACAAAATAAATTTACCTACTATTCTGACATAAATAGAATTCAACACGCCTCAACTTCAAAAGGCTAAATTACTTATCAAATTTAGCTACAAGTTTTTCAGCACAATTTATTCCATTTATAAATGCCAATATTGTCTCTGCACTTGTACTAAATTGAATTGAAATAAATTAAACTAAAATTGAAATGTAAAATTAATCATTGCATGGTTTGATAAATTTAAGAACTTACAGATTTTGCTACATTGAAATAGTTTTCAAATAAAGTTTACACTTAAAATTATCTTATTAAATCCTCCAATTAAGATACGACTAGGTCTGAGTAGGCTTCCAGTTAGTTTCCATCTGCCATGCTGTCACAGAGTATTACATAGATTACATACACGCTCATGCCAATATCTACTGAGGAGTAGGTAGAGGTGTAAAACAGCCACATTTCGATAGTCAGAATTTGAATTTTTATACCATTAAGGTAATAGGGAGCAAGCCTATTACCGTCAAGCGGGCACTCTATGATCACAGAGTATTGTGATCGAAAATCTTTTCTTAACTGTTTATGTGCTACTTTCTTAAGTAAGATTTAAGATCTTCTATCAGCGAATATCTCTTTATAACAGCCTTAGCTTGCCTACAGAAGAAGAACATACTTCTTATATTTATATAATTTGTTATTTTACTGTATTGGATCAATTAAATATATGTATATATACAGTGAAAAGCAAAAATTAAAAGAATTCTGTGAAATTATTACTTATCTGCGTTTTACTGAAAACGTCTGGGCATTTTTAAAATATTACGTATTGCGCTATTTTTATAGGTAAGCAATTAATGATTTGCATTAACTATATTTTACATATCATATTAAATTATATACACATATTTTGAATTATTTAACTCTTGTACAGTTTCGACAAATAACTGGTTCTGGCTTTGATGTTATCAGGTATTGGTACTTTCAGTCTTTATCTATTAAACTGCAAAGTAATTAGTCTTTAATAACTCTTTGTAATTGGCCATTGACTTTCGGTTATATTACACGTGGTAGTAGATTTGTACTCACTAGACAAGACATTGACGGTAAATGATTGACATTTTGTGCTAAAGAGTATAAGACGACATAAAATTTGTATCTGTGGCGGATAAGTTTGTTGTTAATTATTGTTCTTTTAGTTAAATTAAAATATGGCTGCTTTTCAGAAATATATCATTAAAAAATTTCTTTCATTTAAAATAGAATATAATTATAGACGTATAATAATAAACCTAATAAGAATATTGGAACTAACGAAGATAGACGACTGTAAGAAGCTGGAGCTAGTCGAGAATAAGAACGTGTAGTAATAAAAATAATCTCTAGCCAGATAAATATGTTTTATCAGACAAATCTTACATCTCATTTATTCGTCACATCAACATCACATTCACCTCATATCACAAAAAAATTGAAGATGCTGACTGTACAGACGTGACATGACGTAAATGACAAGAGGATGATTATATCACGAATATATATGACAAAATATTGCAGTAAGTGTATTTGACCTAATATACAAATCAAGTGAATACATCCTTAACTTTAACATTATCTATTGCAGCGTCGGTTTACAAAACCAACCGTATCTTTACTCGCAATACCCAATTGATTTTCCGAGCGCCTCCTCGCACGCATACTCCGTTAGCGGAGTGAGCCAACAATTCGCGTCACCAGAGATGTATAGCCCCACGGCAATGGGTGCTCATGCACAAGCCAATGAAATAATGCAACAAAGCGACGTGACCGCTCAGCAGTCGCAACAGGCGCCTACCTTACTTGTAAATTCAACAAGAGCAGCAGAGAGATGGGACGGTAAGTCGAAACTGCTAAAATTTTTCGAACCAATCATCGACGGCGTCAGGAACATTTTAGATCCAATTGCCAATGTTTTCTACGGCGCTATTCCAGCCACATTCCGAGGCCTCAATTCCGATGTATCCACAGCAAGTATCAACCCAGATTTTGATATGGATGAATTAGAAATAGTTAAAAAACCAAGACAGGTTCTTGTTCCTCAACCTAGAAACATAGTTCAGAGAAAAAACTTCGAAAAAAATCGTCATAGGCCAAAAAAGTATGCTGAGTTAAAAATAAGCTTAGATAGATTGAAAAACAATAAGGACTTACATGATTACATAAAAACCAAAAAGTACAAATATAACTATCCTAACACATATTTTTATCCTAGGGTTAAATATTTTGTAAACCCTAACAATTTTGTGAAACCTAATAACAGTAGACCTTACCTAGTAGCACCTTACATAAGAGAAGATTTAAATGTTTTCACTACAACAGTTACGCCAGTTATAACAACGGATAGTGAGTGGAAACCAATGGTTAGTTTTAATCACACACTTCCTCGAAATAATATGAAGAAAAGAAAAAGAAATTTTCGTAAGCGGCACAATAAAAAGAGACATAATAGGCCAAAGAGGAGCACAGATGTGAATGTCATTTCTAGCAACAAAAGTGGAAGGTCTTTTCAAAAAACTTCTACTACTGGTCGATTTTTTACAGGGTTTCTTGATTTTTTACTTACTGGAAGTTCAATCAGTAATTTACTTGGACCATCGACTAAAAGCACTAATTCTAAAGTTGATAATATATTCAACACAGATGCACCAGGGTATTACAGTATTGCTTATAAAGTTTTAATGATGAGCATAGATGTTATGGAAGGGCTTTATGAGATTAATGATGCTGTTCAATATCAATATAAAAGTGCGAACAGGAAGAACAAAAAGACAAAAAAATCTAAAATACACAAAGTCTCGAACTGTACTCAAATTAACAATAAAGTGAAGGAATCATGAATATAATTTTACAAAAGATAATAAATTACACTTTTAAATAGTAGAGACTAGAAGTAATATTGCATTTATTTATTTTAATAAATTGTATTTTTAAGCTAGGTGGTGGTTTTTTGCAGAATGTACTATAGTAGTGATTAACTAATATTTGGATTTAATGGTTTTTTGTAAATATCAATGAAAATGTATTAAAACGGAATTTAGCTCGACCACATTCAAACTTACTTTTAGGACATAATAATGTTATGTACTGAAACATAGTTGGTTATTAATCTGTCGAGCCACTTTCAGTTATATACTCAGTTTCTGATTTATCTGTATTATTTGTCACAATATTATTCAGAAATTGATTTTATATTTTCCTTTACAAATACGATTTGAATTGATATTTACATAGCAATTTAAAATAAAATAATCCTTATGTTATAGGATTCCGGAGACGTCCAATGTTTTATGGACAATCGCGCGGTACTTCAAAATCCTTTTCGGAATTCCAGCGCCGCCGTTGAATCCTGACCAGACTATGACCATGTCCATGCCCATGTTTGTCATGCCACAGATGTATTCTTCCCCAATGACCATGCCGCCGTCTCAATAAACAAAATTGGACAAAGGATCAAGTGGCGCTTTATAAAGCCAAGCTAAATGCCAGCTGCCACGTAACTTGATCCCGGTTGTTGTGATAATCGTGGCAGTCTGGCATTTAGCTTAATATGAATGGCAATGTTTTAACTTCCTGGACTGTAAATCTATTTTTTATTTTACTTTTACTTATCAAATGTCCAGAATTTAAGGCAATGCATCTCCCACCTCTAAGACTGAATACTTTTTGAAATGCGCGAGCTCGTCGACTTTATTTAAGTTTTCGTGTTTAATTTAATTTATTTATAAGTGTAAGACTTATTTATTCGACACTTAGTTAATAAAGTAATGTAAGCGAAACAATGTCTTTTATTGTAAACTAGATACTTTTTATTTTATTTATCTCTCTGAAAGCAAAAATTCATCAATGAGAAATGAAGACTGAGAGGCTATTTGAGAAACGATTTCTTTATACAACCCTGTATGTGTAGTGTGTACAAACATCATGACAATGAGAGTTTAAGTTAAAATGGCCAAAACATAACTTACGGTCTCTATTTGACCACTAGTCGATCTCTGGTATACATTATTATACATATATTTCAATATATACTTTCATAGAAGCTGGACGGCTATGGGTGCTTTTAATACTGCCGATCTGGTCAGTACTCGTCTTTCTTGGTCTAACCGCACCGGGCGTGACTCGCGCACTTAATACTTACACAATAGTAAAATAAAAGTTCATGTTGTTTTACTTACTGACGAGTATATTCATTCGTTGGATTATCATTGATTACTTACCCCACCGGCACAATTGCGAGAGAGCCATGAATGGCCATTAGGCATGAATGGCTCGACCGGAATAATACCAAGGCCTTACAGAAAACTGTTCGACAAACAATGCTTGCAATGTGTTGCCGAGTGAGTGAGGATACAGGTGGCCCAACTCCCATGCTTCCTCTTTCTACTCCCTATATAACCCCTTCTCCTCTTTTAACTCCCTTATCACCCTCAAAGGAAGACAGCAGATTTTGTTGCAGATGTCCATGGACGGCGGTTATCACTTACCATTAGATGAGCCGTCTGTTCGTCTGTCCCCCTATAGTAAAAAAAAAAGTATACGGGCAGTCGTTGAGGACTGCCGATGGAAGTGAAAACTAAGTAATTTGTGAATTGTATCGCTGATGGAAATACATATAGCTCATGGAAAGCGTTTGATAACGATGATGCGAGTTCCATGATTTTTGTTCCCCCAAAAAGTGCTCAACGCGACTAAAGAAGTTTTCACTTCCAAAACAACTCGCCCATGCACAGAAGCCTCATAAATTTTATTATACTCTCTGCAGTCGCTCTTCACGCGTTCTTTCAACGTATTCAAACCAACTCAGCATCCCTTTCTCTATTGGTGTTACTACATCCTCCAACCATTACATCATCGTTCTTCACTATGTCAATCAATCTAACATTACACATATTTCTCAGTGAATGAAATCCACGGCATTATGTCAGTCTCATGTTTTTTCTGCCATACCCAACTCTCGCTGTCATACATCAAAGTCGCCAGCACTCCCTCGGGAAGAGCTAGACGTACTTTTAATGACACGTTCTGACTTTTCACAAAGGAGTGAAGGGCACCGTTCACTGACGTTCACTTCTAGACTCTCCTCTCGATCCTGCTTGTCATCTCTTGTGAACATACTTCTAAGATGAAATAAATAACTTACTTGTGCTATTCTTTTATTCCCAACATTGCCCTCACTCAGTCAGCTCTTCATCTATTTCGAAAACTATACAGTACGAAAACTATACAGTACAGTACAGTAGTACACTATATATTTATACACAAACAACATGTAGTTAAAATATTCCAAACGTATTTCTCATAATTAATTATAATGGTCAGAATCTATATATCTCTAAGCGAACAAGTTTTGGTAGATTCGCTATCTGGAGCGATAGGTACCGCGTTCTTGCGTAGCTAACTAAGAGACAAATGATGCCATAAGAGGGTTAGCGGAGGATTTTTACATATCATAATTTAGTCAAACTTATGTAATAGGGGGGCAAGCCTATTGATACAGTCCCACACTACAGGTCTTTTTGAAGATTTTCCTCCTCGCAAAAAAAAATAAAATAATGGATACAGTCTTGGCACTGTATGACTGTATATATACTATTTTTTAGATTTCGAGCCCTTAGTCGCCTTTTATGACAACCACAGGAAGAGGTGCTGAGGAGGCATTCCATCAGATCAGGTATTCCATTTACACGCAGCGTAAGTATTGTATGAGGTTGAGCAATTGGTAGTGGTTCTCGTGATATGATTTGATTGCTGGAAAATTATAGTTACAAGGCAGTTATAGAATTTTGAGATAGCAACTGACTTTTAAAATTAAAAATCTTTATACAGCTCTGGCACTAATCAAAACAGATCTTCCCTTTGCAGTTAGAAAATGTTCTTTAGGGTTATTGCCTTATGACGTATAACGTTTGAGAGCCATGCTTCAACACGTATGAGCCGGCACGACCGTATTACAACGGTCTCACAGAAAACCGACTGTTAAACAATGCTTGCATTGTGTGACCGAGTAAGTGAGGTTACCAGAGGACCAACAACTTTTCCCTTTAACTTTTCGCCCTTTTCAGTACCCTAAAAGGAGGATAGCACTTTTGTGACTCTTGAGTTGCAAGTTTTCATGGGCGGCGGAAATCACTTACCATCAGGTGACCCGTCTGCTCGTTTGTCCCGCTATACTTTAAAAAAAAAAATACACACTAGCATCTAGATGCACAGGGTATTGTTGAAATCCTTTCCTCATTCTGAGTAACTTTTTAGTTCTAACTTTTTAAAGTTTTAGCATTTTTAGGAGTTAGATGGTAGAATTTGGAGTATATTAACACGACTGAGAGAATTATAAAGGGAAGGAAAGGTATATTGTTTTAACAGATGGATTGGGTAGTATAACGGTACAAAAATAATATTTAAATTAAAAAAAAAACATTTAATTTACAACAACACAAGTAAGGCAATTTAAATTTTACCGCTGATGTAGATGGTACTAGGGAATGTAATATGAGTGCCTCTCTAAACTTGCCTTCAAGGAGGCTTCCTTGTTAGGGGTTTTCCAGGTCAATTGCAATATACCCTTTGTGACGGAACACCGTGTATTTTTAGTCGGTTCGAGTCCGACATACCACTTCTCCATTAGCTCCGGTGAGGTGATGACCCGTGGGGGTTTCCACACGAAAAAAAAACAAAGGGAATGTAATATGAATTGAATGAATTGTCTGAGTCGCATACTTAGAACTCGAATTGGCTGATTCCGGGATTTAAAAAAAATCTAACAGGCAGTTATCTTTATATTATAGTTGAAGAAAATCTAATATGGTGGATCTTTATTAGAGCAACAGAATTCAAACCACCAGTTATTAGATTTATTTTTGTCTGGCTGTCTGTATATTTGTACAAGCATGCAGTGTTTACAAATGTATCTCCTTGAATGAACTTAAAATATAGTCTCCAATTTAACGTGTCTTTTTTATATTTATTTATGCCATAGGGGGGAAACGAGCAGATGATGGGTCACCTGATGGTAAGTGACTACCGCCGCCCATGGACACCAGCAACTCAAGAGTCACAAGTGCGTTGCCGGCCTTTTAGGTAGGAGTACGCTCTTTTCTCTGCATAAATATTATTATAGATACCTGATTCTTAATTTGCGGCTTATTTTTAAATAATGATCACATACTTAATACGTCATAGGATGTCATCCATTATGAAATGTAACTCCGTTGCTTTTTAAATTTTCAACTGCACGTATGGTGTAGCGGTTTAAGTGGTCACCTCGCCACTACGCTGTCGCGCTGAGTGTAGTGGGTTACACTCAAATTGTTGTTCTGAGTCTGGGTGTTCTTTGTGTCCGTTGTTTGAATGTCTGTAAAATCCTCTACCATACAGGAATTACTCATAGTGATGGAGTTGTCCTTAAAAAAAACCAACTAATACCACCCACAGTTCCACAGCTGCGCTTCCTGAATGTCGAGATGGATAGTGACAAACAAAAACAGTAAGATTGCTCTATGGCTGACCTATAATTTACTTATAATTAATATTTTTAATGACTATAGTTTTTAAACAGTCTTCTCCAGGTTTTTCTCCAGCTCTCCCAGATGTAGTATAGCTTTGGGTCTGTGAATACTTGATATATTACGTCTTTACTCTGGAAAAAGAAATGTTTTTTTGGTGAAAAATGCTTGAAGAAGAATATGATATTTTCCTGATAACTGCAGGGTTTTTTGAATACAGTTAAATTGTTAATAATCGGACTTTAAAAAAGTAGACAACCGACTTCAATGTGTCTATCATAAAATTTAAGACTAATATGGATTTCTCATGTATGCCAATGTCACAACTGGACCAAACTCTATATATTTAATGAAAATATAAAATGAAAAATAAGTAAGTCTTTATACCTTAAATAACTAGATTTGATTGCATATCATACTATAGTAGTATTATTTGTGATTGTAAGAGAATATACGAGTATAACGTTATATTAAGTTAGGTTTGATAGTTTTAAGTATATCATAAGTATTCGCATGCCTTGAAAAGATGAAATGTGCGGACACTATCTTTTGAACATTGACAAAATGTAACACTGTTTCAGGCTAATATTTTTTTCTTCTTTCTTTCTTTATTTATTTCTTTAACCTCTATATTAACAGTAACAATTTAAAGACAGGTGAAGTTAGCTTTGCAAAGAGAATGAAATGAAGTCGTATATCTTTTTATAAAGTTCATTTGTTAGTCAACACACTTTAATAGACACATTCAACTACCAAACTCCTGTTGATGCAGTCGTAAGTTTTTAAACATAACATAAATTTAAAATGACTGTTAATTTTCAAAGAATACAGTAGTATCTTGTGAGTATATCTCTAATAATAAAATATATATTAATCCTAACCTTTCTACTACGAAGAAGGAAAAAGTGTACAGGAGAGGACGAGTTGTTAAATGTAAGTAATATTTGTTAAATTGTTAAATGTAAGTAACCATTGTATATACTTATATATAAGCTTGCAATATTGCCCTGGGAGTTTTCCTGTAATAATATTGTATATGTATCTAAATAAATAAATAAAAAAGTAATTTGTAAACTCATTATAATCACCATGATCTAATGTAGCAAATAACTATACTTCTTTCTTTTTAGCCTTCCACAATTCGTTTTCTCTCAAACACGTAGGTAGTATATAGAGATACATACATATATAAGACATAGGTAACTTACATTCTCACGCGATTAAACTTTTCTCTAAAAATATAACATATTTATAAGTATATATATCTCATAGAATTCAATAAGGCGTCTTGACACGTCGCGACGCACCGTGTGCGAGAAATTAAATTTACTTCCAATCAGAACACTTCACAAATTCGCTATCTTTGTTCTCCAGTGTAAGGGCTTATTACATTCATAACTTTTCGAAGAGAATATATAGTTGCCTGAGGAAAGCATGTCCTGTGTTATTTATTAATTATAAATACTATATATGTATTCAATAATACGGTTTTAGGCATTCACACTAAGCAATATATACACTCACGTGTCATATAGGCGTGAGTGCGTGTGTGTGTGTGTGTGTATGTATCCGTGTATATGTAAACAATGGTAATATTTATTTCATGAAAATTCCACAGCAAAGTAGTTGAGGTCAATTTATATAACAAATGTGGAGTGCGTGTAGTCTTTCACTGAAACAATGGCCTCTATAAAAATACTCTAAAAGTACATTATCTAGATCCCAGATCCAGTGAAAGTTAATTGCCAACATGATCTTGGGTTTTGTCTATTGTATATAAGGATATAAGAGAAAATAGATCCCGTTCAACTTAATTTTAGAAAAGACTTATTGTTCATTGGTTCATACAATTGTATGTACATACTGCATTGTATACATCTAATACAATACTGTATACAAACTCTTTAATATTTATTTTGTAGAATGTTTTGTCATTTGCACGTGTGATATTTATCACACGTGATAATAAAATGAAAAATGTGTTTTTTTTTAATGTTTTAACAGACTTCCATTCGTGCCTAAGCATGGCTCTCTAACGGTTAAATGTTAATCGCTTTTCCGACTGCAGTTGTCAAATTATAACCAAGTCAGGATTTGATCACAGGATCCCAGGGAAATTGAGGCAAACTATCAAATGTTAAAGGAACGTATAATACTTTTTCGATTCTTTCTAAAGCTATTAATATATTTATATAATATCCTTCTCAACTTTAATGCAACTAATGTTAGGCACGAAAGGGCCAGCTGGTCTGGGTTAATACCAAAGCTTGCACTATATTGCCGAGTGAGACAGGGCACTGGATTCCCAACTCCCTCTCTCCTCTTTCCCCTCGTCTCATCAACCTTCTCCTTTTTCCCGTCCCTTCATCCCCCCTAACCTTATTCCCCTGTCCTAATCACCTTCAAAGGCGGGCAGTGCACTTACGACTTTTGAGTTGCAGACGTTCATTTATATTATTGAACTTGAGACTTGTTTTAATACACAAATTAGTCAGATGTTTATTTTTTTTACGTATTATATGTTACAAAAATAAAATTGTTAAAATATAGTACAGCTAGGTATGAGATTAAATTACCTAATTAAAACTCTAAATCAAAACTGGAATAAATAATACAAGGCTAGACATCGAATCGCAAAATTGACATAAGGATACAAACATACACTCAGGCTTTTATTATAAACTCTAACAACTATAGTTAGGCAATCCTATTACCATTGGAGTATAATTCCTTCTTCATATTTTACAATCCCAAGGCAAAAAACGGGTCGGCCCTATTCTACTCCATCCTCAATAAATTCTAAAACTCCATATTCAATAAAAAAGTGAGTAGTATAAAACTGGTAAATTGCTATAAAACAACTTGTCATCGTAATTCTTTAACCCAACATGGGTCTCCAGTAAAAGTATTTGTACAAGAACCGTCACGCTGCCTAAAACTTTTTAAACCCCAACAAATAAATGTGCTTACATAACACGATACATTTCAGATCCCAAAAGTCATATATATCTCTGAAGAGCCTTCAGGATATAATCTACATAAATTTGGTCATTTGTGACACCACGTCTTGTATAATATCGTTCCTTTGGGGTCGAAAGATATTAAAATAAGTTCGTAACAAAATCTTTTTGTCCCATAACCCTGTAAAAGAAACTGCCAACATTTTGTATAGGGAATAAAGGGGCATTTAAAGTTTTATATCTGTTTTGTTATTCTGCGTGTATTGTGAAAACTTTTGTTAAATTTCGTGACAAAATGTAAGGAAAAAAGCGAAGACTACAATTTTTAAACGGAAGGGATATAAAATACCAGTGTATTGCGTAAGAATATTAAATGCCATCGGTAGAATAATTTTTTAGGCTTGGTTATGAAAATTGAGAGAACAAGGGTTCTTTATAAAAACGCCTAATAAAACTAGCCTGTGTCTAGACTATGGTGTAGTTCTGTGTTAAATTTTATTCAGAATCGTTCAACCGTTCTACCGTGATAATGCTATAAACATCGATCCATCATTTTCATATTTTAATTAGTAGTAAAGTTGTTGCATAAACAATCGAAAGTTCAGGTCCAGTCAGGTCTGTAAATTGCAATTCAGGACCGCTTAATATTATTTTGAAGGTTAAATTTGTGTCCAATTGATCTGAACCTTGGCAGACAGCTTCAGTTCAAATGATAATTTGTCTATATGATAAGCATGACCTCACTCTGATTCTAAAAGCTTGTTCAAAACAAAAAAAAAATAACTGGTAATTTTTTAGCTTACATTAAAATCTATGTTTTATACCGTCACAGTTTTTTTTTAAAGGATAAACATAAAATCAACCGATACATAATACAATTATATTTGAAAAAGCTATTTGCAGGATCAAGATTACTGAGAATCAGTATAGTATTTAAGATTATCCTGTATCTTGTAAAGTCAGTAAATAAATAAAATAATAAGCACTTCAACAATGAATCATTTAAATGAAATACATTTTTTGATGAATGTGACAAGTGTTTCATAGAGTAAAAACCTGATTTATTCGAATATAAATCTACACAACTTTATTACGGTTCAGGTGTCTGAAACCGGATAAATTGTTCGACATAATTAACCTTAATATCGTTCGCACACTGTATATGACAATGTCTGTCCTATTAAATCCTCGTGTAATGAAAAAATATGTTATCGAAAACGTGAGCAAACCTTTAAGTACGAAATTATTTTTGGTATTTTTAACCGCAAAACGCAATACTTAGGGCAGATGGAAGATAATCTCTATCTGTGTGTCTGTGACTAAGCTGTTTATTTGCTGTAACAGGGGTATTTGGATTTAGTTTTACTTGTTTGCGTACTGATTTCTAAAAGTCCTTTAAAAGCATTTGTATTCTGGGGTATTTTAATTATTTTGGAAATTATTGTAAGAACGACCTTGTTGCCAAATCAAAGCAATGGCGTAAATTTACAAAAAAAAATATACTTCTGTATAACATTGGTTAACTAAAAAGAAATCGATAAAAATCAAGTATAATATTTTAGAGGTGCTTATGATAAATTAGTTTTACATTCAAATTTTTGAAACTATAACAAAGTTACCTTTAATATCTTATAATTTTGTTTAAGAGATTTCACCCTGTTTTGATCAGATATTAAACTTCGTAAGAACGTACTTTTGAAATGTTTTTATCTTTCATTCAAAAATATAAATTTTCGTTCCTCCAAACAAAAAATTATAACTTATACACAAGCAAAGCGTCTAGCTAAAGCTAGTTTTTATATAAAATCTTATATTAGTTCTTGATAACCTTGGCCACATCAGTGTTTATATGGACCGGGTCGACCGTAGTATTACCATGGCCTCACAGAAAACCGCATGTTAAACAACGATTGCATTGTCTGAACGATTGAGTGAGGTTACCGGGGGCCTAACCCCCTTTCCCTTCCTCTCTCACCCCTCCTTCCTTGTCCCTACCCTAAAAGGTGGACAACACTTCTTCTTGTGAATCTTGAGTTGCAAGTGGTCATGAGCGGCACTTACCATCAGGTGACCCGTCTGCTGGTTTGTCCCTCTACACCATATGTTATAAAAAATTAGTTTTTCATACGCACTAGTAGTAAGTACAGAATTTATTATGTGTATTAATTTAGAAAAGGAACATAGAATGGAAAGAAATGTATATTACTTATAAGTATGGAATTCGGGAGCGTAAGCAATACCACAACCAGGTCAGGGTAGCATTCCATGTTACTTGAACTCAGTGATTCCGTTAATTCCTAGCTCTAGGAAAGGGGAGAGGGGATTTGGAGATTTGAAAGAGGAAAGGGGGAGTTGGGCCTCCAGAAATCTCACAATTTTGGAGAAACGCAATGCAAGCGTTGCTTCACAACCGGTTTTCTGTGAGGCCGTGGTATCGCACCGGTCAAGGCGGCCCATTTGTGCTTAAGCATTGCTCCTTCACTATAGTAACTATACCATATGTATTAAAGATCTAATGGACTGACGTCACTTTATATATATTATGTTCCTGTAGATTTACTGTCAGCAATTCTTTTAGACGATGATTTTCTTAAACTTAAACAAAATAACATTAAATTTTATCGTCATAAGGCCGATTCTTATCCAAACCATCCAGATATTTTTTTTTATTATTTATTTAGTACTACAAATAATTAGACTAATTTAAAATATCAATAGCTTACAGTGCAATGTTAACTATTTTTACTAATCACCTTTTACAGTAAATAACAGTTCACAATTCAGTAAATAGTGTATGCACACAGATCCTACAATTTTTAACAAGTCAAAAGCAATTTACTAATTTGATTTTTAAAACTTGATGGAGAACATAAAAAAATATATACATTTTGAATTTTGATATTGTAGAAGTTTATTATTCTACGCAAGGGGCAGTGTAGGCCTACATTTGTTTTGCAGCTCTTTGGCGCAAACAAACAATGTTTACGAGTAGTTCGTACTGAAGTTCAACGATAGGGTATACGAATATACATATATTTGATTTACTATCACATTACATATTAAATAAGCGTTCTTCTCAGAATTTTTGCAAATATAATTTTTGTAAAAAGTTCACGTAAGAGGACAACGGTAACACTGGCAAGTCATAGAGAATAAAAAGTTACGCTGTACTGACTCGATCTATTGATTATATTTAGAGTAATGAGGATTCCAAATACATGTGGACTAAACTGTGTTTATCCAACTGTGACCGAACCAAACACTAAAAGGTAAGGTAACGCACGACGATAAAGATAACTTTACATTTGGAGTACTTATTTGGCGTTTGTTGGTTAGGTAACAAGACATTTACATTATCGTGAAATTTCTTACAATCATTTAAACAAGTGATTTCATGATAGATTTTAAGGTCGTGGGCATGTAATAAAACGTGTTTATGTTTGAATCATTTTTTGAGTGATTTACGATAATTTTGCATTCAAAAATCAGGGTCCCAAGATTGAGCCCGTTTGGAGGTTACGTTTATAATATTGGAAGATGTGAAGCAATTGAGTATAATTCGCTGAGTTTGATTTTTGATATAAGATATAAACCATCGAAGCAAGCTGCCATGGATACCATTAAACGCCAGTTCTTTTAATAGTAGTTCGTGATCCAGCCTATCAACAGCCTTGGAAAATTCAGTATAAATTGAGTCTTATTGAACTGAAATTAAAAAATATATATGTTTTTCCAATATAAAGCATGACCTTGAAAATAAAACACTTGTTTTAACCACTTAAAATATATATCAAAAAAGCATTTGTAATAAACAACAACCCACTTCAACCTTACGACCGTTTCAATTTCCAGGTATTATCAAGTCCGTTTGTCATGAACGCGGGTTGAATATGTAGCACTAAAGATGAGACATTGGACAAGCAAGAAAAGAAAATGCTGTAGACATCTCTTTTTAAGAAAGACTTTGTGTACCTCTCGCGACCGTTTCTTATTTTATTATGCGATTCTTTGCCATATGAACTTAAAAAATAAAAGTAATATATTCATAGCAATGACTTTCTACCAAAAAAGTCTTGCTTAAAAATGTTTTATTTCAATTTTAACGGACAGATTTTATTGGACGGCGGTGTCACTTACCATCAGGTGACCCGTCTGTTCGTATGTAACCCTATAGTAAAAAAACTATAAAAAAAACTTCTTCGAAACGTTAATAAAAACGTTTCGAAGTCACTCTGTTCGATTTTGTAATAAAATTCCAGATAATGTAGTAAAGTAAAGTTCAAACAAGTTTATATCTACAGTAAAGTGAAAATGTATCTTAAGGGTTAATAAATAATTTTCAAAGAATACACAGTGGAGGATTAATTACAGGACGAGCGTGCTTGGGATTGAACTGTTTTAGATTCATAGGCTATTTCTAATGGAAATGTTATCTCAGCTATTGGTGTTATATTCCGTCTTCGTTTTTAATAATATTGTCCCTTATGCTTCTGAAACTTAATTATTACAGCAGCTACATATGTATTTTCAAATATTGTTATGGGTATTTGGTGATTTAAAAGAGTGCCTGAGTGAGTTTGATTACCCGACGCACGGGATAGATCAACACAGGCAGATACTAAATATAATCCAATATTTTAGTGATACTTTTACATTTGACAAGACAACCTTTAGCTGCGGTAGTATTGTTTTTAACTGTACAATTTTAAATAATGATTGTTTGGTAATTTAACAAAATAAAGAATTTTAATTTGAATATGTGATCAGTCTATCAGTTTGCGATTGATAACCATATTGTGATGTGATCATCACATCACATCACAGTACTATTATCGATCCTGACTATGAAGTCAGGGTAGACAATAGTACTCTTCAATGATTTGACTAATGCTGCCTTCAAATTCAATTTCGTTTAGTTTCATTTAACAAGTTAAATAGACACATGGTGACGAAGATACTTTAATTATCCAAGTTTGGAACGTGGCTCCAAATATTAAAATATTTGTTAGATTTTATATAACTTTGAAATGTTAGAAAGGAAATTCAATAGAAAATTATTTGTGGACAGACTCAAATTAACTTACTAAGGTTAGTAAATAATTAGTTAGACACTGTTAGTATTCAATTCATTTATTCATCAATAAATAATTAGTACAATTAATGCAATATAAATAAATTATTAACATAATTAGGGCAAATGCTTAGTTGTTTTAAATGCGAAATTAGTTTTTATTGTACAAGTCCGCAAGTACCACTATATAAAGTTAATACAAATAAATAAATAGCGTTATTTACATTATTAATTCGTGTTCTTAAATATATTAATTGAAAATAAATAAAAGTCGACAAAATTTGAAAATTTAGAATACCATTTTAAATTTATCATGGTTTCGAGGTCTTTTCTTTTTGAAAAAAATTCTTTCATATGTATATATTTTTAAATATGTCATATCTGGTTATTTTTGTCAACTTTTAAATAATAAATTTTATTTCACTATCTTTTTGAAATTTTCTTGGTGGGTTAGTATAGTCACTTATTATACTGATTATGTTTTAATAATCCGTTAGAAAATCATTGATGTCAAGATGAGGAGAAACGCATTGATTATTTTACATCCAAATACAAAGCCTGAACTTTGTTTATTCTTACACTCATTTGAAATCTTTGAATTTAATTTATTTCATCAATAGATAGTGCCATAAAGTTTATCATGGGTTATTTAGCTGAGGTATGCAACGCCGTTAACTCCAGTGTCGGTCACCCATATTGTTTTAATCCTTTTTGACCGATGCCTGAAAATTATTGGTACTTTAATTTCTTTATCTTTTAATGTTAGTACTCTCAAAAATAATCTTATTACTCAGATCCAAACGATTGTCTCGAATCGACAGACTGAAAAGAAAAGAAATATACTTTGTCACAAGACTGATATTAATATACACGGTATAGACAGCTAAAAAATTGGAATCTTTAAAAGAATTATTCACGAATATTTCTGGTCCGGAATCCGGTTAATAGAAATGACTTAAGGTGACTCAATATTAAGCCTTGTGATTATGTACAAACCGACAGCAATTAAATGTAATGAACTTCAGCAAAAACTAAACAAATATAAATAAAAAAAACACTAAAACTAAAGATGTAAGGTATTTAGTAGTAGTTAGGTATTCATTTATTTATTTAGTTTGATAGTATATTAATATACCTAGATTTTATATACTACGGAATAACTTTTAAACAAAAGGGGATAATGTAATTAATTTGTACTCCTTACCGCACCTAAGATTGATGAAAAATCTTTATTTTTTTTAAGTCAAACTGTAGAAATGAAATTTGGACGTTGTATTTCAGCATCTATATTTTAATTTACCTAGATATTTATAATAATATCTTCAGACATCTCTTTTTCTTTTTATGCGATAGGGGGCAAATGAGCAGACGGGCGGCGGTAGTCACTTACCATCAGGTGACCACCTGATGGTAAGTGACTACCGCCGCCCATGGACACCCGCAACTCAAGAGTCACAAGTGCGTTGCCGGCCTTTTAGGAGTACGCTCTTTTCTTGAAGGTTTGAAGGTCGTATCGGTTCGGAAATAGGGCATGAGACAATTTGTTCCATAAGCTGGTTGTGCGAGGCAAAAAGATTCTTGAGAAGCGCACAGTGGTGGAGTGCCAATCGTCCAGGTGATGGGGATGGATGTTTTGTCGCGTAGGACGATGGCGGAAACCAGCAGCCGGTATAAGTCCGAACAATTCCTCTGAACACTCCCCATGATAGAAGATGCAGAGGGTACTCTGCATCCTCTATCGCTTGTATCTATATATCTCTAAGCAAAGCCAAGGTGTCAAGTCTATCAGAAAAGTTGCAGGCGGTGGGCTGGAGTAAAATACTGTCTCGATCTGTTTAGCACACCAAGCTTCTTCGAGGCTAATATGGCCTCACTCTCTAAGTGACCGCGAAACCAATGGCACCTTTTTAGCGGTGAACGCGCAAACCTGTGTTTTCGTGGGGTTAAACTGGACTAGGTTAAGTCGACCCCAATCTGAAACTTTTGATAAAGAAGTTTCGATTTCAGACACAAGTTTGGATCGGCTTTCGATGATGTTTACCCGAGAAATGTTAGCGCGGCCGGTGTAAAGGGCATCACTCGTGCTATCGTCTGCATAGCAATGGATGCTGCTAATCTGCAGCATGTCATTGATATGCAGAAGAAACAGCGTAGGTGATAGCGCACAGCCTTGTGGGACACCAGAATTAACAGACTTGGAGTCGGAGCATGCACCGTCAAAAACGACCTTGATGCTTCTGTCTGTAAGAAAACTGGTGAGCCAATTGCACAGTTTCTCAGAAAGCCCATAGGAAGGAAGCTTCGCAAGAAGCGCTTTGTGCCAGACCCGATCGAAGGCCTTCGCCACGTCCAAACTAACGGCGAACGCTTCCCCCTTGGTCTCGATCGCCTGTGCCCACCGGTGAGTCAAGTAAACAAGAAGATCACCCCCTGAACGACCCCGACGGAAGCCGTATTGCCGATCATTGAGGAGCTGGTGATCTTCTTAGTACCGGAGGAGCTGGCAGTTAATAATGGATTCCATTATCTTGGAGAACAAGGAGGTGATGGCTATGGGTCTGTAGTTGGACGGATCCGAGTGATCTCCTTTTTTAGGGATTGTGTGCACTAGAGCTGTCTTTCATGAGTTCGGGACTAGGCCAAGAGAGTAGGAAAGCCGATAAAGGCGCGTTAAAACCGGTGCCGGGGCCAAGCAAACGTCTTCAGCACGATAGGAGAGATTCTATCGAGCCCACTCGACTTAAGAACGTCGAGGGAAAGAAGCGCTTTACGCACTGCCCTTTGTGTGCACGGTCGTATCTCATCTTACATACGACCACTTGATCCCAAACACAGCAGAACTTGTAATATGGTAAACAGATTGCTGATAGACACACTTATATATTTCAAAAAAACATTATAGATAAATTGCACACAGACAGAGAACAAATACTCATGCTCAATTATTTGTCCTGGGCGGAAAGGACCACTAACCACGTCTACGACTGAGCGGTCAAATTGTATGTATGTACATAAATGTGTTCAATAGATATTAAATAAAATAAAAAGGATATATAAGTCGATACAATAAATATACATAGTAAGAAAGAGCCCTATCTAATACGTACATTAAATATTTGCATCTAATATTTAAAGTAAAGTAAACACAATTACGTTTTAAATAAATATTTTTCATGCAATAGCGATTATTTGGTATGATAACATTCATGCAAACATTTTATATTAAGTGCACAAAATACTGTAATGGTTGTGCATAACATAAAGCTTGTACAGTCAAACGCAACAGTCAGTGTATCTATATATATAAGACAAGGTAAACTTAACCTTACTATTTTGAAGTTTCTACACTTCAGTTAAAGAGTATTAATTTCTGCAAAAAGCCATAACAGTGGGTTATATAGCCATAGATTTGATTTAAAAATTTAAACTGATTCTGTCGTGTGTTCAGTAAAAGACAGATTCTACTTAAAAAACGTGTTAACTGCTCAAGTAAAGTCAATTAGTCAAGTACAAAATAACAAAACCGCTACCGTTATTTACATTAATAGAAATAGTACATGTAGAATGTTTATTAGGTTTTATAGAATAGTCTTCAGTCCGTTTTAAACTGTGTATGCAAATTTATGTACACATTACTCTGTATATACTTACTTAATATGTGTTATACGTACGGTGTAATACATAATGTATATATACAGGTGTGTTTTTTGTGTTTGTATGTTAATTCTACTTCAAAACTAGATAATCGCTTTTTATTGCAATTCGCTGCCTTTGAGGTCGCTTAAATTTTTTCATATTTTAAGTTATGCATGAAATTAGTTACGGTCCAGCGGGATATTGGACTCAAACATACAACAATATGATATTGAGAGCGTAAATAATTTATAAGAAACTTGATTAAAAGGTTGACATTTTTCCACAATGTTTTACGCTTTCCCCAACTGGTACAGACCTGTGGCCTTGTAATGATATACGGAAAAAATAAACTCAACGCTTTTATAAGACACTATAGAGATACTAGGTACACTCAAGAGTAAATAATCCAGGTCATTTAAATTTATCTGCAAATCTCTCGAACTAAGAATTATGTTGAATAAATTGTGTTTAATAGACAATTAAGAGTTAAATTCTGTCTGCTTAAATCATCATGCTGTCGCATTAGTTTGACATGTATTTGCCGCTAACAATGTCATTGCACCTATCGAAAACTTTGAATTGAAAAACCCTGAAATATCCTACATAATATATAATATATTCTGTTATACGTTAAACAGGTATAAGTCAAGTTTTCATAAATTTCCACAAAACAAATAACGATGTGCACCCAAATACAAATTGACAAACAGAATTCAATTTTAGTGAAACATGCAGTTTGGTGAATTATATATAATACTGAATACAATTTTACTGAATTTTTATGAATTTAATTTAAAGAGCAGATTGCACGTGGTTATAAACATGAATTCGATCTTCTCATCCAGAAGTCTATTTTTTTTAAATCTTGCTACAATTTGATAATACTGCTAATTAGCTTACAATAAATTAAAGGTCTGCTGGCCCAGTATGTTCTTCTGAGGATGCCTCCCATTTCCATTTGCGGACAATAGGCTCAACATCTGTCTGTGAAGAAATTTTTATTCGCCTTATCCGACACCTTAAGACCCTCCGGTTTTTTCTTAGCCGTTTAGTAAATAGGTCTAATTAAAATGCCGGTTGGCAAATAATATTTAAACGATGAAATATTTTTTAAATTAAGAATGCCATGCAGAAAAAAGTATGATACTATAATGCAACCCGCATGCAACGTGATACGTCCCTGAACTTACCCAGATAACATATTCCGAACTATATTTATTTAAATATACGGTTTTACTCACGTGTGTATTTCGGTGATGCCCAAGTGCATCGTCCGGTACCGTCGCGCCTGGACGACTTACTCATTGAAAAAGGCCCCCTGTCGAGACCGAAACAAGTTGGGCATCCCCAAAATACACACGTCAGTAAAACCGTATATTTAAATAAATATGCATCTAATTCACGAAAGTTTTTATTTTAATATTTTCCGAACTCTCTATGAGCAATGTGATCTTTCTTTTATTGCTTTTCTTTCTCATCTACAGTTCCCTTCCAATAATCTTGATTTTTCATCTTTCTTTAAATGCAAGTGTTGTCACTCTTAAAATTTCACGCGAGAGAGAGTCCTAGCCAAATAATAATAATAATAAAACTTCGTATATACGTAGAAATTGAGTGAAGTGATGTTTATCTAAATTGACCGAAAACAGCTATTCCATTGATTATTTACAAAAATATACTATGCTTGATTATGGTCCTAGTGGATACCGTGATAAAACCGTAACAAAAATAGCCTTAATTAGTCATGCAAGTCAAGACAGTTAAGAAACAAACAAACAAAAATAAAACCAAAATAATTTAATCATGCGTCAATGCTTTAGTCGTTCACCTGAGATGTGAAAAGCTTCTTTAATCCAATGATGGTGGATAACAGGAGAGCTATCTTTGAAATCAGGAGAGCCTTCCCAACCATGAGAGCAAGGACTTTGAATGTGAGGGCACCGAACAGACCGAACTTCAAGGCGGCCAAGGCTAGAATGGGCCCAATGTTCTTCTGGCGGCCTCTGCCGCTCTCAAAAGCTTTGGGTGGTTTTAATGCAACACCTGAAAAGTAAAAGAAAAAAAATTTTTATTACTTTGACTGGACTGTTGGCCTATTGTTTGGTGATCTTGACTATTAAATCAGAGGTAGTATGTTTGATTCCACCACATTCATCATTTGCTGTCTGTCTGGGTGCAATTCATTTATAACATTTAAGTATTTAAAATATATAAGTATCACCAGTATGTGTTACAATTACTATATATTACAAGCTCTGCTTAGTTTGAGACTAGAATCGTGTATAAGTGAAGGCATTATTATTATTAAAAGTTAAATTCAAAACAAATAAACCTTTTTCACGATATTATTCAACAATTATTTGAAATGGTCTTATTTAAAAAATATTTGAAATTATAGATCACACACACAGTCTCACCGCAACTATAGGTTGCTTTGTCAAATGTGAAATTAACCTTAAGAAAACGAAATAATTAAATACTTTTGTTGATCTATAACCTTAACCTTCACTGTTTGGAAACGGACGTTTCCAAATAGTTAAGACTTCTGAGAAGAAAACGGGCAAACAAATTCATGGCCAGTCTTTTAAAGCACCAGATAGATATTATAAAATGTTGTGTACATCATATACTATTTAATAAACCTCTATTTTATTGTGTGCTATTATGTTATTCAAAGTAAATAAACTAAAGTTAGGCTGTTATTTAATAAGGTGGTTAGGTAGTATTGTCGCCATACACACTTAAAAGGTATATTTTTCATTAGAAATTTTGAATAGCAAATATTTAGTATTTATTTTCGTTGTCTCAGTTAGAAAGTTGTTAAAAGATTTTCATATAAAATTAACTTTGAATTTAAATTTTCATAAACTTCTGCAAATTCTAATTATACATAAAACACCTAGAGTACTCAAACAATGTATATATTATATTAACATTATATTCAAATCATTAATTACTTTTATTCTAAACTTTATTCATATCCTAAATAACCTTCTAAACAAACTGCGATAGTCTTCCCAAAATCAGCTTCATTAGCGAAGATTTCACAAAAAGATCTAAAGAAGGAATAAACCACAAATAGCAAATAAATTGGTTCATTACATGCGCCATTATTATACAAAATCCTGACTATATTAATGATGCTCCTTGTTATTAAATTACTTACAATATAACCAAACTTATGTAAAACTGCGACCCACCTAACTTATTCCCCAATCAAAAATAAACATGCACAAGCTATGTCCCCCAGAGGCAAGATGCCATTATACTGATCTTGTTATTCTAGCAAATTCACCTTACGGATTTCTCCCTAAGGAAGGCCAGTTCTAATCTAGATAATGTAGGCATTTATGAGCTCAATTAGGGCTGATAAGAAATGTTTTATACATATTTATTCTGAATAAATGAATTACAATAATTAAACGTTAAAATAATTTAATGAAAAGGCACATACTTTTTTTATTTAATTCAATTACGCTTGTCAAATGTAACAAAGAATATTATTATAAAATCGGTATGTGAGTACCGCTATCGCTACGACTCTTGATTTGCAGGTGTCCATCACCTGCAACTCAAGAGTCACAAGTACGCTACCCGCCTTTAAGAGTGCCGTCTCCGGATGGTAGATGCAGGAGGGAAAACAAAAATATTTTTTGAATCACAATCATAATCACAACTGGTTTTCTATGAGGCCATGTTCTGTCACTGGTCTAGCCACGTATAGGCATTACGTGTCCCGCTCTCGCTCTTCGTTTATAAAGTTTACATTTATTTTATCCTATTTTAATACTTATTTCAAAACAATTTAAAATCACGAAACTGTAGTGATCATGACAGGCAGTTTTTAAATGATTACTTAAAATGACTGTAATATAATTATCAGCTTAAATAATTATCATCATTATCAACTACGTCATTATTTTCTCACTAATAGTATCGAGTTCTACAAAAATATTTTTTATAGCAACTGTTCGTGGGATACTTCTTAAAGTTCGAATGCTGTTTTAAGTAGCCAGTTATTTTACTGACACAAACTTTTGAGAAAACTTCAGAGAAACATTGTCAAGTATCTGTTGAGTTTTCTAGTATGTACGAGTACTTAGTGGAGCAGACATTTGACAGTTCTAGTTTACAAATGTTTTGGTATACTTACATAGAGGATTATTGATTTACAAATTTGAAAACTGACAAAAGATCGCAAGAAAATTATTATGTTAGGTTTTATGAATGCTAATATTATTGATTTTCATTGTTCGTGATAAACAAATGAGTATTTCAGATTTTTTTTAATGATAAGTGGATTGTGTGGACTGGATAAAAAATACCTTATTAAGTTTCTTACGAAGTTTTATATGTATATATGCTCTTTCAATTATGAGAAACACTTAACATAATACATAAATTAATTTATAATTGAGAAGTCTCAGACTTGTCAGTCAGTCAGTTCAGTTCAGTATCAGTTCTTTTGTCTGTGTCTGTAACTGTGTCATAGTAGAAGTTTCATAATTTTATTTTACTATTTTATTTATTATACTATTTTATTTTATTATTATTTTATTTCCTTGCCACTGAATTGATTTAAATATTTTTTTATTGATAAAGTCTACTTACCAACTCCTAGGCTTCCATCCTTTTCCTGCTTTCCAGAAATGACCAGATCTGCGTCCTTAAGTATTCTGTAACGCAAGGACCTAGAACTTGCGAAGTGCCACAACTTATTCATTATCAACTGCTGGGCCTGGTCTTCGAGTGATGTACCGGATCTGGCCAAGGTTTCTGGTGATGTTGGCATATCTGCTGCAGCGCCATTACTAAAAAAAAAATATTGTAAAGAAAAATTATGATTATAGTGCAGTGTTTTTGGTTTTTGAGGTTCCATGGAAAATTGTGTTCAATGTAACGACTAATTAATGTTATAGATATTGAAACTGGCACTCGCTCTTCTTATACGCGGTTCCTATTTGGTAGAGCTTTTATTTATTCTTTTGAAAATAATCTATACAACAAAGATATCATCTATTTATGGATTAATCATAAAGAACCTTTAAACAAAGCCTTGATATAACAAAAGGTTGAGCTTGTTGTTTAGCCTTTGGCACGGCGTAGCTTGTGGCGATGCCAAAAAGGAGTCAGAAATTTTATTTTTAGCTAAAATTATGCTTCATTTATTTAATAAGGTTATTGGAAAGTAGAGTACCGTATTCATATAATTCACTTACAAAAGAAGTTTTCAATTTTCCTGTGTTTTTACAATTTCGCCATTTGTGAAATGATTTAAAAAAATTAAGGTAATATATGTCTTAAAACCGCACTATGTTTAAATTGAGAAATACTAACACCGCAACAGATTCAGATAATTTGAGGATAACCATTTAACTTTGGAGAATCTTTTTTAATTACGAATAAATAACTTAGTCAAGCCATTGATAGTGTTTATGTATATATATATTATATATATTTACGTACATATATAAGTTTAAGCCATTTGCTTCTATCCTTAAATACATCACAAGCTTTCTCTGCTGACATTAATCATTTCATACAAGCTCGACTTTTTAAAGTACTGCTGACTTACTCTTTCTTTATAACATATCAATCTGGTCTAAATATGCTGGCGTGGTCGACCACTACCGTCATTCCAACTCACGTTAGACTTATAATCTTGATTTAATCATTCGACCTGCACTCATTCTATCCAGTTTATTTTTTATCTGGAAGTGAGAGCTGTAAAGCATTATCCCTTTCATGCGATAGCCATAAAATGGAAATTATCGATAAAAAGGTCAAATCCCGTTCATTTCCCCTTGATTCTCCATCAAAAATATAATGTTCTGTTATAAAATAATCAGCTACCTCTGCATCAAACATCGTAAAAGCAAATCGTAAGCGATAAAAAGGTTTCCGAAAAATACGAAAAAGGTTTAAGCACACAGATAATTTATTCCATCGTTAATGAGAACCTTTTTAACGTTAAAGTCCGTAAAAGTGTTACGGAACACCCGAAAACTTTTGTAACTCTTTTCACAAAAGGGTTTTAATTTAGCATCCTGCTTGTTGTTAACTTTGACAGTGTAAACTCACAACTCCCATTGTGTGTGTGCCACCCTTTTCTAATTTTGAAGTTGAGGCATGTGCCCGCTTTGTTATAACGTTAGGTTCATTCACTTGTATTTCATTCATGTTGTTTATTAGAATAAACATACATACATACGTACACCATACGTACACATACCAACATACGTACGACCTTGGAACGGCAATGTGCCATACTGGGCTTAAAATAGTAAGAATACGGGAATAGCTTTAGTAAGACATCCGGATCCCTCCTAGCGCCAGCTGCCTAGTTGTCTGCAAAAGCGCGGGCACCAACTTCGGGTAACTCTCAATTAAGCAACGTCCAGGCACACCAGGACGTCGCCTCCTCGCGCGCGCTATTTCGGTAATAGCTTGCAAGCTTAATGTCGTCTACCGGGCACTGTATGACTATATACATCTCTGATAGAAGACAGTTCGGACCTTTAGTTGCGTTTTACGACAACCAGGAAACAGAGGGGATGACTCTATTCTGCTCTACCAAGAACACAAGGATAAAGTACTTTTTAATACCAATGTATTATGGTTTAGTCGCTGCTGTTCGCTACTTCGCTTATGTGGAAATTGCTATGATACTATAATATTTCATCAATAATTAAGGCTATTAGCGTCGTCCGGGCACTGTATAAGTGTACATATATACATATATTATCGAATAAATAGCAATCTAATCCCTTAGTCGCCTTTCACGTCAAACACGCGTAGAGATAGGGTGGACTTTTATACTGCATGCAGTATAAAAGTCATTGTGTGCTTCATGAAGCACACAGATATTAAACTTTATTTTGACACATACATCCATAGCTTACCTTTCATCAACGATCATGACATCCTCGCCTAGCTGGAATGAGGCGGTCCTGAGCATTCTGTCTACGTAGCCAACCAGCTCAATGGCAATGCATGAGGATGTCTCTCTTGCCACGCATTTGTTTGTCAGGCCACGCTTTAGCACTTCGTCTGGTTTCTATAACAAAAACAGGGAAATTTGATTTGTTAATGTTTTTATTGTTATAAATTTAAAGGCGCGTCGGGGGGTAGCACATTATCACTCTTTGATTTGTCAGCCATAATATAAATGTGGGTACTTGGGCGTGGAGACCAGGAAGTATTAATCACTAAAACACTTAGAAATATAATTGACACTCGTTTAAGTAATCACCATATTAATCTTCAACACTTAATTATAAAGGATATTTGAGATATTCCAACAGAACACGTGGGTGCGTGCGCGCTCTCTCACCACTCAAATTATAATGGCCGCCTCCCCAGCACTCGGTGTTATATCGTATGTCAACCGTCAATTGCTAGTTCAAAAACTACCCACTAAATAAATGTGTGTGCCGTCAAATTTATAATGTGTAATGTTATTTTTTAAATATTAAATGTATTTAGATTCAGAGTTCCTCTTGAAATAGTATAGTAATAAAATAGTGCTAAGATTTACCCGCCAACAACACATTTGAAGCACATCAAATCGCAAGAGTTTAACACAAATGCAATTTTCCGGTTAAGAATCTACAAATATTATCATACACTCTGGCACACTCGAAGGTGTAACAGAAACATTTCAAACGTCCAAATTTTTAATATATTGTTTACACATTTTTCAATATCCGCTAAACTTGACAAATAACACTGTTAAGAGACCGTTGAAAATAAAGTATTCAACGGAGAGTAAATAAGACTGTAAAGAGACCGTTGAAAATAAAGTATTTAACGGTCTCTTAAGAGTAAATAAGACTGTAAAGAGACCGTTGAAAATAAAGTATTAAACGGTCTCTTAAGAGTAAATAAGACTGTAAAGAGACCGTTGAAAATAAAGTATTCAACCGTCTCTTAAGAGTAAATAAGACTGTAAAGAGACCGTTGAAAATAAAGTATTTAACGGTCTCTTAAGAGTAAATAAGACTGTAAAGAGACCGTTGAAAATAAAGTATTAAACGGTCTCTTAAGAGTAAATAAGACTGTAAAGAGACCGTTGAAAATAAAGTATTCAACCGTCTCTTAAGAGTAAATAAGACTGTAAAGAGACCGTTGAAAATATGGTTTTCAACGGTCGCTTTACAAAAACACTATAAATTTTGAAAATATAGAAAATATAGTACTTTTTATTTTAATAATCCTTGTATTTATATTATAATAACTTCGGACATCTTACACACGACCGTCTGGTCCCGAACTCAGATGAACTTGTACTATGGTAACCAGACTGCTACTTCTAAGTATTAAAATAGGTATGCCGGCTGGACCCATATTGACAATAGTCGTGCAACATTGTATTGCGGTCGATCTATTATCACTGACAGGACTATTGTAGCGAATAAACCTGATATAGTGGTGATAAACCGACATAACATGTTCATCACATAATAATTATTTTGTATGTCAATTATTAAAGTAATTCCATTTAAAACTACAAGTTGCAAATTACTATAATTATAATGAATTGTAATTTACATTTGGGATATATTTAGTATTCTGTAAATGAAGTTCTACTGAGATTCAGCCTACATTAAGAGAGACAGGGTTCCCGTGTGTGCGACGTGTCGAAGTGACACGAAAGAAAAACCCTTTTTCAATAAAGAAAATAATGTATGTCTAGTCAAGTAACCATTTATTAGTTTTACTGCGACATTATAGTAATCTGATGTATATAAGATACAAAATAGTATACTAGTCGTTCTACACAGTTCCAACTTTTAGCGGGATATTTTATTTCCTTCATTATTTATATATACATACTCTATCTACTACAAAAATCATTTTTTAACTATAAGATGGCAACTAATAAACTCGCCATCTTTGTATACAAATTTATTTATTTTTTAAGTATACAAAATCAAATTATTTCTCAAGTATATAAGCACCGTCGTTTTCTATCACCTGTCGCGAACGCGCTGCCTTCCTCGTAGAAGTTTTCAGGGTTTTGATCAAAAAAGGTGGTAAGGTCACTTTAAGTTGGTCTTCATTTTTTTTATCTGCTAAGTAGTGTTTGAAATAGATGATAATCTGAGGGCATAATGTCCGGAGAGTACGGTGGGTGAGTAAGGGAAGCCCAGCCAAGCGAAAGTAATTTTTCACGAGTCGCTTTTGCTGCATGTGGTCGAGCATTATCGTGCATAAAGTATACTTTATTTTGATTTTTCGGTAATCTCGCTGCTTCTTTGTCCAGTTGGTCACAATAAATATTTGCCGTGATTGTAGTGTTAGATGGCAACAACTCCCAGTATATAATTCCGTTTATTCCCCACCAAACATTTAAAATAATTTTTTTACTCGTGTCAGATTTTCGCGTCGTTACTCCTTCTTTTCCAGGTCCAAACCACTGGCGTTTACGCATAAAAATTATGTATATAACCCACTTTTCTTCCCCCGTAATTACATCCCTTAGGAACTTATTGATACGATGATAACTGAGTAGTTCCGTGCACACGTTACCTCTCTTCTGAAGTTGAAACGGCGTCAACTCATGTGGCAACCAAACTGAATATTTCCAGGTCTTTTCTAAAGCGTGGAGTTGTTTTTCTCCTGCAGTATGAGAACACTGAAGCTGCTCTGCCAGACAACGTGAAGTGAACCTGGGATCCATTTCTATGAGTCTCTTTAACTAATCTACATTTATTGTAGGAGGTCATCCTGGATGAGATTCATCATATAGGTCATAACTTCCATCCTTAAATCTTCTGAACCAATGTTTGGTGGTATCGTAAGAGAGCACGCCTTCGCACATCGTTGCATATATAGTATATTGCGCACTGCTTCAGATGCTTTTCAACCTAAGCGAAATTCGTGAAGTAAAAGCATTCGAAGTTCGCTACGAGAAATATCCATAATTTACTGTAGTTTTACTATTCGAGATCCAGTAGTCAATTGATCATACAACTCTTGCTTTATTTATATACTACTCCAAGAAATTCGAATTGTTCTTTAAAGTTTTTGAAACTGATCGAAAAAAGTGGCGGGTTTATTAGTTGCCAATGTGTATACTTATGTTAAATGCACTTTATAGATATTTGAGTAATAAAACCGTTCATTTCATTTCAACATTCCTTTCTAGTTTTAAGGTAGCTGCGTCTTTTTTAGTTTTCTACTTTGCTCCAACATATACATTTATAACAACTATTCCAATAGATTATATAAAACTTTAAATATTGTTATGTAGAAAAGTTGCTAGAGTTTTGTTCTTCTACCACACTTGTAAAAAAAAATTAACATATTCTCCCAAAACACAAAAAAAACAATAATATTTTACACACTGTTTTAGTAAAAGTATAAAAGAAATAAAGCTTTAGTATAAAAAAAATCCTGTGTATTCAGATATAGATAAAAAGGAAAAACGAAAAAGTTTGCAGGAAGTCAGTGAAGTGCTTGATTTATGTTAAATCGTCAATGATTCATGAATAAATACCGAAGCTACTTCAAGTTTGCTAATAAAATGTGGTTAACGATTCAGCAAAACGTAATTTATGGACATCTTTTGGCAAACTTTCTTTTTATGTATAGGGAGAAAACGAGCAGACGGGTCACCTCAAGTGAGCACCGCCGCCCATATACGCCTGCAACTCAAGAGTCGCAAATGCATTGCCTATCTTTTAGTGTACCACCAAAAAAGAGTGGGTTACGGTATCCTCACTCACAAACACATCACAGGCAATGAAGCGGTGGTAGCGTGATGGTTGAGGCGTCGGACTTGCGATCAAGTGGTTGCGGGTTCAAACCCCGCCCAGTACACTACCGTCGTAAACCCACCCCTAACACAAGTATTTAGCTTAGCTGGGGGGTTAACAAGAATACTAGTAATGTGTGACCCACGTTGCTAGTATCTTTTTTTTTTTTTAAATAAAAAAAAATAATGCTTCTTAACCGGTTTTCTGTGAGGCCCTTCTACAACTTTAGGCGAGACGTGCTCTCCCAATTCTAAAGCAGCATAAAAAGAAGCTTAAAAATTCTATAATTTAAATAATTTCGTGAGTGTTGTTACGCTACGAATAACGTTTATCCTATCACAAATAATAAGACGTAACTAAAAACAGTTATCCGTCGCTTAAACAAACGGACCTATTCCTTCTCTTGCAATATGTAATAACTTCAAACGAGCAGTTCTGGCATAAAAAATAATTTACATACATTACATTAACATACACACATTACATACATAGGAAAAATTCCTAGTGACACACTAGTCCTTAGAAAAACTCTTAAACGATGAACTTAAAAAAAGTTTTAACCATTTGATCAAATTTCATATTAAAATAAGATTTAAGTTTTTGGGTTTATCTATATACTTGTTTCTCCTGACAAAAAACCTACTTAATTTAATTTCTTTCAGACTCAATGATTTCGATTGCAAAGCAAGACCTTACAAACAAACTCAACGAAATTTCCCAGCTGACTTCACATACATATCTGTTTAATATTTAATGAAGCAATATAATATAATTTGGTCACCATCATCTTTTTACCCTTTTCCCAAATTGATTTGAGCTTGGGCCGATGTGTCAATATCTATTTGTATCAAATGTTAACTGTAACAGTTATTAAATATTATCGTAAATTTAGTACACAGGGACACATATCTGCTGAATCTCAAACATACATATTAATGCAAGGGGCACAGCTATAAAAAATTCAGGGCACGTATTCAAAAACCACTGACATAATTGAACTCTGTGCACTGAGAGAATGCAGAGACGCCTGGACGAGAGGTTAGAGTTTTGAATATTTATAAGACCGGTAAACCTATTACAGGTACATGCAAAGCTTCTTTATTAAAAAGAATAGAATACAATCTGCAGTTTTACACAAAACGTTCCTATGAAATAGCTAAGGAATAGCTTACTTTTATAGATGTACATATTTAAATTTTTAGAAACAACTTTACTTAACGGGATATACAAACATTCAACCACAAACTATTTGTGGATCACACAAATTTGTGTCCCATGTGTCAATCGAAAGAGCAACCTCTGGTTCAGCAGTCAAGCCACCAGAGACCAGACCAGCAGCTTCAATAAATAAAATTAATAACTCCATCTTCAAGATGCATCTTTAAAATTTTGGTTTAAAATTGTAGCAGGCACCTACTACCAAAACTTTAATATACATAAATATCATAATTATTATGTTTTCGGCACATTATTCTATTTTTATGATTGTGCCTCAGATAAAATTTTTAGGCTTTTAATATTCACTTTCTCTCTTCTGTAGTTTTATCTTAAGCTTCTTCAATTATCATGCAATCCTTTACTGTAAACGTAACATTGAACAGGAATGTTCTGGTCACATTTTGTGAAATATCAAAGGAGAATGACGAGGGGGTCACACTTAACAACCACTGCGTGTCTTTTATGATCTTAAAATGTCAACTTCTGCTAATGGACTGGCTTCTGCTAATTAATCGGAACCTCTGTTTGGTATAATTTTTTGATTTAACCGTTTTACGTTGTTATTTATGTATGTTCAGTGCCTAGATTAACTGGTTTACATTTTCGTTAAAATCGTTTATTAAAAAATTAAATAGATACAAATTTTATGAAAAGTAAATCTGTCAGTATCTCTGGATATAATAAAACGTAGAAATTTTAAAAAATCTGTTAGAGAACTCGGACTTCCCGACAACAGTCAGTTGGAGTCTTTGTATGTGACCCGGATCTGCTGGAGCTACGCTTGCACTTCGCGATTCCATCCCTATTTTCTTCCTAGTTTTCATTTTTCCTTTTCAATATGAGATAGATATTCTATTTCAGTCTACAATTCCTCATGTGCCCGGTTGAAGGTAAAAGGGTGTTACGATAGTGGTATCAAATTGTAATCGACAAAATGTATATTCAATACACCTATGCGTAACCCTTCACTGATATAGGCATGAATATGTAAATTAAAAGTACGCTTTATTTACCCTTTTTTTTTTTTTTTTTTTTTTTCTCCGTGCGGAAATCCCCTCGGATACCACTGGTGGCATGTCGGACTCGAACCGACTAAAACCGCACGCCATCTTGGGTACTAGATGCCGGGGAACCAGGTACACCCTAGAAAGGAAAACCCTGGAACCCCGACGTACCTCGGGCCACCTACGGTTTGTAGACGGCCCCCTCCAGTGTGGGAACCCCAATGTTCCCGTAACTTCCCCCAAGGGCGCGCACGCTCCGCAGCGTCCGCTCCGCCACCCAAGCCTGCTTCTGCTAGGGTGACAGATGGCCTCATATGTCACCCCCAGGCCTGCGCTTATGGAGGACGGAGATCATTCTCCGATCTCCGGCGCCTGAGTCGCCTGTGGTACCTGGCCCGTTCCCGGGCCTGGCGGGCCGGAAGAGTTCTGAACCTCTCCCGATCCCGCTCCGCCGTCTCCTTGGCAAGCATAATTTGCTCGCAGAAAGAGACGGCGGAGTTCCACGCGTTCTCGCTCCGCAACATGGCCGCAATCATGTTACCGAGCGAGAGAACCACCACCCCGATGGCCGCCTACCTAAGGTTGCAAATACGTAACTGGTGAAAATTAATTATTTGTTATTTCAAAGTTATTTTTACTTCTACAGTTTTTTATCCCACGTTTATGAAATATCTGTCATTGTTACAATTAATATTCAGGATCATTGTAGGACTGATAGGAAAATTAAATGTTTCATACCAGTTGAATTTAGGCCAAAAAATATTCGAAACTATTGAAAATTAAAAATCAGTCACAGAACACTCATTACCCTCAAATTCATTACACTGTAGTTCTTTTTATCTATATAAATAAATCCACGATTCTATCTCCGAGCAATAAGTTCATTTCCTACTAAGACAAACTAAAAGTCAAACTGTCTGTTTTCGATCCGGTCGGACATGATTTTCATGCAGCCCCAATTTTCTATGGAAATGTCATCAAATTTACGAAATTTGTACATCTTTGAGTAACACAGTAAATCAAAGTTCGTTTCCATCATTGGTTAGATTGAGTCAACTGAAACAAGTTTAGCTGATTTCTTTGAATGTTTGTTTTCTTTTGATTCATAGTAAAGAAATATAAGATACATAAGAAATAATAATAATAATTTAAAAAGCTGTGATGTTCTCAGGTTAGTAAAACAGGGCGACCTATCTCTCTCTCTAAAGATAGTAGTGCTGGTTGACTGCCATTCGTGTCACCGAGCACTGGGCCAAAACCATTACAAGTTTTGTCATCGACACTATAAGAAGAATACCGCAGTTTTCTAATTATAATTTTAAATATATATACATAAAAAGTGTGCAATAGACGGCAATACTCTCGGCCCCTAATATGTTAGTGGGAACAAATGCAAAATTTGGATGTATATATATGTACATAAAAAAACAATACCAATTTGAACCAATCAACAAATTGAACTCAAAACTTCCTGATCATATTCAGATATTGAAAAACATACAAAACGAACAAATTCAATCTATAAAAGACTAATAACTAACTACTAATACTATTACTATTGATCTAAAATAAAAACACATACACACGACAGAATACCCATTCAATAAAATGTTTCACACGCCTATGATCCAAAGCCCTACTTTCACGTCAGTGATACTCGCATCGGATTAGGTTACCACCCAATGCACAAGAGAAAGCGTTTATGACTATCCAATATTAATTATAGGTTATGAAAATAACTACGTAGAGTTCTAATTGCGATTTTTTTCTAATTATTTCAAACTGGTTTTATAAGGAAATGACAGTAGTCAACTTTTTTTATTGACAATTTATTTTTTAAATATATGGTTTCACTCAAACATTTAATGGGCTTTTATTATAATTGACAAATTGTTAGTGTTTTATCACCTTAACCTACCCCTTCTGGGATACAACTGATGGTGACGTATTACGCGTCAATTAGCACTGGTAAAATTACACGCTGGGAAAATTTGGTCTATCTAGTCCAATAAAAAATACAATTAACACATTGAAATAATAATAGTCGCATCATTACATTCGTCCAGAAAGTACTCAATATTAAAAAAAAAAAAGGTTTTTTTTTTCTGAACTATCAAGATAGGTTATGTTATGTTAGATAGTCATTATTTATGAAAGTCAACCACATCTTATATGTTTTATAAACAAGGTCTGTGTCATTAGTAACTAACAAAAGTGATAAGTATAAAAGACAAATATTATTCAAACACAGCAGCAAAATTATAACTTAAATAATTCTTATAGGTATATAGGTATTCTCAGTATTTTCATAATGTGAATGCAATGTTATGGTATATGTTTAATCTATCCTGTTACTTACGTTTGCTGTACATAGGTAAATTCATTTCAAGTGTTCAAACGATATGCCTGTTCTTATTATTTATACATGTGGCTAGATTATTATAGCCGTGTGATGAGTGGAATAGGGCTATCTCATACCTTTCTCTCAGGTGTCGTAAAAGGTGACTAAGGTATTGGACGGTTATTTCAGGCAATAACTACAGTCCGTGGTTGACGGCAATAGGTTTGCCTTTGCCAATTACTTACGTGTTACGAAATTATGATATAAAAATGTATGTCTATGTGTAAGTGTATGTGTAAATGTTAAATTAGGTTTTGGATGTTTGTAGTTAAATCGAAGTTAGCAAAATCATTGCAAGTTTTTCTTCAAACTATCTTTTTGATCTGACCTATGTGACATTGCGGAACAGTGTCAATTGTCAAAAATGGAAGACTGTCAGGATAATTAGACTGTCAGGCATTTAGTTAAAGTCGCTTGTGCTTTAAACTTGAAGTATCGTGTTAATAAAACTTTCTCAAATTAATTTTTGAGGGGACTCTGATATAGTTTTATTTCTTGAACTGTTAGTAGTAGTAATAGTAAACTCTTGGTCAGGAATTAGGTTTTACCTAGAACGTAACATTTTGTATAGCGTTCTTGATTGTTATATTTTTTATGTGTTATGGCTTCGAACTATTTAAGAAGCCTTTCACAAAACTGTTTAGGAGCTGTTAACTCAACCTCAAAATAAAGTTAACATTTCTTAAACAGTTTTCAGAGACAGAAGACAAATAAATTATATACTATAGCATACAGGCTTTTCTCTCTACTGAGGTATTAAAATTTTAATTCAGATTTGTTGCGAAAAATTATTAAAATTTACAAGCTGAATACTATTACAACGGGTTTTTATACAGGTATACTATATTCGGCCTTGAGGTACCTTGTTAAAGAATTAACTGCTATGTGTACAAGGAACAATGTACAATTTCATATTAATAAACGTTATAAACAATTTTCATGACTTTCGGTAGTAAGAAAACAAGCGAGGTTGATTAAATTTTCAATTTGATATTATAAATACCTTCATGTGGAACATTAATTACTCATTGCTCCCATAAGTAGGTCACGAGTGAATTAACTTGGAATTTACTAATCATATACAATCATTTAAAAGTTATTCTTTACGGTTTTCGCAGTCCTTATGCATTATTTTTGTAGCTGGTTCGACAGTGATGCCAAACATCACAAGTAACCTACGACTTTGAAGACACAGCATTTTACGGCAGTGGCGATTAAAGTCTGTTCTGTATAGATATTGATCAAACACATATTTACACACATACATAAGCTCACGCCTGCATCCCCGAAGGGGTTGGCAGATGCGTAACTAAAGCAAATACTTTGCCAAATTTAATTTAGTTCAGATTATGTGTGACAATCATACTCCAAATGAATCAGATGAAAACATTTGGAGTATATTGACAGTGGGCTAGAAAGAGAAGGGATATTGCTTAAAAATGTGTTTTAGAGTATAAGCAGTAGCTCATGCCAGTCAGGGTCGTATCCCTAAAACATACTGTCTGTTGCCGGGAAGGCTGAGCTATCTAACTATTGACCATTAGGTAAAAATATCAAGCTTGAAGATGTGCTCAGAAACATGTCCGTCTTTCAAAAACTACACGAACATACACTTTGCATATTGAAAATGGTGATGTAAGAGGACCGGACCGATACACTAGATACTCGTAATATATAGAAAATGTCAACTTCATCTTCTTATCCTTTTAATAAATTGATTTGCTGTCGACTCTACATACTCGTATTCCAATACTGCAAAAAGTGTCTCGTTGGTATGTTGATAAAGCTAGTAGGAATGTACTAGTTGTAATAACTAAGAACATATTTAAGAGTTTTTGTAAACTTTTTAATAAATAAAGAGTAATATTCAACGATAATTTTACGTCAAAAGTAATATTAAAACAACAGATCATATTTCTTTACAAAGTTAGTATTTTTTACGGAAGATAGAAATTGAGGGATATGAAAGCTTGATCATTTGATATGAATGACTATTTACACGAATGTACATGAAGGTTTTATTTCAGAATGTTATTTATTCTTTGCGTTGTGTTCGTAGGAATATGTTTATTTAGATAGGTAGATAACTATTTCTTTCTCTTTTTTAAAAGAGAAATTCCGTATAAGGAATAATTCCTGTGTCTTAACAAACATTCACTCAATGGACACAAATGACACCCAGACTCGGGACAACCATTTGTGGATCACACAAATTTTTGTCTCGTGTGGGAATCGAACCCACGACCTTCGGTTCAGCAGTCAGAGCCACTAAACATTAAACCTACAGGTCCGTCATAATGTAGAAATATTTTCATATGCCTGTATCACCGACGGGGTATCTTACACCCACTTTTTGGTCCCTCTAACAAGAAGTGGCTAGGCTTGCAATATGCTAATCGAATGCTTTAGGAATAAAATATGGGAAATCCGGAAGAATATTGATAGGGACTGCTAATAATTAGGGTTGACAATGAATTAAAAGGGATAATACTTGTATTAGGAATTAGAAATAAGAGCAATAGCTGAAAAAGTGGAAGTTCAAGTCCTCTATCTCCTGTTTTAATTGTATCATATGTTTTGTTGTAGAAAAATAAAATGTTATTATGATTTAGGTATATTCTGAAGATTGTCTACAAAATTCTAGGCTATAACAATATCCAAGGCACATTCATTCTTCATACCGGGGCGCTGAGAGATTCACTCACAAACAGGAAATTATGACCGAATTTCTATAGTCACCGCGTACAAAGCGAGGCAGGCTAAGTATTGCCTGAATATAGGACTTCAACTATATATAATCGGAAATGTATTTACTTTTAGAAGTGTAGTTTAATAGACACTTTTGTCCTTATACTTTTATAATTAATACGAACGTTAGTTTTAAATTTTTAAATGCTAAACTCATTATCATTTGATGCATTAATGATGCGAAGGGTACATACAAAGTAATAAAACCTCAAAAATTTACGAACGTGATAAATAAAGATAGCCTTATTAATGTAATATAAATATTAAGATATTGCAAAAGTCTTTAGTCTCATATGAACGCTTGTTGGTCGCATTAGACGTTTGAAAAAACTTTTACGATAATAGATCGGTTTAACAGTGATTACTAATTGCTCGTTAAAGAAAGCATCCAAGTGTCTCATTCATAACAGTGTAGTTAGTAGCTACTAATACAGTTAATGTCTGTGAAAATACATTAACGCACCATAATCAGTCAAGTATGAAAGAAACTAAGACTTTCTGTCAAATACCGATACACGGGCGTAAAGATGTTTTAGTGAACCGACTTTCGGCTCACTGCAGTTAAATATATTGAAGACATTGCTAAATGAATTGTAAATGTTTTTGTATATGGTGCATTTTCAAATGTCAATTCATACCCTACCCATGAGTTAGGTAACAAATAATAATGAACAAGTTTATGTTAGGGTAACAAGTTTCGATCAACAGTTCCATTTCAGTCCTGGCTTTCATAACTATGCAATTGTGTGTTAATACCGTTGCCGTGCCGTCTGGTTCACGGTGGAGTATAATAGGTTGACTGAAAAAGAATGCTTGATGCATTAAATCCGCCTTCTACAACATGTGCATAAAGTTACATAAATAAATAAATCTCTTCCCATGGGTGTCGTAAAATGTGACGGATTGCACTGTTTTCTACCAGTCAGTATGTACAGTCATATAGTGCCTGGTTGACTGCAACAGGCTTGCCCCCTATTACGTTACTGGGACCAAATTCTAATTGGCAAAATGAGAGTGTTTAATAAACCTCTGCTTAAAATTTAGGGGATATAGGTACGAGTATGTATGAATGTATGTTTATAAAATATTTTCAAAACTCTGTCCATTCAGTAGGACTGGTGTGTATGAGGTACCTGTGTGTCGTTGTGTCAAAAATTGTAAAGAGCATGCTGAGGAAAGAATCATTGAGAAAAGGAATAAAGCGAATGTAACTGGGTTAGTGAGTATGGGTCAAACAAGACCAGAATACCACCCGTATTCTTAAAAAGTGCAGAATCTAAATACCCGAAACTTCAGGGCTTCTATTGAAGTGTTAATGACAGTATCAGAAGCTCAGAGTCACTCGTATGTAAGATTAAAAGCAAGTAACGGGATTTTGTGTCAGCCTACCCCGAAAGGAAAGAAGCGTTAGTGTATGTTTATATTTAAACTTAGACCATTGGTAAGGAAGTATAAAAATTCTTCTTGATGACTTAGAGATGGTCGAGTTATTTGTATGGGTGGATATTAAGTTACTGCAGTTCATATATATATATATATATATATATATATATATATCATTTACTACACTACACATATATATATATATCTAATTAAAACAACCTCAATTGATTTAAACTAGCAATATATAAATGATATATGATATATATATGATATATATATATATATATATATATATATATATATTATATATCATTTATATATTGCTAGTTTAAATCAATTGAGGTTGTTTTAATTAGATATATATATACATATATATGTGTAGTGTTATAGCACGATATATATATATATTTATGTATATAGATTTAAATATAGATAATGTCCAATATGACGAATTGAATCAAACACATGTCATGTCATTAGCATGTATGTTTCAAGCATTCGTGATTTAACTTTGATTTTAATTTTATATTAAAACAAAACTACTTTTTAAAGTACAACGTTAATTTGTAGAACGGTTAGTGGTAGTATTTAACATTATATTATTCATTATTATAATTCTAATTACAATGTTTCCGATTTATTTATTTTTTATGCGATAGGGGGCAAACTACGTAACTACTACATAAGTGACTACCGCCGCTCATGGACACCCGCAACTCAAGGGTCACAAGTGCGTTGCCGGCCTTTTAGGTAGGAGTACGCTCTTTTCTTGAATTTTTCAGGAAGTCTGTCGAGACATGTTTACAAAATAAAACCATTGAGCAGTTTTTAAACCATTCGATACACATGTATGTATGTAAAAAATATTAGTTTAAAATGTAGCACTGACCCTAAATTCATTAATTTATTGAAATAAATGTGTAATACAAATGAAGAAATGTGACAAATTATTCCCAAAGATAATATAATGCAAATTTGTGTAGATTTATGTTAATATCTGCATAACTTTATATTAAAATATCGAACAAAAATCAAGAGTAATTTTGTATTAAAATTATTGCCCCAGTGGTTGATTAAAGTAAACGCTGTTTAAAATTCTGGAATTTTATTTCGACGCGCCTCCACGATATGTAACAGAAATATTTTAAAATGTTTTAGGATAGTAATCACAAGTCTTTTACCAAGATTTAAAAATGAGTCTAAATAATGTCATCATAAATCTAAAGATTTAATTTTTACGTCAGTGACGAATGTTTCTTTATCAAATGTTTTGACGACGTTCTAAATAACCAAACGTTTTTATAGCCTAGTAGCACATAAATTTGAAGATGTATTTAAATTTGAAGTAAAAAATTAAGAAGCAAAATATCACTCTACTCACGTTTATATCCATGAGGGTAGGCAGAGGCGCTTAAACTCTCAAATTAAGTCAAAAATAATTTAGTCACAGCTACGTAAGAGGTCTAGCCCTTTGCCGTCGACTGGATACTGTTGTAAATTATGATAAATAACAGTACATTCCTTTAGTCGCCTTTAACGATAACCACGAGATGTGGGGGCCCTAAACTACTACACCTAGAACTACACAGTTGGAATACAAAACACCATAATACGTAGAATGAAAATATCGGCTAAAGATCTAATTTCTGGATAAATTCGTTTTATAATACGGAGGTATATGATTTTAGAAATAATTGGCAAGAAATGTAATAGCTTTTTTGTTTCTTTCATGGTTATTCAGTTCATTACTAAAAATATTTTAAGTCTAGAAAAAAAGTGGCAGATGGAAGGCCGATGGTGATAATCATCAATTATGACTTAAATCTTCGTTTAATAATCTTGTATAGCTTTACATAAATATTTCCAGATTCTCTAGAATCTAAGCGTATATGTTTTCAGATAATCTTCTAATAACAGAATTTCATTCAAGTACAAAAATCCCAACATGTATCCAAAGTAGGGGATTATCTTGTATTGGATCGGAATTTTTCGATGAAAACGTTTTTGGGTATTAGCAGACTTGAAGCGATATGTTACAATACGTATAACGTTAACTTTTATCATAAACATTAACAATATGTAATATGTATTTTGTAATATTTTGTATGATTTTTTAAGTGATAAATAGATAATTGGTGGGTTTAAGTGTCAGTAAAATAATTATTTGTTAAATTCGTAGGTGTACACATACAGCTAGTTGTTCCGAGTCTGTTTGTTAATACTTTAAGTGTAATTTTCAACCAACTTCAAAAAGAAGGAGGTTCTCAATTCGACTGTATTTTCTTTTTTATGCTTGTTAACTCGGAACTTTCGACTGCGTGAACCGATTTCGACTATTTTTTAATTGAAAGCTGGTTCTTCCCGTGTGGTCCTATTTCAATTTCGTCCAGTTCTGACAATGGCATCCAAGAGAAAATTTTACAAGTCTTAAATTGCTTAGTGCAAAATTAAGACCTAAAAATGGACGAATAACTCAATATCGCGCCAATCGATTTCGATGATTCTTTTTTTATTGGAAAGAATGTACTTCAAGGGTAGTTAGATGAGAGTTGAGTTTAGTTGTTAACCATATTAGTTTTAAATTTTATGTTAGACGCATTGAAGTCGGTTGTCTACTTTTTTAAAGTCCGGGTGTACTTGTGTTTGGTTTCATAGAACAATTGCCCAGACAGGTTATCTTAGAAGAGAGGAAAATGTGTTTGTGTGTTGAATTGTTTGTTATGGTTTCACGTCTTACTTACCTGATAGAGCGTTAATGAGGGTTATGTTTTTCTAATGTATGTATATATGTATGCATGCTGTTTCTTTATCCAATTTCTCTATGAAAGGTACCCTGAGTACTGTACTCCGCCTCTGAGAAAGTCATGGAAAAGGGTATCAACCAAAAGTACACATTCAACATTCAATGCTGTAATACGAAATAAAGAATCAAAGATCTTATTTTTTTATAGTTTTAATTAAGATTTGAAAGCAAGAGTATGCTGTGCTAAAATAAAGATGATATATAGATTAGACATAGATTCTGGGAACCTTTAAAAACGTGCATTCATAAATAGTCACTGATCTGTTGGTCTAGTTGTTAGTAATCCTTACTTCTGAACCAAAGGTCGTGGATTCGATTTTCACACGAGACAAAAAATTGTGTGTTCGACACCTTATTTTTCCCGGGTCTGGGTGATATTTTTTTTTATGCGATTGATAACTGATGGTAAGTGCGTTGCCGGCCTTATATGTAGGAGTACGCTCCTTGTTTGAAGGTCGTATCGGTTCGGAAATACGGCAGGCGACAATTTGTTTCATAGGCTGGCTATGCGAGGCAACACAGTGACACAGTGGTGGAGTGCCAATCATCCAGGTGAGGGGGATGGATATTTTGGATGTTATTTGTGTTCGTTGTACAAATGTTTGTAAAGTCCCTCGCGACACAAGAATTATTCCTAATGCGTGAGTTGTTTCTTTGTATTAATTAATTATTTTTTATATATTTACTTATTAATAAATAAAAAGTGCTTGATTGAGGAAAGCGGTGAACCGGTTGCTATGGTGCACGGTGAGAGCACCCTATCTTCCTCTTCTTAGCCTTAATATTCAAACGTCTATTGGGGGTGGCTTCTAGTCCAACCAGTAATTGCCAAAATATCAGTTTTTCCACAGAACGACTGGTAACTCCGCAACCCTGTGAGCTAACTGAATTCGATAGTTGGACCAGTTGTCAGGATATTTGAGGGCACTGACTTCCCTGCACAGGCTCACGGATTAATGTGCTCTCCAAGGTACGGGAGCTTGACACCACCCCACAGCCCAATTTTCCAAACTCACACTATTTGGCCTGACCTGGTAATCGAAGCCCATTTAATGGGCAGTTGCGTGCGCTAACCGCTAGATCAACGAGGCAGTTGGGAGCGGCCTATGTCATATGTAAATCAGTGGACTTCAGAGGACTAAGTGATTGATAGAATGATTGATGTAATGTACACATAGACACATATTATTTAATAAATATTTGTTTCGAGCCCGAATATAGCCCTTGAGCAAACTTTGCATTTGAATATTGTACCAACTCGGTATTTATTGTATGAAGAACTTAATAACATTATAATTTAATATTTTTTATATAGTGAAACGGCATTACAAATATTTTTTTCTAACTTATATAATCACATATATTTCTATCAAAATACTCATACTTCGTACTAATGAATAAAATTCCAAAAAGGCTTTAATACAAAACCACAAAACACTTTATGTTAACTTAGTAATTCTCTTTCATTTTCGAATGCTTACTCACCTCATTATCGATTTCACTGCATCTCACGATACCTACTAACAGGAACGTGAAAAAATATATGCTCTTCATTTTGTTCTAAAGTTTTTAATTCACTACACTATACACAGTTCGTTTAGTCGCAATTTAGTGCGACGATGTGTTAACCAAATGCTGAAATGTAAGACGGTATACTGTTATATATGACTACGCTTCACTGGTCTTGCAGTGGGGTATATCTACATGTGGGGGATATTACCTGTATGTTTGTTTATATATTATTTAAGGTTGTAAGAATATATAATTCAAAGGATTGAAGACATTTTGGTTCTTTCATTGAGTTATATTGATGTTTAAGGTGCTAAAGGGCTCATAAAATTCCAAATGTACAATATATTTAAATTGACATATTACAGGTTCTTGAAAATAGCTAGATAGACGCTGGACCGCAGACACGTGTTAGAGTAGAGAACGCGATTGAGCAAACGTGGTGCAGAGCGTCCTTCAGTTTTACTCTATTCTTCCAATTTTAAAACGCGTGATTTAGCTCTCTTATTTTGTTCTCTTTCTTTCTTTAATACTTTTAAACACATCACAAAAACATAAAATAATCAAAAATGTAAAGTACTGTCCGGATAGACTTGTTGCCTATGATGATATTATCTAACAATAATTACATAAAATATCAAAAATAACAACACCATCATACTCAAGAAACTATGTCATTGTCTTTATATGAGATCCTAGACAACACTACAAATCTTTGCTATCTATTAAATAGTAATTATAAGTCTGTACCATAAAAGCGATGACGTTCAGATAGCTAACATTGTAAAGTTATCTTACAATGTAGGAAAGTGGGACAGTATTAAATAAATTATAATAGTTGTATAGATTATAATCTCCATCACACAAATTCACAATAATACTTGTTAATCATAGGCTACCACAGGGAACTTTTCTGGGGCCATGCATAGTTTTAACACTAATTAATAACATACCTTAATGTTTAATCCCAACAGAAACTGCAAATTCATAACATAATTTATACTTTTGAATTACTTAACTAAGGGACTTTGAATCAATATTATGTTGCATTTGAACGTACCTAAATATTTTGCGAGACCAAGCGCGATGCTCAAGATTGATCGGGATGGTGGCGCACCTCCTTGCCACTTTTATTTTAGGCTTTTTTTCTTGAATTACAGAATGTATAACTCATTTGTAGAATCTGAGTATAGACACTATGTTACCATGATGTTTTTAACTCAGGAATATATTAAATGACGGCGAAAGTTATATACCAGTATCCCACGTCTATTTCATCCATTGTAAGCTGCGACTATTTGCGAGAATCGCTTTTCTTGGGAAAACAAGAGTTAGATTGAAATTTTCACAATTGCATCATAATTTTTTTTAGATGATAAGATATGGAGAATGGCTTCTACATAATACTTGCAACAGTAGTGCCACTGTCGAATACATGAAATAGACGGCTTAGAGGAAATAGGGAGGCATTTTGAGGGTCCAGCGGTACTTCAGCTCTGAAAAGTTGCTAAATCTCTGTACAGCTCAAGTTCGATTTAGTATTGCACCTATTGGATGGCTCAGCCAAGTACCACCTTTAATTTCTGGACTCAGCGGATTGAAGAGCTGTAGGTTCATAAACGACGATATGCTCACGTAGAAAAAGTTCAAACTCCCGACGATCATCGTAAAGTCACCTGCTTATCAGTTTTCATAGGATACAGTGTGGCGAGAGTATAAAGGCTCTTAAGGTAAAAAGGTAAGTAAATGTTTTGAGTAAAATTACTTGTACCTTTCCACATTATTTAATTAATAGACCCGATTGGTTTCACCGTACAGAAATTTTTAAAGTAAGATAAGCAATTGAATTAGATGTCAGTAATAATAAAGAATACAATTAATATGATACGGTTATGGAATGGTGTGTAGAAATATTCTTTTAAAATTTTTCAGTTTTAGGCAGTCATTATAAAGAGAATATTTTTATGATATTTATGACAGTGGACTTAAATAAGGTAAATAATAGAATGAATTAAACATAAGAAGAATAAGCCATGCCATTCGTAATGGTTAAATGTTCCATTTAGGGTAGAGATCTTTTTTAAGACGTTTTTTGGCATATTCTTATTTTAAAAGAAAACTTCTACACAAAACACAAACACAAAAAGTGTTGTTAGACTATTAGACATTTTATCAGGTCTATGTATATGCTCTATTTTTACATTAAGATGAATACTTGTTATACCTATTATTTCAAGCAATATTAACATAAATCGCAAAAATATAGAAACAAACACAAGTGATTGCAACTAGCGTGCATAACTCGAATAATCTATACGAAGATCATACATGCGTATCATACTGTTACCCATAGTATCAGCTGCTCCGTCTAGCCAGCAAGTTAGTAAAAGGTAGCGAAACATATTGTTAACAAAAAAAATACTTATACTATTATCATACGATACTTTAACAATGATGTCAGTTTATACGGTTTTACTTAGTAATAACTTATCTATAGTTATCATACGGTCAAAGAGATCTTACATTCGAATAGAACAGTGCCTTTATAAGGATCAGTTAATTTCAAACATTATCGTTGTCTAGTTTATTGTAAGCTATTACTTACTGCCAGAATCAAGCCATTCATTTGCTAGAGTATCTAGTTACTTTACGATAGTTGAATTTCTTTTACATTGAACTGGGCGCTGCTGTTAGTAGAATTGAACTAAATTTGGGCATCCTTTTTCCTAAAAATTCTCTAGTAAATTTTCATATTCAAAAACAATACACACCCTTTGAAATTCCTTGTCTATTCATCTATTTAAAACTAAAAATCTATAATTCGGTTTTGATCTAGCTATTCTTAACTTTCCCGTTTAATCATTGCAAAATTTTATGTGAGTAGAAAAGATTGAATACATCAATAAGTGTTTACATTACACTCATTTACAGGAGAATTTAATTTACTTATTGCCATGAAAAAACCACCAAGTCGGTGTAATTTAAAAAAAACAAGTCTAGTGTTTGAGAACCATAACTTGCTCCCTGCCAATAAGATGCGATTGATGTTTTATTACCTTTCTCACAACAAAGACATATAAAACTTTATAATGTAGTCATATAATCCAGAGAAACAAAACATTTGGAAGGCTTTTAGAATCATATTCCTTATATGTGTTTACTTTTTGTACGTTTGCACTAGGTAAACATTAACGAACTTTAAACGTACCTTCACATTCAGCGAAAATGTACGAGAAAGATTATATTATGAGATAAGCATTTATTTCAAATATTCTTTTAGTTTATTTAAATTTTGGTGTAAGCGAAAACAAATAATGGAACTATTACTAAAGACACTTAAGCTTTTATGATAGGTCTGAGACGGAACAAAGGATTTTAATTAAAATTTTAAAAGACAAAAAAAGTCTAACGAAAAACGAATAAAGCGTGTATAGAATTAATGACATTTTGTATATCGTGTTCTGGTTTTTGTTTGACAACATATTATTTTTTGCATAAAAAGTTCCAAAAATTAAAGGTAGATTTGCTGCCACGACTAAATTTATTTAAGTACATTAAAAGCACTAAAATATCAAATGCGAGCAGACAAAAAGTCCTCCGCTTCTTATATATTTATTATACAATGGACAAAAGAGTAAAACACACATAAAAATACTGAAAAAAATGGGTAAGTTTTGTCGGGGGAACGCATTTTTATAATTTAATTTTAAATTTAAGTTGTCATGTTCAATTAAACTCTAATCTTATATATTATTAAACGTATTATGGATAAAAAATATATATACACATAAATTTTAGTAAAAAAATGTGTAGGCGATGAAAGATTTCCTAGGAATAGACTGAACGCGAAACAAATATATAATATATAAGACTAGCAACAGTCAGTTATGGTTGAACTATTAACCATTATAATATTTCAGACAATCTGTTGCTATATATTTCTTATACAACTTCATATTCGAAATCGTGAAAACTCTCACTATCGTTAAGCAGCCGTAAAGTTACATTTCAGTTCTAGCAATTGCGTGATGACAAAATAAAAATGAGAATAAATATTTGTACTTTGTCATAACCAAAGGTTGACGACCTCTGGCGTGTTCGTCTGGACTAGAAGGCCGTCATTGGGGTGATGTATGAGTTTTTTTTAAAGATATCGTTAATTGCAAAGCGTAGTCTTGACATATGTATAAGTTAGTAGTAATGAAGTAATAATATAAAATTTATTGTGTAAAAGTATTTTTAAGAAGTAGATAATACATGTATATAGATAGAGTTTTTTTTATCGACTTCAATATAGAATCAGGTTCAATGTTCGACTGTATGTATGTGTAGTGATTGTCTTCCGATTTTTTTTTGTTCGAAGGATTATGCTCCTGCTGTGGTCCTTTTACAACAAAGTCAGTATTAGATGATGGGATCCGAGTGTCCTTAACGGTAAGGAATAAGGGATAACTCATCAAATAAATTACGTTACATTACAAATGCGTCCTTTAATTTCACATTTTCACGATTCCTTATGATAGCATTTTTTTTTATAATATAGGGGGACACACGAACAGACAGGTCACCTGATGTTATGTGACAACCACCCTCCATGGACATCTGTAACTTATGAGTCGTAAGTGCACTGCCCGCCATTCAAGTTAATTATTGGTTATGCGGGGTGTAGAAAGAGGACAGGGACATGAGTAGATGGTAAAGAGGATAGAGAGGATGAGGGGATTGGAATGAGGAAAGGAGGAGTTGTGCCTCCGGAAACCTTACTAATTTCGAGGAATTTCATTCGTGCCTAAGCAAGGCTTCACTTTATTTGAAATTTTATTTAATTAATTGTATATTTTTTTTTAGTTTATTGAAATTAAAATGAGACAGTGTAATAGATTACATTTCAACAAGGATACTATATAGTTCGATAAAAGACACATTAGAGATTACATGAATATATTTTATGAACATGAAAAGAAAAACGGATTTTTTTTTTGTCGTTGTAAGTATTTAATAACACCACAAAAAATACAAAATAATGAAACCAGGAATCCATTATATTGCTACTTAACTTACCATCTTTCACTTATTCGTTTTCCTAACGAAGCCTGAAAGGCGAAGGTAGCGATGGCTTTTAAATAATTAGGCTGCCTTCACTTTTGACCTTCGAGAATGTGGTATTATTTTTACATCAGTTGTTTAAAGTAAAAGGATAAAGAAATAACGACTTTTTTTTTAAGGTGAAGGTATAATGTTTATCAAGTTACATTTGATTCCGCATGATAACGAGAAGGATTCCTCTGTTATAAATATATGAGCTTCAGGATTTTCGATTCATCAAGCATTTACTTGTTTACATAAAGAAGAGACAGAATAGATCCAAATCTTACTACATTTTTTATGGTAATAATACTAACTTCTAAAGCGTCCATGTGTCAATGGCAGATTGATAATAATTGATCTAACAGACGCTTGTCAAAAATGGTCAAGTTATCGCTATCGGAAGCCCAAATCTCTCTCCCTAACCTCATCGTCCTTCTCAAATGCCACCTAAAGATGTCCACGAGCGAGGTTGTCACTTAACACCAGGTGACCCATCTGTCACCTGTATCGTCTTTTATCATAAAACCAATAAAATTACCGGCGGAGTGTATGTACGTTTGGTGAAAATTAGCAATCCATACTAACTCATATATTATATGTATATTCACTCCGAAACGTATGCAAATAATCTTATATAATATAATATATCAATCAATCAAATATAATTTCCTAGCGGAAGCAAGGAGGAGAAGGAGGAGACCGTGGCGCAAAGTGCTCCGCGCGCGCCTCTCTAAGTATGGGCAGTATCATGGTTGGGTGGCCTTGCGACCAAGTCTGCCGGGTCATAGGGATTTCCTTTCCAGGGTATACCTGAGACCTCTGCCATATGACACGATGACGGAACACTGTATGGTTTTAGTAGGTTCGAGTCCGACACACCACCTTACCGGCCCCGGTAAGGTGATGACCCTTGGGGATTTCCACACAAAAAAAAAATCCCGATAAGTCTATTCAATTTTTTATACAAAAATATATAAAAACTATGTATTATCAGTATCCTAATATGTACTTAAAATATTCTTGAATTATGAAAGAAAAAGAACATTTTATGATTTGTATTGATAATATAAGAATTGTATAAACTATATCTTTATAAGTGAGAGTATTGGATTGAACCTTAGTAAAATGATTTGGTTAACAATATGGCAAATATCAACGCGAAACTAAAAATAACTGCACTACAATTTTCTATCATGTTTATTCGTAGACATAACGATTGATAATTACTGTAGTTGGCATTCTGTTGCGTGTTCACACTATCGTGACTTACTTTCCACGTGAAACATTTGCGAAGATCACTATGGCTGGAAAGTCTTTTTCTAGAGTTCCTTGCTACTTGAGTCGATATGATTATTGCTTCTGATTATGTATGGTATGATTGCTTTTTCGCTGTCGAAGTTATTAAGCAAAGCTTCAAGTGTGTTGCTTTATATAATATATGTATTTTTAAACTACAGTGACTTACGCAAAATCAATATATTAAATTTCTTGAATAATTTAATTGTTAGAATCTAGCATGTCAAGTCTCATAACTCACAATTTTATTTAAAAACTTGTTGAACCTGTAAAAGTTTTCGATGCCTAAAATCTTATGACTTCTGGACGGATTAATTATGTATAATTTGTTTTTTAATTCAATGTTTGTTAATTTAATGAAAGAACTGCTGATAAAAAAACTATAAAATATTATTGTACATTTTAGTTGTCATTTATAATTCATCAATCATTTATAAGTATACGATATGTCTCAATAATGTACTCCAAATATTAAAACATTCAACCTGTCAAACTTGGGTCCAAAATTGAGCCCCGTGGCACGCCATCTGTTACACTCTACTTTTATACGGCCGAGGTGTATATTCAGTTCTTTTCCCTTAAGGGTTGCCGTGAATATTAAGTGGGAGTTTTGATTTATTTTAGGGCATTGACGTGATTTGTATATTTTTGTTGGCATTTTTGCGTTACCCATACGTGATGAATATTCATCCGAAATGTACTTCACCTAAAGGCGTTATCACAAATTGTGTCAATGCCTTACGTCTTTTTCTTATAAAACTTGATTTAAAAAAAATGTGATTTAAAAAATTGTGTAAGATACTTCCTATAATGCAGTTTATATGATGACTCTTGTATTAAAAAAAAAAAGTTATTGGTTTCCATAAGTTTTTTTTATTTTATAACTAAATTATGGAATTTATTCACTTTGAATTTAGAATGATCTGGTGGTCTTTTTTTTGTGTTTGCATGTTTTCTTTTCGTGTATAATATACGTTTATTATGAAAGCTTTCACCGACATATGTTTACTATTGTGTTTGCCCCAAAACATATTTTTTTTCTGAAAGGAAACTTAACAGATTAAAAAATAATAGCTATTCACTTAAATCCTTTTGAAAAAGTCTTTAAAAAGCAATCAGTTTGAAAAAGAGCGATTTTGTTGCGATTTATATTGTTCAGACTTGTATCTGATAATGTGCCTCTATTGAACCTGGTCAGAATATCGTATTATGTAAAAAGTTATGTCATTGCCTTACCAACCAACCAACATACCATACATATAACATACCAATACCAATATTGGCCAAGTAAGGTAAGATTTTAATCGACATTGCAAACCTCCCAAGTTACAATAGAATCCTCTATTTTGTGGTTTTTATTTCACGGTTTATTCAAATATTATAGTAATTATTACTTACAGAAGTATTTAACCTTTGATTTTCAAAAAATAACAATTGAAATATCGTCGAGATCACTTACAACCTTCGCTCTTTAGATATGCATGTTTAAGAGTGGTAGAGCCATGCTTAGACACGAATGGGCCGGCTCAACTGGTGCGATAACACAGCCTCACAGAAAACCCAACTATCCCTCTCCAGTTTCCTCTCCCCTCTTTTCAATCTTCTCACCCACCCTCTCTTCTTTCTCCTCATCCCTCATCACCCTCAAAGGTGGGCAACGCACTTACGACTCTTGAGTTGCAGGTGTTCATTGACTTATCATCAGTTGACACGTTTGTTTGTCTATCAATCGACACTGGCACCTTAAAAAGAATATGAGGTTTGTTCTGATATATTTGAATTTACAATTAAAAAAATACACTACACAGAACCAACTACACATGAAATCCATATTATTCAGTTTTTCACGCAATTTCCCCTCTGTAATGTGATTTAATTATTCATTATGTATTGTAGACTCTCATTCTTATTCAACAACTAGATGTATATTTATAAAAACCATAATAAGGTACCAACTTGTCGCCACGGAAATTTCTGAACGTAACGTTAAGTTCTGTAAAAAAATTTATAACAATTCTTCTGTTATGAAAAAGCTTCTTGACAAATCAATAGTCACAAAAATTTACACTTAGTCGTCTAGCTAAATAAATAAATAAAAATAATAAAAATAGGGTCTGTTCCATCGGGCCTTAAATGACTCTGATGTCGATAATTTTAATTTTAATTCTTACATTCTTCTGTATCATGCTATAGTTTTTTGATCTCTCTGGAGAAACAACTTCGTCCGTAATTGCAAAGACAAATCCTTATTTGTCTTTGCAATTACGGACGAAGTTGTTACGATGAATAACTATCGAAAATATTATTTCTGGTCTTTCTCGGTTTGCTAATGGTGAGTATTTGCACGGGCACAACTAAGCTGCCCGAATAATATGTACATAAATAACTTGCCCTTCAATCTTTTGAATATTATGTGTACATATGTGGCAGACCCAGTTCTCAAAAATGGTGCCACATCATCAATTTTAATTTGGATCCATCTATCATCATTGACAGGACTATTGTTGCTAATAAACCTGATATAATGGAGACAGACCGATTAGAACGCCTCATAAAGATGGTCGATATCGCTGTTCCTCATGACAGGAATCTAGTGAAAGTTGAAAAAGATAAACAAATAAAATATTTGGATTTGTCAAATGAGATTGTCGACATGCGGAATGTAGGTAATGTTGTGTGTTAATGTTGTATGTGTTATTATGATATAATTACAAATATTTACAAAATATAACATCTGGATATATAATTTTATTTTATTTAGCCACCAGATATATAATAAACGATTGATATAATTTTAAAATAACTCATTTTCATTGAATATAAAATCGTTTGATATATCTTGAGTTGATGCACCTAGTAACTGCCAGCTTACTACCTACCAAGATAGAAGAGAAGAGGCTACGATGTAGCCCCGCTTAGTGTGGTTTAAAAAAAAACCACGAACTAACCTATCCGATTCAGATTGCTCTGAATACTACAATGATGGCATCAATATATATTTTAAATGATAGACCTAATGATTTTCGACTAAATAGGGAATCTCAAGGTTACTATATCTTGTAAACGTTATTGAAACGAAAATATACCAAAGAACTTTATATGAAATGAGATGCACCAGTTCAGTTGTATAATCATCTATGTATTAAAACTTTAGTTTCGTATGAAGACTCTGTCTCTCCAGTGAAGTCTTTTAACTAGATAATTTTTCTTTACGTGATGCAGCCAATTGATCAAAATGCTGTCACCCACGCCAATTGTATGACATGAATCCATGCTTCGCCTTAGAAAGTGTCTGACATCCAGTAACAAAAACTGAGATTAGTGGAGGAATGGAAGAAGATAAATGTCATTTACGATGTCTTATGACTGGACTAAATATTATTATTAGTATTTTTCTTATGTCTATTTTTAATTATTTTTTTACGTGTTTAACTGTTTAAAGGTTCTTCGTTAGAAGAGCATAAATGTAAACAATTGTACTTTCTTTGTATCTTTTAATTTGTATTTTTAATAAAAAATAAGCTTTAATTTAATTTAAGTCATATCCAAATATGGCAAAGTTCAATACTATCGTGTAAATAAATGAAAACCTATCACGCGTGACTGTACAAATAGTTACCTCTTTCAATACATCTATTACAATTCTTATAGAATTTATAAATATTTCCTCAATAAACAATTTACTTTTCTATGATTTCTTTATACTCCACAAATTCTTTGAACGATTTCTTTTATGTTTCAAAGAATACAAAACCACAATACACTTTCATATCATTGCCGAAACCCTTCAATACGAAACGTTTCTCTTAAAGTACCTCAAACTTCTCAAAGCGACATAAAAATGGCCGAGCGTAGAGCAATGATCATTACTCGTATTTACCAGTATTGCGGTAGATGAATAGCACAATAGCAACTGAACAATGTACGGGAAAGCTTTTACAGTCCTAAGGACGGACACAAGGACTGACACACGTTTACGCTGATCATCGTCTTACTACCCCAGTCCCAAAATTATCTGGGAGTGGTGCAATGTGTACCTACACTGCAATTTTTGTATGGCCTAACTCTACACTTTGTTTGTTGGTGTTTTTCTTGTGTGTATGTAACCCGTAGCTTTCACATACTGTAAACTGATTTTGTTATGGATGGATTTTTAATTGGTCTCTTACAGAAAATGTCCTGTAAGATCCTAGTAGTATGTACAAATATTTTTATATTATAGAGCGACAGATGAACAGCCGGGTCACCTGATGGTAAATGACAACCGCCGACCATGGACACCACCAACTTGAGAGTCGTAAGTGCGCTGCCCGCCTCTGAGGGTGATAAGGGATGAGGGGTTGTGGAGACGGGAAATAAGAGGGAGATGGGCAAATTTGAAAAGGGAAAAGAGGAGGGGTCAGGGGTGAGGAATACAGAGAGGGGGAGTTGGGCCTCCGGAAACATTACTAATTACGGGGAAAAGCAACGCAAAGGTTACTTCACAACCAATTTTCTGTTAGAACAGGTATCGCACAGGTCGGTACCACTGTATTTATTGCATTATATTCCTTTTTTATTTGCACACTACGTGTATTTTATTTATTTATCTTTTGTTCATATATTTTATTTTTCTTATATGTTTCTTTGAGTGTCTATAAATAAAATATAAAAAAAAAACATGAAACACCTCCCTAACTAGAGCTTGTTCTCTACGGTACGTACAAAATGCACAAAGACATTATACTCGTATATTATAGATACATACATTAGACAAAGAAACAAAGCAAATGACCGTATTACCGAACCGACCGAATTCAGCCCATTTTTTTTTAATAAAGACGGGAGATGATCTTTAATAAAAAAATGGTACACATATTTACATTAGGAATTATTATTGCGTCTCGTGGGACTTTACAAACATACAAACAATGGACACAATTGTGTGTCCCGTGTATGAATTGAACCCTACTAGACCAACAGGCCAGTCCAGTGTGTTTGTTATCCAACCTTTAATACTGTGTGTCATAATGGTTTACATTCAAACAAATGTCCATTTACTGAAGGCCACAATCGTAAAGGATTTGCATATACATATTTCCAAAGTTCTACGTGTCACTAATCATGGTATTAAGCTGTTCATTTACTATTAATTTCGCTATGAACAATGGGTATCTGAAAAAAAATCTCAACTGACTTTAAAATAGGAGGAAGTTCTATTTTCGCCTGTGGGTATTTTTCAAGTTTGCATGTTCGCAATCGCAGCGACTTTTTATATTTTATACCGATTTTCAAAGTATTTTTTATTCGTTAGACGATTCGCACTTTCAGGTACCAGTCTTTTAAGTTATAGGTATGTGACTCTTTCTATCCATCCAAAGTGCTCTTCAATAGGCTTGCCACCTAAATGAGAAAGTGTGGTAAATTATAGTTGGTGAAATGTCAATCAATTAATAGGCCCTCTATCCTGAACTTTAATCTGTTATGAGGTGTTTGTCTTCTTGGTGAAATGTAGAGGTTAATTAATAATCTTCTTTTCTGTGATATATAATATCGACAATAATGACATATCACAGAAAACCGGTTGTGAGTTGATTCACAAACGGTTTTCTGTGATATGTTATTGCATGCACTCAACTTATCCTCTCTCTTTAATACCTCCTCATAACCCTCTCATCTTTCCCATCCTCCCATCCTTCCTCTCTTTTTTCCCCAAATCGCGATTCCTCATCACTGTCTAGGCACCACTTGACACTTGCAACTATTCAGTTGCAGGTGTCCATGGACGGAGGTTGTCACTTACCATCACCCGTCTTTTCCTCTGTCCCCCTATGTATATACATATGTATAGGTATAAAAATTATAACGCCTAAACAAATACTAGTAGCAATACAGCGAAGAACAAATCTTACTATCAAAACTAAAAAGTATTAAAACAATAAGGGGCAATGCAACAATGACTATAGATTTCAACTTATATAAATTAATAGGTATAAATGAGAAATTAGCCTAACAAGTAATTTAAACAAAGTTTTTTTTAATTCTTTCTTACTGACACTCTCTTTGACAATCCCTATTCAAATATGAACAGAAATTTCTCTCAAACTAACAAATGTAAACTTATAATTAAAACCGAATAATTAATAGGTATCAAACAAACATCTCTCTTGTATAGTTTAACAAGAGATATTTCATAAACTTCACTGGAATTGAGTACAGTCAATTACAAGAGTGAATAATATAAATTAAATAAATAAAACTCTTTGACTAGAAAGAAAGAAAATATGTTTTTTTGTACTCAGCCCATAGTTAACGTAATTAGCAAGTATTGCATAAATACACACACACATACATATATATATGTATATATAATCAGGCTTAGGCAGAATTGACCCTATTGTCTTTATTCGGGGACACTGCGACTGTATATATACCTACTATCTATAACAGTCTAATCACTTATTAGCCTTTTCCAACACCGGGGCGAAAAAATAGGGTAGCCCTATTCTCCTGGACCGAGACTCACATGGCACATTTAATTGCAAGTTTGTGCAAGCTCCGAGGAGGTATGTTAATATTTTGATATCCACCCTTTTTAGTTTTACTTTAAGATAAGTTATAGTATGACAACAACAACTCAACATGAACAACATTATTTAAAAAAAAAAACACTGCTCTAATACATATTATTAGGTTGGCAACTAATAAATCCGCCACATTTTTCGATCAGTTTCTAAAAAGTTATAAAACTATCTCGAATTTCTTGGAGTAGTATATAAATACAGCAAGATTTGTATGTCAGATCAGTTGACAACTGGATTTCTAATAGTAAAACTACAGTAAATTATGAATATTTCTCGTAGAGAACTTCGGCTGCTTTTACTTCACGAATTTCACTTAGGTCGAAAAGCGACTGAAGCAGTGCGCAATATATGTATATGCAACGATAGGCGAAGGCGTGCTCTCTTACGATACCACTAAACATTTATTCAGAAGATTTAAGGATGGAAATTATGACCTATACGATGAACCTCATCCAGGATGACCTCCTACAATAGATGTAGATTAGTTAAAGAGACTCATAGAAATGGATCCCAGGTTCACTTCACGTTGTCTGGCAGAGCAGCTTCAGTGTTCTCATACTGCAGTAGAAAAACAACTCCACGTTTTAGAAAAGACCTGGAAATATTCAGTTTGGTTGCCACATGAGTTGTCGCCGTTTCGACTTCAGAAGAGAGGTAACGTGTGCACGAAACTACTCAGTTATCATCGTATCAATAAGTTTCTGAGGGATGTAATTACGGGGGATGAAAAGTAGGTTATGTACATAAATTTTTCGCGTAAGCGCCAGTAGCTTGGACCTGGAGAAGCCGGAGTACTGACGCCAAAATCTGACACGAGTAAAAAAGTTCTTTTAAGTGTGTGGTGGGGAATATACGGATATTATATACTGGGAGCTGTTGCTATAGACCAACTCGCTAAAGTAGCAGCGAGATTACCAAATAATCAAAATAAAGTATACTTTTTGCACGATAATGCTCGACCACATGTAGCAAAATCGACTCGTGAAAAATTACTTTCACTTGGCGGGGCTGTCCTTCCTCAACCACAGACCAGTTTAAAAGTGACCTTACTACCGTTTTTGATCAAAAGTCCAAAAACTTCTTCGAAGAAGGCATTATGTCTCTGCCAGCGCGTTGGCGACAGGTGATAGAAAACGACGGTGCTTATATAGTTGAGAAATAATTTGATTTTGTATACTTAAAAAAATAAATGAATTTGTGTACAAAGATGGCGGATTTAAAAGTTGCCAACCTAATACATATGTGAACATACATAAATACACACCTATGTCTCTGAAGGGGTAAGGAGAGGCGTCACAATCACCCATCTTTTTCCAACCCTATCTTAGTACCACTTACGTTTTATAGGGCAAAATCCGGGTAGTGTTTGTATACATAGTGTCTGATAGAAAACAGTTCATTCCGAGAATCACACGGTCAATATTTAAAAGTTACAATAAATGTTTGATTACCTTACATTTAGTGGTATAGTACCTGGGGTGGCGGACAGTTATCTAATGGGTTGTGGCTGACAGTGGTGGGAGGTGCCTCTTCGAGATTACGAGCACGAAGTTGTCTCCGGACACTAATTGTTCCCTTATAATAGTTTTATGCGGCTTCTTGTAATATAGCCACCGGCAATTAAATTTCAGCGGTATATTTAGGGAGGAATAATAGCGTATCTATCTTGAAGAGTCATTTTTATTTTTAACATTACGGGAAACACACATAGTATGGAAGGGAGTTTTGTTTGTGTGTGCCGAAATGTGGAGTTTACTACTGTAAACCCCACATTTCTGGTAAGGTAGGTCTATTAATAAACATGTAATACATAATCCAAACAATCAAATTCTGGAATGTTCACTGTACGTGACTGTACAATGATTAATGAGATTAGTTAAATGCAGTATCCCTGTGTGTTTTACTCCAGACAGTACTAAATGGCCTAATCTGGTAACGGTACATTATGCAAGTACACTAAAACAAACAATGTAAATACATAGTTGTACTGCAATGCGGAATACGCCGACGGTTACTTTGAGATTTCCATATGAGATGAGTTGCAGCCTACGGGTTGTAAGTTTTATAGTGTCGGTACTGTTTTATTATGGCTGTTGTTGGGGCTTTTATGCTCAAGATTAGAATCAGTCGATAAAAGGTTAGTTGCACTCGTCTTTATATTTTATCACTCGTTACTCGGAAAATGAAAGGCGTTCAAAACATAAAGATTATATTAAACCCTAACCCATTTACAATTGGAGTAAAAGACCGTGACCGATTGTGGAGTAAAGTCTGGAGCTAACTTTTGATCACAAGCGAATTCTTCTTACGCCGCTCCTTTCCATATATTTGACGTTGACGGTGGCCAGACAGGCAACTATGAAACCAATCGAGCACCGTTGGAGATATGTAAAGAGAGCGGAGTGTGGCTATTAGTATGCCCAAATCGACCGTGTTAAATGCATTGTTAAAGTCCAGTAAAGATAATACTGTAAGGTAGCCATTTTCCATACCTGATCTAATGTCATCTGTAATATTGACTAGGGTTGTAGTAGTGCTATGTCCAGGTCGGAAGCCGGACTGGAAAGGATCCAAGAGGTTGTTTAGGTTAAGAAACGTGCTAATTTGTTTATAAACTAGGCGTTCCGTAACTTTATATAATGATTGTATTTAAACAAAACATTTTCAAAATGTAACGGTGAAGTTTCTTGCCCATTCTTCTCCATACGAAACATGCATTTTGGAATGGACGACTATAATCAAATCTATTTTAATGTAAATGTTGACGTTCAAAAGTGCCTTTTGGGTCTATTTGAAATAAATGCTTTGACTTTGAATTTAATGGCTCTATTTTACGGAGACGGTGAAAATCAATTGATTTTCATGAATAAAATACTGTCATGGGGTAGACCCCAAAGCATTTATTTGCTCGCTAGCTGTAGACAGCTACTGAAAGGCAGTCGTAAATTCTTTGCGTCAATAGGATTCCTGAGAAGATCACCTGACTTTCGTCTCATTGACACTAAAACTGCACTGGTTCAAACTCCGCTCCTCCAGCCTGCAGGCATATAAACGACAATATGTTCACGTACAGGAAGTTACACACTCGCGCCCATAGTCGTAAAGTCGCCGGATTATGGGTTTTTTATCGGATTCACTTGCAATGACTCTCTTTAAACTCAGTAGTCCCTCTCAATTCTTTCATCGGACCACTAGACGCAGGCTGTTTGTTTTTTTTTCCAAAACAAACGCCTATGACAATTAACAATAATAAAAAGTATTGTATTATATATTTTATTATATATGATATATACTCGTATATGATATTACGTACGTAACGTAACGTATTATATATGATATTAGGTTGGTGGGACTAAATTCTAATTAGTAAAATGTGGTTGTTTAATACACCTCTGCTTACTGTATAATGGATAGATACTCTTTATTGTACACGTAAGGTATTATACAAAAACATAATAATAAGTGAGTACAAATGGCGGTCTTTTCACAATCTGCTATGTCTTCTAGACAACCTGAGTATACTGTCAATCAAATAATTAAATAAATAAAAATAAGAGAAAAACAAATAACAAATAAAAGCAGGTAATATATATATATATATATGTATATATACCTATACAGACTCACACAAATACATACATACATACCTACACATATGCAATAAACAGGTATTACTGAGACAGGTCGTGAGAGCCTTTTGATATTGTATATTCCTTACTTGTATGACACCGAGTCTACATATCTCGTTAGTAAATCACAAGCCTGCTAAAATAGAATGGCATTTAAAAATAAATGCATTTCAAGAGGGACACCCGACTACATCGGATATTTATTGGTACTTAATGAAAGTGTTTGGTTTGTAGTGTGCTGTATAATTTATAGACCGTTTGCAGTAAATGATGACAAGTACTAAAGCTGCTGCATTTAGAGCCTGTGCTAAGTTATTGAGTGTTGTGCAATTACGGAAATAAATGATTAGAAATATGTATCAATATGAAGAGGTAATCCGAGTTGGACAAAAAAAGTAAGCTGGCAACAGATAGCAGTTTTCAAAGTTTCAACAATGATAGATTTTAATAATATCTATCATGCGAAGAGTTCCTGAAGAATATTAAGAATATCGAATTATAATGTGCTATATAAGGTTTTTTTATTAGGTGTAGAGCAGGGGTGCTCAAACTTGAACTGCTGGCGATCTACCTCAATATTTTTAGACTACTTACGATCGACTTGAGAGGCTGCAAGTATGTGTGATGCAGGGTTGTCGTACATACACGATACACCCTACCTACCTAGGTAGGGTGTACCGTAGCATATATAGATATTAGCTTTCCGCACAATTTACATTATCTTAGTCAAGGTTTGGGTTAGGTTTACTTAAGTTCTTCTCTACAATATCAATGAAAAAACTCCTAGTTATTCAAAATTGCGAGTTTATTCGTTGTTACAAAACAAAAGAGTTACATATGGTGTTAAACTCAACTAAGGAGTGACTTTGGATCTTGAAGCGTGGCACTGCATGTCCTCAGCATACTTTTCATAAGATGGTGCGTGATGGTGCTGAGTGGCAATCGCAAGCATGATGACATATGATCGTCAGTTAGTCGATTGCGATATATTGACTTAATTATCTTCATTTCAGAAAATGCAGACTCGCACAAGTAAGTTGACCCAAACATTGCCGTCAGTTGAAGGGCGATTTGCCTTAGATTCGGATATTTATCTTCAGATATAAAACACCAGAAATTTGTATCAGATGCTGTAGCTTTGAGATGTATATCTGATATAATCTGCATCAACTCATTTTCAACAGAACATGAGTTCATATTAAACTGACTTGCTACTTCAGTGGTTAATTCCTCAATGTTTTTACATGAAAAAGGATAACTCATAAATGATGCCATATTTGCCAATTTACTGCAATCATAAAAACGCGTTTTGAATTGTCCCAAAATATTTGATAATTCAGCCTCATACGTATCATAATTCAACTGAGGAATCCTTGCTTTCAAAGACGGAAAATGTTTCAGATCCTTTCTTTTCAGTTGATCTATCATAAGTTGCAATTTACTTTTGAATGCGTTTACTGCGCTAATCATCTCAATAATAGTTTTTCCTTTACCTTGAAGCTCCAAGTTAATGGTGTTTAAGTGCATTGTGCTGTCAGTCAAACATGCCAAATCAGTCAGCCATTTTTCGTTTTTCAACATCTCAATGTCATCACCTCTTTCGTCTAGAAAAGCTGTTATTTCGGGCAATAATTCTTGAAACCTTTCTAGGAATTTTCCGCGACTCAACCACCTGACGTCCGTGTGAAGAACTAAATCAGTGTGTTTAGCTGACTCCCTATCTTCCAACTGCAACTTAAAGAGCCGCCGTTGCAAGCTACTACGTGCACGGATGGAATTCACAATTTTTGTTGCAATGCCCATAATTTCCTCTGTGTTTAAAACTTATGAACACAAAACTTGTTGATGTATAATGCAATGGAATGAAAAAAATGAAGGGAATTCTTCATTAGCTCGACACAATGCCACAAAACCGTTCTTGTTTCCAGTCATTGCTAGTGCTCCATCGGTTGTAATGCACACTAATTTATATATTGGTAGCTTGTAGTTTTTTACAAAATTGATGAAAACGTCATATATAGTATATCTTCGCCACGGGTCTTCCCCTTCAGAGGAATGATTGTCAAAAATTCTTCCTTAGCCAACATGTCATTGAATACCATCCGAATAAAAATACACAGCTGGGCAGTGTCTGTCATATCGGTGGATTCGTCAAACTGTAAAGAAAAGTATGTACATTCCATGATATCATGTTTTAGTTTATCTGCGATGTCCTGACTCATGACTTCAATACGCCTTGTGACAGTCGGACGAGATAACTGAAGTTCTCTAATAGCAGACATGATTTCTGTTTTATTTTTAAAATCTCCAAATAAAGTCTCACCCGCTTCAATAAATGCTTCCTTCACAACCGATCCATCTTCGAATGGTTTCTTGTGTTTCGCCAATATATGAGATATTTTAAATGACGCGATCGTAGCAGCTTTTGATTGTTTGGCTGGTCTTGTGAACATGGTTTGTTCTTTTTTCAAACAAGATATCAAATTACTTACTTTTCGTTTTCTTAATTCACTCTGTGGCGGAAAATCCTTTTCATAGTTTTTATGAACCGTTTTATGATGCCTTTCTAAGTTACCACGCTTAGGTATTGCAACTGACGCACGACAAATAACACAAATGCACTTATCCTTCACCATACAAAAGAAAAATTCTTCCTCCCAATCGTTATTAGAATAATACGTTTTAGATTTCTTCACTGCACTCATTTCGCACTATTTAATAATAAACTTTGTATCGACGTAGTATCGCCTTCAAGTTACAATTCAGAATGACTCCAATTCCTGCAGGCGCAACATTTATATCGGCGTGAACGAAAGTCTCGAATGTTCCGCCCGAAATGGTCTAGTACAGTCTAGTCTAGAAACAACGCGGCTTTTCTTTGACAAGTACCGCGCGTTCCTTTGATAAAGCCGCCTTTTGCCGCAAGCAGTGTTATTACGTAATAAATTTTTGTAGTTTAGTTACCTACTTATTAAAAATTTTTTTCTTCTCAAGATCTACACAAAAAGCACTCGATCGCGATCGACCGTTTGAGCACCCCTGGTGTAGAGCATGGTAGAGTAGAATAGGTAGAGCCTTGCCTAAGCACGGATGGGCCGGCTCGACCAGTGCAGTACAATGGCCTCATAGAAAACCGGTTGTAAAGTAACACTTGCTTTGCCCAACTCCCCCTCTCCTATTTCCTCTCCCCTTATATGCCCTCTCGCCTTTCCCATCTTCTCATCCACCCTCTCTTTTTCCCTTCCCCGCATCCCCATCCACATTCATGCTCAAAGGCGGGTGAAAATCATTACATTCGTAAACCCCGACGCCATACCATACACATTAAGTAAATTTGTTTTTATGGTACAGTACACTCGGGAATCCTTCAAAAAGCTTTTTACTGAATAATCCGTGCAGTTAAGACCATTTTAAAAACAGAAATTCTTGTGTGTGAAAGTTGTATTTAATTATGGATCCTTAGACGATCGTTCGACTAAATACTTATTTTTTTTTTAAGTAATGTTAATGACGAATGAATACTTATAATAGTTATTAAGAAAATATTACAAAAAATTGTGTACCATTTTAAACGATGAAAATTATATCGATTTCACCAATTCATGCAAAAGACACACTTGTGGCACCGTGGAACACCGTGTGGTTTTCGTCATGTTAGGGGTGCTTAGGTGACGGATAAATATAAAAATGGTGTGAGGTATTGACATGTTTATTGTCCCGGTTTCCTAGATAGAGTGTCTAATCGAGACTGTCGATCGAATCTACAGTATATTCTACTTCGTATTCACTTTACATAGTAGGTACAGTTATAAACAGCCGCGTCAATTCATGACTCGTGGGGTGAAACCACTACACTATTAAAAAACATAATTGTTATATACTTAAGTCAAATCTCACCACATAGGTACGTGATATTGTTGGTTGAATAAGTAAATTTATAATTTTGAACTTACATACATATATTGTAGTTAATATAAAATGAAGAACTACATAAATTGAATTTAATGAATTGTGTAATTATATAAGGTTTAAGAACAACATTTAAATATTGCATGATTTCTAAAACATTGCATTTCTAAATGTCTTGCCTAATAATTTAACTACATGGTCACAAATGCGATAGTGACCCGGTCAAAAGTTAAATGAAACCAAATAAGACAATTCGTTTACTTTTTGACACTTGGTGTTAGTCGAGCTGCGTGAACAAGCGATGTGTTACGGATCAAAGGTCAATTCTGTATTGGATTAAAACTTTTTTATTGTTTCGGGAAACCTGTGATTTGAAACAGATAATGGGAAAACTTCCTTTGTCTCGAACAACAGATTCATACAGTGTTTACATTCGCAAGTTCGCTCTGAAAGTTTAATTGTTTTTACCGGTAATCATATTTATTTGAGGTTTGTGTTGTTGTTTCAAAAGAGTTTGGGCTGGTTTTTTATGACTGTCCGCGTGCCTGATGACAACTCACCTTGAAAATGTAGTCTATTTAACCTGGGAATAAGTTAGAAAGGGAGATTTGTAGGAAGAAAATGGATAAGAACCAAAGCCCAACAATCTTTATCATTACAATTAAGAACGCAATGAAACAGCTAGAACCTTGTTTTAAATCTTTTTATAAAATATTCTTATACATTTTTTCTAACAATGAACCTAGGTACATAACGCAGTCTGTAAATAATATGCAATAAATAATTAATCGATCCTAATGACAACAAATAAACAATCAAATATATCTAAATAATAGTAACAATAAATATATGATGGTATTAAATTACTATAAGTAACAGAGAATTTTTAATATTATAAGATAATAATATAAATACTTGAATATTGTTATTACTTTACGCAATAATAATGACGGATTCAACATGAAGACAATTCCGAAGTTCAAAAATAACAGACACATTCGCATAAAACAAATATTTTTGAATACAGACTCATTCTAACTGATATTATTATAAATGCGAAATTGAGTTTTATTTGGTTGTTTGTTATGATTTCAAGCCGTAACTCCAAAACCGATTATCATCAAATTTTACATAAAGTTCGTGTTGACAGCAAACAAAAGCAATTTAGCTTATGGTGATACTTCGAAAACTGGTGTGAGCGGTAATAAATCAAGAAAACATTAATTATTTTGTAGCTACTGATTAAGTTCAAAATGGTTGTTAGCTTAAACTGAACGTCTTGAACTTTAAATACTTAATTTTCACTGTAACTAAATCTTAATATATTATGCCCTTCGCATTTAGTGTTAAGAGAATATTCATAGCTAGTAACAAGCCCCTACAATGTACATATAATCAGCAATCCGCTTCATGAAGTTTGTATTACAACGTTAATACCGAAACTAAGCATAGGCTGTACTTTGGGTTCTAAACCACGAATATATATACTTAGCTAATTTTATTATTAAACGATACAGAAACATGTGAAATTAAAGGACTCCGATTTCCCAATAGCCAGATGGAGTTACTTATTTCAAATGTTAAAATATTTTCTTATATACTTTCTTATTGCAAGCATCACCTTTTAACAAAGTCTTTTTTTCCCCTCTATTGGCGGTAACAGACTTTGAGCTTATTACATGTGATGAACCAAATTATAGTCAATAAAAGGTGGGTGTTTAATACGCTTCTGGCTTTCATTTTTCTGATACAGGCATGAAAGAAACAACCAATCAATGAAAGAAATGCCTTTTTAAATTAATTTGCAGACTTTTTCCTATAATTTGATTTGTCGTTGTAGTTAAGGAGTTAGGATTACGCATAATTTTATAAATAAGGATAAAAAATATGTTTAAATATAACATAAATGTATCATAAATATATCGTTACCTTCCTTAATATCACTACATATTATAAAACAAAGTCCCCCGCCGCGTCTGTCTGTCTGTTCACGCTAAACTCTAAATTTTCTGATTTTTATGTGGTTTTCACTAATACAGTGTTTCATCAAAAAGGTTCATGTGTATAATTTGCCAACACGTTGTGTTGAAATATTACGGTAATTTTTGAAAATGTCAAGCCGCCTGGGAGCTTTCATCGAAAATATTGCCTATATAAAAAAAATATGTTTGGATATTCCTCTTTCATGGATGTACAGAAAAGTGCGATATCATATCTACCTGTCTATATACATATGTATATTTGAAGGGTACCTTACTACACTTATTCTACAATATTAATCCTTATCAACTTAAATATGCTATTCAAAATTTCCACGTAAACGAAGTCACGGGCAACAGCTAGTCTAAAATAAATAATACATTGTAAAGCTTATTTTTAAAAGTATGGCTTTATAAACACCTAAACCACAGCCCCAGGCGCCGTGATATACCCAGGAGCAGGCGTTGCTCTGTGTTTAGCCATGTTGTAGGCGCGATTCGATGCCCAGTCTTTGCCGTAACCCCCGGTAGCTGAATATGCATAGCTGTTCCCGTAATCGGCGCTGTAGTCATTCGAGTCATTGCTGCCGAAGTAAGAGTAGTGCGTCATAGGGTGATGATGCTGCAACAAAGAAAAGTGATTTTTGAAAATGGAAACCAAAAAGAGTAATAATAAAATATATATTTTTATTGTACACTAGTAATGTTGCAATGGAAGAGTTAAATAAATAATAATAGCGGTCTTATTACTCTAGGTCAATCTCTTACAGGCAAGCATCGAATACACACATACGGGAAAGAGGAGAGGAGGTTTGGCCATTTTCATTCTCTCTCTGAACCACTGCGCAAGACTTGCATCAAAACCGGTTTTCTGTAAGGCTGCCGTAGTAAATATATAGGGGTATTTTTATTCCTACTACGAAAACTTTATCATTATCGTTATTTAGTCCCAATGTAGACATAAATCATGTTATCGGTTATTTATAAGATTCCAGGTCACTGTCACCGGTTATGACTTTAATAAAATATAAACAAATAAAAATAAATAACCTTTTATCTGTGGTTTATGACGTCAGTATAAGTGAAATAGTTAATAAATCAGCAATGTGACAATGCACGACAGCGCATCCTTCGTATTTAAATTGTTGAAAAAATCTTTTATTATAAAAACAATAGGAGAAGCCCGTGATAGCTCATTCAAACAAAGCACACAAAGAACACCCTGACTGAGAACAATTTGTAGATTATACAAAGTGTCATCCTGTGTGGATGAAATCCTCAACACTCGATACGGCAGCGTAGTGGCTTGGCAACCACTTAATCTGCTGCGTGCCATCCGTGCAGTCACATATGATAGATACTCAAGGTGTAGCACATTTTAATTTGGAAAAAATATAAAGTGGACAATTAAAGGATAAAAAATACAGCTTAAAACGTTTTTTTTTTCTTTTATAATTCAACTATGCGCGGGACTTTTAAATGCAACAAATAACACCCAGACAACCAACTATGGGTCATAATATTATATTGCCCGTGTGGGAATCGAAACCACGACCTCCGGTTCAATAGTCAGGATCACTTACCACCAGACCAACAGGCCCGTCAAAATAATATGATAGTTATAATGAAATCGGTTATACTCGTATTCTTTTTTCAAATGTTTTCAAATGTCACTAGAGTGTGACGAAGTAACATTATTTTTGTTTAATATAATAAATTGTTTAACATGTAATCAATTCAATGTTCTAATTACTAACAAAATTTAGTTCACAGTGGTAGAGCCATGCATCACAGTGGTAGAGCCATGCTTAGGCACGAATGGGACGGCTCGACCGCTGCGATACCACGGCCTCACAGAAAACTGGTTGTGAAGTAACGCTTGCGTTGCATTTCCCCGAAATTAGTGAGGTTCCCGGAGACCCAACTCCCCTTTTCCCCTTTCTTCTCCCCTCATCCTTCCTCTCCTCTTTCACATCCCCTAATCCCCCCTCTCTTCTTTCCCCTCCTCGCATCCCCTATCCCTCATCACCCTTAAAGGCGGGCAGCGCACTTTTGATGTTTACCACGAGAGAAGATATTATATGTATAATACTCAACAAATACGTCCTTAGAATAATAAAACTATAAATATAAGCACATTACGTAAGTACACTTGTATCTTTCAAAGCTTATCGAGTGTGCAAATATAAAACATACGTAAACAGAGGTATCTGATAAAAAATTATTATTGTGTAGGAAAATCAAATGTTATTGGAACAACAACATCTGAAAAAGATGTTTATAGACGTATATTTTCTATTTTACGTACATATATGCCTGCATACATCATCTAAGAGGTTGGCAGAAGTGTTCAAATCACCCACATTTTGGCAATAATAAATTGGTGGCACTGATGTAATAAAGGGGCCAGCCTATTGATGGCAATCATGCACTTTATGACTGTATACATACTGTTTGACAGATAACAGTCCAGTTTCTGTTTAGGTAACGGGATAATAATTTATTTTTTTTCTAATTTCACATTCAGCCACATCCCAAACTAAGCAGGCCTTGTACTAAGGTTAATAGACTAAACAGTTTTGCTGGTAAACATACTTATATATGTATATATCTATAAATATACTAGCTTCTTATATATTTGTAGCCACGCTTCTCGTAAACAGCTGAAACTTTTTCTTGGGCACAGAATTTGTATATTCAACGTGGTAAGTGCTGCCAGCTTTTTAAGAAGGCTACCAATAGGCGATAATAAGGTTCAATCCCCCCTCCCTCTTACAAATGACTGTAGGTACGATGAGAGTGACAATTTTTCTGTGGCTGGGTGTAATTTATTTACAAGCTGAACTTATTAACAAATATATAAGTATAGCTATCATCAGTCGTTGATACTCGTTACCGTACTATAAGTTTTTTTTAGTTTAAGACCAATATTAGTTCCAATATTGTTTTTCGTTCCTCGTTTTCCTCTTTTTAAGTTATAAATTACTTGTGATGCCTCTACCAAGAATACACAGTATATGGATGAAGCGGAACATGACCTAAGCATCACCTTTACGTGTGATGTTCAAGATAGCTTGGCTTTTTGTATAAATGTAATGAGCGAGATGGCATTTTTAAAGTATATAACACTTTAAATTAGTGTTTCAAGTACTAAACCAGTTGAAGATAATACAGTTGGTGCTATTTATATAATTTTGAAAAAGGGAAACTGGCAAAATTAGGGAATGTGTCGCGCGACGCCGTATACTTCCTTAAGCTCCATGCCTCACGCCGCATGGTCGAAGGATCGAAGGACCTGGCGCATACCTAGTTAAGTGTCCCGCTTACCATCGGCCCGAACTACAATCGAAGCCTCTCAAGGTTCTGCCATGAGCTTAACACTCGTTTCCATTTAACTTCTGCTACATAAGTTACATAATCTGTATTAACTATCTCTCTAAATTTAAAACTCTTTAATTCTAAAACTGTTATTTTTTTTAAATTTTCACTGACAATTAGGTTTGCTAGCTGACCATTAATGCACTATATTAGTGATTGGCATCTAACGGAAGACTTCTAGGTCAGGATCACTAATCATTAGAGCTACGGGTTTGTTTATATTTTCGTATTTAACCAAAAAGTTAAAGTTTTGACCTACGAGGTGTCAGTTAAATGATTTTAATAGTTTTATTGGCATAGAAGTTAATAATGCGGTCATATTTAAATTTCTTAAATTACTTTTTTGAAAGAATTATATTCTATATAATAAATATAATAAAAATGGATAAATTTATGCATTATATTCGTATGACTGCACTAAAATGTTGATGATGGGAAGCAATTTCCCATTATCCTCAAGAAAAATATGAATGATCTCTTTAAATGATCTCTTTGAATGATTTTAAATGATTACATTATACATTTTTAAAGCTTTTCAGTTATTGTTACCTGATTCTATAAAGATGTGTATGTATACAGAGTTGGAGTTAGATGGAGAGTTTAATTATTTATTTTAGATTTATTTATTACTATTATCATTAAATGCATTGCCATGTCGATTAAAGTAATGTTATATGTAATTTTATGTAACCTTCAGCCTTTTGTGGCTACCTTATTTGTTCAAACCCTTTTAACCATTTCAGGAGCTTCTTGTTTTTCTCCGCATCGTTGCCGGTGTGGAGAAGCTGTTGGCAGTCTCGGATATCATGGTCTTTCTTGTAGAAGAAACGCTGGCCGTATGGCTAGATATGCCGACATAAATGACTTAATCCGTCGTGATCTTGTCACCGCCGGTGTTCCGGCCGTATGTGAGCCAAATTGTCTGGTACGAGACGATGGGAAGAGATCAGATGGTATTTCATTACTGCCATGGAAGAAAGGTAGACCTTTGGTGTGTGACGCAAATTGCGTCGACACCATTGCGCCATCATTTCTTTCAAATACAGCTGAGCGTGCTAGCGATGCTGCTGCATCCACAAACGGCGTAAATACAGTACACACACAATACAGTTATTGAATGAGTAATTATGTTTTTGAGCCGTTTGGGGTGGAGGACGTAGGGTCATGGGAAATTGCTTAGCTTAACGACTGATTGACACTTCTAGGGGCCAGAAGACTAGCCTTTTCTTTGCGCAGCGGATATGCCATTCAACGTGGCAATGCTGCCAGCCTCCTAGGATCCCTCTACCATTAGGCAACGATGCTATGGGATTTTGCAATGCATGTTTGTGAATAGTCCCTATTTTTATTTTATTATCTTTTTCTATTTAGCTTTTCATTGTATTAGAAGTAAAACGACTATATAATTGTATAGGTGCCTAGTTCAATATTATGATTTTATTTTTATACTATAGGCGGACAGACGAGCAGACGGGTCATCTGATGCTTAGTGACAACCGCCGTCCATGGAGACCTGCATCTCGAGAGTCGCAAGTGCGCTGCCCACCTTTGAGGGTGATGAGGGATAAGGGGAGGGGAAAGAAGGGAGGTGAATGAGGTGTTGCTTCACGACCGGTTTTCTGTAAGGCCGTGGTATCGCACCTGTCGAGCCGGCCCATTCGAGCCTAAACATGGCTCTACCACTGTTAAATACAAGATAGAGAAGAAATAGATAAACCATAAATTATAACAAATTAAAAATATTAAAAAAATATATAATTTATCTCTCTGATTATGTTATGGTGCATCTTATTCTCTGGTTATTTATGTTCTAAAATGCCATTCCCATGTTGGATAATATCAAAATTTTGAGTGTCTCTTGGTATTGATGATATTTAAAAGTTGGTATGATACCAAAGTAATATATATTTGTTATAATAATACTACATTTAAACTTTAATTCTGTGGAACTAAACAGGGTTATATCGCTTTAATAAAAAAAAAAAATCTCCAACAGCCATTTAGCATATGCCATAAAAAAAGTTTTGTTTATCATACGGAACCCGCCTCTTGCACTGTTTTAGTAGTGGTAGTTTTATGACAGTTCATAGTTAAGGCCAATAAAAACTGTGTTTCAACAACGTTCTCATATTATTTCAGCGATTTCTTGATAACTTAAGAAGTAAATATTTAAAACAATACCTTTTTACCACGCGGTTTTTAGAAATTTATTCATTTCATGTATTTCAAAGTATTCAAGACTATCAAAGTGAGCTCAATAGACGAGAACCTGGAGTCCATTGATCAATCATGTGTGTAATGAACAAGAAGGAATGCTTTATGGAATATATGTAAGTCTTAGCATTCTGCTCTTCGCCTTTAGAGCGCCTATACATATTTAGCACTTACACAGCTATGTAAACACGAGTATAGCTGGTAAGGTGCTTTTTTTCTGTACCCGTTTGATGTTAAGCAGTTAGCGCCTGTGGACGTTGTTATTTTAAGATGACAATGTGGATTGTTCAGGTCAGGTAAATCTGAGATCTCGCAAGCAAGTGCCTGCAACTGAATTATGAATAGAGTCTTGGTGTTTTTTTTTTTTAATTTTCTTTAAATATTAATAAAAATTCACTTAATAAAAAAATATTATTATTAATAACAAATATTGATCATTCACACACAATAAATGGAATTAAGTTTTTAATTAGTTAAGGTTCCATAAAATCACGTATAGCATTTTTTTTATCTACATGGCAAAAAAGTGTATAACTCATTTTATGATAATAATAAAAAAAAACTAAAAGAAATGATTAAACTCTCCATCTAGCTCTAACTCTGTATACATACACATATTTATAAAATCAGGTAGAAGAAACTGAAAAGATTAAAAAAATAATAATGTAATCGTTTAAAATCATTCAAAGAAATCATTCATAATTTTCTTGAAAATGGTGTTATTTGCAGATGACACATTGATATCTAAAATAGACCAACAGTCACAAAATCTTGACCACGTGAATAACTCTATTCTTCAGGTCCAAGATTGGTTTACGGTTAATAATTTATTACTAAATGGCACAAAAACCAAATGCATTCGATTTCAATTACCTAATGTTAGAAATAGTGAATGTGACATCATATTGAATGGAGAAAAACTGGAATTTGTTAATCAAATGGTATTCCTAGGAATTACGCTAGACGAGAGATTACAATGGAGACCTCATATAACATCTCTTGCAGGGCGGCTAAGCACGGCCACTTATGCTGTCAGAAAAATCAGACAGATAAAAGATGTCGAAACCGAGCGTTTGGTCTATTTTAGCTTCTTCCGCAGCATTATGTCTTATGGCGTTTTACTGTGGGGCCGGGCTGCTGACATCGAAATGGATTCGATGGCTACATAAAGATGGCTTTATCTTTGAGCCATTATCTACGTCACCGCGAATCCCTCAGGGAACTATTTAAAAGGATTAATATTATGACGGTACCTTGCCAATTTATTCATGAAAATATGATGTATGTAAGGAAAAATCTACATCTTTTTAATAAAATAAGTGATAGACGTAATTTTAATACTAGAAAGAAAGACAAATTAGATCAACCACTTTTCAGATTAGCTAAAGTATATACATCTTTTATGGGGTACTGTGTTAAATATAATAACAAAATCCCTTATGATATATTGCATAAAATTATAGAAAATTTAAAATCGATATAATAAGAGGATTATATCCAAGATAAGAACGCTTGGAAACATGCTGGTCCAGCTCCATAGGATAATTTTGTGTCTAGACAAAATCAAACTGGTTTCTAATTGTATTTTATAAGGAATCATATTTTGTAATATAGTTTTACACGATTAGTTTAACCCACACACTGACTTCTGACTTGTTAATATTCTCTGTCTATTTAATCGTATAGTACCTTTACTATGTTTGTTAAAATATTTTATCTATCGTTGCTTCGATTTAATTCTTTTTACCTGTTTCGGTATAGTGATATTTTTCTGGGTGCATCGTTTTCACACATAATTTTAATTATATATAATGATTATATGTAAACAAAACATATTAAAGAGTAACGGTGGAGTTTCTTGCCCATTCAATCAATTCATTTAAATGTAAATGTAGACGTTCGAAAGTGCCTTTTGGGCCTATTTGAAATACATAAATGCTTTGTCTTTGACTTTGAATAATGGGAAATTGCCTCCCGTCATCAACATTTTAGTGATTGTCTGGCCTGTTGGTCTAGCGATAATTTGTTCTGTCTCTGAGTGTAATTTATCTATAATATGTATGTATTTAGAACTATATAAGTATGTTTATCAGCAGTCTGGGTACCATAGTTCAAGCTCTGCTTAGTTTGGGTTCAGACGGCCGTGAGTGTGTGGAGTATTTTTTTTATTATTATTATTATTATTTATTTATTATCTATTATTTTAAACATGTTTAATACATATTTTTAAGAGCACAAAACCAAAACAATGCACGGATGTCACAGCGGTTTAAGTGGTCACCTCGCCACTATACTGCCGCGCCGAGTGTTGTGGGTTCGATCCCCGCACGGGACAACACTTTGTGTAATCCTCAAATTGTTGTTCTGAGTCTGGGTGTTCTTTGTGTCCGTTGTTTGAATGTTTGTAAAGTCCCCCGCGACACAGGAATTAATCCTAGTGAGGGAGTTGTCTTTTAAAAAAAAAAAAAAAAAAAAACAATGTATTCTTCTGAATGTAACAAAGAAAGCTTAATATCTGTGAAAACCAAAAATGTTGATATAAATAGTTAAATTCTTAGTATTTGATGAATTATTCAATGATTAAAATGAAACGATTTCCATTTAAATGTCCCTAAAGTAAATATTATTTTGAAGTGCCAAAGATATTGATCCGTTAAAAGCAAATTGCGCCGAAAGCCATTACCTTTATACCTTATACATTTTCTTTGTAATTTCAATTAATTGTAAATTTTAAGTACCTTTTAGCATTTAGTTTAGCTGTGGGGGTGAATGAGAACACAATTAATGTGTGTGTGTATGTCTATGACTACACGCTACTCGGAAACAACAAACGGACGTCCTTACTGTAGTGTGCCGAAGTACCGACAGTGCTAACACATGAACTAACATAAAAATGATTAAGATCAAGAGAGTTTTTCATGAAACTCCCACTTCATCGAGGCTTGGCTCGCTTGGATCTCATCAGGCCATCTATAACCAGGGTCGGTAAAAAGCGAATACACAAATGTATTGTACCTTATAAATACTCGCGAGTAAGTATCAAGTTAACATCGAATACACTATAACCCATTTTTGTCCCAAAAGCTCAATTGTATATCATAGGTCATCACTCTGCCTTGTATAAAACTTTATATGGTGAGATCTTAATTGCCTAGTGACTAAATTTAAATACCTTGCAAGCCTTCAACGTGCTCAACACACTGGGCAGTAGCAACGCAGCAATGAGCAGCAACTTCTTGATGAGTAACACTGACAGGAGAACGGGTATCAGAAGTAATTTTGTCTTGATTGTCGCCAAAAGAGTCAGAAGAGGCAGAATTACCGCCAACTTCTTACGTTTGCCACGAGCTGAAAATAAAAAAAAAGTTTAATCTCTCATAGTCTAATATTCAATATAAGCTTCAGTGGTTTTACTCGTCTTTATCTTGTTTAATTTATCTCTACATTCTGTACCCTTCTTTATAAATTTATGAATTTTAAAATGATGAGCCTTATAGGTAACACCAATACCTAATACTCATAAGATTGTATACGCGGGGTGTTTGATTTAATATTAAAAACATTTCATTTATAAAACTAGGATTATTATAAATAATATTTACCTAGCCGTTTTTTTACAATCCTGCTTAAATTATTGCCTACCAAAACTAAAGTGCAAAGAATTTTATTGGAAAAATTAAAAAAAAAACATACGTAATAGTACTTGGCGTCCGGCCCGTAGTCTATTTACATAAGAAAGGGTTGTTGTTTACGCCCGTCCCGATTCAAACTTTTTTAATTGACTTTTGAGAATGCTGTTAAAAAATATTTTTGATTTCACGTTCCAATTATTTTCTGAAGTGTATAATTAATTTTCTATATTATGCTGTGCAGTTGTAATATAGGTATTTTTGGATACCTTGGGATATCGAAAGCGATAGTGTCTCAATATGGGGGGAAAATGTTACTACCAGCTAATTATCTTTTGGGGTGGCAGAGAGCTAGACGGTAGTTAAAACCACAAAGAAGAGGTGGATGGGATGACATAAAGGCTCTTCCTGAGTTCTTTGTATAGTTTGAAAGTAATAGCATTGCTTTTTTATGATACAAGGGGCAAACGAGCAGACTAGAACCTGATGGTAAGTGACTATTGCCACCCACAGACTACTGCTACTCGAGATTCACACGTTTGTTGTCAGGGTTTGCGGGAGTCCCTCTCAATAGGTATGGGGGTGAGTCTGCGGCAATCTCACGTACAGACCTCAAGCGTTGCTTCATAACCGTTTTTCATTCTAAAAGACGACGACCGCATTGGGATTGGTAAATATGTTGCGGGTGGCTTCACAAACATTCAAATACTGCTAGAAATATTAGACTTGGGTCTACAATTTGTAGATAACACAAATTTTGGTCCCGTGTGGGAGTCTCTAGCTCAGCCGTCAGCGTAACTGCCCAATAGACCACCAAACTAGGTAGTAGGTTCTCCATGAGGCTGTTGTATAACATCGGCCAAGCCGGCCTATAAGTACCTAAGCTCGAATCTTCTACAAACTTAAAAATTAAATATGAATCTTAAGTACCCTGCTACCGCTTCCTTACTTCACAACCAATACAATTATCTATCAAAACATCAGTTTCACGGTCCAATTGAGTAATCGTCAGAATATTTAAATTATCACAGTGTCTTATTTACGCATCAGCTGCAGGTTATTTCCCACCACTCAACCTCAATAGTTACGACCTTTTAGTCTATAGAAAATGTGATTATACGACAATTATATGCTACTGTTCATTGTTCTGGTTTACTGACGTCAACAGGCTGATTGCGGCTTAAAAAGGCAATCCATATTAATAAGTAACTCTGTCTGTCTGTAACGCTTGGCTGATCTGCTAAACTAATCTGGAAATTAGGTATAGAGAAATATTGTTATGTTTATGAAAAGGCCGTGGGATATAAACTATTTCTAGTTTCGATATATGTATATTCGCAAAATAGGTGATTTGTATATATTTTTTTTTGTAGGAGACCAATCATTTGTCAAGTTTGGTATCTTATTATGCGTACAATGCAAAAAACCTTATTTTATGTAATCAGACCAAAAGTTTATGGCACTACCTAGTATTGTTATAAGTCCACTTACTTATTAATTGGTAAATTTTGATAAGTGAATAAACCTACTATACCCATGAGTTTGTAAAAGTCCCGCATTAGGAATAATTCTCGTTTCACGGGAGGCCTTGCAATTCAATCAACGGACACAAAGAACACCCAGAATCGTGAAAACAATTTGTAAATCATACAAATTGGAACCAAACCTACCACCTCAGGATCACTAATCACTTAAACGACAGGCTCAGCAGGCAAAAAATATACATAAAATATACCTATTAAGAACCTTCTTTTCTATAAAGTCCTCGTATACAATGTGTACGTGTTTTCCGATTGAATATATAAAAATCGATGTTAAAAACAAGATTTGTCAATCTTTGTTGGCATCGCCACAAGCTATGCCGTGCCAAAGTCTAAACAACAAAGTCAAACTTTTGAAATATAAAAGCTATGCTTAATAAAGATCATTTACTTTTGGTATAGATTAATTTCCCATACTTTCCAATCAAACAAATCGAACATTGACCTAACACGAATCGCGTACAAGGGATTTCAGTGACAATTTATATATCAAACAAAATAACTTGTTACATTGTATATTTTTATTTATCATTGTTGGATGAATAGTGGATCCTCACTGCTAAACTAAGAATCGTTGGTTCAATTTCCATTCAGGGCAAATAATTATGTGATCAGTATGATTGATGATTATGTCTGGGAGTAATTTAACTATAAGTCATATGTGTGTAAAAATATATTGATATGTTTACAAGCAGACTGGTAACCACATTACAAGTTCTGCTTAGTTTGATCAGACAGCCAAGTGTTAGATTTCTGAAGTTATTAATGATATATTTATTAATGGTCCAAAGAAAACCACACGCATTTTCAATGCAGGTGTGGAGTCCCCCTAAAGGCACATACATTAAAGTTATGTTATTAGTATGTTATGTTTTGCAAGTGTAGATGCCCTAGAGCCAAGATAAATTGATAGCGTTCGATATGTTGACATAGCAAAATGACTACAGCAAGAAACTTAATAATGCAGCCAGTCGGGTTTTATGTTTTATTAACGGTTTAATTGCTATATATGTAATTGCATTATATAAAAACACAATAAACATTAATCGCACCATCAAAGTTTGATTTTTATCTAACTGTGAGAGAATGAGAGTTACCTTTTTCGAGTGTAGCTGCCCTATAGCCAAGATAAATTGATAGCGTTCGACATGTTGACATAGCAAAATGACTACAGCAAAAAACTGAATAATACAGTGAGTCCGGTTTTATATTTTATTAACGGTTTAATTGCTATATAATTGCATTTTATAAAAACACAATAAGCATTAATCGCACCATTAAAGTTTGATTTTTAACCAACTGTTCAAGAAGGAGAGTTATGTTTTTCAATTAAAGCCAAGATAGATTGATAGCGTTCAATATGTTGGCATAATAAAATTATTACAGCAGAAAACTTAATTATGCAGTCAGTCGGGTTTTATATTTTACTGTCAATTTTAATTGCTATATAATTGTATGGTATAAACATTAATCGCTTGCCGTGTGGATCTCGGTAGAGTAGAATAGAGCCCCCCACCTCTTCCAGTGGGTTTGCCCCCTATTACGTCAGTGGGAAAAAAAAAAACAAATTTTAATTGGCAAAATATGTATGTTTAATACATCATCGTATCTATGTATGTAAAACATTAGCCATAACCAATTTATAAGAGGAGATAAAATATACAAAAACATTTCTCTTCTCATAAAAGATGTTGAGATATAAAGGCTTTATTGTTAAAAAACCTTCAACCTATTCGCAACAATAACATTGGCCATTCAGTAAATATATCAAGATGTGAAAAGGTTTCGAAGCTTTCTATTCAAACAACTGAGTATACAACAGAGTTATATTATTATATATACCTCAATTAGAACGATTGTCTTAAAGTACGTATTTATATCGTAATGTATTTATCGCAATGTCCTGACATTTTATTTGCAGTAATGAAATATGTAATATACATATAAATACATATACCGTGGGAGAGCCATGCTTTAGTGCGAATGGGCCGGCTCAACCGGAAAACTATCAAGGCCTTACCGAAAATCGGTTGTCGAACAATGCTTACGCAGTATTTACCGAGTTAGTGAGGGTACCGGAGGCCCCAACTCCCCGGATCCCCTTTCCCTTTCCGTCATCCCGCACCCCTCTTCACTTTTAAAGAGTGGCAGCGCAATTACAACTCTTGCGCCAACGTTTGCCATGAAATAAAATAGAACGAGAAAAATATTTAAAAAAGTAGGTCTTTCGAGACGTTATGGAACAGACACCTATCTACACGATTGACTCACTTCTACTCTTGAGAATTTAAAAACACCTATCGTTTGTTTCATTAATACAAATGCTTATTTTAATAAGTTTTTTCGTTTGAAAAGCATCTTAACCTAGAGTGTTCTTAGCTATGTTTCAGTAAAATCTACTCATCGTTTGAAGATTATCATGTCTATTTTAATTATTGGAGGGACTTTCAAGGTTTTATATCATACTCAATTATATATATTATACCTTATAATAAAATCAATAAAACAAAACACATTTTTCGATAATGATTATGTTAAAAACTCTTCCTCGATTAGGGATATCGTGACTCTCAGCTAGTCAGGGAGCTCAAAATAATAATAATAAAAATTGCAATGTCTTTTTCTGTTCAATAATAATCGACCTTTTTCAATACAAAGTTCAGGTAAAACAAGAACTGATTTTATCCAAACTATGTAAGTTCCAAGAATAGTATGAACGCCATTATCGACTGTGGTTATTTGCTCTGTTTATTTCTGTGGGCAACCGCAAACATGGCTTTCACCCTATATCGTCTACAAGAATAAACTCTCGTTATTTTGTTTATTCATTTAATAATATTTGTTCAGTCATGATAAATAATTGTCACCTATAGTTTGTTGTTCTAGATCGTTATTGTGATAAAGAAAGTATGCCCAGACAGTGAGTTGGGTTTGGTGTAAAAGGTAATGTAGTATTTTTGAAAAAAAAAAACATTACAGAATCGGATTTTTATTTGTTGCACACATACGATTTAACTCACGTTGGTATTATAGGGATAAGATTTACACACGATGCTCTATCCCTTAAAAAATAAAATCTTTTGTAATCCAGCTACCTCTATCTACCTAAAGAAACATTTCTCATTTATACATGGCACAAAAAAAACGGCGTATGGCTATTCTAATAATTCCAGAATGTTACCAAAATGCTTAATACTAGAAACGAAGTAGTTCAATGTCTGGCTTGCTGTGCTATACATATATGATTGAAAGACACTTGATTCGTTTAAGACACGATTAGAGTTATAAGCTTCGATAGACAATTCCCTATCAAATACATTTTTTCCTAACGTAAGAATAAAAATTGTTTAATAAGTAATGACAAAAATAGTATTACTGCTTTCTTGTTTTATTTTTTATGTCCTGAACATAAAATAATAATTTACTTTGCTATCTACTAGTTTGTTTTACAAACAATTGAATTAAATATCTTCAAAACATCATTATTTAACATTCCACAAGGTCTAAGACCATTATCTCATTTTGGCATTTATCACGCGCTGATAAATGCCAAAATGCCAACAGCTTTCGACAATGTCTCTCAAACATTATTATTTCCTTTAAGGTTATTAATTGTTTTAATTAAAGTTTCAGGTTAGGAGTCTGGAGAATGTAATTAAGCTAACAATGGTAAAGGAATCATATAGATAATGCGGTTTAACAGTCGAAAGAACTATTTTCAAGAACATAACTGGTTTGTTGGTCTAATATCTGACTACGTAGCCAGACGTCGTGTGTTCGATTCCCACAAAACAAACACAAGGGACAAAAAAAATTGTAATCCAGTATATAGTGCTGGTATTCTTGGTGTCTGTTATATTATTATTAGTGTAGTATCGGCAGGTATCTTTTTAAAGGTAAAAAAGAAAAAAGTAGATGAAGATAAAAAATATTTCAAAATTCAACAACCGTGAAAAACTTTAGAAAAGCTAAGATATTAAAGTTAACCCCTGATTTAGCCAAAGGAATATTCTGGTATACTTAAGGACTAGAAATACAATAGTATTCACTTTAAAAAAAGATATTTTGGTTTATGAATTAGATTTTGCCTTGTTATTACAACGCTACTAATTTGAGTCTTAATATTGTTATGCCAAAATGATTTAGGACAAGAATAGGAAGATTCGGACGTTGCAAGAGATTTTTGTTAGGGAAAGAAAGCTAACATAAGAATAGCAAGTACTGGAAGTCCTAGATGAGTAAACGGACCTAAGGCTACAGTAGCTTGTAGATGCTAGGGTTAAGTCAAGACCGTGACATTGGCATCTGTGAGTGTCGACATTGGCATCTGCGAGTGTCGTGTACTTTCTGTGACTTGAGAGGTTACTAGTGTAAGAGCACCTGCTGAGCTTAGAATTGGCTTCTTACAAAGCTGTTCTATAATTTAAAAGATAAACTGTTCATTTTCACTGTCAATTTTAGATAAATAAAGTATGTAGTTTTTATAATGAGATATAATTTTCTTCACCGTTGGTTCTATTGTTAGCGATTATTTAGATACGACAAGACAATAAGGCTTATAATGATCGCTGAGCTGTAATCTGTCATCTCTATGACGATAATTACGTATTTAATAAGCGAAATGAATGTTTGACAGAAGTATGAAAGCAGCACCGCCTTTTATATCCAAATAAAATTAATAAACAAACGAATACGATTTTGAGGTTAGGACAAAATGTCTAAATTCAACTAACGTATTTGTATTCATGTAGTTATAACATACTGTGTAATTATACTTTGTCAGTCACTTATTATTGAATCAGAGAAATAACAAAATTTAAAGACTTCTTGTTCACTCATACAAACATTTATGTGGTCACATGTAATAGAATAGGGGGATATTTATCTTGAACACATATTTCACTTCGAGAAAAAGAATAGGCAATTACATATTGTGTTTCTAATAAAGTTGGCTCTTTAGTTATCTGGCTTTGCCGTCTTTTTTTATATATTTTTAATGTAGCTACTTAGTTAAAATTTGGGTATTTGTAGACAGTTTGTATTAAATTTGATACTAGATTCTTTTGGGACTTGGTTAGATTTTTGTTGTTGTAGCGGTCTAATTTGGGTTGCTTGGAATGACTCTTCTGTCCGAACGAGTGTCTATGATTTTAATATGTTATTATGTCCATTAGAATCCTAAATAACGTTATTGTGGAAAAAAAATAAAAGCATTATTCGACCAAAATCTATATTAACTCAAGCCAAACTATGTTCAAAAGAATACACTGTTTATATTAAAGCTGTGTCATATTGATTATATATCTCTCTCGTATATATTTACCGTAAGCATCTGTCATATTTTTTCTTAGCCATGTATTTTGCATATTAATTGGTAACAAGTACTCGCTAATAGTTTGTTACATGTGCTTGTAAAGATCATCAACGCGCATATCAACGTGCCGCTGAGGAGGGTTATTATTCATAATCAACAATCTTGCAAATGCGAACATGTACTGTTTAAATATATTAGTTAAGGATTTTTATTTACATGTGGTTTATTTTATATATGTTACTCCACCGTAGTTCTTAAAATATTTTCTTAAATTTCAATAAATGGGAGAGGTATTCTCATTGCCGTGCCGTATTTAATAGAAATCCATGAATATTTTAACAATGGATAGGTTTGTTATTTCCTAGTTCGGGCACTAACTTTTCATCTTTTGAAAACTTACTACCTATGGTAAATATTTTTTTTAATTAATAATAAAACAGTTTGGCAAAAGTCCATAAAGGTATATTTTTTAAAATAGTATTATCGTAGCTAGCTCCCCAAATATATTGTGATTAAAATTGAATACTAAAATGAAATATAAAATAATTATATATTTTTAGCAGTTTCGTAAAATACAATAACAACAAACATATCTTTTACACTTATGCTGAAATAATTATGCATGTAAAGAAACGTGACAAGTTAAAAAGATAATTGAAAGCTTCTGATTTAGAATAGATACTAAATAGTTACAGATTTGGAATAATCACACTTTACTTACCGTCATCATTCACCTCTTCTTCCACAGTTCTTGCACCTTCGGGTAGATTTACCCTAAGGCCTTTGACCTTAAAAAACTGCTCGAATAACTTCATAAGGTATTTAGCCAACTCAGCCCATTCAGATAAAATTCCCCTGGGTTCACTGGATACTTTTCTTACTTCAATTTCTTCTTTGATTCCTAGACTAGCAATTGTTTCAGCATCCAAAGGAACTAGACTAATCATTTGATTCGCTCTGATTGTCTCATTTTTCTTGAGACTGTCACCGAAAATGGCCTTTGCGGCTATTTTTACGGCTTTGTATTTAACGCAAGATATGGCTTCGCCTCTTAAAAAGCAGCCATCTTTTACGTAGCGTAGGTATCCATCTTCAATTGAATGAATTTGTTGTAGTGCCGCGAGTAGGTATAAAACTTGCAAAAGTTGTGATTGCTTGATTGTAGACATTATATGATCTGCAATAAAAATAGTTATGGATGTATGAACATTTCGATAATAAAGCTTTTCAAAATATTAATTAGAACGTGCTTCAGAGACCGATAAGTGCCTGTGATAGCAGAGGTTTGAGAAATTGAATAGTGAAAACATGAGGTTCGATTTCAACGTACTTCTTTGTAACAAGCTCTTGACGAGCTGTGAAAATCTATTTTGGAGGTATTAAAATAGATTTTCACACTTCGTTATTATTATTATTATAAGTTATTATGCTTTTTTTTTACGATAACATTGATAGACTAAAGCAGCAGCCAGATTTAAGTTACTGCTCTTCGACAAAACTAACGGTCGCGGGATAGGACTTTTACTTTCTACCTTCAATATAAGTTTACCAGTAAGACAACTACCGCACTAGGATTAATTCCTGTGTCGCGGGGGACTTTACAAACATTCAAGACTTGGACACAAATATCACCCAGATTCAGAACAATAATTTGAGTATTACACAAAGCTACGCCATCCATTATGTAGTTAAATATTATAAATTACAAATATTAAACTAATGACTAGCAAAATCTTTTTATGTTTATTTGCTTGGTGTCTAATTACAATTTGAATGTTTTGTAATGTAACGATAGTATAACAATAAGCTCCTTATTTCTGTAAATTTCTCTGCATTACATAAATACAGTAGAAGTTTAGTAATCTAAAAGATTAATGACTCTCTAAAATGGAGGCATTGTAAAACTGTTTCAATTTTAAGTACTTTTACAGACAGTGTTCTTGTTGGAGTACCTAAATTACCGTCGAAAACAAAGATAGCCCTAAAGCCATAAATCTAGAGCGAACAAATAGGAATCGTCTTTTAAAGCCTAGATTTTATTCCAAAACCACGGTAACACATGCACTAATATCTTGAAAGTGAGTAAATTCGGCACAGCCTGTGTTAGCTGTAGATGATGTTTATGTATGTAAATTATATTGATATGGTTTATGATTATGGTTTCAAATTAATGGTAATAAAAAACTGTTAATTATATAAGTACCTTAGCTTGTTTAGTTTTTAAGTCAAGTGAGAAGTTCTGCTATGCGCTTTGACCTCAAAATAGTAACACAAAGAATTGCGATGCAGCGGTATGATTACCGAGGAAAAATATATTTTTATTTATATAGATGATTTTATAATCTAAATAAGTAATAATATATTAAATGAAAAATATGATAGATGACGACTGTCTATAACAATAAGAAACAGCTTTCAACGAGGCCAAATATTCTTTTATATACATAGGAACAACAATTTACAACCTAATACGATGCATACTACAAACGGAAGTTTAATTAACATTGAGTCATTCAACTAACTTATTTATAATCTGTTTGCGACAATTTCTTTGCTATTGTGACAACAACAATTAATTCATTTAATTAAATATCTTATTGGAAGGAATATTGGATGTTACTAAAAGTGATCTCTTTATATTAATTGTTTAATTTTGCTTGTTGAATAATGGTATTGTCTCTCACATGCTATTGTGGCTATTATTTAGAGATTGTTGAGATTTATTGTTTTTCCCAATATTATGTAATTTTTTTTCTTTTTTTATGCGATAGGGGCACACAAGTAGACGGATAACCTGATGGTAAGTGACTACCGCTGACCATGGATCTGTTGAATGGCAAAAAAAGCGATTACCATTCTGCGGTATAAGCTTTATAATATTGAAATTATTCGCTTAAGGCGCCAAATATTATGTAATAAAATATTAAAGTTACCATTAGCGTATTGTTTAAAGCATATTTTGACTCTATTATTAGTCTGGAACTCGAATAAATATGTATGTACTTATGTAACTACTAACTAATTCGTATGTATATCATTTGCATTTCAAATATTATGCGACCTGCTTATTCTGCATCTGTATCGAAAACAAAATTTAATATTTACCATCAAACTACTTCTTTGACGACAAAAAATCTAAAAACCTACTAATTAACCTTTGGATCAAACCCTGAACACAAAATTTAATACTCTTTACGCCACTGTGACACATCAGCAAATATATAATAAAAAAACATTAAACCGTTCAAGATTCTCGTTAAAGAAATTATAAGATACGAGATCACATATTCCCGGATATGTATATATTGGCCACCAAGTAAATAAGCAGTTAGACGAACGCACCACAATTTGTTTGAAAGCCTTACTTTCAACCGCAGTGTAAATTATAGAAATTATTTTTTACAAACACGCAAAGATACAAGCTGTAATTTAGATAGATCTAGTAAAACTGCTCAGTAAGGAGTGAAAACTTAATTATAAGTAGAAAAACAAGAATTTTCTCAAAAGAATGACATCGGATATTTATGTATAATATTAGAGAAGAAAAAAAGTCAGTTGAAAGAATAATAAGAAATTTTCTTTTATTATTAGGAAAATTAATATTTTTAAATTTGGTTTCTAGTTAGAGAGGCATAATTGATAACTTTTTTCTTTAAACATAGAATTTCCTGCACCACCTATACAAGTTACAGTAGTTATAATAAATAAAAATTAAAAACGATAATAAACACAAAACCTACAAATGCTTTTAGATAAGGGTCTTTTCTTCTTGTAAGTATTTGACACTCGTGTTCTTAAAATTCGGCATACTGATGTGCTGACAATCTTTAAACATACCTCACTATGAGTCTTAATTCAGATTCCTACATATATGTTTCTTTTTTCCTTATATACTATAGGGGGACAGACGAACAGGCGGGTCACCTAATGGTAAGTGACAACTGCCGTTCATGGACACCTGCAACTCAAGAGTTACGACTACTACTGCGCTACCCACCTTTAAGGGTGATGAGGGATAGGGGGATGCCGGTAGGGGAAAAAGAGACGAGGGATTAGGAGATGGGAAAGAGGAGGGGGGGATGAGGGGAGAGGAAAGAGGGAGTTGGGCTTCCGGAAACCTCAATCATGTGAAATGCAACGCAACGTCACTTCACAACCGGTTTTCTATGAGGCCGTGGTATCGCACCGGTCGAGCCGGCCCATTCGTGCCTAAGCATGGCTCTACCACTGTTACTATATGTATATGGAGACAATTTATTATTAATTATTAAATAAAATGTAAGTATTTTTTTATATGAATAATAGTCTCAATATGATGCCGTGTGGTTCGCGGTGGACTAGAATAGGGGGACTCTATCTCTTCCTCATATCCAAAAGCGACTGAGGAATCGGACTGTTATCAATCAGACAGTATGTATACAGTCATACAGTGTACGATTGACGGCAATTGGCTTGTCCTCAATTACGTTAGTGGGATCCAATTCTAATAGGCGAAATACATCTCCACCTTAGGGATACAGGCGTGAGCGTATATATGTATGAATGTTTTTTTTTATAATATAGGGGCAAATGAGCATACCGATCACAAGATGTTGTACACCGCAAGTTACCTATTACTACAGTATACATAATAAAAATACGGTTGTCTGTAAGAGATTGCAGATTGCGATAAGACCGTCCATTGTACTTACCTATTTTGTATAATACTTTTTTTTTGTTTAATAAATAGTTTTTATGTATCTATCTAAAGAATAAAATTACAGCTACTAGATATGAATTTACCTACTACTAAATAAAACTATTATTAGATATTATCGATGCCAGAATTATTCATTTCTAAAACTTCGTTCTGATTTACATTCGAAGTGGTACGTTGCAAAAAAGTCTCTTGATTCAGACGTAAAACCTTTTAGGTTAAGTGATCTCCGAGGAATATTGTAGTAAGTAAGAAGTATATGAAACAAGTCTCAAGTTTAATGTTGATGAATATTTTAGATAGAACGTTTAATAAGGGCATACTCCCGTGTTTTCGTGGACTGATTGAGGTTTATATTATTGGTATTTCAATCATTCTTCAGTTGATCATATCATAAATCATACAAGTTCATCTAAAATCTTGTTATAACTTGTGTCACGGGGGACTTTGCAAGTATTCAAATAACATACACAGAAAACAAAGACTCGGACGAGCTATTTGACGCTTATGAGACCCACTACCTCTGTCTTAGCCATCAGGATCTCTAACCAGTAGACCAACATGCCAGTTAACTAGTAATACATATATATATATAAACATAGTTTTATCAAATATCTTCATATAAAACTAATAGTATTTGAATTTAATTATTGTAAGATTTATCGTGGTAACAAACTTAACACGATAAATAGTTTATTATCTTTAATAGGATGAGTCACTTTAGTTTAACAGTCAATAAATGTTTCCGTTTGACTAAAAGAACAGAAAAACACTTATCTAAAAATATATATATATTTTATAATATAGGAGGTCAGATGAACAGGTCACCTAGTCAGGATAGTAAGTGACAACTGCCGTCCATAGACACCTGCAACTCAAGAGTCGTAAGTGAGCTGCGTTTTTCTGTGAGAACATTATATTGCTCATTGAAACAACAGATAGAGCTACCCAGGCCTGAGAGGTCCCAGGTCCCTTGCAATAGACTTACTTGTGACTTAACACCGCGTGGTTATAGTAAGTTCGAATCCGACATACCACTTTACCGTCAGCTCTGATGAGGTGATAACCCATGGGGTTTCCATCACAATAATATTGTATATAATTAAATATTAACTGTTTTTAATTTAAAATAACGCCTTTTTAATAAATAAAGCATGTTACAATTGTGAAAAAATGAATTGTGATTATATATACACATAGGACACTAGATATAAAAAGAGAATTATGTGCGTGGCAAGAAAACGAGGGATAAGGATTATTAAGTAACATATTTACGTAGGTCCCTGTTCGTAGACAAAGAAACTGCTAAACGTGATCCTAGTCTTATACGAGTATATATATATTTATCAAGACTAAATTTCTTAGTTTATTGAATAAATATTTTTTAAGTTTCGCTGAGTAATATCACGGCCTCGCAGAAAACCAATTGATAAGCAATGCTCATCGTGTGTTGTAGTTGTTGTCGAAAAAGGTTACCAGATTCGCATCTTTCAAAGGCCGGCACGACACATGCAATTATTGAATTTGAGTTGTTCAATGGATGGAAGTCACCAGCTAGGTTACTCGTCTGCCTTGATATAATGAAGGATTCATAATGAATATACTAACACTGCAATAATACATGTAAATCTATGCTTTCTGTTTTACGAGTTTGATACTTTATAAATGCTTACTATTACAGGGTAAAGTGAGTTTACATGTAATTTAAACATAGACGACATTTACGTACTTTGGCTGAACTAAAAAACTATTATTAATTATTCTAAAGTTGTCAGACAGTTTAGAGTGCTTTCTGAAATAGCGTCGAGTAAAACGTGGGATCCAATTTAAATGCGCTTCAGATATCATTGTGTGGTGTATTAGGGTTGGCACTTTATCTATTTTATAATTTTTGGTAATTTTTTAATTATATAATCTAATTTGAAAATCAAGCCAAAGGACACATTATTAATACTAAATATACATTTTTTTTTATAGTTTGGAAACCTCACAGGAGCTGACAGTAAAGTGGTATGTCAGACTCAAACCGACTAAAACCACAGGTGTTCCGTCACGAGTGTGTCTATTGCAGGGGACCCGGGTATACCCTAAGAAGGAAACTTTCGAGAACCCCTACAGCCCTTGGTCGCCTGTCTATCAGTATCATCTGTCGACTACACCAAATTAGAGATGCGCGTGCAGAATACGACGCCCTAACATCTCAGGGCTGCTTCTGCTAGGGTATCGGACAGCTCGATACCGCTACCTCCAAGCCAGCGCTCATGGAGGTCATTCTGCGTCCTCGAGCGCCTGATGAGTCTTCTGCGAGACGAGAGAGTGCTAGTCTTCTCCCGTTCTTGCTCCGCCGCCTCTTTCATCAGCATCATCTCTTCGCAAAAAGAGACGGCGGATTCCCACGCACAAAATGAAGGGAAAACCTTGTACCATGAACTGAACCATGGTGTCTAGCGAGAGGCTTAATACTGAATATATATAGTAATATAGTTATTAAAGGTATTTTTAAGACGAAATAGTGTTTGTACTATGTCAGACGTTTACATGTTCATGTATTTTTTTTAAAGACAAGTCCTCTGTTCTCCCATTATTGTGTCATACATATCCTGGACACGAAGAACTAAATTAGACTTTAGTACCGTTCGGGAATCGAGCGAACCATTATTTAGTCTTACTTAGATAATACAAGTCAAGGCCTGCATTATACTGTCTTATAAATAACAATTAAATCACTTATTCCCTTTTTACAATACCTACTGGAAAAGACGTGGTACTTTGTCCTACTCCACCGAAAACCATATGACTGTATTACAGATTAATATAAAAAAAATATATAAAACGAGTGAAGCGCATTATTACGAATGAATAGCATTTTTCGAAGATGTGATTTTTTTAGCAGTTGTTTATTGATTATATGACAATCTCAATTCATTCCTTGTATTATCATTTTTTTTATTTATCAAAGAGAAATATATTTTACAATATTCATAGCTGGTGCTTTACAAATTCATTCGAATTTAACCCGTACACCAGTGTGTCGATAGATGTTATACCAACTTGTTACTACATCATTTACATCACACACAATATAAACAGAAATAAATCAAGAACTCCACAGTTACAATGAAAGCATAAACACAATGTACTTATATATATATAACTAAACTATTAAATATAATTTTATTTATTTTTTAATTTTAATAAGCATTATCAACTTTATCTACACAATTTAATATAATAACTGCGAGAAGCATTTGCACCGCGAAACCGGTTTTGTCACTCCTCGCCCGTCCGACCATATAATAAAACTTGTTTTAGTAAGACTTAGTATCATCAATCATAATACAATAATTCACTTTATACAAGTAGACAACCGACTTCAATGCATCTACCATAAAATTTAAGACTTATATGGTTTTCTCATGAAAGCCATTATCAAAACTTAACCAAACTCTTATCTATCCCATCCTTCAAAGTACATCCTTTCTAATAAGAAAAGAATAATCGAAATCGGTTGGCGTGATATTGAGTTATTCGTCCATTTGTCGCGCACATACTTATTGCAAATTGAAGACTTATATGGTTTTCTCATGGATGTCATTGTCAGAACTGGACCACATTGAAATGGGACCACCCGGGAAGCACCAGCTTTCAAATAAAAAACATCAAAATCGGTTCACCCAGTCGAAAGTTCTGAGGTAACAAACATAAAAAAAATACAGTTGAATTGAGAACCTCCTCCTTTTTTGAAGTCGGTTAAAAATAATCTTCTTTACAATGAACAAGTCTTTGTCATTTACAAATGAACATTTATCGTTAACAAGTCACTGTACTTTTGGGCAAATATACAACTCTAAAGAAATCTCATACATGGCAATTAAAGTTACTTATAAATTTTCGAAAAATTTACAAACTGTACAATCGTGTGAAAATTTTGTAATCAGTGTAAGTTTGATATGATGTACTGGATATCAAATCAAAAGTCTTGGGAGCTGTCATACCAGAGGTGATGGTTATGAAAGTTTTTGAATTTACTTATTGCAATCCATTTAAGTTATTTATTTGGATTATTTTTTAAGTTTAGAAACAATTGTAATACTAATAGTTACAAACTAACTTATGGGTTTTTTAAAGAGCCATTTGACTGTTAACAAGGGCAAAATTTTAATTTCTTTCACAACGCATAACATTTACTAAATACAGAGTTGTAAAATCTAAGCCTTGGTAACCCTGCGTAGATAACAGAACGTTCGCATCTCAAGTCATACACTGAATTTAATTTACAATTTTCGCGAGAGGAGGGGAAACACGCCCTTATAATTGAAGAGTATCATGATATGTAGTTATTTCATTAAAATGTTTTAGATTCATTTTAAGGCATGTAAAATAAAAAATGGAAAGAGTGAAATGAATGACAAAATAACTTATGAAGTCCATTTTTCTTTACTTTACGTTATCAATTAATATTTTTGTGTCATAACTCCTAATTTATATTCTAATTTATAACTTTTAATCTAATTTAAATGAGTATTTTTGTATTAGATAAAGTTTTTTTTTTTATAAATAATATAGGCTATAACATCACACTGCGACCCTTAGGTGCAGTGCAGTGCCTATACATGCAGATGGTACTGCGGAGAACGGGTAACGGCAATAAAAATAAAGTATTAGTTTCAACTTTACATTTTAGGAGCCTCATTTTAACTCATTCAATTTTAAATTACCTTCCTAAATACATATCGTTATATTACGGGAATTCATGCCATGATTATGTAATACCATTTCTATTAAAGTGATTGCTTTACAAAAATACAAAACACCAGTTACTTCCTGCTGATGTTACCATTTTATATGTAATTATTAACTCTCAAATTCACTGGATTATTCAGAAATTAGAAATGGTTGTACAGAACTTAAAATTCTCTTCTTTCTTCTTCTCAAATAAAAAAACGGAAGAATAACTGTGAACTACTAGAACTAGTTTAAAGCATAGAAGTCGTCTACTTTGTAGATCAACTTCTAAATTGTTTTAATAATTTCAAAGCCAAGAGCACGATTTAAACGGTGCATATTAAAATATAATAATCTTGATAATAATCTTGAAACATCTCTCACACGGCCGCCTGATCCCAAACTAAGCAGAGCTTGTACTAACGAGACTGCTGATAAATATACTTATATACTTCTAATTACATACATATTATAGATAAGTCACATCCAGACATAGAACAAATGATTATGCTCATCACACAAATATTTGTCCTGGGTGGGAATCAAACCCACGACCTCAAGCTTAGCAGTCAGGGTCACTAACCACTAGACCAAGAGACTAGTAGTACATAACCTAATATAAAAAAATACTTACTTTTGTATAATACACCGTCAACGCTTAAACACAGCACTTCACTTTAAACAATATGTGCATAAAAGACCAAATTGAAAAAGCTGAATTTGTTATTATTTATGAGTTCTCACGCCAAATGCGTACGCGCCGGAGGCCGCAAGATCAATGTCACTAGATCGCTCCTGATTTACTATTTAAGCGATCTAGAAATGAAACTAATACGATACGGATAAATTGAAATCGCATAACTAGTACATGTTTGCGGTTTTCTTCACTCTTTCTTTTTATTTCAATATTAAAAGATTGTGTAATGAAGGGAAAATGGCAATTTATTTTCCCTTAAATTTGAAGTAAAAGTTGGGATTTTCTTTTATTTATGATGCGTAAAGAAGTATTTGGCGCGCGATTGTTTACGTAAAAGAAGTGAATTTTATTGTGTTTCAGATTTCGTCGGGTCCTTAACAGCCTTTTATAAGTTCATTTATTATATTTTATTCCTGACATTTATATCTGGATGATCACTTTCTCTTCAGTACTAGGTAGATATTTTAGTATATCAATAAGTTTTATATTGAAATTACTAGTCAAATATATATATAATAGGGCAGCCCCATCTCTACCCGAGGGTGTCGTATAAGGTGACTAAAGGATCGGACTGTTGATCGATCGAACTATCAGACAGTATGTTTACAGTCATACAGTGCACGATTGACGGTAATGTCTTTGCCCCCTATCACGTTAGTGGGACAAAATTCTAACCTCTGCCTATCCCCTTAGGGATACAGGTGTTAAAGTATGGATGTTATACTCTTGCCAAGATCCTGACTTACACCTTGCACCTCTTCCACATTTATTAGGATATATACACACTTGCCCTATACGGCTGCTTTTAACTTGGGTGAAGCACAGCGACTCGCCTACAGGATCCTTATGAATTCCTTTATACAGTCGCTCTAAACCATCACCATACCAGATTTATCAAAACCGGTTAAACCATTTAGCCGTGAAAAGGAAAGAGACAGGTAGCCAAACAGATAATTATTGTGTTGGTAAATCTCATACATCATCATCATCATCAAATTTCTACTTTCTTGTTAAGAATAAATAATCAACCTGAAACTTTTACTTTTCTCAAATGCAATGCGATCCCTAGATTTCCCCTGTCTTGAGTTTCACTTGTATTTTCTTCTATAAAGGGTCGATACACTCAGGGCATTGACAGGAGACAATCTACTTTATGTTCATTAACAGTAATAATTTTATAGTTAATTTGTTTCTAAATATTAAAAGAAAATATTACGAAGTGGATGAACCACCCAATAAAGTGTATAAGTATGCTATCCTTGCTTGAGTATTATATATATATAGTGTAATATTTATAATAACCAGTAGCCAATTAAAGTTAAGTTATTGTCTCTACACTTTCGGGTAAAATATGAAACCGTACATTTGTTCAGTATAAAAAATATAGCCCATGCGCTTTTCTAGAAATCGTCCCCCTAATTCTTTTCATAATATTTTTTCCAGTCTCCTTATTCCCCCTCTACTCTTTCCCACATCACCCCCCTCTCCTCTTCCCCTCCTGGCATTACCCCATGGCACATCACCCTCAAAGGCGGGCAGCGCACTTACGACTTTTGAGTTTGCAGGTGTCCATGGACGGTTGATACTTACCATCAGATGACCTGTCCATACGTCTGTCCCTTCATTATAACAAAAAAAGATGAGGAGTTGGGAAAGAGGCGCGAGATGATGAGGGTAGGGGAAAGCGGAGATGGGGAGTTGGGCCTTCGGAAACCTTATTAATTTTGGGGAAATGCAACGCAAGTATTGCTTCACCACCGGTTTTCGCCTTAGTTATAGTATTCAAATTTAACATACAACCAATTCAATTAAAAAAAAATTGTTGATAGCGATTCACTAATAACGGAGTTACCGCGTAATATGTTTTGTTTGCATTAGCGGCTTAGAAGTCGAAAAGAAAAGAATTAAAAAAATAATTAATTATTATTTAATAATTGTCTTCAGTGAGATTGGCGAGTATAGTAAATTGATGTCAAACGTTACGTTACGGAGTTACAATATATTATAATATAGTAAATATAAAAATTATATTCGAATCGACCTTTAAAGATTTTGAACCGTTATTTACTAAAGACACGTAAACGTATGTTTTGACCCTAAAATGTAAGTTTGAAGTCCCGAAAAGTATTTTTTCATATGGTTAATTAAAAAATTTACAAATTTCGGGTTGTTCCCTATACTTGTAATTTAAGACCTGGCTTTACCAAGTTTTATGATTCTAGGGCAATGGGAAGTACGTTTGATGTAATTACGAAATGTTCAAACTTCTTGAATTTTAGGTTTTTAATGACAATTTCTTTTGATTGGATTGACTTATAAACTTGATTTTTACAGCTTCAAGTGACAGTGTAAACATTTGTTTTTGATGTTGCTTGACACCTTGCTTGATACCTCAAAAAAAAATCTGAAAGACCACCAGTTTTTTTTTATATTAAGTTTAACACACGTATACAATTTATTTCAAGCAGATACCTATTGAAAAAAAATAAAAAGAAATGGATTGTTAAGTTAAGGAAAACTAATTCATCTGTATCGTAGCTTCAATTATTCAATTATTATGAGGAAAATCACTTCAAATAAGAATACTTCTGAAAATTTTTCAACTTAACAAATAAATTGATTATATATAAGTATAAATTCAGTCAGAAAAAGTTAATTGTAATAATATGTTATCAGACATACATACATAAAAACACATATCGTTCTGAAACTTTAATGGACAAGTTTTCAGATCTGACTTCCAAAAATATCCGATGAAACAAAGAATTTAGATAAAGATGATTCATTTTTTTCTTGTATCACAAACAGTAAGGTTTGACAATTATGAATGAAAAATGATATCTGGCAAATTCCACCACGACAACGGTGGCAGATGTCGATTCTTTCATCAAATTTTGTATCACTTTTTGGCAAAATGGCAGGGGTATTTGAGACAAACATTACAACAACGAACAAAAAGAACTACCAGAATCCCAACAATAATTTTATGTTTTGTGTGGGACTAAAACCCATGACCTTGGGCTTTGGTATGCTCTAATAGTCTTTTCAGTCAACGGCCTAACATATACACATGCATATATGAATAAGTGTTGTTCAGATACACAACAGACACTCCATATACTTCAATTGCAAACCATTAGAAACATAAATACGATTGAATGTTTACGTAAATTGACAAAACAGTAAACAAAATGTAAATGTTTAACTCATTCAGAACGATTTATTCTGAAGTACACGTATGGTAAAATATCCAAAAAGTGCGTTACAAAAACGGTAACAGCTTTCAAGTTAAGTAAATAAGGACAATGTGGATAACAGACATATTCTGCTTATGACATGCGGATATTATAACTTGCTTATTTTTAGAAGCTGTTATTGGATTTGTTATATTTTTCTCTTAATTCATTGTTGTGTTTATTTAGTCGATTGAGAAGTGTGGTAGAGCCATGCTTAGGCACGAATGGGCCGGCTCGACCGGTGCGATATCACGGCCTCCCAGAAAACCGGTTGTGAAGTAACGCTTGCGTTGCATTTCCCCGAATTGAGTGAGGTTTCCGGAGGCCCAATTCCTCCTCCCCCCTTTTCTCTCCCCTCATCTCCTTTCTCCTTTTTTCCATCTCCTCATCCCTCTTCTCTTTTTTCCTCTCCCTCCATCCCCATCCCTCATCACTCTCAAAGGCGGGCAGCGCACTTGCGCCTCTTGAGTTGCAAGTGTCCATGGACGGCGGTGTCACTTACCATCAGGTGACCCGTCTGTTCGTCTGTCCTCCTATAGCATAAAAAAAAAAATCTTCTAGTTAGTTCTTGTTAATTTCCATATTGCAAGAAATTTATAATTGTGCTTTGGAATTTATGGAAAGCGGTCTGTGTAGATTAGGAGGGATATTTTTGGGTTCAGGATAAATCCGAACTTACACAATAAATACATACATACACACATAAGTTTACGTCTATTCCCCTGAAGGGTAGGTAGAAATGTATTTAACCCCTACATGTTGCCACTTAGAATTTGGACAGACTAAGGTAATAAGGGGCAAGCATATTCCGTCTACCGGGCACTGTATGACTGTATATATACCGTCTGCTAGATAACAGTCCGATCCCTTAGTCGCCTTTTATTACACCACCGGGAAGAGAGGGGCTGGCTCTATTTCTCTTTACCGAGAACCATCCCTTCTAATATTATAAATGTGAATGTGAGTTTGTTTGTTGCACTTTCACGATGAAACTACTTAACCGATTATCATGAAACTTTGTACACATATTCTCAAAGGTATAAGGAAGGTATTAGGATACTTATACTTTTATTAAAAAAATGTTTTACAGAGGGTTAAAAAAATATTTTGGCATAAATCTAGCAACCTCAATGCCATCTATATGCAAGGGATACAATGCGAGAAAAGCCGAAGGTGCAACTAGTAATTTTATAAATCTATAAACATAAACGGTCAAATAGCCTTACATTTGACTCAAACACACTGACATGACAGTTTAACATTTCTTCAGAAGGCAATTAACGTTATTCATTAATACTGCAGGTAGATTAAAATTGTTAGTTTTTATTATTAGCATTATCATCAGCCCTTCGATGCCCACTGCTGGAATAATTTAAGCCACTTTCAGCTCTCTTCATCGAGTATTCCCGACGTTTTGCACTGATTGTCACTCAAACTGACCGAAGGGCATTCTACAATTCGTCACGTACACCAGTGGTTGTAAGCTCTGCGTGCAATGTTGCGAGGCCACTGTCACTTATACTATCTAATTATTTTGGCTACGTCGTTTACCTTTAGTTCTGTTGGCAAATATTTTTTGCATTGTTTTTTGAGCAAAGTAAGTATCATAGATTCGTACAAGCAATCTTAATGCAGCAATTCCTATATTAACAATATATAGCACCGCTTTAATTTTATTCTTTTCCAGGAGTTTAAGAATGCCACTGTCAAACGATATTTATAACAAGTTATTACCTTTAAAGAAAGCACATAGTAAAAATTATTTTAAGTGTAATAAATAAAGATATATCAGATTTAATATATTTCTCGAAATCGAGTGAAATAATGTAAGTTAAATGACTATAATTTAAAACCACACTACGTACTCACAATTCAATGGTAATTGCGTCCCATTCAAGTATTCAATATGAATATAAATTTGAATCTTTTCCAAGCTTGACATGTAAATTATGATAAACGCAGTCCGAAAGAGAAAATCCCAGATAAAAACCTTCCACATTTTTAGGCTACCATTTGAGTACATTTTTTATTTTATTCTGATTTCATTTGAGAAACGAATGCCGATTTTTTATTGTATGTATATATATCATATTAAAGATTAGTTGTTAAAAAGTAGTCCAGAAATGGCGACCAACTTGAATTCGAAGGGTTGAATGTTTGAACCTAACCCAGTCTAATAACGACTTACAGCTAGATAGATAGATAACATTATATTTGTAAACCACTGTCACAGTAAAACTATAATACATCCATCCACAAAACAGATAATGTACAAAACAGTGGCTTTTGCTAAATGCAATCTCTTTTGGGCAAGCTCCTGCTTCTGCCAAACTTTAACAAATACCTTTATCATGTGACTAAAATTACTGTTACTTTTTTTTTTTGTATGTGTGGAAACCCCCACGGGTCGTCACCTTACCGGGGCCGATAAGGTGGAATGTCGGACTCGAACCGACTAAAACCACACACTGTTCCATCATCGCGTCTTGTAGCCGGGAACCCTAGAAAGGAAAACCCTGTGACCCCAGCAGACTTGGCCGCCTTTTAACAAGGCGACCCCACTATGGTGTGATGCTACCTCTGATTTAGAGAGGCACGCGCGGAACACGTCGTTCCACCATCTCAAAAATTACTGTTACCTTTTTCAATACTTTTTTTAATAGTTTTATTATATATACATATGTATATATAATTACAAACACTAGTCAAAACATGTTTGTTTATATGTTAGGAAGTGACCGTTATAAGTAGCTAAATACTGCTACTTAATCTTTGTTAAGACCGTTGAAATGTTAACAACATTAAAATAAAGCCTTAAAGGTCGTTTTTATGCCTTGTTCACAAACAACGAGAGCGATGGCGAGACAGACCTCTCAGTCTTTGTGTGAACAATCTGGCGAGTGCTTGACTCAGCATAACCTCAAGATGCTCAGACGTTTTATACTCACTCGCCCGATAGGCATATCTGCAGTTCTGCACTTTTGTAAATGTACTGAAAATTGTTAGTTCAAACCATTCAAACTTTCGCGCTTATATTAGTGGTAAGATAAGTATTTTTTTTTTAATAACACCAACGTGTTTGAAAATTGTATACAGAAAATTATATAGGGTATATTTCAAGCATAAAACAAAGTAATGTATTGGAGCGACAGTGAATTTATTGACAAAATTTAGCATAAAATGAGTAAAACTGCATAAAAAAGCAAAAAATTCATTTTTGAGAGATTGATTGTAAACTTGTCTTTCTAAAACGATTTATATCTTAAATTTCTGAGTCATTTACACGATAGCTAAAAAGTAGATTAATAGCTTCGGGATTTATATATGTCTGAGTCATTAGAATCATGATATCATACACAGGATTTAAAAAAAAATAACACATGGACGAAGACCGGGATAGTTAGCGCTCCTCGGGAAGGCCTTTATCTAGCAGTGGACAGCGATAGGCTCATGATTATTTTGAGACAATAAAGACCTACTTACATACATGTTTTTGATAAGAACCTATTTCTTCAAAGTTTAATAAGAACTTCAATACTAAGTTCGAGTCAGCAAGAAGTAGATATTAGTCCTAAGTACATGTCCTATTACAATGGGTGATCTTCAGAGATAATCAAAACAATAGAAGCTGTTCAAATTTTCATTCTGAAATGGATTCGAATTGCTTTTTATCAAAATAGTCGCGATTAATAATACGACTCAAAACAATATGTAAACTACATATTGTTTTTAGTCGTATAATTTAAGCCGACCTTGACAATGTAAATTACATCTCCGAAAATTAAACGTTGCGTCATCAGAGCTGGATTTTGACAATCTGTACGTCTTATAGAAATGGTAAATGAATGATTGATGCATGGAATAAAGTTTATATTAAATAGTATATTTTTTAAGGTAATTTACATATTTTTTAAACCATCTGTAAAAGTACAAAAAGACTTTTTAGCGATACACCATTTCTTTGATGTTGCATATTAAAAAAAAATGGTAATGGTGAACATTCTTGTCTTTTAGTACTTCCTTACTTTTTCTATATAAAATGTCTGTCATTATTGATGGTCATATCAAATAACTTATTAAAAAACCTAAATACAATTATTCTGCACAAGAAACTAATAACACAAAATGTTGTGTCACTAGGGATTAAGAAAGGAAATAAAGAAAGGAAAATCGTAGAGAGGGGGTCGGGCCTCCGATAACATCACTCACTTGGTGAAACAACAACAAGCATTGCTGAACCACCGGTTTTGTTGTGATGCCATGGTATTACTCGGGCCAAGCCATACTTACCTACGTTAGCTCTCCATCGTAGGAATGAATATCACTTACACTACACTTATACAACCCAATACTTAGAGAAACAACAAACAAACGCCCACATTTGTTTACTCGTGTCATCACAAAGCAATATCAATTATTTAGAAATGTCTATTCACACGTGTCTGCAACCAAGTTACATATTACATCAAAAAATAACTTTTACGTATTGAAAAACTTATACCCTTTGGAAAAAGAGCTTGTTTACATTATAGCAATATCGGGCTTGATATTAAATTGTGATTTAATTTGTCTTTATAGTAGTACATTAGCCGTGTGATAGAGCAGAATAGAGCTACCCATTTCTTCCTGAAGTGTCGTAGTAGGTGCCAAGGGTATCAGACTGCTGTCTATCAGACAGAATATTCATACAGTTATACAGTGCCCGGATGACTGCAATAGGCTAGGGGCTATATATGTACCTATTAATAAAAATATCACCGGCTCTAATTATTTTTATCGGTTCAATAGGGGTAGACTACGCAGAACATACACAGACTAAAATTGTGATGTTCTGAAGTAAGCACAGGTCAGAAGTACCCAAAACTGACGATATAAAAGGCTTAATGATAGTAGCACGTAGTACATACTGCTCTGCTTATCTCTATGGGAGAAAGGCGTGAGCTTTTGTATGTAAATTGTAATAGCATTTCAATCGATAAGCATGTGATAACCGATTTGAATTAATATTTTAAAGTTATTCGTCTCTGTTGAAATGTAGTAGCCGATATTTAATTATACGTGTTTCACTAATGCGGTCATCATCGAACACATGAAATATTGTAATCTCTCTCAGTTCCAAATATAGTTTTTTTTTTATTATTTATTTGTTACTAGCCGTTCCCTGCAGTATCAACCACGTTGTAGGTCACTGCTCTGCGCTGTTTTTTTTTTAATACTTTATTAAGTCAATTGATACATTTTTGTGCTTCAAAGGAGAACTACATGTTATTTTCACTAACCAGTAACTAAAACTCTAACTTATAGCCCTATTATATAAGTGGAACAAAATTGTGTTTGGCAAAATGTAGGCTATTAAAAGCAAACATTTGAGAACCATGATTTGCTGCTTCTGCATACCACTGTCATTTTTAGCTTCTACGTAGTACGTACGTACAAACCACTCATTTATCTAACCCTCGCACTTTTCTTTATTAATTAATTCTAATTCTTCCTCAAACGCACCAACCAACTGCTCGTCCGTAAAAAACTTGCGCCCCTTCATCCGTTTTTTCACAAACAGAAATAACCCGAAGTCACAGGGTGCAAGATCATGACTGTAGACAGGATGTTCCAGTACTTTGATACCAGGCGCTCTCAGAAATCGTGAAGTTGGGCCAGCTCTATGGGATGGTCGGACGGCCTTCGAAGAGACTGCAGCACTCTCGAGGGAAAACGCCACGCTTCGTAAAGAGGTGGAAGAAATGCGACAGGAAATAGTGGCTTTGAAAGCCGAAATGGCTATATACAAAGAGCGTGTGACCTGTGCTGCAGAACCGCCACCACCCACGACGAACAATCAGCAGCTGCCAATGGAGGTTGCCGATCTTAAGCGTGCCATCATGGTCCAAGTAGGTACCATGGTGAATGCCCGTCTGGAGGCTCTAGAGGACAGACTTCCTGCACCTATCAACATCCGTCCACTCCTTGCAGCGGATAAAAAGGCCACAGCAGTAGCTAAGGGAAATTCCTCAAGTCCTGGGAACAAAGCCAAAAAGGGGAATAGGCAGGGGAAAAAAGCGACCGGGAAAATATTAACGGCGCCTTTAGATGATCTAAAGCAAAGATCCACAGCTTCAGTGCCTAATACCACAAGCGAAGACACACGTGCCCAGCCATCAATGGCTACAGGAAAAGTCCTACCGCCGCTGGCAAATTCCAGGACGGAAGCCCAGACCTGGTCGAAAGTGGTGGGTAAAAAAGCCAATAAGGAGAAGACGATCCAATTTCCGAATCAGACACGAGCTAAAGAGTCCAAGACCCGTAAGCTCCGCGCCCCACGCTCTGCCGCTGTAGTCATCACACTACAACCTGCAGCGGTGGAGAGGGGCACTACCTACGCCTCAGTATTGACCGAGGCCAGAGCCAGCGTAGATTTACATAGCCTTGGCATAAAGGGCCTTAGGGTTCGGGTGGCGGCAACGGGTGCCCGAATACTAGAGATACCCGGTGCCAGTAGTGGGCAAGTGGCAGATCAACTAGCCTCAAAAATAAAAGATGCCCTCCAAACACAGGACGTCAAGGTGTCAAGACCCACAAAGTGCGCAGAAGTGCGCGTTAGCGGGCTGGATGACTCTGTGTCTGCAGCAGAGGTACTAGCGGCCATCACCCGCGACGGCGGATGTTCGGCAGACTATGTAAAGGTAGGCGAAGTCCGCCGCAATGCCAGTGGTCTGGGCACAGTGTGGGTACGCTGTCCAGTCACCGCAGCCAAAAAACTGAACGATAGTGGCCGTCTGCTGGTTGGCTGGGTGTCTGCGAGAGTGAAGTTGCTGCAGCCCAAGACGATGCGGTGTTTCCGCTGCCTACAGGACGGTCACGTTCGGGCTAGGTGCACTGCCGAGGTTGATCGCAGTGACCACTGCTATCGATGCGGCAAGCCTGGCCATAAAGCGGGCCAGTGCTCTGCAACACCGCACTGCCCAGTTTGTGCTGCGGCAGATAAATCGGCGGGGCACAGAGTAGGCAGTAAGGCTTGCTCTGCAACCACTGCCAGAAGTAAGAAATGGGGGAAGAAAGCTGTCGGGAAGGAAAAAGCTTCCGCGCAGCCGAGTCACTTACCAGCTGAATCAGTGGTCCAAGTAGAGGAGGAAAAGGAAATGGATTGCCAGTAATGACCCTCCACTTTCTCCAAGGGAATATCAACCATTGCGCCAGAGCTCAGGATCTTCTTCTCCAAAGCATGGCGGAGTGGTTGATCAGAGTGGCAGTAATCGCCGAGCCCTACTTCGTCCCTTCCAGGGACAACTGGGCAGGTGACCAGGACGGCCTAGTGGCTATTATCGGCGAGGCTCTTGAGAATGTTTCCAGGGGCCGCGGCTGGGTGGCTGCATCTTTAGACGATATTACCATCTTTGGGGTATACTTTTCGCCCAACAGGAGCCTCGCCGAATTCGAGGACTTCCTTGTGGAGCTAGGTGCGTCAGTCAGTCGATGCCTCCCTCGTCAAGTGTTAGTGCTTGGGGACTTCAACGCCAAGTCCGCGGCTTGGGGTTCCACCATCACAGATATACGGGGTGAGACACTCGAGGAGTGGGCACTGACCACTGGACTGTCAATCCTGAACCGAGGCTCGGTCAGCACATGTGTGAGACAGCAGGGAGAGTCCATAGTGGACGTATCATTTGCTAGCTTGGCTCTCGCACGCCGTATCCGGGGTTGGACTGTCATGGAGGGAGTGGAGACACTATCGGACCATAGATATATACGGTTCGACGTCTCCACCCAATTACAGGGCAACCACAGCCCAACAACGACACGCAGGAAGGAGCCACGATGGGCTCTGAAGCGCCTCAACAGGGAGGTCCTTGAAGAGGCTGCAATAGTTCAGGCTTGGTCCCGGGAGTCCTCTGCAGAGGGCCAAGTCGACGTCGAAGACGAGGCACAATGGTTTAGAGAGGCAATGACGAGCATCTGCAACTCGGCGATGCCTCGCGTCCACCAACAACCAAGCAAGCGTCGGGTCTATTGGTGGTCTACCGAAATCGCACAGTTGCGCGTCGCCTGTGTGGCAGCTAGACGCCGGTACACCCGCTACAGGAGGAGGCATCGACGGTCACCCGAAGAGGAGGAGCTTCTTTATGAGGGTTACCGCCAGACGAGAACTTCGCTGCAGCTAGCCATCGGCACCGCCAAGACTCGTGCGCGGGAAGAGCTGCTGGAGACTTTAGACATGGATCCGTGGGGGCGCCCCTACCGTATGGTGCGGGGCAAACTTCGTCCTTGGGCTCTCCCCCTGACAGAGACTCTCCGGCCACGGCACCTGGAGGAAGTGGTAACATCGCTCTTTCCAGAGAGACCTGAGCACATACCACCACCGATGGCTCTGCCCGCCGCTACGGGGTCTGAGGAGGACCACGTTCCCGAGGTGACGCAGGGGGAACTGAATGCTGTAGTATTGCGGCTCCGGGCCAAGAAAACGGCCCCGGGGCCGGATGGCATACCTGGCCGAGCCCTGGTTCTTGCTCTCGAGTCCTTAGAGCCCCGACTTAGAGGACTTTTCACGGCATGTCTGGAACAGAGTCGGTTTCCTAGTGAGTGGAAAACCGGCAAACTAGTACTGCTTCGGAAGGAGGGGCGTCCGTTGGATTCGCCATCCGCATACCGGCCCATTGTGCTGCTGAACGAGATAGGGAAGCTGTTCGAGCGCATCATTGCAAACCGCCTCGTCAGCCACTTGTACACGGTGGGTCCGGATCTGGACGACTGCCAGTATGGCTTTCGCCACGGACGTTCCACTATCGATGCCATAATGCGCGTGAAGGTATTGGCGGAGAAAGAGGTGTCCGGAGGTGGAGTGTTGCTGGCTCTGTCGCTCGATATCTCCAACGCCTTCAACACTCTGCCCTGGAGTTGTATAAGGGAGGCGCTCAAATACCACCGGGTACCCCCCTACCTCCGCTGCATCGTGGGGGCGTATTTGTCAGAGAGGTGTGTCACTTACGCGGTACGGGATGGTGCAGGTAGGCGCCAGATATCGTGCGGTGTTCCACAGGGATCTTGAGGGTTTTGAGAGGTGTCCTGCCCCGGCGCGTACACCTGACGTGTTACGCGGACGACACGCTGGTCACGGTCGGGGCAAAAACCCACAGGGAAGCAGCGTTGCTGGCCACATCTGCGGTAGCTCAAGTGATTGACCGCATCCGACGCTTGGGCCTTGAATTGGCAATCAACAAATCCGAGGCCATGGTTTTTCATGGACCTCGAAATAAGCCGCCACCGGATTCACATATTGTTGTCGGTGGGGTCCGGATAGTTGTCGGGTCCACCATGAAGTATCTAGGATTGGTCCTTGACAGCCGGTGGAAATTCGAGCCTCACTTCCGGTGGCTGGCGCCAAAATTGATGGGTGCCGCGGGAGCGCTTTCATCGCTGCTACCCAATATAGGGGGGCCGAACGCCGCCTGCAGACGGCTATATCTGGGGGTCGTGCGATCCATGGCTCTTTATGGGGCCCCAGTATGGGTAGACACCCTAACGGCCAACAACATCGCCATCTTGCGTAGACCACAACGGGCGATAGCCGTAAGAGTCATCAGAGGTTATCGCACGATCTCCTTCGAGGCAGCGTGCGTTCTGTCTGGGTCACCGCCCTGGGACCTTGAGGCGAGGGCCGTCGCATCTCTACGACGATGGCGCAACAGTATGTCCGAGGAAGGAGAACGACCGGTGCCACGTGAAATCGAGAGGTACCGGTCGGATTTGCGACAGGTGCTGATTGCGGAGTGGCAGGAGCGCCTTTTACACCCATCCGCCGGCCTCAATACCATCGAGGCCGTCCGGCCAGTGCTGCCGGAATGGCTCGAAAGGAGACATGGCTCCTTAACATTCCGGGCGACGCAGGTGTTTTCCGATCACGGGTGCTTCGGAAAATACCTGCACCGTATAGGTAGGGAGCCGGACGCCCGGTGTCATCACTGCATTGTTTGCCATGAGGAAACGGCGCGACACGTGTTGGCAGAGTGTACTGCGTGGGAAGAACCGCGCCGTGCCCTCGTCGCAGAAATTGGAGGAAATCTCTCGCTGCCAGCTATTGTAAGAAAAATGGTTGGCAGTGAGAGTTGTTGGGACGCTGTTATATCCTTCTGTGAAACAGTAATGACACAGAAGGAGGCTGCGGAAAGGGAAAGAGAAATATCAACTGCCCTCCCGATCCGCAGCAGGCGCACCGGGCGTCGCAGAAGGGCTGATAATGCCCTCTTTCGGCCCCCCTAAATGACCCGTGGGCGACGGATTTGGGGAAATCCGTCGTCCATAAATGGGTCCGAGGAGACAGCGCCACATATTCAACGCGCGCCTCTATATGGAGGATGGACAAAGCGAGCGGGGATAATATTTAACCCCCTCAGAGACGGGGACCTGCACATGCGGGCCAGCACTGCTTGGGACGCGGACGAATATGACTCCCGTATCCCCGGCAGAAGGTGCGAGATGGAGCTCACTGGTGGTTTTAGCCGGTAGGAGTCCGGCACACCCCTCCGCCGTACCCCAGGCGGAGGTCAGTCCATGATGGATTTCCCCAGTTAAAAAAAAAAAAAAAAAAAAAAGCTCTATGGGATGGTGCATTGTCGTGATCTAAGAACCACGAGCCGAGTCCCGAGTTCGGTCGTCGATTTCTCAGTTCTTCGAACAATTGATGCAGCCAAATCTCAGTATATCATTCACTTGTTACGGTCTTCAATCCGCTAAGCCCACTAATTTTACTAATCATTGTTTGCTAAAAAAAAATGCATCTGTGTCAAGTGTCAAAAAAATGAAAAAAACAATACGGAGTAACCTGCTCTGTTGTATGAAAACCTCAATAACAACAATGATGTTTTGAGTGGCGTGACTAAACACTTTCTGATTGGCGTCTGTCACGTGACTTAATGCCTATTTTTTTAGAATTTATTTTCTAAAAATACTAATACTAATCTTTTAAATTTTATGCGAAATAGACTGTTTTTTTCTTATCCACGTCTCCTTATTAAAATTAGTAACTATAAAACAAGCTGCTTGTTATTAGTGGACACAAGCCTATAGCTTTCACGCTTATCGCGATTACTCGGAACACTTATGTATTGAGCGATAAGCACGGAAAAGTCAAACTAGAGTATAGAAAACCCGATATTCTAAACACAATTCCAGGTTGTGTCTTTTATCCGTACTGTATCAGATCATACTTAAGTGAGAAAAATATGAGATTCGGATATTAAAGCCTGTCAGATATTATAGTCTCGTTTTTCATGTTGATATTTTTGTCTTAATCTTTGTACGTAAAATAAAATTTAAGTATTTTTAAACACTTGGTATTTTTTATATTCGTTTTAGCATTTATAATTTTTTTATTGAATAAGTATTTTCAATTGCTTGGTGTAAGATTCTGCAGACGCTAACGTTTGATGTTTTTTTTAAACATTTCTTTTCGGAAGGAGATTTGTCAGATTGCTATTTAAATCCTTTTTTATATTGATAACAAGATTTTTTTAAAGGTGTTTTTACATTTGTACGGATTTAACTTACATAAAATATTTTAGAAATAAACCGAGGTACAATTCGTATAATCCCAAGGCAGAAGTATGTCAATGTCTGAATTAAACATTTGTTTTTGCGTAAAATATACCTTGTATTTATATAATAGACCAACATAACACAAACGTAAAGGCGAGATATAAAGGTAGGTGCCTAATATACATATACATTCATAAACTTATCCGTTGGGGGTAAGCAGAGAAATCTGCACAAACCTCGTTCTATCCTTCATAGAAGCTCATCTGCTTTAGGTACTTCTAACCTGTCCTTGCTTCAGAACAACAGCTATTTGATCAGAGTATGTTCATCGCGGACTACCCCTAGTAGCCATCGCACTAACGTTTAAATTTAGCATTTGATCAACTTAATAGGGTTTACTTAATTTTCCGTAGGCCTTTTTCTTCCCGTGGGTATCGTATAAGGAGGCTAAGGTATCGTAACTTTTAACTATTCGACAGTATAATATATATCGTGGCTAGAACATAGAAATGGCAATTTTATGATATGGCCAATCATTTCATAAATTGATCGTATTTCATTAAATAATCGTCATAAGCTGACCATATCGTTAAAACGTCAACGTTTGATGATGTATGAATCCACCTTTGGCCATATCATTAATTTACAAGTTTTAAATTACTAAGTTACCTCTCTTAGTTGTTCTAATGATATTTGACCGCACTTTTATTTGCTATTTACACACTACTGTCCACATCACATTTCATATCACAAAACGTAACGACACCAGCGCCTCTAGCAATAGATTATGTAACAATTTCATGATATAAAAACTGACATTTGACCACTTTATTATTTTAACAACATGATCGACTAAACGCAGAACGCGTTTAGTTGATAATATCGTTAAAATGATCTGGTGTGACCATTTCACAATGTGATCAATTTTATGATCTGGCCAAGACATGTAGAGTGATACAGGGCCATTGTAATGGAAATAGGCTTACTCCCTATTACGTAAGTGGGACTAAAACATAGTTCGCAAAGCCAAAACATAGTTGGCAAAAAGTGGGTGTTTGAGGCGCCTTTGTCTTTCCTACGTACTTGCTATTAACAAAACTGACCAACTTTGACCTTTTTTTTATATATTATAGGGGGGCAGAAGAACAGATGGGTCACCTGATGGTAAGTGACAACCACTGTCCGTGGACACCTGCAACTAGAAAGTCGTAAGTGCGCTGCCTGCCTTTTAGGGTGAAGAGGGATGAAGGTATGCGGAGAGGGGAAAGAGGCGGGGATGAGAAGATGGGAAAAGAGGCGGAGGGTCAGGGGAGGTGAATGAGGAGAGGGTTGGGCCTCCGGAAACCTCACTAATTTCGGGGAAATGCAACGCAAGTATTGCTTGACAACCGGTTTTCTGTGAGGCCGTGGTATCGCACCGGTCGAGACGGCCCATTGGTGCCTAAGCATGGCTCTACTGTGTGGTTCGATTTGCTTAACTTAGTGTGTAAAAACCCTTAAACAACTGTTGATTTTGTTTTATACCTATGATGTGGGTAAATCTCTAAGGTCCAAAACTTTACATAAATATATTTAACTTTAGATATGTATAGAAAAGTGTATACTAATTAAACTTATTTACTCAAATGTAGAAGATTTATATTAACATATTTAATATTAAGTAATAAAACCTATGGAACCTGAGATCAGAGTTGTAGTATTACTGTGAATTAAAATCATTATACAGTTACCTAACTATAATTTAACATGAGGCTGTACGAGTGTGTCAGAACAGAATTGATCAAAACACACGTTAAAAACGTTCTGCGTATATAATAGGAGAATCTACAGGTATATATAGAAACGTACTACTATTGTACACTGAATAGTAAAATACAAACTATTAACCATAAGACACCAATCATGCTTCCGATTTCAGTGTACATCATTCGATGCATTTAGCTGTGTGGCGGCTCTCTGGGGACCAGGCAGCAGTGAAAAAGCGACTATAGTAAAGTCAAGGTGTTGTTGTTAATCGACATCGTCACTTCGTTGGCAGAGTCGGTGTACCCTTTAAATTAACTATACTGTGCTATGAGGCATGGGTTTAAGAGCCCACCTAACGCTAGATTTATTCAGAGCTAACACTGCAGAAAGCTGAAAAATTACACTAATGGATTTGTGGCGACCTCCAAATACAGAAACAACAAGTTAACACCATCTAGCGAAGACAAGTCGAACTACGTAGAATCTACACAAATGATGTAGTAAGATCCAGAATCACGATAATAAAGTTCTCACGGTGAGTAGTACATATACGCCTTCCCAACATAATCCGTTGGGCTACGGTCCGCCAGATATAATCACCTTGCCTGATTGGAGAATTCTTCCTTTGGTTTGGAGGGACATAACACCCGTTCTTACACAGTTATTAAAAGGGATCCTATTTGTAATGTATATATATTTTTTTTTAATGAGGTGGATGTAGAATACCACAAATTTGAATTACTCACAGCAACTACCTAAAACATACACATACATGCATATACTCACTCTTGTATCTTCATCTTCACTTTTGGAGATTGGATGGGGAAATCTGGAGTATATTTGGCAGGAAGGAAGGTTAAAAAGGTAAAGATATTGCTAATACAGAATGATTGGAGAGTATAGCAATAGCTCAAGCAAGTCAAGGTCTGCCTATAACTGGAATTGCCAGGTGCCAAGCAGTCTGATAAAAATACATAACGAGTAAAAATAAATATCACATCGCCAAACTGAAAACACATCTTGTTGTCGATAAAAGCGCTCTTAGTGTATTTAAACTTATTTACTAAACAGGTACCTTTTTAAACTTATTCTTTAAAGTTGCACTTCTTATATCTTTGGTTAAAATCCTAGAAAGTCTATTTCATTATATAATAGTGGAGTTTGATATCACCTGTTTTCCATAATTCATTTTCCATAAAATTAATGTTTCCATAATATTTTTTTCAGATGGTATCACATACTGTCTCTGCCGGCTCGCTTTAGTATCATATTTATTTGTTTCAAGGTCCTTATATGGTATTGTTCTATTGCGATAGTATATTCTATTTTTTTGTGCAGTATTTCATATATGTTAAATAATTTATTATAATTTGGTTTACATTTTATTTTAACTTTTATACTAGCCAGGTACTTAATTAGTCTTATTTGTATTTGATATATTCGATCATGCTGAGTTTTGAACGTACGACCATAGCTGATTAAACGGTGATTAGTGAGTCAGCATGAGCAAAATAATCACATACATATTTTTTAACAAAATGTTTGCTTACAAACCAGTTGAGGTGAAAAAATTTACCCTGTACTGAGTGCAGTTTATTATAGACATCATTGATGTGTAATTTTTAATTAAAATTGTGAACCACTAACAAACCTAAAGTGGTCTGATGGCCGCTGCTGGAATCCGTGCTGTGCGTCAGAGATCATGCTACGCTTATCTAAAGAACTACTTACTTTGTTTACTTTTACTTTTTCTACTATTTTATTGATGACAGACAATATCGAAATTGGCCTGTAGTTATTGTAATATAAATTACTTCCCTATTTATATATTGGTCAAATCATAGTTTTTTTAAGATATCATGTTGATTTCTCGATCTAAAAAGAAAGTAGCTATGATCTTTTTTTTTCTCAATTCTCTGTTAACCCAAGGTTACGTGATTTTCTTTTTCGTTAAAATTATTTATATTTAACATTTCTCATAGATATCAGTAAAAGAACGATGGCATCGCCGTCGATCGCCTTGCGTGTTATCTCTGACGTAGCTATTGCACTCCGCAGGCCGTTGTCACACAACATGATTTTATATTCTATAACATGTGCTATATGTATGTTTATATCGTGAGATAAGTCAATGTTGATTTCCGATAAATTCTATTTTTTCCGATGATAGAATACTTTTTAGTATGATATTCAGTTTTGTTATGCATACTTGTTTATTTGTATTTGGATACTATGGATCCTTAGTCCTTAGTTTTTGTCCCGAATTTTAGAGTCCCATGACTTAATTCTATTGCTGTTAGTGATATGTGGAATTTCTGTTGCGAATTGGAGATCTTCTCTTACGTAGACTAATATCCTCTTGTTTTTTCCTTACTACTAGGAAACATAATATATCCAGGATTTTTATAAAGTGATACCTACTTCCTTACATGTTTAGTTGTATGATGTTTATGTTACTATTTGCGAACAGTTTTTCGAATCCTGGTATCTAGTGTATTCTATGTCACATTAATTTGGACTTATATCGTCGAATTTTAATTGACCTCAAAAAACAGAGGAGTTTATATGTTCAACAGCATGTATTTTTAGTGTATATTACGATTTCACCACCAATGGTCGATACATTTTTTACGTATTTGTGTCTTATATTGACGAGCAGATGAGGCAAGTCATATCTCCATGTAGTTAGGAGTTTGTGAATAATTCCTTAAATTACGTTACGTGACGAATTATTATTCGTTATAAAATTGGATTGTCGTATTAAAGGCGGTTATAAATCAAATATGATAACATCTACTTTTATAACGTTAGTGCTTAAACCTAAAATGTATGTCGTAATGCTATACTAAAACTAGTTAATTCAAGGTCACCGTGGTAATGTTCATTATTCATGGCATAATTTACGAGAGGTTTAAGATTACGGTTCATATTTAAATCGCATTTTATGGGATTCGTGACGGTAGAGAAATGTACACTTGATTTTATTAAGGGTCAATGGAGCTTTAAAATGTAATAAGTACAAATTAACCGACTTTTAACGATGCATGCAGTTATTTAGAGATTTGAGAGGTTATCAGGTATCAGCGGAAGTTTTTCATGAAAATGTATTTAATTCTTTAAGAATTATGGGAGTGCATCGAAAAAGACGAAAAAGGCGTGATCGATCCCAAAAAGGATCAAAAAGCTCTCGTGAAAATATGCTTAATGGCGCAGTTATCTTCATTTGCAAACGTGCGCAACGCTACTTCGGCCAGGGAAGTATGGAACAATTTAAACAACGCGTGCGATGATCAACGTCTGTAGGCTTCTAGGACCTTTTAGATTGACATTAGAAGTTTTTCGGTATGGAAACATACTTGACTAAGATTTCTTATATAGCATAGCAATTAAATAACATTAGTGCAAAACTAGAAGACGACTTCCTTGCTGTTATAATGTTAAGTGGGCTGCCAAGTGACTACGACCCTTTAATAATGGCCCTTGAAGAATTCAAGTGCAAATATGAATAGTGAGATTGTGAAAGGCAAGTTAATGCAAGAACATTTGCTTTCTTTACAAAGAAGAAAGGACTGCCCAAGCCATTCTAAGCTGCAGCCTCCCAATGTTTTGGAGTTCAAGATCAAACGTTTCTGCTGTGGAAAACCTGGATATTTGATTAAAGAGTGCAAGAATAAATCAGTGAAGTGTAATGTAGCTAGCTCCTCCTTGATTCCGAAGAAACATGCCATATGACAAATAATAAGGACATAATAAGTAATTACAGACAAAGTGGTCCAAGTTTTGTAACAGTTGCAAGTAGTAATAAGATTTTAAGCAAAGGCAAGGGTTGATATATCTGTGTCTCTGAAATCTTTTAGTTCAAATACTATAAGTGATGTACGTGATCTACGGCAACATTGATAAATGGAGTTTACCAATTGGATACTGAGCAGCAAATGGCAGCAGCGTCACAAACTATTACTACCGCAAGCTCAATAAAAGATTGAACTCAGGCGCTCTGGTACAGAAGACTTGGACATTTGAATATAAGAAGTATGAGGCTACTTAAGCAAGGTATGGCTATTGGTATTTATTATAATGATAGCAAACTCAAACCTTGTGAGGCATGTGTTAAGGGTAAGTTAAATAAGTTACCGTTTCTAAAGGTAACACATACAAGAGCCTCGATGAAATTAACTTTAATTCATAATGACTTGTGTGCACCTATGTTAGAAGAATCGATTAGTAATACCGAGTATTTGTTGACATTTGGAGATAATTACATTCGAATGACTTTTGGTTATTTCCTTTCCTAAAGTAAGAACGAAGTTTTTGAGAGGTTTTTAAGAAATTTAAAATGGTGGTAGAAAAATAGAGCAGTAGCCAGATTAAAGTGTTAAGGCGGGATAATGATACTGAATACAACAATAAAAATTCGATAACTTCTTAGAGCAGCAGCGCAACATCAATCATCAAACAACAGTGCCATACTGCCCATAGCAAAATTTTGTAGCAGAGAGGGTTCACCGCACACCGCAGAGACAGCAAGGTGCATGTGACCTACGAAACAAGTTCTAAGCTAAAGCTTTAAATACTGTCAACAAACAAATGAACTCAATTCCTCATTATAATTTTATAGATTAACTATGTAGATTATTTATAAATATACACCATGATGCGTGTAAGTCACTTCACTGTAGGCCTACCAAGACAAAACATTAATAGAAACTACACAATAACATTTTCTACACCGCTTTCTATGTAATATCGCTTCGATTTAATCTCAGCAGATCACGTATTGCAGTAAATATATAAATATAGGGCAATTTGCGGATAATAGGCTACGTGCGATCTTAGAAAATATATGGCGAATTTCAAAACTACCACTTTTTTGTTATTTTGTGCATTAAATTCAAAATACATACAAGCTACATGTTCTCACATAGAAATGTTAGTATAAGATTTTTAAAGTTTTGTATTATATATTATGTTAGAAAACCGCTTGTGAATTATTGTTTGTTTTTCTTTTTATTATATTTTTACGTTCTAGCATATTAGATGGACTTAATTTCACATAAGGGTCAGATGAGGAAATGCCAAATATAGCATAGATTTCGTCAAAAATTTAGCAAACCCGCTATTTTCTAAGGTTAATTATTGATTCTTTGAGTAGCATATATTTCACCGTACCTAAGTCCTCTCCACTGAATGCTTCTCTTAATCAAGGATGACATGTCACCTCGCTTATACGCCACCATGGCAGGTGCAACCAGGTCGAAACGTCATGGTTTTATTATATTTGATAGAACTCGAATCTTTAAAAGTAAGTAGGTTTAGCATATTTTATGTATTGATTTTTTGTAAAGAGAACTCTTAATCATTTATAGCGGTTACCTTACCAAAATAGAAACAACGGGCACAAAGAATACCAATTCTTGGGCCAACTACTTGTGAATCACAGAAAAGACTTGGCCCGTAAGGGAAACGAACTCACGACTTCATTCAGCTGAGCCAGTAAATAAAAAACGATACACCTAAACACAATGATAAGCTAGTTTTTGCCTACAGCTTCACTCCCGTTAAAAAACATAATAATTATATTTTGTCAATTTATTCAAGTTGATTGACACAAAAACTATTTATTTCTTATTTTTACACGATAGGTGGTACCATATTTCCTTTCTTGTACTCATGATAACAAGTAGCCCATAGTGAGAGATCACGTTTCAAAATCCATATGTCATCACTTGGTAGCACACGCTGGTCGAAAACTATTGTATTAAAGTACTGAGGTGTTTTGACTAAAATACAGAGTGAAGTTTCACAAACGCCGCCCATCTTAGTTGGATTCGTAGATTGATCTCTCTCTCGAAATTGGACCTACATAACTCGAAGATTTGTCCCAGGTATCTATATTATGTCAAAACCAACAGAGCTTGGGACAACATGGGCATTAGACATCCGCAGACGAAGGTTACGCCTTCGTCTTATCCATGTTCATTTTAAGGCCCACTCTTTGAGCGACTCCACTGAGGTCACCGAACATCGTGCTCAGTTCTTCCATCGCTTTTGCCATGACTACGATATCGTTAGCAAACCAAAGGTGAGTTAGTTATTCCCAGTGGTATTGATGCCGAGCCCTTTCCGTTCCAGGAACTTAAAGGCATCTCCCAAGGAGGCAGTAAACAGTTTAGGAGATGAGACATCTCCCTGTCTTATGCCTCTGTTTAAGGGAATTGCCTTTGAATTTTGCCCCTGTACACGGACTGGCACAGTGGGGTTACTATACAAACACTTCAACAATTCGATGTAGCGCTATTCAATTTGGAATCGGTGGAGACATTCAAGCACCGCCCAAAAATAAATAACTTTCCTGATAACTAATAAAAAAATTCAATGCAAATACGATCTCTACAAAACGAATAAAATATGTCCAAAGCGTTAAATAACATTACTTTTAAGAACTAATAATGTGAGTAAACAGAATTTCGATATACAACAAAAAATCTATTAAGTCGTAAAAATATGTTCTCATAAAAAATAAAATTTAAGTAAATTTGTTTTTTAAGGTACAGCGTACACGTTTCGCAGGTAAGCGATATATACTTTATTTTATAGCTTTTGTTTAAGACATACTTACAGGGCCTGGCAAAGGTATTTAAAGGTAATCAATTTAAAAAGTTATTTTTACATGCATATGTACATATTCTCACATCTGTGTCTAAGAATAAATAGATTGAGGCGTATTGAAAGCCCTAATTTTATTTCATATATACTTGTATACTTTTATTATTACCAATTTAAGTAATAGGGGCACGCTTATTGCTGTCAAACGAACGAAGGAACGAAAGGAATATATGATATATATAGTACATACATATACATATATGCTGCTATTATTTAACATATAATAAATGGTTATTATACCATATACGTTATTTCAGAATGATATATTGCTTCATGAATTACTTAGTCTGACCGACTACCTCTCTTGACAATTGAAAAATACCTATGATTGGTTCAGTTGAAATAAACGATTTTGATTGTTTGCAAACTTTTTTCGGGAAATAATTAATAATTATTATAATATATTTTTAACAATAATGAAAAGTGTTAAACAGTTAAAATATATCTCATCGCTCACAGTAAACAGCGACCTTTACTCCACATTTCGATAGAGCTACAAATTTTATGATTCCTTTCAGCAATATTTCACTGTAAAAGTAGGCTAAAAAATGAGGCGTGTGGTGGGTAATGTATGATTTTTAACATAAAAATATATTCATATATGAGGTACTTGCAAGTAAGAGCGTTTTCAATTGAAGTGTTATTTTTATTTTGTAAATTTTTCTCTATATTTTTTTATGCTAAATCTATATTTGTATAAAATTTGAACAAAATTTAATAATAACAATAATAATAAGAACATACATTGTAAAAAATTAACAGACAGTAAAATGAAAAAAGGTTAACTACACTATAATAGTACCTACTATATTTAATAATAAAAAATAAAAAAAAAATATTAAAAAAAATATAAATTTTACATTCTTAAAGAAATAAAATAATATATACATACATTAATATGCTCACGTCAGTATCCCCTAAGAAATAGGCAGAGGTATTTTAGTCACCCACAGTTTGCCAATTAGAATTTGGTCAATATAACGCAATAGGGAGCAAGCTTATTGCTGTCATCCGGGTACTGTGTGACTGTATATATACTGTCTGATAGAAAACAGTCCCATCCCTTAGTCACCTTTTACGACACAACCGGGTAGAGATGGGGTGGCCCTATTCTACTCAACCTTATCCACATTGCTAAATAACAGATAATAAAATAAATAAATTGATTCTGAATAAGCATTGAGTGAAGGTGCTAACTTTTGAGTGGGTTTTTATATGATGATTATGCTATGATATGCATATATGATTGTAAATGTTGTAAATAATACTCAAATGTTATAATGTATCTCGAAAAGAATCAATACTGTTAACTTATTCAAATATATTTGTTTCAGCTATTATCACAATACTTACGCTACTGAAAGGTTTGGACTCAGGAGGAAGTTACCGAAAGAAATTAATAAAATATCCAGCAGATACGCAATTCTTTGTAACAGATTTCTTCACTAAGGGCTGCAAAAACTTTTTGCTGGCGTGCCCCAAGGCCTACAAGTAATTATTTTATTTATTTATTTTATTAAAGGGCATCTCAGAAGTACATGTATGAAAGGATTGATGGTTAGTAGACTAAGCTAGTGATGCATTTAAATATAGAAGCAAGTGGATGGTTTTTACTCTGCCTACTCCGAAGGGAGAAAGGCTTGAGCTTATTTATGTATGTATGTTTTTGTTGCAATTTTTTCCTTTTGGCTACGTTGTCCTAGAAGATGGTATATAAATATTATATACAAGACTAGCGTTATCGACCCTATACTCGAAGGAGAGATAGCATTACAACACGATAAACCCTAAGCAAATAACATTCAATTCGATCCTGAAGGTCTGTTATTCTTATTAAGATAGCAATCGCTCTTCTGTATGTTCAAATACTTCCCTGCAAAATTTCATCAACTCATGAATCCTATTTCAAGAGAGTGAAAACTTATACAACAAATATATATGTATGAGTGAGGTTAACCTGTAGCCTACCAAATACAAACACATATACACAATATATACATTAACATATACACTTACGCCTGTATCCTAGAAGGGGTAGCCAGAGTCGTAATTTAAACTCAAATTTTTCCACCCATGGACATCTGCAACACAAGAGTTGTAAGTAGTTAGGGTAGTTCAGGGTGATGAGGTAAGAGAAACTTAGTGCGGGGCGATGAGGGATTGTTATAATAAATTAGTGTAATGACTTGTATGCTATTCTAAGTATAGAAAAGAGAGTTTAAGAGTTATGCTACACCTAAATAACTTAACTCTCAAGTTTTCTATATCAACCCAAACTTGAGGTAGAGAATGCCTTGTGCATAAACTTCGCCTTTGTAAATATGAAAAAATCAATACCTAAAGGAAAAACATAGTTTCTTTTAAATATTTAAATGACAAAACTGTAAAACAATTATCTCATAACTTTGAATGTTTCAGACAACTGATCTGCGCTAGAAACTACGACGGAGATTTTCGCAACTTTCCAAATTATTGCGAGATGCAGTATGAGAACTGTAACACTTGGAAAAGTTTGTATTCTCCTTTATCTTCTTTTGAGACGCTCCAGATAAAAAGTTTCTAATGAAACTTAAGTGCGTTTGGGAGCTTACTCGAATTTTAATGTAACTAAATGAAAAAAAAAAAAATAGATAAATTTTTCAATAAAAAAAACCCCAGGCGTTTTAAATGTACATAATTTTAACAAAAAAAAAGTTACTATAAAAATAACCTCTATTAGAATAAATACTGATTAATATAAAAAATCGCCATTATTCTGTTAGCTAATAGGGACAGTATTAATTTTTGCTATTTTGAGAGCAAAGCTTCAAGTTTTCTTTCATTTTTTATATTATAGATAGACAGGCGAACAGACGGGTTACCTCAAGTTAAGTGACAACCGCCATCCATGGACACCTGCAACTCGAGAGTCGTAAGTGCGCTGCCTGCCTTTGAAGGGTGATGAGGGATGTGGAGAGGGAAAAAAGAGAGGGGGATACGGGAAAAGGGAAGGGCGGACAGGGGTGAGGAGATATGCAATGCAGGCGTGGCTTCACAACCGGTTTTCTGTAAGGCCGTGGTATCGCACCGGTCGAGCGGGCCCATTCGTGGCTAAGCAAGGCTCTGCCACTGTTAAGTTGTAGATAATAGTTCTTACATATTTTATGAGTTCTTAAGCAAACACAAAAAACAGTTATTTTATGTTGTAGTCTATGTGGGTAGAACTAAATCTCGTTGTTCCCATGTTAGGATTTCCTTGAAATTAGTAAGGTTTCCGGAGGCTTAACTCCCCCCTCTACTCTTTTCTCTCCCCCCATCCCCTGTTTCCTCTCCCCGCATCCTCGTATCCCTCATCACCCTTAAAGGCGGACAGCGCATTTACGACTTTTGAGTTATAGATATCCATTTGCGGCAATTGTCACTTACCATACGGTGATCCATCTGTTCGTCTGCCCTATATTTTAATACGAGTAAAAAATACCATACAACAACATTAATAATTGTTCAAGCGCAAACAGGTAAGTATTTATTACAAGTTAAGTAGGAAGCTGCCATTAAATATATCTAAGTATAATAATACATTATAGGCTGAACAGTCGCGTTTTAATAAGCTATTTTCTTAATGTATGTGTCACGCAATGTATTATCGGTTATTCTTAATAATTATAGTACACGTTTTAAAAGATTTAGAACTTGGGCTTTTGATTAGGCGTCAATAATTTGAGATATGCATTGATTTATGAACTTAATATTGTATTTAGAACATGACCTTTTTAGGTGAGTCATGTTATATGGCACATACAAAGCGTTCTGTTATCGTTTGCTATGACGTAAAATTAACTGATTACAACGCCAATACAAAGGGTCATAGTCAATTAACATGGACTGTGTTCGAAGGTTTTACATTTTGACACTATTTAAAAGGAATTGCCTCGTGCTGAATCCTGATTTAGTTAAAAGAGGTGTAGAATAATTACAGTAATTGTCTCTCCACTGTTAAGAGATGCTTATGGATTTTTGAAACCACTCTGTTCTACTGCCCTTCCTTGACCTTTTCTTTTTGTATGACTTGCTGATTATTTTGTATTTACATACGCTACTGAATTTTATCTATTGCCATGCTGAGGCATGTATGGGCCGGCTCGAGCAGAGTAATACCACGCCTCGATGGAAAACCGGTTTTAAAATACATATTTGGGAAACGAATCTGGTCTTAAACTATAAGAGGCACGCAATTTTTTATACAAATTTGAGTCATCATCATTAACTTGAGTCAGAAGGTATATTTAGCAGCAAATATACAAGCAATCAGCATTACGAAGACGCCATATAACGTCTTAGAACTTAAGGCAAACAATTCAATAAAGATCAGTAAATCACGCATTTCTTTCTGTTACAGATTGGCACGTCTACAAGCGCGAGAAATGTTGAATCAATTTTAATAATACAATAAAGGAATGTTATGAACTGGCGTTCTTATTTGTAATATTACTTAATGGCGATTTATCGTTTAATTTATAGGTGTGTTGTTTTTCAAATCAAATCTCAAGGTTCAGGTTACCATATTATAAAATTGCAATAAGAAGCAAAATAAAATAAAGTAGAGAAATATTCGTCCATGACACCTGTTAGTAACAATATATTTTTCAGGTTTTTAATTTTTTATTTTGATATTTAATCAGCCAGACTTTTAGTGAGACCAACAGGCATTTCATATTCATATTTAAGAAAGATTATCACTAAATATCTAAGGCCTGTTGGTCTAGTGGTTAGTGACTCTGACTGCTGAACTGGAGGGCGTGGGTTCGATTCCCACACTATGAGCTATACGAGCCTGAAAGTATAGATTAGGACTCTTCAGGGGGTTTGAAACTCTAAATTATACAGACCCTGTTACATAGCTACTTAAGATTTAAGAGCTTTGTTTTTGCTAAGAATTTATCACAAAATATTCACTTGCATGAAAAAAAAAACAGTACACAACATATAAGGAAGAACGTACAGAAAAAATACTTTTTTTTTGTAAACTACTTGTAACCTTCAAGAACTTAAATAATAAGATGTAATGCTTTGATTATTATTATTATATAATAAAGGATCCGAATCTGTGTAAGAATAATAATATAAACTCAGTTAAAAATAACTAATGAAGCTATTAATTGAAGAGGCATACTACGCAGTTAGAGAATATATTCTTGATAAAACTGTTAATTTAGTTTTAACCTAGCTAAGTAATATAAATGTTGTACGTTATTTATAAGCCAAGCATAGAGAACTACTGTGGACACCTTTTCGGTTTACCTACAATTGTTGAAAAAAATAAAGGATTGATTGATTGATCGATTCATTGAAGGTAAGAGTTTAAAATTTTACACCGTAGACATGCATGGGCCCTTTGCTATTCACAGATTTTAAATTTATTTTACTATACGTGTCATTGATGGACGTACATATGCACCTAAATTAATTAAATTAGGTTTTTTTTTTATTCATTTGAAATAAACTCGTAACTATAAGATAATAAAAACATACATACACTGACGTATGCCTGTCTCTTCTCTTCTTAGTGTTTTGCCAGCCATAATTGAGGCCTATTTACGTAATAGGGATAACGGCACCATCAGCCGGGCACTGGAACAAGATGGGATATTTTGACATTTGACATAGGATATAAAGGGAAGGCAATTGATATTGTTTATACAGATGGATTGGGATGTAGAAGCGATAACTTGAGCAAGTGAGCAAACTGTACCTGGCAGGTGCCGGATCTAACTTTCATACATTACAAGCAAATTTTTTTTTTTTTTATACTATAGGGGGACAGACGAACAGACGGGTCACCTGATGGTAAGTCACAACCGCCCACCTGCGCTCGTGCCTGCTACCTTTGAGAGTGATGAGGGATGGGGGATGCAGGGAGTGGAAAGAAGAGAGGGGGATGAGGAGATGGGAAATAGGAGAAAGGAAATGAGGGGAGAGGAAAGGGGAGAGGGGGAGTTGGGCCTCCGGAAACCTCACTCAATTCGGGGAAATGCAACGCATGCGTTACTTCACAAACGGTTTTCTGTGAGACCGTGGTATCGCACCGGTCGAGCCGGCCCATTCGTGCCTAAGCATGGCTCTACCACTGTTAAGTTATAAGTTAAAATATATTAATAAATTACAAACAAAATTGAGTAGTTTTGTTTGCAATACATTATGTTATATTTTTCGAGTGTATGAATGAATGAAGGTTTTTTTTAAGCACTCAAGCTTAGACGGCATGGATGTCGACATTTGTATGTGTTATACAAATAAAATATAAGAAGTTAATAATCCGGTCTGATTTTGTATATTTTTCATTGTTTTACTTGTTAATAAACGGAAAGTAAAATGATTTTGATTTACGTCCTTCCGTCAGTAACAAAAGTCATCCTTTAAAAAAAAGTCGGATTCTTAAGCAAAAAAAACTTCGTGATATATTTAAAACTTTGAACAATATGGTCGGAGTTATTGTGTATTTTGTAACTTAATTTTTTTTTATTCTATTGGGGGACAGACGAACAGACGGGTCACCTGATGGTAAGTGACACCGGAGATGGGAAAGAGGAGATGAGGGAGAGAAAAGGGGGGAGGGGGAAGTGGGCCGCGGAAACCTCACTCCGAATTGAGTGAGCGTTACTTCACAACCGGTTTTCTGTGAGGCCGTGGTATCGCACCGGTCGAGCCGGCCCATTCGTGCCTAAGCATGGCATTTACCACTGAAAGAAAAATTATATTCCGTGCTTAAAAATTCTCATCTGCAAGTGATTTACAATTAAATAATTCAAACAATACCGCTTATGAAATTTGAAATGATTACTAAATTATGAGGGTCACTTTGATACTGCCTTCATGAAAGGGTAGTTTCCTGTAGATAAAATAAATTAACAGTCATTATAAAATAATTACGTAATAACAGTAGCGAATACGTAATTATAATTCAAAATATTTAATTTTTATTAATATTAATGACGTGAAGGCGAGTATGTTTATATGTTTGCTACAATTACAGTTTGAACTACTAAACCGATACCCTGCCAGTCAAAAGTGACGAATAAATTAATGACAGTGACTCGTCTATTCGTCTGTCTACCTATCTTATAACAAAAACGTTATAGGCCTAGTGGTTCATGTTCTAGTATCTGAATGATTTGTTTTGTGTATTTGATATAAAAAAATGTGTAATATTTATTAAGGCACAGAACAGAAACGAAGTATTAAGTGGTTTAATATGTGTAATATCGGTACATAATATTGAATTTTTCTCTGAGCATATTAAGTTATTCTGTAGAATGTTACTGTTATAATGCAATTTAGTCGCAGATATAATAACAAAAGTCTTTTAGCATGACCCAAAAAGACCCAAATTTTTCAAAGCGCAGAAGTAACTTTCTAGCATATTTATGTTCAAAGTTTGCTATCTGAATCTTTTAAAGGTTATAATTTGTTTTAAACAACTGACATTTAAACGACCCATAAGAAATTTTATAAAAAAAAATGTTGAAACGAAGCGTGGTAAAAATATACCGCATTCATTTCATTTAGACGCCAGCGCTTGGTGATAGCGGTTAGGCTATGGGCTCTAAAAATCCTTTTTAGTTAAAACTCTGCAGAGAGTTCAACAAAATCCTAAGTCAGAAAATTGTTTAATCACGTCATTTGTTATCACTTGCGTGAAATGTTGACGGGTAACGTCGAATTATGCGTATACCTTATATTTTTCTTTATCGTTGTTTACATTGTCATTTTTAACGAATTTCCTTACGAGATGTTGTTATACATATTTCATCGCACTATTAAAAAAGGGACTGAACATGAGGACTGAAGCTACCGCTGTATTTCATCGCACTATTAAAAAAGGGACTGAACATGAGGACTGAAGCTACCGCTCTATATAATATTCTTTTTTTTACTACATCTTTACGCGTTTAAAATATGTATGTTGCAGTACCTTCCCTAAAATAATTCGTAAAAAGAGGTAGAGTATTAATAAGATCTTACAGTACATAAGTTTTTTGTAATAATGACAATCAATAACGCATACCTGACTGACCTGTTTATGAAAGGTGGAGTAAAAACTAATATTCAAGCTCATAGTACTATTAATAAGATAAATATACATATTTAACTCCATTCATAGCTCTTTGCTTTATGGTACATACGTACAGACATGCATAACTTTTACACCTGTATCCCCAAAGGGCTAGCAGAAGCGTAATTGAAGCTCACATTTTACCAATTATAATTAAATTGCGTAATAGGAGGCAAGACGTCCTTCGGGCATTCTTAGAAATTTGATATTCATTTAGAATATTGACTGGAATGGGAGGATAGGAATGGAAAGAAAAGGAAATTGCTTATACAGATGGGTTAGGGGAGCATAAGCAATAGCTCGGGGTGCGGGCTAGAAAACCTTCACGTGGTGCACCCTGGGCAACGTTGGCGACGACGCAGCCTTCTCCTCCTCTACTTTTGAGGAGGGCATTGTCGCCAACGGCGAACTTTCGTCTTTCGTTTCGCATAAATCTACGCTTCTTTTAAAGAAGCAGGGACGGCCTACGGACTCGGTCGCGGCCTACAGGCCCATTGTATTGCTGGACGAGGTGGGTACCCGTGATTGGCAGGCGCTAGGAGGGATCCGGATGTCGTAATAAAGCTGTTCCCGGATATCTCCTATTTTAGGCGTAGTATGGCACACCGTGTGGTTTTAGTCGGTCCAATTCCGACACACCGTCTCATCGAAAGCCCCGGTGGGATGACGGCCCTAGGGGGTTTCCACACGTAAAGAAAAAAAAAAAGCATAAGCAATAGCTCAAGTAAGTCGACCATAACTGGTTTATGCCGGGAAGTCTTGGAATACCCTCTTACTAATAAAGAATATGTTTGTATGTAGATAAATAAGTTAGTTTATTCATCCATGGCTTCTATACGCCTGAACAGATTTTAATGAAATGGGTATCGTTGACTGGCCTGTTGGTCTAGTGGTTAGAGACCCTGACTGCTAAGCCAGAGGTCGTGGGTTCGATTTCCACCCAGGAAAAATATTTGTGTGATGAGCATGATCATTTGTTATGTGCCCAGACACAGAACAAATGATCATGCTCACGTTATTTATCTATAATATGTATTTATTTAGAAGTATATAAGTATGTTTATCAGCTGTCTGGTTACCATAGTACAAGCTCTGCTTAGTTTGGGATCACACGGCCGTGTGTGAGGTGTTAAGATTATTATTCTCTTTATTCACGTTAATAAACATACAAATTATATTTTAAATCAATATAAAATAAAAACAAAATATATTTAAAAATATAAAAAATAGTGTCCCACCGGTATCGGGTACAGGAACCAAGTTACCAGTGGTTAGGGCTCCAGAGATAGGAACCTCTTCACAATACGTGCTGTATCAAAAAAGACTGCCTTCTGCATTAAGCCCTTAACCCAGCTGTGTAACGTGAGCCTCTGCAGATGTTGATAGAGGCTCTTGGCAATCAACGCATGAGCTGATATGACTATCGGCACAATGATTGCAGAACCAACATCCCACATGTCGACCACCTCATGGGCTAGATCCAAATATTTTATTTGTTTATCTTTCCAGCCTTTTTGAGATTATCGTCATGTGGAATGGTAATGTCTACAATCATTGCTCGGCGCTCTAGTCGGTCTATCACCACTATATCAGGTTTATTGGCAACAATAGTCCTGTCAGTGATGATAGATCGATCCCAATATAATGCTGCACGACTATTTTCAAGAACTGGGTCGGGCACATACCTATAATACGGTAAATCGACATCCACAAGGTTATATCGAAGAGCAAGTTGCTGATGGACTATCCTGGCCACTTGGTTATCTCTGTGCAAGTACACACCAAGTACTCAACAACAATTAAAAAGAAAAAAAAAATCGGCTGTAAGTTTTCGAAAGGTTGGGTTAGGTTAGGTTAGGTTAGGTCAGAATGGTCTCCAGAGATGGAGACCATTCTGGTTGCAGCATCAGGTTGAAGTTATAAATTAATTATTATTTGACGATTATACAGGCACTGGTGAAACTCTTAATCGAGTAATCATACGCCAAAAATGCCTTTCATCATTTTGGAAAAGAGCTGATACTCTTACACTGCTTACCGATATTAACCAAACATACCTAAGAACCACCGCAACGAAACTGGCTTTCAAATGCAAAAAAAAACCGCATCGAACTCGGTCGATCTGTTTGAGAGCTACGATGCCTCAGATATACACACACACAGACAGACAGACATAGATGACAAACTTATAACACCCCTCTTTTTGCGTCAAGGGTTAAAAACAACATAAATTGCGGTTATAATGCATATATTTTTTATTAATTACTAGTTTGATTAACAGAATATGGATCAACTTATCGTTTATCACCCAATGTACAGTAAACATATTAATACGGTGTCAAAGCAAAACACAGTACCTACTCGTTGTTCTTTATCAAAATTTATTGCATGACAGATTTATCCGAGGCACCGTTATTTTTATTGCAATTTCTGAGGAGAATAGACCCTTTTCATAGACTAACTTTCCGGATGCCTCGACCGGAGAATATTTATAGCAGGCTTATGGATGAGGAAATTATATTTACTAATAAATTTTGTTAGCACTGCTTTTTAAAATCATTTTGATGATTTTTAAAGGTGAGATGTGCTGTCGCCACATCAAAACTTCGTATTTAGTATATAAAAAATTTGAACAATGGAATAGACGACAAAACAGTATGGTATTTATAATTATTTAATACACACATTACTGTGACAAGGTACACCAGAAGCGTGATAAAAAGTGGGGAATGAGGGGGCGATAATAAGCTAGATGGGATATAAAATTCATATTTAAACTTGCAAACCTAACTTGCTTGATCTATTTGCTTATGCTCTCTTATTCATCTATATTAGCAATATACTGGACCATGAAGCGAAATCTCTAGCAATACTCCAGCAGTGGTTTGGGGAGTGGCGAGAGGAGAGCAGGTGCTCTTCGTGAAATCCAGGCGCGGTGGGCCAAGCTCTGCCAGGTGCTCATGGCGTAGTGGAAAGTGTGACTTGAGTGACCAAGCACAGGGTACGTCACAATTGTGAACATGACCCGTCTTGGAGGATTGGCTAAAAAGGAGACATGATTTCTTCTCCTACCGGATGATCCAGGTGTTAACCGAAAATGATCTATGATAGGACTATCCGCCGTCCTAGCAGAAGCAGCCCTTGCGATGGTGGCAGTGATTTTCATTTTTAAGGTAGTCTGTTTTTTTTTTTTTTTTTTTTTATGCGATAGGGGGCAAACGAGCAGACGGGTCACCTGATGGTAAGTGACTACCGCCGCCCATGGACACCCGCAACTCAAGAGTTACAAGTGCGTTGCCGGACTTTTAGGTAGAGGTACGCTCTCTTCTTGAAGGTTTGAAGGTCTTATCGGTTCGGAAATACGGCAGGCGACAATTTGTTCCATAAGCTGGTTGTGCGAGGCAAAAAGCTTCTGGAGAAGCGCACAGTGGTGGAGTGCCAATCGTCCAGGTGATGGGGATGGATATTTTGTCACGTAGGACGATGGCGGAAACCAGCAGCCGGTATAAGTCCGAACAATTCCTCTGAACACTCCCCATGATATGCCCCATGATATACTCCCCATGCACCTGCATAGAGATGAGAACAGTATTCCATGTGCGGCCGAACCTGCGCCTTATAAAGTTGCAGGCGGTGGGCCGAGTAAAATACTGTCTCGATCTGTTTAGCACACCAAGCTTCTTCGTGGACTAATATGGCCTTACTCTCTAAGTGACCGCGAAACTGGACTTCGCTTGATATATCGACGCCAAGGATTCCGATACTGGCTGATGCAGTTAGGGAAGTGCTCTCAAATTGAGGTGATACGACCAATGGCATCTTTTTAGCGGTGAACGCGCAAACCTGTGTCTTCGTGGGGTTAAATTGGACTAGGTTAAGTCGACCCCAATCTGAAACTTTTGATAAAGAAGTTTCGATTTCAGACACAAGTTTGGATCGGCTTTCGATGACGTTTACCCGAGAAATGTTAGCGCGGCCGGTGTAAAGGGCATCACTCGTGCTATCGTCTGCATAGCAATGGATGCCGCTAATCTGCAGCATGTCGTTGATATGCAGAAGAAACAGCGTGGGTGATAGCACACAGCCTTGTGGGACACCAGAATTAACAGACTTGGAGTCGGAGCATGCACCGTCAACAACGACCTTGATGCTTCTGTCTGTAAGAAAACTGGTGAGCCAATTGCACAGTTTCTCGAGAAGCCCATAGGAAGGAAGCTTCGCAAGGAGCGCTTTGTGCCAGACCCGATCGAATGCCTTAGCCATGTCCAAACTAATGGCCAACGCTTCCCCCTTGGTCTCGATCGCCTGTGCCCACCGGTGAGTCAAGTATACGAGAAGATCACCAGCTGAACGACCCTGACGGAAGCCGTATTGTCTATCATTGAGGAGCTGGTGGTCTTCTAAGTACCGGAGGAGCTGGCAGTTAACAATGGATTCCATTATCTTGGAGAACAAGGAGGTGATGGCTATGGGTCTGTAGTTGGACGGATCCGAGCGATCTCCTTTTTTAGGGATTGGGTGCACTAGAGCTGTCTTCCATGAGTTCGGGACTACGCCAAGAGAGTAGGAAAGCCGATAAAGGCGCTTTAAAACCGGTGCTAACTCTGGAGCACACGTCTTCAGCACGATAGGAGAGATTCTATCGGGCCCACTCGACTTATGAACGTCGAGGGAAAGAAGCGCTTTACGCACTGCCCTTTGTGTAAACCGGACTTCCGGCATGCGGGTCTCGCACTGCGGTATGGTCGGCGGTGCGTTTCCCCCGTCGTCCAGGGTCGAGTTGGACGCAAAGAGTTTACCCAGAAGATCGGCTTTTTCTTTAGCGTCGTGGGCCAACGAATTAACTCCTATGCGCAGAGGTGGAAGGGATGGCTTACAAAAGTTCCCCTGGACAGCTTTGGCAAGAGACCAGAATGCACGAGTTCCGGAGGGGAGACTAACTAGTCTCTCGCCAATTCTGCCGATGTGAGCCGACTTCGCCCCAGCAATTACTCTTTTGAGGGACCTGGAGGCAAAGTTAAATTGCTTCTTTAATGTGCTGGTCTTTACATCCCGTGCTGTCGCTGCATTAGCCCATGCTTGGTAACATTCCTGCTTTCGGCGGGACGCCGCTTTGCAGGTTCGACCAAACCAAGGCTGGGACTTGCCACCTGTGGGAATCAGGGAGAATGGAATGAAAAGTTCCATACCCTGAAGCACAACATCCGCGACAGAGTCAGCAACGACATTGGGATCATCCGGCGAGAAGCAAACCTGCCTCCATGGGTAGGATGCAAAGAATGTTCTCATTCCATCCCAGTCTGCTGACCTATAGTGCCATACGCGGCGACTGCCTGTAACTCGGGGCCGCAGCGAGTGAACGAGTGGCACCATACTCCTAATCAGGCAATGGTCCGAAGAGCCAAGAGGAGCCTCAACGGATACTTTGTAGCCGTCAGGATGTGAGGTCAGCAGAAGATCCAACAGTGAAGGCACGTGGCTTTCTGCATCTGGGATTCGCGTAGGCGTTGCTACCAGCTGCGTCAAGCCATATGCCAAGGCGAAATCGTGAACAGATCTTCCCGCATGATCGGTTTTGCGCGAACCAAGCCATTCGGCATGATGGGCGTTAAAGTCGCCAAGAATCACAATCTCTGCGGATGGGACCTGCTGGAGCACTAAGTCTGTAGTCATTTGGACGTGATCGATGAGTCGGTCCGTTTCGGCATCACCGCTATGGGACCTGTAGAGGCATAGGTAGATGCGGGGATGGTCGTCGCAGTCTACACGTAGCCATATGATTTTGAGAGCGCAGTTGAGCACCCCCCAGAGTACGAGGGGCAGGCATAATCCGTACTGAGGGTGGACGTCCAGGGGGGGATTCTCCAACGCTAGCGCTGGTACCCTCCTGGGGTATCCTTTTCGTTAACAGCGCTATCATTAGGGGGGTGGGGGATTTTGGGCCTCCGGAGACCTCACTCATTTCGGGGAATGCAACGCAAGCGTTACTTTACAACCGGTTTTCTGTGAGGCCGTGGTATCGCACTGTCGAGCCGGCCCATTCATGCTTAAGCATGGCTCTACCACTACAACTACTGTTCTGTAGTCGGTTCAAGTCCGACATACCACTTACCCGGCCCCGGTAAGGTGACGAGTATCCACACAAAAAAAGGTACCCACGCCAAAGAAATAAGTAAGAAATTCCATTATGAAAGAAAAATATTACCCAGTACTGAATACGTGCTCATGTAATGGCTTTGTATGATAATATTATAATGCGATGTCGTCTAGACACAATGTGAGAGGATTTCAGAAACAACGGGTGTGAACAAACTGAACCAGTTGCAGTGGTGCAACGGAATATCATTATAGTTTATAAAAACCCCAGGTATCTCGTACTATATAAGCAAGTAGATGGCGGCCTAAAATGGTGTACAACAAAAACAATAAATCAATTAGGAGCGTCAAGTGTGAGAATCTTATTACCATGAATCTTATACGATAATTTATGAGAATTTTAAATCTATTATAAACGCGAAAATTTTCAAGAACGGCTGAACGGGTCCCTATGAAATTTTTCACAGAGATAGATGTCTTTAATGGACTGTTAAGATTTATACATGATACAAAAAACATGTTTTTTAAATGTTTTTTAAGTTAATATAACCTCTTTCAAAATCACGTTTTAGTAGATATTAAAGAAACCGCAATTACGATCCGAAGTCCATTAGGTAATATCTAGCCGATGTCCTTGGTTACTTCTAACTAAATGAAGTTATTTAGTTGTGTACGAGAAGGTAAGGTAGGTCGTTCGACAACAATTATTTACGAAGTATTCTGTTTTACTACTTTTGGGATACATTCTTTTCAATAATGTACATTCCATTAAGCCTAATTTAGAATCATTAAAATTAAATTGTTATAGTAAATAACTTTTTTAATTATATGAATTTGGCGTATCTACGTAACCATAACCGTATTCCAATTTAAAAGTATTTCAACAATAACAACAAAAATGTATTACAAAGATGTAGAACTGAGAGGTGACATCCACTTACAGTCAATGTGCTTCAGCATTATCTAGCGAAGATAAGCTTAACTACCTAGTAACTAAAAGATTCTGCATCACACTAAAAAGGTAATGGAGTTTTAAGTATATATGTATATGATAAATTTTCAGATTAAAACGGTGGGTCACGATCATTCATGCATAATCGAAAGGCATATGAACTGTTCTTGACCATATTAAGCACAAACAGGTTAAGCTTTTTTTTTAATGAAATACTAATAATTACAAACAGTATAAGTGCTCTCTAGAGTCTAAACAAACCCACGGTTTTGTGAAGTATTTATTCAATTATTGTACAATACGTAATACTCACTGACCTTTGAAAAAGAAAACCAAAGAGAAATAAGGTGACATTTATTTTTCCTACATTTTCTTATAAATTACTACATATTATTCCTACATTATCATAATCATGTCTAAGTACATAATTATGTACATGTAGCAAATTTATTTGGTAAGTATTCTATTGATGAGTGTCAAGGACGCTTACCCTAACCCCCTCCCCCCCCTCCTTAATGGCAGTCAACGAGATTCTAGTGTTTATGAGCATCGGTATTCACTTCCCATCAAGTGACCCATCTTCTATTTTGACCCCCTAGACCATGAAAACAAAAACAAATTGAAAGATATTATCAAACCTTTACTTTTTAATCGTGTTATATATTCCGTTGTTATATAATTTCATAATGTCTTGTGTCCATGTTTTTCATCGAATGGTCTTTTGAGGAATGAGATTAGAAGCCGTGTTTTCTCGGTGAAATAGAATACCATGTCTAGCTGATGGTGTCGTTAAAGACAATTATGGTGTCGGACTGTCATCTGTCAGAAAACTTATATGCAGTCATAGTGCGAGTAAGTGCCCGACTACTGACGGCAATTGGATTTTCCCCTATTACGAAGGTGTGACTAAATAATGGTTAACAAAAACTGGACGCTGGGACGTCTCTGCCTACCTTATTGAAGAAAAAGGCGATAATTTATGTATGTATATACTGTAACAACTCTTCCAGAAACACATATGATAAAAGAGCTGAAGAGTGTTTTGCTTGTTTCTAAAAACGAAAATAAAAGTCGGATTTGAATGGAATGTTTTTATTGTATAGCGTATTTATTGACATATAACATTGTATAAAGCATAAAGATGCAACCTTAAGGAGTAGAGCAGTGACCATAAACTTGGTAAAACTGGGACCAACTGTATATACTCGTATAATAAATCTGTAGAGGCGTTTTTATTGTACGCGGATCACTTAAGCTGCATAAATTAAGCGTAGAAAATTTTATTCGGGAATATTGTGTGTGATTTCTTGTAAAATTTAGGCTGTGTTTAATTGGGATTTACTGTCTGTTATGAAAAGAAAAAAAAAAGTTTTTTATCGTTTTAATCTGTCTTCGTGAAAAATAACGCCATTTGTTGCTCAATTGCTAATAATTCTTCAAAGTTTGCATAAAAGTTGGTATATTATAGTTATTCAACATCATTCACTTACTTGAGTAATAAATTTAAAGGAACAATTATACTATTTGACGATAAGCACAAGTTAAATACACAAAATACACCTTCAAACACCAAGTACACTTCAAATGCAATATATAATTTATTGCGAAATAATGTAAGTTCGATCCTTTTGCTCGAATACAATTATAAAGAGATTATTTATAGAGACAGATTATTATTACTTGTCTAACGTTATTTATGTTACTAAGTAATGGTTGTGTTCATGATGTTATGTTTTGTAAGTTTAACTCTGCAATTAGCTTTAACTGGTCACTTATTCTGTAAAATAATACTAGAGTAGGAAAATCTTCTAGAGATAATATTGTGAAATGATTTAAGCAGTAATGTTGTGTATGTGAATTAAATATAAACTGGAGGTTTTTATATTCAAAGTGTATGTATGTATGTTTCTTTGTTTTTACTGGATTTTCTCAAAAGCCACTGATCCGATTTAAATATAGTTTTACCTATTTTAGTACATGTAAGACTAGTGTTTATTTGATATAATACAATAGGATACAATAGGAAAATAACCTACAATTGTCTATGTATTGCTTTCAACATTCCATAACAAAACACATCGCGTGTACGCTTTGAAGCTATAAGCAGATTTTATATTTTTTTTATATAGTATAGGGGGACAGACAAACAGACGGGTCTCCTGTTTTAGTTTTAGTCGGCTCGAGTCCGACACCACCATAACCATTTTCAGTGGTAGAGCCATGCTTTTGCACGAATGGGCCGGCTCGACCGGTGCGATACCACGGCCTCACAGAAAACCGGTTGTGAAGTAACGCTTGCGTTGCATTTCCCCGAATTGAGTGAGGTTTCCGGAGGCCCAATTCCTCCTCCCCCCTTTTCTCTCCTATATCTCCTTTCTCCTTTTTTCCATCTCCTCATCCCTCCTCTCTTCTTTTCGCTCCCTGCATCCCCCATCCCTCATCACCCTCAAAGGCGGGCAGCGCACTTGCGACTCTTGAGTTGCAAGTGTCCATGGACGGCGGTGTCACTTACCATCAGGTGACCCGTCTGTTCGTCTGTCCCCCTATATTATAAAAAAAAAAAAAAAAAAAACCACTTCACTGTCAGTTCCGGTGAGGTGATGACCCGTGGGGGTTTCCAAACGAAAAAAAAACCTGAATAGTACATATTGCCATTTTCCTAGATGAACGTGAATAAAGTAGTGGCTACAACTGGTTAAAAATAAATCAAACAATTGCTATTGACCCAAAAGTACAGAGAACATTTCTTTAATTTTTTTTTTATACTGTAAGTACGACAAGTTATGTACGAGTACAAATTGCATAATTCTCAAAGGGATGAACCTTTTACGTAGGTATTCGATCTCACACAGATAACTGAATATAAACAATCCCTGTTCACCTTAGGCCGTTGCTATATATGGCGCCAGGATGACATTAAGAATTTATGTTTCCCTACAATTGTCTAAAGTATTATGTAGGGGAAAAAGTATTTACAATAGTGTTACAATAAAAACGCTAGCTACAAGAAACAGTCTCATCGCAAAATATTTATCTCTGCGGGATCCTTGCAAAGACTTTCTAACTGTCATCCTGTATCCTCTTATAGCTATTTACCCTGAGGTTACTGGGGACTTAGAAAATTCTGAAAAAGCTAAAAAAACTGTAAATGATAGTATTTAAAAGAAGCAATAATTAAGTCGAAATATGTTTAATTGAATATTATAGGTAATTTTTAGTTATTTTTTAGACGCTCGAGGCTGCCTTTTCAGTCAAGAATAAAGATAGTTACTATCTTTCTTTATAACTCGGGAGAGCCAAGCTTTGGCACGTATGGGCTGGCTCGACCGGTGCGATACCACGGCCTCACAGAAAAAATGCTTCCAGTGTATGACCAAGTGAGTGAAGTTACCGAAGGCCCCACCTTCTTTTACCCTTTCCCTTCCCCTATTTCCTTTACCCTACCCAAAAACTCTCTTGACTCAACTTGACTCTTGTGACTCTTCATTTGCAAATGTTCATGGGTGGTATAAGTCACTTACCATCAGGTGGCCCTTTGTCCCCCTAAACTATAAAAAATGGAACCCACTTTACAAACGTCGTCGACCCACTTTACTTATATTCCCGCCAAAAAACCTTGGATTGATTATTTGGTTCTTATTCTATTCAAGATTCGATATTTTGTCTATCGCTTCTTACATATTATATAGTATGTCCTTAAAAGTAACCATTCACTTAACCGAATAATATAGTATTAACGAAGGCATCCCTGCAATTCTAAAGCCTCAAAGTTTGAGTTAATGGTCCCATAAATATCTTAGAAGTCATTTTGAGAAGCTGTATTAATTATTCAAACCTTTATAACGCTAGTAATTGTTTTAATAGAAAAGTTTTGGTAGGTACAATAATATAAACTCTTGCAAAACAACTAACATTCAAAATTAAATAAAACAAGGGTATGTAATTCAATTTAAAGTATTTACGTGTTTTAAAACTAAGGCATATACAATTCGTGTAAAGTTATATGTATAAAATTTCAAACACACTTTTTGAATTTAAATTTCATCTTTAGTTATCTTGCTTGTTGATTGGTTTTGGATGATTAGGTATTGATTACAGACTTGGCTCTACATATGCGGATTGCCCCGCTCCGGTGTCGAAGCCTTGGGCCCTCACTGCAGAAGTTTTGGAATATCTGTGGCTACCGGCCGTCATACGGTCCATGGCCGGTAGTGACAACAATTTTACCGTGGTCACAACCTTCTGTGAGGAGGTCATCTTGCAAGAGGATGTGGCGGAGCGGGCCCAGAAGGATAAGCTCCACTCGGAGCTAATTCACCCTCGGCAAAACTACCAGCGCCTCATGCAGCCCTGAGAGTAGCCGTGATTAGTCGCAACGGGTTTTCCCCTCTATCTAATATTGTGACCAACCGTGAGGAAGCAACGCCCTAGCACACTAGGGCGTCGCTTCCTCAGTGTTGTAGTTACAGTCACTCGAACGCGGTACCCGCGCTTTTGTGTGCAACAGGGGCTGGAAGGGGTCCGGATGCCTTATTAAAATACTTCCCGTTTTCCTCCTATATCAGATTTATTGTTTGGTTTGTCAGTCCGATTCCGACACACCGTTACACCGAAAACCCCGGTGTTGTAAAATAAATAATGGTGGAATCAATTGTCACATAAAAATGACACAAAATGCTTGATAAGGTATTCTACAATTACGCAATACCTATTCTATATTGTTAATTCATACTTGAGTTATAATGGTCATCACAATTTCATACGTAATACACTCATTGCTGGATACCAGCATCTCTCTCTTTGAATGCGTCGCCCATGCAGTGTCAGTAATTTGGTTTTAATTTGTACAAAAGTTCTTGATTTATCTGCTCATTTTTCTTACGAATCAATTATTGTTATTTGTACCCTTGTATCTAAACTTGTTACTTGGGCTATATATATTCATTCAGCCTAACCCTCTTGCGTAGAAATCATACATTATTCAAGGCTCGGAGACCCACCGTTTGTCTTTTATAGCTTGGACTCTTGTTTTCTGTGTCCTAGGGAGAACCGGGCTAAAAAATGTACTCTAGGTTTTTGTGTATTCTATCATCCCAATAAAATTTTGATTTAAGAGTCTTAAGGTGCGTTAGATAATGATGATTGTTTTATTTTCGTTTGGACAGCGCTTTTGTATTGCAACTACAGGTTGCCTTGTCAAATGTCAAAATTCTTTTAAATAGATAAAATAATTAAGTAACCCCCCGTTTCCAAATTGGTCCTAATATATAACCCTTTGGGACTCCCATGTTACCCACAGATCCTGGAGACGGGACTTCGATAAGTTACAAATTAATTTTCCTGAACAGTTTAGATTATTCCTTGTGTGACATAGTTCAGTAGTATTATAAATTTTTGACATCATATAAAACATACAGTTTCTTTCTGCTCTTGTGTAAGCCTAAAGCAGCCCATTCACTAAATGTGGCATTATCTTAACCACTATAGTTTTGGGAGTAAAAACTGAATCAAATTCTAAAGTATCAAAGATATTATTACAGGAGTTGTTAATGTTATAATCTATATCTAAATCCAATAAGTTATAACCAATCATAAGTTTATATTAACATTTTCAAAGCACTTGGTGGTTTTAGGTATTGCCACAATATTTTTATTAGCCAACCTTTCATTCCTATTGTTGAACTGGGATTTTCTAATATATTAATATTAAAGTCAACACAAACTATTACGTTTTGTTTTTGAGATTTAGTCACTTTCTGTAAGTGGAAAGAGGGCTGTATACACTAATTATAATAACACGCTTCAGTGCTACGCTACTTCTGCAGTCCGCTCAACAAAACGCTTAAACAATGTCACGGCGCTCTTTAAATTTAAGCTGTTTATTTATAAGTATCATAGATCCGTTATATATTGTGTTGCCTCTGCTGAACGAGCTGCCTAGTTGGTGGGGGTTAGTACTGAAAATGATCACTTTTCAAACAATGTTCTGTTATACAAAGCATGCCAACTGCGTTATAGTTCAAGAACAGTTAAATTTCTAAATCTGTGAACATAATCCCTCTTATATTTTTTGATGGTTTCTACGCATATTATAAAATTAAAATTATTATTATTATTGGAATCATTATTAATAATTATATTATTAGTATTTGGATTTGTAAAATAATTTCAGGAGATACTTTCTATAGTCTAAGACATGGCAAAGATTACATTATTTGAAATGTTAGTCATAAAACAGTTTTCCAAAATATTTGCAGGTTCATAATTATAATTAGTGTCAATTTGCTTATAACCAAGGTACTGGCTGTTGTTCATATGTGTCACAATATGATATCGAAAAAGCTATCCGTTTCTTACTATAAAAAGAAAGATAATGGCGTTCTTTTGTCAGAACAGTATTATACAAGTTATACAATGTTATATTAAAATTATGTCTAATATTGTTTTCCTCCTGTGGCAATCCTTTGCTCAGACGAAATGTAAATATTAAAGTATCGTTTATATTAAATTTGGCTAAAGTTTCAAAGTGACTTATTACTTTCTTTTCGTTTACATTTCCCTTATTGCCAATAAAAAGTATAAGATTTGTATTTTAAATATTTTCAATTACATTATTATAGGTTAAATTATATCATGCAATTATTACTGAATGAATGTCCCAAGTTTGTATATAACATAATATACAAAAACTTATATGGAAGAACTATGCTTAGGAACTGCCTGAAGACTGAAGAACTGCTTCCGTTGTGTTTCGTCGAGTAATAGAGACAACGCACTCGCAACTCTTCATTTGTAAGTTTTTATGTGCGGTGGTAGTCACGTACAAACAGCTGACACGACAGCTCGGTTGCTCCTGCACTATAAAAAAGTTACGTTTAAGGATTTTAATTGGTATCTGTCTATAGGCAGGATCATATCACTGATAATATTAGTACAAAGTGCGTTGGAATTAATTTAGAGTTGTATTTTGTAATGATTGTTTCAAATCAAAGAACTTTTACGTTGCCAGACTTTACCTGCATCCCCGTTTTCAACAGAGATGTGAATAAATTGGCATTGTGCATTCCTACACACTTTGTAGTTCTTCGTTTTTTCCCCTATTTGCAGTAATTGGACATCGCTTTAGATTTAAGCGTCCAACTAGACTTGGGTACTGACTTTTTTGATGGGAATAGTTTTATATCTGCATGAAGCGAAGGCGGTTGTAAATTCTTAACTTTTATTTAGAGAAATGGAGCGCGTGTATGTCGTAAAGACTGTTCAGTATTTTTTTGAAAAAAAACTACTTTTTTCTCAATGGAACCCGATTCATACAAAAGAGTCTAGTCAAAACTGCCCGCATCCTTGCAGAGATTGGTTACGTTCATAGCTTTAAAATAGATTTTAGGTTGGTTCATGGGTCACAATATTTGGGGTGCTGGCTAGAAAACCTCCACGTGGTGCATCCTGGGCAACGTCGGCGATGACGCCGTCTCCTCTGCTTTGAGGAGGGAGTCATCGCCAACGGCTAATCTTCTGGCTAGAAGAGGTGGCCATCTTTCTTCGGCCACTCGGTCGAGGCTTGGCCCAACAGAGTGGGCTTGTATGCCGATCCCTCTGTTGGCTCTTCGCTCCTCGGAGCTGGGAGAAAGGAAACCTCAATAAAAAATCACCAAGGTGGGACCCTTTCACGGGTCGGTGTTTCTCCACTGTCTACAGTGGAGAAAGGGGACGGGCTCGGCGTGCACTCGCACTGCCACCGAGCAGGCATCTGGAGATTTGTCTCGATGCCACTGTCGGCATATCGTAATCCTGAAAGGAGTATCGTGGTTAAGTCTCGCGGCTCTGATCGGGGGCGAGGGTCTTGACTTAACCGCCCGGATTGCGAGGAAGAATACCTCTATAAAAAATTACCCCCATTCTCGAGTTCTGGTGCGTGACCATGGGATGCATGGCTGATGGGTGGTTCAGTCGCAAGCGCACTCCCAGCCGGGGCAACTGCGGACCCCTCGGTTGGGAACAAATCTACGCTTGCCCGGGTACTGGGGGATCTCTGCCCGGGTGGACCTTTATTTCTCCCCCACTCGTGGGATATATTATGGATTACTCTAATAAAATGAATAAAACTAAGGACGAACAGAAGGAGAAGGTTCAGGAGAAGTTTAGCAAGGAGGAAAATATCTCGTCTAACGAGAACGAACTAAAGACGAGGATGTTCTGCTTGGAATGCCTATATCGCAGGAGCTCCCAGAAGTAACTGCGTCTTCTGGGAGCAGAAGGTCAGAACGAGTACGTTCTAGGGCAGCCAGCTCAGCGGCTGATTCTGCGGAAGAGAGGGAGCTCGATTCCCGAGACACAGAAAGTCGCAAACGGGGTCGAGATGAGGATGGCGACATATCGCTACAAATGTTGCCACCGAAGGTGGCGAGCAGCAAACGTGGGAAGTCGCGCACGCCTATCTCGGCCCCGACGGGGTCGGGTTCCGTCTTTTCCAGGGCTAAAGATTACGCCCGGACGCGTGCGGAGGGCGAAATCGTTGCAGAGGAGGAGATCGCGGATCTTCTTCTTAAGATCCGTGTACCGGTGGAAGGGGGTTCTGTCCCTCCTAAACCGGTTGATTTGAAGGAGAGGACAAATGCGGCGGTGGCCATCATACATAAAGTGGCCACCAAGTCCACTAACCTGAAGGGTTCCTTTGTTAGAGCCCTAAAGGACTCCTCCTCTGCCGTGTCGGGGGCTATGGAAAGCCTCATTGAGGACGTTTCGCGCCTTCAAGAGGCCAACGATCGTCTTACCGCGTCAAACCAACGCTTGACGGAGCAGGTTGCAGAGTTGAGTGCTCAATTCGCCCAATTTCGGGCAGGAGCGCTCTCTGATGGTCCCGTGCAGTCGAGTTCAGCACAGCAACCTGCTTCTACCCCCTCCCCCTCTTCCTCCTTCGTTCCTGATGCCCACTTGCGTCATATCATAGATGCAGTGTGGCGACTGATGGACGGGCGCTTGGCGAGACTTGAATCAAGACTGCCTCCGGCACCTACAGTTCGGCCCCCGCTAGCCGCGGGAAGGCTTAAGGCCGTATCAGTGCCGAGTCCGCTTCCCGTCTCTGGAGGCCGCGTCACTGTTACATATGCGGCAGTGACGTCAGCACCAGCATCCAAAGCTGGGCGAACTAATAGGGCCCCAACAAAAGTGGCGAAGGAATTCCCTCCACTTCCAGCACCGGCACCCAAAGTGGGCGTACCGATGGTTCACTCGCAGGCTGAACCTGGGCCAGGCCTCTCCAACTCTGCCCCCTCCGGCTCTGGCCTCTCCACGTCTGGTCCTTCTAATGGCGGGTGGCAAAGAGTCGAAGCTGGCAAAAAGAGGTCCCGAGCGAGGAGGAAAAAGGGTACCAAAAGCGCTCCCTCTTCACCCCAAGCACCGTCTGGATCAACGGCATCGACGAAGGCAAGGAAACTCCAGCCACCGAAAACGGCAGCCGTAGTTGTGACGGTGCTTCCAGAGGCGGTAAATAGCGGCCTTAATTATGCTGCCGTCTTTAAGAAGGCTCGAGACTGTCTCACCTCCGAATTTGGGAGCGCTGGAGCTCGATTACGCCTCGCCCAGACGGGAGCTCGAGTTCTCGAGTTTCCCGGGGCCGAGGGCGCTAAGACGGCAGACATCTTCGCTGAGAGGCTGCGGGGAGTGTTCGCAGAAACGGATGGAGTACGAATCGCCAGGCCCACCAAGTGTGCGGAGATGCGCATATCGGGCCTGGATGACTCCGTCACTGTCGACGATATCCGAGTAGCAATCCAACAAAAGACGGGTTGCACCTCGGATAATATTAGGATCGGCACCATCCGCCCCGGTCAAGGTGGTCTTGGTGCGGTGTGGGTCAGTTGCCCTGTGGCAACCGCCAAAATTCTAGGCGATGCCGGCAGTATCCTCGTCGGTTTCGTGAACGCTAAAGTAACTATTCTGGCTGCGAGACCGACGAGATGCTATAAATGCCTGGCAACAGGACACACCCGCATCAAGTGTGAAAGTTGTTTTGACTGCAGCGGACTCTGCTTCCGCTGCGGTCGACCGGGGCACAAGGCGGCGGCATGTTCTGCTGCCCCTCACTGCCCAGCGTGTGCGGCAGATAACCTACCTGACAATCATCAAATGGGGCAGGGAGGATGCAAACCTCCCCGCACCTCTCGGATGACGTTGGGGGCTAGCAAGTCGATCCATGCTGCCTCTGAAGTCATTCCTGCGTTGTCATCGTCGCCCATGGAAGAGGCTGTAGAGACGGTTCATTAATGGATCCAGTCTCCAGCCTTCTTGTCCAGACGAACCTAAACCACTGCGCCGGTGCGCAGGACCTCTTCCTGCAAACCATGGCGGAGTGGTCGATTGGTGTCGCCGTAGCTGCGGAGCCTTATTACGTTCCTCCCAGTCCAAACTGGCTGGGTGACCGGGACGGCTCCGTGGGAGTCATCGGCTCCACGGCGGCTCATTCCCCGCCCTTGTCGCTAAGAGACAAGGGTACTGGATATGTTGCCGCTGAGTGGGGGGGGATCATCATTTATGGTGTCTACTTCTCCCCCAATCGGAGTCTGAGCGATTTCGAGGTTTTCCTCAATAACCTGGAGACCTCGATACGGCGACTAGCGTCTGGGCACGTTCTAGTTTTGGGGGACTTTAACGCTAAGTCCGTTGCGTGGGGTTCCCCCAGAACGGACGCACGGGGCGACGTTGTTGAGGAGTTTGCAACATCAGTGGGCCTCTGTCTTCTAAACAGAGGCACCACCAACACGTGCGTGCGACAGCAGGGGGGGTCGATAGTGGACATTTCGTTCGCTACCCCTGCTCTTGCCGCACGAGTAAGGAACTGGCGTGTCCTGGAAGAGGTTGAGACGCTCTCGGATCACCTATACATCCGATTTGAGCTCTCCCGGACCCAGGACCCCAGAAGGGGTCACATGGCGTGGCGACCTTCCCGCTTTCCGCGGTGGGCTGTCTCGAAGCTCGACCGGGATCTACTGGAGGAGGCAGCTATCATTTACTCTTGGCTGTCTCCGCAGCCTCCAACCGAGGAGGTAGACATGGGGGCAGGCCGCTTTCGTGATGCAATCACGCAAATCTGCGATGCAGCCATGCCCCGCGTTGCAAGTCGTCGGCCTCCAAGGAAGGAGGTCTACTGGTGGTCCCAGGAGTTGGCGGATCTCCGCGCGGCTTGTATTCGTGCCCGGAGATCCTACACCCGCTGCCAGCGGCGTCGCCGCGAAGAAGGGGAAGAGGAACGGCTTCAAGAGGAGTACCGAGAGGTCCGGAAAACTTTGAAGCTGGCCATTTGCCGCGCCAAAGAAGAGAAAAGAAAGGAGATGCTGGAGGGTCTAGTGTCCGGGCGCTTCCCTGATTGCTGGAAAAGCGGGAAGCTGGTGCTTTTAAGGAAGCCGGGACGGCCTGCCGACTCGGTCGCGGCCTACAGACCCATTGTGCTGCTGGACGAGGCGGGTAAACTGTTTGAGAGGGTACTCTCTGCCCGCATCGTCCGGCACCTGAATGAGGTTGGCCCCGATTTGTCGGACGCCCAATTCGGTTTTCGAGCGGGTCGTTCGACGATCGGAGCTGTATTGCGTCTGAGAGCCGTGACCGAAGAGGCGGTGAGCTGTGGTGGCGTACTGTTGGCGGTGTCATTGGACATCGCCAACGCATTCAATAGTCTGCCATTCAGTTGCATAAGGGAAGCGCTCCGCTATCATGGAGTGCCACAGTACCTGATGCGACTAGTGGCAGACTATTTAGAGGAGCGTACCGTCATGTACGAGGACCGAGTACGAAATCTAAGTCGTCGGCCCATGTCGTGCGGTGTTCCGCAGGGTTCTGTCCTTGGACCACTCCTATGGAATATGGGGTACGACTGGGCCCTTCGAGGTGACTTCCCCCCTGGGCTGGGCGTAATATGTTACGCCGATGACACTCTGGTCACAGCCCGGGGGGCGAACTTTCAAGAGGCGGCACGCTTGGCCACCAAAGGAGCCTCACTGGTGGTCAGGCGGATCGAGGCTTGCAGGTGGCCCTGGATAAGACGGAGGCCCTTCTATTCCATGGGCCCCGTCGAGGTCCACCCTCTGGCGCCTCCATATTGGTCAACTCGATCCTCGTACCGGTTCGGGCCCACATACGCTATCTGGGCCTGATCCTGGACGGAAGATGGCGCTTTGACGAGCACTTTCTGCAGCTGGCTCCAAAGTTGGTCGGCGCTGCGTCCGCCCTTGGGCGACTCTTGCCCAACCTGGGTGGGCCCAGCGTCGCCACAAGACGGCTGTACACGGGGGTAGTCCGGTCAATGGCACTATATGGTGCACCGGTGTGGGCGGAGGCTCTGACCGCCCAGAATAAGGCACGCCTCTGGCGCCCTCAGAGGGTAATGGCGGTTAGAGCCATACGTGGTTACCGCACCGTGTCGACTGAGGCGGCGTGTGCGTTGGCCGGAACTCCCCCGTGGGATTTGGAGGCTGAAGTGCTCGCCGAAGTTTATCGGCGGACGACTGATTTCCGGGCGGATAGCGGCGATCGGCCCCCGCCCGAAGAGGTACGCGAGTGGCGTGAGGCCGCTCGCCGAGCCACGATGGCTCATTGGTCGTCCCGGCTGGAGGCTCCACGTGCTGGCTTATCCACCGTGGAGGCGCTCCAGCCGGTCATCGTCGAGTGGGCAGGGCGGCAGCACGGGACCCTTTCTTTCCGACTGACGCAGGTTCTTTCCGGGCACGGCTGCTTCGGAAAGTACCTGCACTCGGTCGCAAGGAGGGAATTGAGTCCCGCCTGCCACCACTGCGACTGCAGTAAGGACTCGGCCCAGCATACGCTCGCGGATTGCCCATCTTGGGCGGCGCAGCGTCGGGCCCTCACTGCAGTAATTGGAGAGGATCTGTCACTACCAGCCGTCATACGCTCCATGTCCGGTAGTGACAGGAATTTTACCGCGGTCGCAAACTTCTGTGAGGAGGTCATCTTGCAGAAGGAGGCGGCGGAACGGGCCCGGGAGGATGACCTCTACTCGGACCCAAGTCGCCGCTGGCGAACCGGGCGGCGTAGGCGCGCCTACCAGCGCCTCATGCCGCCCTGAGTGTGGCCGCGGGTGGTCGGGACGGGTTTTCCCTTCCACTCGCTTTAGTGGCCAGCCGCGAGGGAGTGACGTCCGCGTGTGTCTGGACGCCACCTTTTGATAGGTTTCCAGCAGGTGGTGCCCGCATAGTGCGGGCAGGCGCTAGGAGGGGTCCGGATGTCCTAATAAAGCTGTTCCCGGATTCCTTCTATTTTAAGCGCAGACTGGCACATCGTGTGGTTTTAGTCGGTTCGATTCCGACACACCGTTCCACCGAAAACCCCGGTGGGATGACGGCCCGAGGGGGTTTCCACACGAAAAAAAAAAAAAAAAAAAAAAAAAATGGGTCACAATATTTAGTTCCACTTACTTTATAGGGGACAATTTACTTTTATTTTATACTATAGGGGGACACACGAACAGACGGGTCGCCTGATGGTAAGTGACATCCGCCGTCCATGGATACTTGCAACTCAAGAGTCGCAAGTGCGCTGCCCGCCTTCGAGGGTGATGAGGGATAGGGAGATGCGGGGAGGGGAAAGAAGAGAGTTGGATGAGGAGCTGGGAAAGAGGAGAGGGGGCATGAGGGGAGGGGATAGAAGAGAGGTGGATAAGGAGCTGGTGAAGAGGAGAGGGAGGCGAGGGGAGGGGAAAGACGGGATGGGGAGTTGGGCCTCGGGAAACCTCACTCATTTCGGGGAAATGCAACGTTAGCTTTACTTCACAACCGGTTTTCTGTGAGGCCGTGGTATTGCACCGGTCGAATATAATTGCGGTTAACCTGGCCTTTATATTATGCGCTGCCTGATAGAATACAGTCCAATAACTCAGTCTAATTTCACGACACCCATGGTAAGAGATGGGTTGGCCCTATCCTACTCCAACAAAGATATAGATATTAGTATACCAGGGTTCAAGTTGGAACTGTAACTGAGTTATTGTCCAACTTGAGTTTAATTAAGTTTGTTTTTTGTATATTGAAATATATGTTTTTTAGTGTAAGATTTATATGACAGTTAACAGAAATATAAACGAAGAGACTGAGTGGTTTGCTTGTTAAACTTTGTTCATATGCTGAGATGAACTTCTTACATAGAATCAACTAAGCTAAATCAAAACTCAACAAGCAATCGCTCATATTCATGTTTTGATGCTCGTGAAATGGGTACATAATTTTGTCTTATTCTCTGTATATATATAATATGAAGCTGTTCTGTAACAGTTTGTTAGTATTATTATAGGAGTATATATATGTACATATAGATATACAAAAGTATAAGAATGACAATAAATAATAAAAGCTTCTGTAAGCGTTAGGAATATACATGTATACAATGGTATAATGACCATTGTTTTGAGTATATATGTATGTATATCATGGATAATCAAAGATGTTTTCATTATTCCTTTATGAATATTTTGCAATGAATGTTATCTTTTTTTAATGAAGTTTGACTATGATGGTATTTAATATTCGATAAATGTAGACTAGATTTAACTATAAATGTTAGTGTCATTTCATTCTTTGATAATAATGTAACTCTAACTAATAAACTAAACTAAAAATTGCGCTGCAAATAGGCTACAAGCAAATGTTAAAATGTGTAACAGCAGTGTGCATTATGTGTGTGAGAAAATATTAAAATAAATTCTTAAATAACCCTTCTTTTTTTTTTTCAAACATTAAATATATATTTCACTTCAGAGTTCAGAAGAAACTTTTCAGCATTTTTATGTTCAAAGTTTGTTATCTTATTCGTTTAAGGGTTATCATTTGTCTAAAACAACTAACTTTTACACGTCCCGTGATAACTTTTTGTAAATATTGGTTGAAACGAAGCGTAAAAATATACCGAATAAATCTAATTTAGACGCGAGCGAAATTTTCTGGTGATGTTGGTTATGCCAAGTGCTCTAAAAGCCTTTTAAAATAAATTTTTGCAGGGAATTCAATGAAATCCTAAGACAGAACCCTTATAAATTTTTATCACTTGCGTTAAATCACATCATTTGTTATCACTCGCGTTAAATGTTGACGGATAAAGTCGGATTATGCGTAACCTTATATTTGACTTTATTTTTGTTTATAAACACAAAAAAAAGAGTTTCCGTACATGATCTTACAGTGGTAGAACACGAATGAGTCAGCCCGACCGGTAAGATACTCTACTACCTCATGCAAAACCAGTTATGAAGCAACGTTGTATTTTCCTGAAATTAATGGAGTTTGTGGAGGCCCAACTTTACAAATTTTGCCTCTCTCCCATATCCTCACCTCCTCTCTTCTTTCCCCTCACGGCGTAACCCCATCCCTCATCATCCTCAAAGGCGGGCAGCGCACTTATGACTCTTGTGTAGCAGGTGTCAATTAACGGCGGTTACCAACAGGTGAACTATCGTCTAACTCCTATATTATAGATAAAGAAAAAAACACTTCTAATAGAGGCTTGTAATAAGAGGGTGACAATAAGGTCTGAAGCTACCGGTGTATTTATTACTTTCTGTTTACTGTAACTTCATTAGACTTAATAATGTTAGAGTCGGCTTCAATTTCTATGACAAAGCAAAAGATTCTTGAAAAAGGTAGATTAGGTAGAGAAAGATCCCACTTCCATTTCTTCCATGCTGGGTACTAAAATGCCATTTTTTAAATACATATGTATCTCGATTTACTTAATGTAATTACTATATATGTGATACTTTGAGAAATGATAATACTATTCACAAAAGAAACGGCCAGTATTTGCTCTTTTTTATATTTAATTAGTAAAATGTGTTTAAGATTTATCTACGTAAGCTTTTTATCCTATCATAAATTTTATATGCCTAAACAAATTTTCATATATGAGGGTGGATGTGAATAAAATTATATTAGAAACATAATGAAGTCCAATAAATATTAGTAGAAAAAACAATACTGTAGTTAATGGCGGTAGTTTTTTATTATTAGTTAACACTTTCACGTAGATAGGCCAGTATATAGATCAGGATCTCGTTAATCACTAAGTACAGAATGAACATATATATGTATATTGTTGTTAAACCCATAAACTACAAACACGTTACTAGGTGCCTAATATAAAATTTATTGCATGGCAGATTTATCCGAGCCACTGATATTTCCAGGACCGAACTCTCATCGTCCCATACCCAGTGACTGTGTCGTTTTAAGGAGAATAAAACCTTTTCATACAATAACTTTTGGGATATCTTGACCGGAGAATATTTATGGCAGGTTTATTGACGGGGATATTATTTTTACTAATAAATTTTATAAGCAAGTGGCAGACCATTTTGATGATTAATAGCGGTGAGATGTGCTATCGCCACATCAATAACTCGTATTTATTAAAAAAAAAGAAAACTATAGTAGACGTCAAAACAACATAATATACGTATTTAATAAAATGAGACAATACCGACATTATAATGCCAAAGTACACCAAAAGCGTCACGGGGTTACAAATGGTGGGGATTGGGCGGGCGATAAAAGACGTGTTCTATATCATTCAGGACGTAACATGAAGTGTGGATCACGTTACTATTATTTAGTAAATTAGGTAGTTACTACACCTGATTTTGAAATTGTTTCTTTTAGATGCTATGACAAAAACATTTAAAATAAATAATATTCATAGACAGGCTTAATCAGCATTAAATACACGCTGTATAAAACGATCCACTTAAAAAGAAAAATACAAAGTTTTCTGATTAAACTTCTGTAACCAAACAAGTTTATGTGGCGACAATCCTATTTACTGCTCTCAGCTGGACCAGTTTTATCGTCCAGTTTTTTATCACAAATGTCTGCATACTAAACAAAATCGTGGGTTGTCTGGATTCTAGAGATTCTTCTAGCACCAATATTTTTATAAAAAATCTCAAAGCATTTTATTTATAATTCCTTATTGATATATTGATATTGTGTTGACCTGACAAGTGGAAGTTCTGGCATCTTAGTTAAAACTGAAAAATTTAAACAATTTTTAATATAAATTCTTAATAGTACATGAACTTTTATTGAGTGATTCCAATATATAGTCTATAATTAGTAGTACACTGCCTGAAATTGGATATCACCAGTTTCTTACTTTTGTTAAATGTGGTTTTGTTATTATTATCGTTGTTTAAATGCTTTAAAATTAGAACACAACAGTCATAATATAATATTGTCAAATAATGTATTACGTTACATATGATATGAACAGGAACAAACAATATGAATGACACGCACAGGGTTCCAAAAAGATGTTTAAATATAATATATATATTTTTTTCCATAACAATTTAAAATTACTAAATCTTAGTTAAACTTAATGCAATATACACTATTAAGTATAATACATGTCAAAACTAGTAAAACGGAATATTTTAAGGCTTGCTTCGTAAATAGTTGTTGTCGAACGGTATTGGACTTTTTCGTACCCAACTAGATAACTTCATTCTGTAAAAGTAACCAAGGGTAAGGTCAGATATTTCTTAATGGACTTCGGATCGTAATTACGGTTTCTCAATAGAGTATGTGAAATAAATACCTATATACCAAAAAGTGCTTTTAAAAGAGGATAATTAACTTAAAAGATTAATAAGAATATGTTTTTTATGACATATATAATTTGTATAGAGTAGGAAATAATAAAGAAAATTACCTAAAAAATTTCCTGAGTATGAATTAAATTAAGTAAGACTATTTGCAATGAGTTCAATACCTTGAGATAAAGTAAATCTATTGGGGCACATAGAGGACAAGTCTATTGCCGTCATTCTGGCTACAGTGCCCGGACTGTGTATATACTGCCATATAGATTGTCGTCTTTTTTACGACACCTACGGGGAAATATATATTGTGGCCCTATTTCAGTCTACTACACAATACATGCTCGCTTAAAGACCATTGCTCTGCTCTGAAATCGACACCAGTGGAACACGTGAAGCTTGCCGCGAGCGTCTCGGAACTCTGTACCGACTACAAATATTAGCATCGAAACGTGTTATGTTACAATAAAATCCTAAGATCAGTCGCCACCTTATGCCTGCCTCCTGCAAATATTAAAGGTTTTGTAATGGAGTTGTTTTATAAAGATTGTAAATGTTCTATTGTTTTGAAAAGAAAAATATCTAAATTCAATTTGGATTCTTACATCAATTATAGGATATTTGCGGCCTTTAGTTAGATTTATCATATTAATTAAACTTTCATATGATTTTAACTTTATCTTTGGTAACGTTTTTACATATCAGTAATATATAAAATCGTTACCAAAAGTAAAGAATGTGTAATTTTATATTATATAAAACTAGCTTTTGATCTATAAGATACCTATTTGTCTGTAGGTGATCTAGGTGATCTCGCAAATATATAACGAATTATTTGAAAAAAAAAACTTTGACAAATTGCTAAACTTCGAATCGGTGAAGACGTAAGTAGTAGGATCGACAAGATAAATTGTCTCTTTTAAAGCTTATATCTGGCATCTTCATGATACTGGATAGAGACTATTAATCATAAGGATACCACTTTATAGGTTTAAACTGAGTTACTTTTTGTATATTAATATGGAGATCAAACACAGAGTTAAATCTAATTTTATTTTTCTATTAAACCGTTGCTGCTGATATTTTTTTTTTATTTATACTTTATGCACAATATGTGACAAAGGTGGACTTAATGCCGTAGGCATTTTCTGCCATCCGACCTTAGGGCGATGCAGAGACAAAACAAGGTAGGTGTACAGAGGTTAAGAAGTATAGGTAGTAGTAGTATAGCAAGTAGATATATTTTTATAATAAAATATTGTATTAGTACCAGGAGTGATAAATCTTTTTAAACAACGGACACAAAGAACACACAGACTCGGAACAGCTATTTATTGGTCACACAAATGCTGCCGCGTATGCGAACCGAACCCACGACCTCCGGTTCAGCCAGTGTCAATAACCAATAGGCCAGTCACGTAAGATTATGTCCTGATAATTATATGTAAGTTTGACAATTTAATCAAAAAGTTTAATCTCGATAAGCATGTTCGTCGAACTTAAACCTAATGGTTCAATAACAATTCTTAATAAAAGTGCAGGAGACATACATACATCACAAACCGATATATGGTACAGGAACTAACAAGATAAAACTGCATAAAAGCTACATTTTTACATTTTCAAGTACTTTTTACAGAATGTATGAATCACAGTCAGTGAGTCATTAGTCGTGAGTTCTTTTTTGATAACATAAGATTCAATGATTGAATATGGAGTAACTAATTTATTCTGTTTTCATGAGATGAGGGCAGTCTATCTTTTGTTTTAATAATTTTCGTAAAGGCCGAATCAAACAGCGGACGAGGTATGATAGTGATGTGATCTGCTGTATACAGGTTTTAATAATTTAGTTAGCATAAGAAAAATTGTTTTTAACCCCTCTGGTCAAGTTTGGAGTTATAGATCAATATAGTCAGTTTATTTTAAGACACTATCTGTACCTACATGAACGACTAACGTGGAAATTGTATGTAGGTATTGACTTTAAAGGATAAACAACAGACGTACTAATAAATTAAGATCACTTATTTTGCACTGAACCCTACAGTAGAATTCGCCCATAGCCGTAGCCTCCACAGCTTATCTGTTAAACGATGCTTACCCTAAAAAATAATTAACAGAAACAGATCCATCACAAAATTGGTCTATCACAAACTATGTTTATAAACTGTGAAGGTTAATTACTATCTGTTTGAGTTTGTTCGTTAAGTTACACTTTATAGTGATTTCTCTATCTAGAACCATCATTCTGTGTTGTATTTATACTTATTAAAAATACATGGTTGCATTAAAATAAAAACTTTAGTGAGTGTTATTCATAAATGTATATTAAGTAACACACGGATTTGGTTCAAAACCTTTCGGGCATTCCTGAAATGCCCGAAGAGTTTTAACGGGAGTAAAATGATTTTTACTTAATAAATAAATAAAATGTATTTTTTTTAAGAACAACTTACGCACTAGGATTAATTCCTGTGTCGCGGGGAACTTTACAAACATTCAAACAACGGACACAAAGACATGTTAGAGAGTGAGTGAATTCAAGAGCTGACGTAATGATTTCGTTAATCTAGTAATAATAATTTAAAAAAATATATGTTATTGTTTTGTTGAACGAGGGTCGTCTTTTTTAATTGTTCCATTTCTAAGTGTAGTGTCTGAACTGAACTAATATTTTAGTGCGTACCTTTTGTTTTTTCAGGTGAACTATACCGCCACACTAAAATTGTAATGATATTTGTCCCAAACGTTTGATACGGCAAGCTGGTAATATGAGTCTATGAAAGGCGGTGAAATTTATTTATATACATATTATTTTATTTACAATTGCTCAACAATTATTTGAAATTGTCTGATTTAAAAAATATTTAAAAATGTAGATCTACACACTTAGTAATACTTTCGTATACATTGAAATTAAATTGATTTAGTCTGCATAGTATTAGGGATATTATTACAAAATTGCACACATTAACCTACAAACGACTTTGGTTTGAATTTTGGAGGTTTTTGGAGCCTGGAGGGAGGTACATCAAATTAATCTCTATTATGTATATTATAAAAGTGTACATCACTTTCTTTGAATAAACTGACCTATTTTGCTGTATGAAAGTAAATTAAGTTTTCATAAATATACCGATACGCCATCGTCACTTTGTCTATTTCTCTGAATTTCTGCCACAGCGAATAATCATTTTATAAATTAAAAATTGTTCGGATAGCCCTCTTCTGCAGCACAAAGACAAACTGAATATCAGAGACATTGCCCTTTAGTAAAATACCATAAGAAATTATACTACGAAAATAAAAAAAAGTAGACGAATCTGGTTGCCTCATTCTGTGTGGTTATAGTATTTGTGGTATACAGTAAGTTGAAAATTAAATCGAATATACTAGAAATACTTCTCAAATATCTTTTCTCTAAAAATCTGCCCACCGCATTGTTACAGGCGATAAAATACTGTAAGAGAAATTATGCAAACGACTGAAATAAAAAGGTCAAGTGATTGGAGAGGCTTTCGAATGAAGTACGGCTGGGCACGATCCAATTGTTTTATACTGAGCAATAAGTCAGCATTATAACACATAGACAGACAGCATAAAATAACAGATCTAAACAACTGAACTGAAGCAAGTGATCCCGAAATAAATATATAGTGTTTTTAATATTAATTTAATGTTTGTGTTATTTAATGTTTGATAATGTATGAAGGTATTGATGCTCCTACTTAAGTTATTATTATTTAATCATTATTATAGATATATAATAAAATATACATATCTACTTTTTTCAGTAGTAATAGTTGGGAACAAGTGTCGTACTGCGCAGTCCGGCAATAAGTCTGCTTATGTAGGTAATGTGAGACTTTCCTCGTGCTCGTGCCCAACCCACCTCAGAACAGACAAAATAAAATATCTTGGAATTACTATCAATCAGTCTTTAGCATTTGAACCTCATTTGTAGATATTGGCTTCCCGACAACGTAAGCTCATTTATTTATCAAAACCCTCAGAAATGCTTCAAAGCGAGCAACTTTTATAGTTAATTTAGTTAGACAGATGAACAGAGTGACAACCACCGCCCATAGACACCTTGCAATCAAGATTCGAAGTTGCCCTTGAGAAATCTTCGAAAAGGAGAAGGGGATGAGAGGAAGGGAAAGAGGGAAGTGGGAGTTATGCCTACGATACCCTCACCTACTCGGCAATACAGTGCAAGTATTTGTCTGAAATAAATATGTACGCTACTCTACTTTTCTGTGTTTGTGGCCGGTCCATTCGTGATTAAACATGGCTCTACCAGTACACTACACTATTTATATTTTCTCTGCAACTCTTCGTTCCTTGCTGGCCCACTAAGACATTGCTTCTTTCATGAATCTATCCATAGAACGTAAGTCTAAAATCCAATGTATTTCCCCTACCTGGCTTACGAACACTCCACTTTAAATTTACTCAAACTGACCCGAATCAGGTTTATTTAAGATAATAAACACACATAATATGATAAACATAATTTTACCTACTAAGAATAACGGAATCTCATGGTCTCATGGTCAACATATGAACAGCAATTTGTGTTTCCCACTTAAATATATAAAATTTATTTGTAAATTTGTTAGAATTCGTGGATTCTAACGTAACATAGTAATTGGTATATTGAACTAAATATCTAAAGAAAGATATACAAAAACAGCAGTTAATCTTTTTCAAAAACTCGTAAAATTTAATAGAGGTAGGCAGAGACCAATTCCTTCCATTTGCTACAATTCTGACATACCTTTCTCGCTTCTTCAACTTTCATTCCGTTCCGCATACAGGAATATGTCAGAAACATACATATGTCAGAATCGTAGCAAATGAAAGGGAGGTGGTCTCTGCCTACCCCTATTAAATTTTACGAGTTTTTGAAAAAGATTAACTGCTGTTTTTGTATATCTTTATTTCACACACAAAGTCAAAGCATTTATTTCAAATAGGCCCAAAAGGCACTTTCGAACGTCTACATTTACATTTAAATAGAATTGATTCTAGTCGCCCATTGCAAAATGTAGTTTCGTATGGAGAAGAATGGCCAAGAAACTCCACCGTTACTCTTTCAAAATGTTTTGTTTACATACATTAATTATATATAATTAAAATTATGTGTAAAACCATGCACCCAGAACAATATCACTATACCGAAACAGGTAAAAAGAATTAAATGGAAGCGACGACAGATAAAATAATTTTATGATAGATACATTTGAATCTGGCAGTGCAAGGAGCATTATGAATTTCAATTTATATGTGTATGATGTGTTTTTGATTGTGCATAGACTAGTGTCATTTTAATCCTTTTAATAGTGAGAGTGATATAAGGTAGAACAGTTGAAGATAACGTCAGCATAAAAGGAGGAGGTTAAAATGCAGACACACTTTATATTTTTTATTTATTCTATATATTATAATTTTTATTTCCAAATACACTGTGAAAATATAAAAATATTGATTGGTACTTATTACCCGAAATTGATGTCAGCCGTCGCTCTCATTAAATGTATCGCTTAGATTTCAATGTTATATTCAGTTTACTATAAGATTTTTGTTCATATTATTGTATACAATGCCCTAAAATTGTTAACGTTTTTCGCGTGGTTATGACTCTCAGTTATAGCCATACTTATCTGTACCATCTTGTATAAAGACGCCGAGCGCGTGGTTGGTAATCAGTAACTCATTACGAATGTAAACATAAATGAATAAGACTAGAAAACTTCAAAGGTCATAGAAGTAGCCATTGGTTGACTCACGGGAAAGACACAAATAAATTTAGCAATGTTTTCTTTGATCACTACAGCACCACATGTTTTTTATGGTTTTTTCGAATAAAAATTATTATCTCAACGGTAACAAGGAAAAAACAAATGTGTAGAACATTAGTTTTTTTCTACATACTTGTTTTTCTTCCGAGAATTTGGAAGAGTGTTAACATAATATGTGTTTTAACGATTATAGGAAATTATCCTGTAGATAAATTTAAAAGATGAGTAATAAAAATAGATAGGTATGAATAACTTGGAGATCCATCCAGTCAATTGTATTAATTTATTTTCTTTTTTTTTCTTATTTTACAGATTAACTCCTGTATCACGAGGGACTTTACAAACATTCAAACGAACACAAAGAACACCCAGACTCGGAACAACAATTGAAGTGTTGTCCCGTGTGGCGATAGAACCCACAACACTCGGCGCGGTAATGTAGTGGCGATCACTTAAACCGCTACGCCATCCGTAAAGTTGATTTAAATTAAAGTACTATAATAAATTTAAATTCAATATTAATAACAAACTAGTGACAACAGATATTGAAGTAGAAACTGCTTTTGAAATTTTTTCAGGAAAATTCCTGTACCGATTACTAAATCTCTAAACTTCTGACCTGCTCTTGCAAAATTAATTTTGAACAAAAATGTATACAGGACTGACAGTTAATTTAAGTTTCAACATGTCATTCCTCTAGAAATCATTATAGCCTTTAATACACTCAATTAAAAAATAAACAACGGAGCTTTGGGGAAATTCTGTAATTATTACCAAAAATGTGATAACTGTTGTTACAATTCATTTATATTTAATCAGTGAGTGTATAGTGATATATTTCCTGACATTATAAAATTTAGTATTTTCATTCCCTTTTATAAATCTTACACTACCTCAGAACCAAGATCTTAGACCATTTTCGGTATTATTCGGTATTCAGTAAAATTTTTGAAAACAACAAAAAAAAAATGCACAGATTCTTCATAGTAATAATTCGTAACATAAAAAACAATTCGGTTTTACAAGGGGCTGCTCCGCAACTGATGAAAGTGTAGAGCTTGTGAAACATATGTTGGGTGGCAATAAAATTAGGTGTAATAAAAGAAGGTGTTGAGCTTGTAAAACGTGTTTTTCACGATGCGCCAGGTATTTTTGTGTAATTTATCAAAAATTTTTGATTGTGTTGTTCAAGAAACTGATCAGGAAGTTATATCACTACGTTATGAGAGACACGGCATTAGATCTTTTTATTTCTTTGGGAAGGGAGAGTGGGGAGTTGCACAAGGTTCCAAAGAGGTCTAAGTATAGAATAGAAATACTAGGACCTCTTTTATTCTTAATTTATATTAATGAACAACCTCATCTTGTTAAGAACCGCCACGGGATAGTGTTGATTGCAGATGATGCTTCATTTTTATTTAAACTGAAACGTATGACTACAAACTAGACCATGTCGATACCGATTACAGCGCGCCCTCCACGCGCTTTCCCACGAGAGGCACGATTCAAAAGTTGTGCGCATGACCAAATTCCCTGATAATACACAAACTTTAAGTCAAAAAAAAAATTAAGTCCACTGTAAAACCATAGTTGTGCTTTATATTTAAAGCACTCAGTGGTGGATTATATGGAAGAAAGAAGATTGAACTGTTAGAGATTCAAATAATGAGTACAATACAATGTTTCTCATTTTCTATCTTCTTTTAATATATTTATGTCTTCTTCCTTTTTAACCTCATTTTCAATGCCTAACTACTGTAACTTTAATAGCCTTACTTTACTTTATTGACTTTTAGCAACATAATAGTACACGATACAATGGTGTATTCTGGTATAGTATAATTATATTATACAACAAGTTTTGTAATAACTGTCTGGAAATTTACAACAGTAGCCATGAGTTTGTTTGCACGATAAGGCTTGAGCCTTATGAGAAGAAATCGTGCAGTGAACGTACTCGGTTAGATATGTATGTCGAGACCAGATCGTGAATCCAAAAAACCTGTTATGTAAGCTTAGGGAAATAGATGCAGCTGGATGTGCATAAGAAGTTAAATGTCGGATACGATATCTGGTTCCGTCAATACATAAAAGGGGATGAATGTTTGCTTGGCGAAATGAATATTTCTTGGGCAACACTGATTATAAAGTAAATGATCGTAAAGGGCATGACTTTTATAAGCACATCGACGAAGTTAAGACTTAGGTCGCGGAACCAGTTAGCTTGTAGTATAAGTGATAAAAATGAGGTGTCGAGTGAAAGAATGGGTTGAAAAAGATGCTGGTTTATCGGGAGTCAACGGGAGCTGTATCCTCGAGCTACGAACAGCGAGCTTAAGAGGGATGGTGAAGGAGGACATGTCCTACTGTCTGAGTCGGGTTTTCAGATTAAGGGTAAATCACCACAGACTACCCTACCTGTATCTATTTGTATACTATTCTCTTAACTTATTCAAAACAGTTTTCATCAGTGTCAATTAAAACCTAAGTTTACTACGTCATAAATACAGGGTTACATTGAATTTTTTTAACTTTATTGCTTAAGTGTACCAAGACTTTAATGACTAAGATTGATATCATATGTGTCGATATCTACATTTATGTTTTCTGGAGAAAATATAACCACTCCAGACAATGTCGGTAATAACTGTAAAAAGTGTTTTATGTCCTAAACTATAGCAAGCATTGTTACTCTAAGTGACAATTGTCCCCAATGGATGGTGAAATCACTAAATTTTATTTTAGCTTAGCTTTAGAATTGTTGTTAAGATGCGATGCTCGTTCGGTCTAAGTACGTCATTATTTAGATATCCTTAAAGCATAACCAGAAACCAGTATAATCCAGATCCAACTATTATCTTAATCTGCCAATATTTAACAATCAGATAATAAATTAAAACCGTTAAAGAATTCACAATTTTGGAATCAACATAAAATTATTTGTTACTTGTTTCTATTTTTTTTAAAATATTATGTATAACTAATGGTATAAATTGACCATAAAAATTACCTGGATTAACTAAGTTATCTTTTTCATGCTAAGTATAACACTAGGTAACAATAAGGCTACATATACAATGAAATATATTTGCCTTCCTTAAGAACACTAGCGTAACTACGTAAAATCTTTTGATCTGCATCACGCAAAGAAGACTGTTACGTAATACGTGTACACGTTCCCGCCTTTCATCGACACGTTTGCAACTTGTCTAATAAAATACTATCCATTTTAATGAATTTGAAGTATGCGTACACTCATTCACGCACGCCAATACGCTGCCGCGACGAGTGTTGTGGGTTCGATCCTCGCACTGAACAACACTTTGATTAATCCTCAAATTGTTGTTCTGAGTCTAAGTGTTCTTTGTATTCGTTGCTTGAATGTTTGTAAAGTAACAATTGACACAGGAATTTATAAAAAAAAAAAAAAACAAAATTAGAAGTGATGGGGATTTTTTTTTGTACTCTACCTTTTTCAAAAAACTTTTATTTTGTCTTTTAAAATGAAACCGACTCTAATATAATTAAGTCCAATTAAGTTACAGTAAACAAATAAATAAATCAATTGATATAGTAGCTTCAGAAAGTGTTTTTTTTATATAATATAGAAGATAGACGAACAAACGGGTCATCTGATGGTAAGTGACAACCGTCGTCCATTGACACCTACAGTCTAGCATTAGAAACTGAATCAATATTTTATTGAACTAATTGTACATAGACATTATTATACAATAAATGATAAAATCGCTCCGATATTTAATCACTTCCAGAGTAGGTATGACAGCATCGTTATTATTGGCATTACCTTAGTTCAAAGAGGTCGCTTTCCTGTTCTACTGTTTAACTCCATCACAACTCCATTTTCAGTTTCATGAAGATGTTCCTAAATATTTCAGAATGTGTTATAATTATAATCAGTAACTAATTCTTTTTACAAATCATGTTCAACTACCAAAGCAAGCTTCCTTGAAAATATATTTTGTATTATGCGAACCCCTTTTTACTGGTTATCATGACAGCTTTCTGCAATTAGATTTTTAAAAAGTATTTAAATGACATAATTTGCTACATGTATATATAACATTTAACATTTAATATAACACCCTGACTGGTATAACATTTTCTTACAATTTAAAAATGACCTAATTGAATATCCTTCCTTTCCATATATAAAAAATATTGAAATCATAATAGCTGCGGGGTTCTCGGTAGAATTGAATAGGTGCAACCGAACCAAGGCCACTAAAGGATAGATTATTTATCAAACATTAAAATAGAGTCCCTGGTTGACGGTAACAGGGTTGCCATCTTTCGCGTAAAATAGACACAAAAATCTGTTAAATCTAGAACCCCTTCATTTATTTAGTCTGTTAAAATGTTATTGTTGTACCACGCCTGGCCCGAGGGCTTATCATTTGAATTTTATATCCACGCATCCTCGCTCAGCACAAATTGTTTCAGCGCCTATCAAAACATCAGAGTAACGGACTAGTGTTTGTAGCTGTTTTACATATTTTAAAGAGCGTTTATTTAAGTAAATAATGTTTAAGAGAGCCCTTTTCTCCTATTACCCAAGAAGGAGGGTTGTCAAGTATTGGTATGATGCTTCTTGGTCACGCTCTGGTGCCTAAACGACCTTTTTATTTCTGTTTAAAAAGACAACTCCCGCACTAGGATTAATTCCTGTGTCACGGGGGACTTTACAAACATTCAAACAACGGACACAAAGAACACCCAGACTCAAAACAATAATTTGAGGATTACACAAAGTGTTGTCCTGTGCGATGTGACCACTTAACCGCTACGCCATCTGTGCAGTCATTGCTTGATTGATTTCAAAATATTATATATCAAGAATCGATTCGCAGTTGACAATAGCATTCTTCTATTAAGAATTAAGTGGTAACTGAGATATAATAAAGCATTAAATGTGTCGCGTTGACAAAGAAGGAGTGTTTTCAATTTAATTATTTTATTCTATAGTAGCGAATATTATGGAAATTCACGTCATGTTACATTTATGAATATCTTTTAATAATTATGTGAATGTGTGTGAATTATGTAGATGAACTTGGATAAAACCAAAGTCATGTTCAATAAACATGTCAAAGTCATGTCTAATAACTAAATATTCCAGCTCTTAGTGTTAACTAAGGCTGGAAAGTGATTAAGCAGAAAACCGGTTGTGAAGTGATGCTTGCATTTAATTTTCCCAAAATTAGTGAGGTACTCTACTCTCTCTCTCCTCTTTCTTCTCAATTTATACTGCCTCTCCCTTTTCCCATCTCCTCATCCAGCCTTCCCTCTTTCCCCTCTCCGCATATCCATCCTCCTTCACCCTCAAAGACGGGCAATGCACTTATCTTGAGTTGCAGGTGTCCATGGACGGCAGTTTTCACTTATCAGCAGGTGACCCGTATGTTCGTCTGTCCAACTGTATTATAAAAAAGTATCTAACCCAAATACACATTTCAAGTTGTTAATTTCCAGATAGACTATACATTTTTCGTCTCAAACGTTTGGTACAGCAAACGTCTAATATGAGTCAGTGCAGACTATTACGGTGTTAGTGATTTACAGGATAGTGTCAAAGTATATTGCATATACTGTCACTACTTCTCTAAGGACCAATGATTTATCTAAAAAACTGTCTACCACATTGTTAAAAGCTATAAAATACTGAGAGAGAAATTATGCAAACGACCGAACTAAAAAGGTCAAGTGATTGGAGAGGATGTCGAATGAAGTACGGCTGGGCACGATCCAATTGTTTTATACTGTGGAGCAATTCAAACTAGTTCGAATTAGTAAAATAAGCAACTGAACAATATGTGAGCCAGACTTTGTTGTATAGAGTTTATTAGCAAAAACTGAAATAAAAAAAAAGTTGATATATTTACTTTTTTACAGTTATTAAAAAAAAATACCGGATTGAATAATAGACGGTCTAAGATGTCTGTCTCTATAAATAAAAATGAATCGAGGAAATTAATATACGCGCATAAATAACTTCTGCACTGCACCAAATTGGATAAGTCTTTTTCGTTATTGTCCGAACGGATTAGTATTTAATAACTTTTAAAATAAATCGTATGAAATACTTTTTAGATTAAAAAAAAATGAGAGAGTAAAACAGAAGATTTTTTTTTCATTGAGTAGATAATCCCTCTCGATGCCGAGGAGGGCAGCTAGTTTTTATAGTTTTTAATAACTGTTTAACATATATTTATAAAATTTGACAGATCTTACACACGGCCGTCTGATCTCAAACTAAGGGGAGCTTGTGAACGGTAACCGGACTGCTGATAAATATACAAAAGTACACCCAGACACGGAACTAATGATCATGTTTATCACACAAATATTTGTCCAGGATGGGAATCGAACCCTCGACCTCTGGCTTAGCAGTTAGAGTCAACAAGCCAGTCAATATATATATAATCTCCGTTGTTTTCTATCCTTTCTCATGCTTTCATTGATATCTTTGCTAATTTTGGCTAATTTCTGTCTTTTATTTTGAGCACTTCTTTCGTTAATGAGTTGGTTTCTTTCTTCTAGGAGTTTTATAGTGGCTGTTGATAATGTTCCTTTTGCACTAATTTTAGTATCTGCTTTGAGTTTAGTTTGAGTTTTGATAGTATTCTCTATATAATTGTATTTATCTTGGGTTTCTAGTTCCTTAGTGCTCTCTTTAAAGTCTCTAAGTTCAGCTTTTAGCACTATTGCTATTTGTTCCAATTGCTGTTCGTTGAGTTTTCTGTTTCCTGAGTCTAGTCTCGGTCTAGTCGCCTTTGGTTGATTTGTTTTGAGCTCAGTTCTAAGTAGCCTATGATTGGTGTGGAAGTTAAATCTTTTAATGACGGTAAAGTTTGTGAAGTAGCTGTTTCTATTGGTCATAATAAAATCAATTTCGTTTTTTGTTTTTCCATCCGGCGAGATCCAGGTCCACATGCTCGTCCGGTTCTTCTTGAACATAGTATTTAAGATTGTTAGTTTATTTTCTAGTGCGAAGTTTGTAATTTTTTCCCCATTTCTACTTCTGGTCTTGTTACTATATGAGAATTGCCCTAGTATTGCGTTTTCTCCTGCATGCCTTACTCCAATTTGGCCATTGCAGTCTCCCATGACTATAAGGTTTTTATGGGTGTGCTCTTGAATTGCTTCGTTTAACTTACGGTAGAAGTTGTTTATTGTTTCCAGACTTGATTGCTCTGTAGGTGAATATATTTGTATAATAGACCACGGTTTTTTATATCCTTGTAGTTTTAGATTCATAATCGCTATGCGTTCTGATATTCCTATGAATTCTTCCACATATTATTTTAAGTGTTGTTTGATAATGAATCCTACCCCATATTGGCCTTGCGTCTCCCCTATGTGATATAGTAAATAGTCTGGATGACAAGTAATACTTTCGCCCATTCTTCTTACTTGGGTCAACCCAATTATGTCCCATTTGATTCGTTTTAGTGCATGTGTCAGTTCCGTAAGATTTTCTTCTTTTCCCAAGGTGAGTACATTGATGGATGCTATGTATATTACTGATTTTCGATAATTGTTGGCTTTAGATTTTGGAGGGTTGTGGTCGCTTTCCCCCTCGAGGACCAGTCGGCTTGGGGGAGTTCGTTGTCTTTTTGTTTGTTTATTAGCAGTTCCTTTGGTTGGTTTTGGTTTCCGTTCGCCATTCCTTAATTGTTATTGGTTTTTATTAGTATTAGGTATGTTCGTAAGGGAGCTGGATCTATTTCGCATTAAATCAAAAGCATTTGTTCTGTTTGTCTTGGTTACGTTTACGGTTTGTTGTCTCTTTGGCTGAATATTACCTGAAGAGGGTGAAGCGGATATTTCCCTTTTCCTTTTCTCTTGGCTGTAGTTGTTCTCTTTCACGATTAATTTATCATATTTTATATATGCTAAATTGCCCTTTTGTCTCTCTTCAGTTAACTTTACTTGCAGCTCTTTTCTTTTTCCTAACACTTCTTTCGAGTAGTCCTTCGAAATGGAAATCGTTTTTAGGTTCTTTTTACTTTTGATAATTTCGGTCTTCTTCCAGTTGTTTATAAACGAACACAAAACCGGTCTCGGTTTGTTGCTCTCGCTCTGTCTATTTCCTAAGCGATAAATTTTGTTGATATCCTGTGCTTCCATTTTGATACTCAAATCCTGATTGAAGGTTTCCTTAAGCTTTAGTATTAGTTCATGAGAGGATTTTTCGTTTTCTTCTAAGCCGAATACTATAATATTATTGTTTCTCTCAGCCCTCTTTAGATAATCTATTTCTTTTTATAGTTTTTCTACTTTAGTTTTCAAGGTCTTATTTTCTTCTATAATGGGGATTAGTTTATCATCCATCTTTTCCATTATACTCTTTGTTATAGACTCTTTCAATTCAGCATTTTGACTTTGCATCTCTAATTTCATTTTTTCAAATAATATTTGGAATTGACCTTCCATTTTATATTTTTATGTGCGTAACACGAAACGCGATTTTAGATTGTGGTAGAAATATTTTTCTCAATATTGGTAACACTGCTTAATATGTCAGAATTGTTGACGTTTATGACGAGTATCACTGAGTGGATAATTTGTTGATTTTCGTGTTTCCTAACCTCCAATCCAATAGGTAGTTGGTGTTTTGGTTGTAGATCCACGACGGATTTCAGTAATCGCACTTCACTATGTGTTTTTAATCACTTCAAGACGTCCCGATATTGTATATACGAGTACTAACAACCAGAAATTGCGTTTACTATTTTATTTCGCTTATTTCACTCGGAGTTTATTACTACGATGTTGACAGTTCTGATGCCGGAAACGGAAAGCCTTGTCTTAGTATAGTGCGTCTGAAATAAATGAATCCTTTATGCTGAGCCAATATCCTTAGCGATCGTGTTTAAACAGCTCTGAACAAACTCAGACAAGGTAAATGTTTAATGTCATAGTAGGGAAGGTTCGCATAGGGCACGCCATAATCAGGCCATTTCCATGGTGTGCAGGGGTTCTCAGATGCTTCCTTCTCAGGGTGTACCCGCGTCCACTCCAATAGACCTCGTGACGGAACACCGTATTAGGTTTTAGTCGGTTCGAGTCCGACATACCACTTCACTGTTCAGTGTGGATACCCTCACGACAAAAAAAGGAGGAAGGGTTCGCAAAGCTATTTACAATAATTGTTGTGGAATTGAAATTTTATATAATTTACTTCGGTATGATCCTCTAAAACTGGTTTTATTGGCATATCAGTTTTATTATGATTTATTATCTTGTATCCTGATCTGATCTACCAAATTTTCAAATTCAAATTCAATTTCTTCATTTCATAAATATTTAATACTATAAAACAATACACACAGGGTCACTGCAACTATAGGTTGCTTTGTTAAATGTAAAATTAATATTAAATTGATAAGATAATTAAGTACATGACTGTGTTGATCTATAAAAGCCCGTTTCTGAATGGTTTTCAACTGAACCAATCAAAGGTATTTTGGAATTGTCAAAAGGAAGTCGGTCAGACTAAGTCAGTCATGAAGCTAATTGCACGTTCCAATTCGTAGATCCTATGGAGAAGCACAACCAAAATACTTCAAGGACACTCTTTTTCAAATATTTTACTTAAGTTTTTTATAATAGTTCATAAGTGAACATAAAATAACATAAGATATAAAAGAACAATGCAATACAACATTTTAGAATAACCTTTATGATAATTACTATTATTTGTTAAGTAATAGCAGTCCAGAGATGACCAGCCCTGATCAATGGCACTCGTTCATGAGCATAGCGCATGTATCTAACCATCCATCCAAACCATCTAACCAAACGAACCGATACATACGCCACCATTAGCATGACTTCTAGGCGAGCGTGACATACTCAGAACTGTCAGGAGACACAGAACATAAACCTAAATAATTGGCTACACAGTTCTCACACGTGCAACTCTAAAGAATATCGTATAAATATCTGTAGTATATATGTCAGTAATAATAATTGAATTTATAAGAAGAAATCAGAAATATTTAGTGTACAACATAAAGATTACAAGACAAAACTGTTTTGTGGTGTGCTATTCTGTAACTAAAAGTAAATAAATTAAAATTAGGAATATAAAATAATAAGATAAGAAGTTAAAAAACAAGAAGACGAGAGAAACATTAGCTTACGTTATATTGTATTGAGTATTTAAACAAGGCTGTGAATTTCTTACAGTATAAACCCAAGCGTATATATTCCGCATATAATCCAACACTCAGTAATATTAATATTATTTTCTTCTCACTTTGGAATTAAACTTATTTCAACTTAAAAATTAGAAAAAATATTTTATTTCAATCTAAACAGACTTTACGCATTCTATTACTGACTGTCCAATCTTAGTACACTGAACTGAACCAAAGTCCAGTTAATTTGACCTACCTTGTTTACGAACACTGTCGACTTTAGACTCACCTGACTGGAATCACTATTCAGTGCGACGAGAATACACTACCTATACCTACACCAGTCTGCAATTAATATGTAAAAGAAAAAATAATAACATAAATTTTTCCTACTAAATATACAGAAATAATTATCTCATGGCCAAAATATAAACAGGCATTTGTATTTTAGACCTAATGATATAAAATTGTTTGTAAATACAACGAAATTCATAGAAATCTTAATAACGGCTCAATGTGAATCAGTATATTGAACTATAATATCTCTAAAGATAGATTTACCAAAACAGCAGTTTATCTTACAGTGTAAGTCGTAAAAGTCGTAGAAAAGTATTCAATGATGTTTAAGAAAATAAAGATCTTTGAACTACATTGGCCTTGAAAGATATTTTGCTAGTATTATGTGTAAATTCAAAAATTTGGACAGATTTTTGTTACTTAATTAGTGGAATGGTTCAGAAATAAATGTGGAAGAGGGGTAGAAGGAATAGCACTTAAGCTACTGTTTATCACTGAAATTTATTTACGATTAACGGGACGCGCAACGCGTTGAGTGTTGTGGGTTCAGTCCCCACACGGGAAAATACTTTGTTTTATCTTTAAATTGTTGTTCTGAGTTTATTTGAATGTTTGTAAAGTTCCTAGCAATATAGGAATAAATTCTAGTGCTCCAGTATTTTTCTTAAAAAACAATGAAAGTTTATCTTTGACTGGATTTATGTAGTTCTTGCATCTATCTACATGGTATGTCATAAAATATTTTGTTTAAGTATATATGTATGTGTATACTAACTTAATTTTCTAATTAAGCTTAAAAAAATAAGCTTAAAAAAATGTTTTCCCGAATATGCTAGATATATCAAAACAACGTCCTTTTCCATATCTATGTCATTTATTATTATATACAACCGTTTGTAAATAAAGCCAGTAATCTAAAAATACATTATTTGTTATTAATTAACCTAAAATAAATGACAGCCCATAATGTAACTATGAGAAACCACAAAAGCCTTTAATTTGTCGCTGTCTTCCACGTGCTCTGTAAGAACTATTATTACTATAAGTGTTTAGAGACGACGAGCGTGGTTAGTAATTAGTATCTCATTCTGAATGATTGAAGATAAGAGAGGACCTCAATTGTAGTTTTACAAATACACTCATCTATCACCGAGGGGATAATTAAGTTTAGTGTTCGAATCTCAGAATTTTATTACAGCCTAGCTTTAGAATTGTTGTTGCTTTCGGAAGCACATGACACTTCAGTGCCGTGCTTTTTGAATATTTTTTTTATAATAAACGTTCCAAAATAAGTATAAAAACTTTGTTGGATGGATTTAAAAGTTATCTTTTACATTCGAATTAGAATACAAGCTATAGCATGAAATATTTTTATCTTCCATGCCTAACTACGTAATAACTTTTTAGTGTGCATCACGCAATGGACATTTTTACAGTACCGAGTACCGAGTACATTCTACCACCTCAGCTTGGTAGATGAGGCTAGCCAAGCGTAATTAGCTATCAGTGTCACAAAATCGATATTTTGTGATAGTGATTACACGGCATTCTTCCACAGTGCGTCCAATTTGAATGACCTTGAAAATGCAAAAGGCGAACCAATTCAAGGAATAATGTATCTACGCTGTATATAGAACTTGTAGTGTATGCATCCTACTCATTAAATGCAAGTCAGTATTTATCGTTAATAAAGGCATGCGTGGAACATTATAATAACTATATTATTTCATATTTAGCATAAATGAATACGACTGGCCTCTAGGTTTGAAGGTTAGTGGTTCTGATTTCTGAGCCACAGGTCATGTGGTTAAGGCCCTCTTGAAACACGACTGCTTCTGGAACTAGCTGCACCATTGAAGTTCTGCTGCAATAATAACGCTTTCACACTCAAGTGCAGTGCTTGATTTTGTGTCCGTTATTCGAATGTTTGTAAAGTCGCCGGTGACACAGGAATTATGCCAAATTCAGGAGTTGTATTTCAAAAAAATATCCATCACCCATGTTGGTTGCCTACTTATTAAACATGAAAATGAATTTATTTTAAATAACACATGGGTATGTTTTGGTATGTTAACATCAATATCTATGTTGGAGAGTTTAAACCCCTATGATGCTACATCTTTCTTGAGACCAACAATAATTAATATGGGTCAAATATTTGCGTCCATAGATAAAAAGTAAGAAGCAGCTGTGAGCCCCAATAAATAATAGAAAGAAATTACTTTCTATTTTTTCTTTTAATTTTCTTGATATATGAGGAGGAAAGATAGAATTCAGAACCGTAAAATAGTAAGTTAAAAAAATATGTGTATTTAGTGTAAAAACTACTCAAAGCTCTTATAGTAATTAAAAAAATAAACATATAACCTTGATTTCATCTTTGTATCTCAATTTACGTAATAAAGCATAAATTATACGAAATATATTTCCAACTCAGGTACTTAAAACCAAATAATTGTTATAAGTATTTACAATAAAATAAAAGTACTAAAAATAACTTATAAAATGGACATGTTACCTGTTTTCAAAATAACTGATTGAACTGCTAATCTCGACCACAATTTTCCATTATTTATCAATCATGTTTTATATTATACAGGAGAACAGGCAAACCGACGGATCCTCTGATAGTAAGTGACAAACACCACACATGGACACCTGCAATTCAAGTCGACAGTGCGCTGGTCGCCTTTGAGAGTGATGATTGGGGGTGTGGGATGGAGGTAGGGGAAAGAGTGTAAGTTAAGCCTTCAGTTCAGTATTATGTAATTCATAGTGATTCTGCATCTGTAATGATACTAAAACACTTCCCGAATATATCACCTATAAGCTTTAAGCCTAAAATAAATAAATAATAACTTCAAAATGTCTCATCGCATCATCTGCATTATCCAAAAGAAACCCCCACGGGTCGTCAGGTGAGGTGGTATGTCGGACTCCGGTCAACCGTCACAACAACCGTCGGTTTTAGTGGAAAACCACACGGTGTTCCGTCACGAGAGTGTCTATTGCTAGGGAGCCGGGATACCCTCAGAAGCTTCCGGGAAACCCAGCAGACCTTGGCCAACTGCATGGCAGGCGACCTTACGCTTACGCCACCCACATCAAATAGGCGCGCGTGGAACAGAGGTCGGAGATCAGTGTTTGCTCTCCGATTTTGGTGGATGGGAGAGATTCCTAGAGATAAAATAAAACATTCAGAAACACAATTTCCGTATCTATATAAATTTCAGCCCCTTTACAAATAAATATTTTTTATTTTAAACAAATCACGTCACAAAACACTTTGGAAAACTAAATTTGCTAAATTACAACTCAGAGCGCAACTTTGTTAAAATAACTAAAAAATAATTGCCGGCGGTTAAGCCTACTTTATGACTTCAAGCTAAGTGCTAAAGCTTCAGTTAAGCGCTAGCAGTTTTTGACAGTCTGGTGAAATCATTTTTATAAAATTTTTAAAGACGAATTTTCATACATTAATTTAGTTGAGTTATCTTTAGTGCTTACCTTAACACCTTTGTTTTTTTTTATTTACTATAAATAATATGCTATATTCGGTGATCCAGCATTTTATTAATCTTTTGCACTCTCTGGCCTGTAGGCGCACATATACAATTATTATATGGGAGACAACACACCTAAATGTGATCAATAAAACACCCTGAGAAATTAAGTTAATTCTCACTTGTCTTATCTAAGGGTCTAATTAAAGGCCTAATCCTATTTTTTAATTCATTTATTTACAGGTTTATTCTCAAAGTGAAAGAGGATAAGAAGTACTTAAGTCGAACAAAAGCAAATATTTAATATTAACTATGCCTAATACGGACATATCTTAAATAGAGTTCAAGTCAAGCATAAAATTTAACACGAGACTCGATTCAGGCAAACATTTTGTTTTTACTTACTTACAATTTTGGAACTATTTTGACTTTTTCTTTAATATGAGCTTATGAGCAAACTAATTCATTAGATGACCTGATGATGAGGATGATGGTGAGTTTGTAACAAATCTAACAATAAATTTCTATATCTATTCAACTCTCCTTTAAATGAGCAGATGAAATTGTTATTATTACTATACATTTTCTTTATAATAAATGTGTACAGGCTATGGATACCCGCAACTCAAGAGTCACAAGTGCGTTGCCGGCCTTTTAGGGAGGAGTACGCTCTTTCCTTGAAGATTTGAAGGTTGTATCTGTCCGGAAATACGAAAGGTGACAATTTGTTCCACAGGCTGGTTGTGTGAGGCAAAAAGCTTCCAGAGAAGCGCACAGTGGTGGAGTGCCAATCATCCAGGTGATCGGGATGGATATTTTGTCGCGTTGGACGATGGTGGAAACCTGCGGCCGGTATAAGTCCGAACAATTCCTCTGAACACTCCCCAAATGATACAAGCGATTAAGAATGCAGAGTGAAACTACATCTCTACGCAACGCCAAGGTGTCAAGCCGATCAGAAATATCTTGGCAATCGAATATACGAGTCGCTCTCCGTTAAGTGCAGTCAAGAGGGAGAAGCTGGTACTGGGGTGCACCTGCATAGAGATGAGAACAGCATGTGCAGCCGAACCTGCACCTTGTAAAGTTGCAGGCGGTGGGCTGGAGTGAAATACTGTCTCGCTCTGAGGACGGTTAATATCGATATACAACCTATGAATAATTAGAAAACGGAAACCATGAGGTTAATTAACGAGATATTGATTTTCAATTAAAACCGTATCTCGGTTTTGATAGTAATAGCAAGGCAAACACTGAAGATAATTCAGTCATCCTTGAAAACTAATAACTATTTACAGTTAACGTTTAATCAATTATGGGTTCTTGATGTCAAGATAAGCAAACTATCAATTACGAATATTTCCAACGGAATAATTATGGTTGAGTGCTACCTGTCCGGCCTTAGATGTAGGCTAACTTTATTTTTATGTATCTATGTAGATGTCAAAAATTAATTTACATCTACAATTTTTTTTAATTTTTTTTTTTGTAAAATATTGGTTGGTTGTCTGTCTTCTGTCTTTCTGATTGAAAAGATTTTAAAGCAGTTTTAAAATACTACTTTAAACCAACGTCGGTCCTTTTTTTATATGTACGTTGAAGATATGCAGAAATATATTCATATATAACATTTTTGTTGATTTTGAAAATCTCTTTCTCTTGCCATTATCAACAAAATGTTTGCTAATATTAGTAATTGCCTCATATCTTTCCTCTTTATTTATACCCTGTAGTGCATATTTACTTTTCAAGTTTTTTCTGGATGTACTTTCTTCTTAGACTCCGATTAAGTCTTGACTCAACTCGACTTTTGATCTAACTCCTTCCGAGAATTTGCACTTATTTGTTCTTAAGTAGAACAAATATATTATATTCCATCTGATCATCTGAATTATTTCTTTTGTTTACTTCCATGTCAAAAAATTGAGACAATATTGATGCCCAGAATAAAGCAGCTAAGTTTTGAATTGTTTTAACAAGTGATAGGATTTCGAAATGTGCTGCACGTAAATACAATGCGTGAATTACTGAGATCCAATTAATTTTTAAGCCCACCTTTTGTATTTAGATAATTTAACTTAGAGAATAGAAACACGTGGTTATGTTCGCTAAAGCGTTTATCAGTCTATATTATAATTACGGAAAAATGTCGTGCTGCTAGGCAACTAATAGATTCCAAAAAGATAAAATTTGTACAGTTTCATAACATAATTTTACTATATCTTCCCAATATCAACAGTTGGACCAAAGTTGTTCAAAGAATTCATCTGAGCCTTTCCATTCCTTTCCTGACTTCCTAAATAGCAGCCAAGATATTTGAGTATTGTCGATTAAACGTTGTTTTTATTTATAAGGCACAAACTAATTTAATATAAATCTTTTATAACCATTTTATCATGCAACGTGGTTTAGAAGACAATATACATATACTATATATATGCCTGTACCTTCTATTAAACAACAAAGGTATAACACATAGGGCCCCATCTTACGTTACTATCTCACGTCCTTTGAGACCTATTATCACTTAACAGGAACCTTCATTTCAGTCGTACGTGGCCATTAGCAGACATCTCTTTTATTAGTAGGTGCATAATCGGAGACTGTTCTGTCAAATATTTCTTGTTTGTTTAATAAATATTGTATTAACGTGTTATTCTCCTTTTAGAAAGTTAAGTGATTTTAAAAACTTTTGTTCTGTAAAAAGACTTATGGCAATGTTTTGACCAGGACAGTCTTAATTTAATTCTATTCACGAAAAAAAAACTTCATGTTATTAAAATTCTTTACTTGACGATGGAAACATAACGAAGGTATCAACGTACACATGACAAATGGATACATTTCACAAGTGTTTACACATCAAAAGTGACTACATAAAATGCTTTCTTTTGTACAGAATATTTTTATATTAAGCAATAAAATAAATGTAATTACCAGAATGGAACAACAAAAAAGTCTGCTATAAAGATAGTGAGTCGTAAAACAGTGATAAATAAAGTTCTCTCACACAAGTAATGTCACTTCAATCAATAACAGACAACCGAATAACAGGATCCCTTTATTACCCTGAACTATCGACCTCAATCACACCAATTGAGATAGCCATTAGTCGATGTGGATGATCCCATAACAGTTACCATTTCAAATCTATTAGACGATTCATACCCAGCAGCAAATGGTGTTATTTAACACAAACGCCTGCGTTTATTAAGCGAATAGCTTAAAACATATTAAGCTCGTTTCTTCTGTGCTTAAATTACTAGGTAGTATACAAGTGACATATAAAGAATAACGCGATTATATAGATTCTATGAATGAAGTAAAGCGCTAACAATTTTTTTATGGCATATCGGGACAAATGAGCAGACGGGTCATCTGATGGTAAGTGCCTCCGCTATCTGCGGAGTCCGCCTTTTAGGGTAGGGGAAAGGTTAGAGGGGAAAGAGGTGAAAGGAAAGGTATGAGGGGAAAGAAGGGAAGGCAAAGGTAGCAGGGGAAAGGGAAGGCGGTTGGGTTTGTTTTTTTTTTCGTGTGGAAACCCCCTCGGGCCTTCATTCCCCCGGGGTTTTCGGTGAAACGGTGTGTCGGAATCAAACCGACTAAAACCACACGGTGTGCCACGCTGCGCTTTAAATAGGTGTCCGGGAACAGCTTCATTAAGACATCCGGACCCCTCCTAGTGTGTTACCAAAAATAAAAGATACATTTAGAGGACTTCGTTTTATGAATCTTGAAATGCCGTGCCTGCGTTTGAAAAGGTGTGGAAGAGATCCCTGAAGAAGAGTGGGCTCCTCCGAACCCTCCTTGTGTGTTACCAAAAATAAAAGATACATTTAGAGGACTTCGTTTTATGAATCTTGAAATGCCGTGCCTGCGTTTGAAAAGGTGTGGAAGAGATCCCTGAAGAAGAGTGGGCTTACTGCTTCAGTCAATAGTTTCATCGCATACGACAGTGTTTAGAAAAGAACGGAGACTACTTCGAAAAGCAAAAAAAATATTAACAAGTTTGTGTATCATTCCGTTAATTATTTTCTAGAAACTGTCAGTATGACATGTAGTATGAAGCCATAACATTTCCAAAAAAAAATCTAAATAATTTTTAAATAATTCTTATATACAGATAGTGTAAATTGATAAAAAAATATGTTAATTGTTTAGTATAGCTAAGCAAATCCTTTACCAATCAAATTTCAAAACTCAATCATATTTCTGAATATTTCAGTTTAATGAAAATAATGTCAATTATATCAGAACGTATTCTTATCGCTCCAGAAGCCATCTTGATTATTTCACATATATTTTTTGTAACACGAATGTGAGCGTTATAGAGCTCGGCCTTTAGGGATACAAGCACCGCGTATGATTGTATTCATGAAATCAAAAATATGGCAACATACATATAAAAAAATTGTCGGTTAAAAATACTTATCTGAATACCGCTTGTACCATGGCTGTCCCATAGGCATCCTTGCATCCTCACTCAACGGTGGCACAGACTGTTTTAGCGCCTATCAAAACAATACAGTAACGGACGAGTGTTTGTAATTATGTTTTATCTTTTAAAAAGCCTTTGTTTGGGTTAACAATGTTGAAAATTTCGTTTCATTTTGTGTATTACGAAAGTCCTACTGTTCAGTATTATTTATGAATCTTACTACAATTCTAAATGCGAAAGATGAGATTTTTTGTTATCTATTCAGGTTTGTGTTATTTCTATATTATTGTTATTATATATTTAATATTTTATGTAGGTCTGACTTCAGATGTCATATCGCAATATGGTGTTTATTATGCTCGTGAATACTGTATTGCGACTAAATACTGAATGAAATGACCCTTTTATGGCAATATGAAAATTTTTATTTTTTGCCTTGTATAGAGTTTAGTTGGTTGTTTTGTTTGAATATGCCCACAACAAACGTAATATCTTTCTTCTTGCTCTCATGTGAAATCACGCCGAAAAGGCTACGGAACGTTATGACATTTCGCAGAGCTATACACATAAAAAATAAATAATAACTTGACTGATATGTGAAGTTATTACTTATGATTATATTTATTTATATATCGAACACAAATAGAATATGTGGAATAACGCATAGTCTACCTTACATCTCATGCATCAATCATGAAAAAAATAAGACTAGCAAGGACATTGTACTGGTCCCGTGCATCATTAGCCCCAGAACCAACAGCAATGGAAAAATGCTTGGTCTATTCGGAACCATGTGTGAATTGTTATCACATTTTATTTAAAACAGCTGTTCAAGCGCAAAAACACAGCAACATATATTTTTGAAGTTAATTTTCAATCATTAATTCATTATATATTTTTATTATCTTAAATAAATTAAGCAACGTTCTCTTTGATGGCTAAACGGTCCCATGTTTTGTTTTCGCATACAAATATTATTATGTCGATGGTGATTTTAAACATTTGTTTCTCCTTTTTACTTTTGGAGCAATGGTGATATAATATGAGTTTTTACGGTTAATGTTAAACTATACAGAATAGAAAAAGAAAAAGCAATGAGTAACAAAAAATAGATAGCTATAATACTAATTTACACATGTGTATAAAAATGCTTTTAGAAAACACCTTTAATTTATTTATATTTGATGTATGAAGAAAAAAACAATTGATCATTAGTAAAAAAAATATATATATATATTACTTGTTATTTCAAATAAATGTACTGATGGAAATAGTGAGAGGAACTCAGATAGATTCTGATTCTTATAATCCCACCAAAATAAGTTTATCCCATTCAGCTCCGAAAACGCATACCTAGCGTTTTGGACTTATCTTGTGTACGCGGCATATGCGTTGTATGTGACTATCAATTCAATCGGATTGCTGCGTTTATAATATTTCGAATATTTTCATAGACAAACAATAATTATATTAGATAATACTATTGGTTTGTTGTGGTCAAAAGTGATATTTCTCAACTGTTAGTGCCCGACACAAAAAACACTGCAGATCATTGCAAAAACTTTAGTCTATGTGATAGACAGTGCAGTATTATATAATTATCCAAAGGTATAAGAGGATGCATGCATTAAGGTCGTAAGGTTTTGGTAGTAAGTAAATAAGAATTAATTTTCTTATTCTTCTTGGATTTCTGTAAGAACTGAAGCAAGTTTTGAACACTACTACTTGTAATTAAATTTAAAAGTTTGAAGAAGAGACGTACATAACTTTATTTTATGCTATTAAGAGATTATCTTATTAGTTATGGTAAAATCAATGAATATTGTACGAAACCAGGGATTTAATCATATTTCATTCGTAATTATTATAATATTACTGAAATCATATCATATTCACATTAAAAAATATGTTAGAGTAATAGAACTTCTAAGCAAGTGGAGCATAGGTTTATACATATGTACATAATATATACTAAATAGCACTCTCTAAACTATGAACTACACGTGTACAAGTTTATAGAAGAAGAGGAGCAAATGTATAGGCGTTTGACAGTGAAAACATAACAAACAAACTTACACATTTATAATAATAGCTTTGATGTTCATCTTGAAGTTTAAAAAAAAAAGACTAATGCCAGTAATAACTGGATTACACACCGAATTCCATCGCAATCAGTTCAAAAGTTTTTACGTGAAAAGGTAAAACACAAACACACACATACACACTCTTTCGAACTAATCCAAACTAATGACATCTACAAAGGGACAAGGTCCAAATTCGTCCAGATAATAAACAACCAGTTTGTAATCAAAGTCAACTATAATAAATTTTCTTTTAATATACAGTAAATATAGGATCTATCTTGTAGTATCAAAGTGATAAATAAGAAGAATAGTTTATTCATTGATATTTTATTTTCAATTCAATTGACCTTTGTGGCCGACTAAATAAAAAAAAAAAAAAACATATTGGGTAAAACTGTTCTAAAATAAATATAATTACATTATAATTCTTTTTACAAATATTTAAAAATACTTAAATTCTTGGTGTATTTGATTAAACTAATATGTTTAAGATGGGAAGTTTAAAAATGATCAAAGATTATAGATAAAATAAAAAAAAAACATACTAAATCGTTGTTTGTAAATTCTTTTTATAAGAACATATATTCATGTTGTTAGAATAGTAATACAACTTAGCCTACACCTAATTTGATGTAATAATATCCGTATAAAGGTTGTCTGTAAGAAATCCCCGTGAGTGATAAGACCGCCAATTGTTATACCGTAATACAATGCAATCAGGTCTATATATTTTTTTCCATTACTTGTATGGTGTACAATAAAGAGATAAATAAATAAAAAAATAAGTTTTATACATATATATTATTATAATTTATAGTTAATAGTAAACACTTTGTTTATAATACATCTGTTTTATTTTAATTATTAAACTGACTTGATACTACAATTTGTATAATAATGTTTCTATTAGAATAAAAACTTTCGTGAATTAGATTCATATTAATTTAAATAACATAGTTTCGGTCTCGACAGGAGACCTTTTTCAAGGAGTAAGTCGTCCAGCCGCGACGGTACCAGACGATATACTGGTCGGGCATCCCCGAAAAACACACGTGAGTAAAACCGTATATTTAAATAAAAAATAATCATGTTTTCTACTTAGTTTATGCTACTGAACATTTATATTGGCATATCAATATTAAATTGTTCATTCAGGTTGATTCCCACTGATTCTACTGTCACACAGTTCCCCGGAATTAGTAGGACTGGTAAGTATTGACAATTCAAACAAATAGAATTTGACTTATACTTTTTAGGACATTTTTTTAGGATACAGAAACTTTTCTGTATCCTAAATGTTCCCGTGCATTGATTTCATGATATCATCCATTAACCGAACGTAAGGTTTGCGTTGCGTTGAGTTTGCTATTTTTCTCCATTTACAGTTTATTTTTCTGATATTTGACTATTTAATGTGACAAAAGCATTTATTAGATTATAGATTTCAATAATAAAACAAGTAGGTTAAACAACACAAAGATTTTTTTTTTATTTCTTGCGGAGCCGAATCGGTTACGCAGTCCAGACAGTCATATAATATTCTCTTAGACCAACAATAAGCAGTTTTTATCAAAGTCACTTTAGAAACTAAGTTTACGATCTCATAAACGCAAAGGTCTGAGGTCCATGTTGATATTTTTTTGATCCTAATACTTAAGTGTACCCTTACTTTAATGACTAAGAGTGGTGTCAAGTTTATAATGGTAAGTTTTATGTGTTATATGTCCTAAAATATAAGATATGATTGTTACTCTAAGAGAAAATTATCCTCAATGGATGATGGAACCACTGAACTTTATTACAGCGTCGCTTTGCAATTGTTGTTACTTTCAAATGGTTGGCCGGTCAAAGTGCTTTGTTATTAACCTACATTTTAAATATGACGATTATGTAATAGCCCATTGCCACACTAACTTTTATAATATAAATATTATTCCTTTTTCTTTTTTTTTGTAACTTATCGAGTAAAACTCGATGAAGTGGCTATATCGGAATAGAACCGACTAAAACCACACGGTGTTCCGATACGGATGTCTGTGGTCGGGGGTTAAGGTATAGCCTAGGAAGGATCTCCCTCGACCCCCGACAGACGTGACCACCTGTTTATAAAATTTGGGAATTTGCTTCCTAATCCGAACTCGAAGGGCGTGCGCAGATCGCGTCACGTCAACGCCTTCTTCAGGTCAGCTCTCATGGAGTCCGTAGTCCTCTGCGGGACGGAAGAGTGCTAGCCCTCTCCTGTTCCCTTTCCGCCGCGTCTTTGGCGTACATCACCTCCTCGCAATATGAGGCCGTGGAATCCCATGCGCTCTCGCTTTGAACCATGGTCTCTAGCGGGAGGCTTTCAACAACTATAGCTGTCTCGAGGATGTGGAGCTATTGGCTCCACGCTGGACGGGCCGCCAGTGTGTGTAGGGCAGTATCCTCGGGACAGCCTATGCAATGGTGGCACGCAGGCGTTGGCTCCCGGCCTATGCGACACAGCTATTAGCCCTAACAAGTGATGAGAAAAAAATATGGCTCAGTAACTACCCAATGCTGTGAGGTTCACGGTGGAGTAAAATACGGCATATCTATCTCTTGCTCATGGTGACCTAAAAGGTGACTAAGGGATCGGACTCTGATCAATCTGACAGTATGTATACTGTCATATAGGTACCGGCAATATCTTGTCCCTTATTGTTATTAGCAAAATGTGGGTGCTTAATACACCTCTGACTACCCCTTAGGCCATTATGTAACTATCGATTTTATCAATGTACTAAAAGGAAAGGTAGAATTTTGAATCATAAAGTATTAAAATGTTACGTAACTATTTTATAACTCAATAAAAATATGTAACCTTGATTTTACCTTTAATTTATGCAGGAACCTAAATCCAATTAACCTTTTCAAGCACTTACAATAAAATAAAAGAACCTGTAAATAACTCTATAAAAGTAAGGTACTGGTACATTATAATAATTGAAGTTTTTTATACTTTTATAAGTTTTTAATTAACATAACTGAATGAACCGCTTCTAACGTATTTTCAGTTTGTTAACCTCAACTCTCAACCACAATTTTCTATGAATATTAAAAGTTTCATGTTAATTTTAAGGAATATAGTATTGAAAGCGTATGGTCCAGCCCTTTTCTTTTTATAACTTTGGACATAGAACGCGGCAGCTGCTTCACTTTACTTTATTAAAAACTAGCAGTACTTGATATTTCCTTTACAAAAACTTTTTTTTTTTGAATTATTTTATATTATACTAATATTAATTATTTATTTTATTTTATACTAATACACAGGCAAAGTCTTATCTAATTTGACTTTGTGATTGTGTATTTTTAGCCTTTGCCTTTTGTGTAAGAACAAAATAAATATATTTATTTCTTTATTTATTTATCTATTTTAAAGAGGAGATGGAGGGTTTTTTGTAAGGTAGCAGTATTACTCTGTTCGAGCCGGATTGTATTTTAATTTAATAAAAAGACAGTGAATCGTTACTCAACGTAAAGCAACACTTAAACTCGGATCTAATAAAATAAGTAACACAATTGTGTAAAAAAAGTTCTGCAAAAAACTTTTAATACCTGTTATTAACTGTAGGTACCTTGAAAGATTTAACCTTAGTTGCTTGAGTTTTGTATTAGGTGATTTTATACGCTAGCAACATTTTCCGTTGTGTCACCCTATTTAATTTTGGCGGTCAATTGTCACTTTAATATCACGTCTACAACAGTCTGTCATGTGTGAAGTTTCTTTATGTATTTATTTATTAAGGTGTTCTTTAATACTAGACAATATATAATGGCAATGGAACAAAAAAATATCAAATTTAAGCAAATCTGTCCTCTCATTGGGTTACATTATAGATAAGGTTACTCATTACCTTTGAAATGTCTATATTTTATTATGTCAAGTATCCTTTATAAAAAGGTTGGGGGTGATACTCACAGCGACCTATACTGATCGGTTATTTGACTCTTACTCTGTCCCACATATCACTTCAACTCTTCGAAAATAGAGTGTGTAAAGAATATCCCAAAATTTTCTATAGCCACACAACACTCTATATACCTAGAGATAAAATAAAATATAAATATTTTTGGTCTTAAAAAAATCGAGTCACGAAACAATGGAAAACTCATAAAATATGCTTCATTATAATTCGGAGCGCAAACTAGGCAACGAGTGAAAATTTTTAATTGCATTTTTCTCGACATTGTTAAAATAAGTAGAAAAAAATAATTGCCGGTGGTTAAGCTCACGTTACAAATTACGAGCCAGAGTTTCCATTACGCGATTGTAGCTTTTCAAAATTTTGGGTTTATTTGAAATTTTAATTGGAGCTACTTCGCCATAGCATAGCAAACCTAACATAGTACGATATATTCGTTGCTAATTAATCACACCAAACAAGTGTTAAAAGTTTATAAGGGTTGTAGTGGTGTGGATGTTGTAGTGATGACATTGAACGACACGTTACAATGCATTCGAACAATCGTTTCGAATCGAACAAACCTTTAGTCGCTGCGTAGCTACTTAATAACATTAATAAAATACAAACTTACTTAATAAAATAAAAATACTTACAATAAAACACATATTTGGTGATCTATCCTTTCATTTATCTTCTGCCTTCCTATACACGCACTTATACGAGAGAAATACTTACACTTATATGAAAGAAAATAAACCTCAGGATGATCAATTTCATATGTAAATATACCATAACAAACTGATATTTAACGGGGCTAATGGGTGGTATGTCGGACTCCTACTAAAAGACCCTTAAAAGGAATTCCCTGTGCACCCCTTCCGACCTGGCTGCCGTTTGAGTAAGGAAACCCCAATATGGTTTGTTGGGGGACCCGAAATATTTAGAGCGGCATATAGATAGCCCAGTTCGTCGCCCTCAGTTAAGTCTTACACTAAACTGACTGAACATAGGTATTTATTGACTTACTGAATATACAGGTTTATTCTTATAATGAAAAGAAGAAAAAAGTAAGTAAGTATATACAATGTAATTAATTCAATTTAAACTATGCTAAATACAAACATTCCCATATGGAATCTACGCAGGCCTAACGTATAGTTTTTACTAGTATCATTCCATTCCAAACTGCTGAAATATATTCAATTTTAATCTTAATTCCATATGCATAGAACTATGCTCACTTTTGTTTCAACAGGCACTTCTAAGCGCATGTTGAAGCAAAAGTTTAAATGACCAGTTCTCTCTGATTTTAACACCAACCCAAGAAATTATTTTTCTATCAAATAATTTTTAAAGTCGATGAATGATCAAATAATCTATTACAGACTCAATGTAATTCATCTGTGAAAACCAAACATGAAGAGGGCTTAAATAGTTACTTGCAGAAACTAGCTCAATTGAATACTAAAGATGACAATGTAGCCAACTGAAAAAGTTAATCACTACTTTTAATAGCAGTATAATAAACAGTAAGAACGCGTAATGTTGATATACGATATGTAGATAATTTCAACACAGAAAAATAAGGTTAATTAACGAAACATTGACTTACAATCAAAAGTTCTCGACTGTTTCTAATTTCTATAGTAACAGCAATGCAAACACTTAAGATTATTTATTCATCCTTGAAAACTAATAATAATTTACAGTCAATGTGTAATCGATTATCAGTTCTTTATGCCAAGATGAGCATACCAGCAATTAATTCCAATGCAACAATAATAATTATTAGCAAGCTTACTTTTTATCTATGTCGAGTTTTTGACAAACAAAAGGCTTTTGATCAAGTCAAGCACAAAGCGTTTCTTGCAAAGCTTCCTTCCTCTTGGCTTCCCGAGAAACTGAGCAACTGGATTACCAGTTTCCTCAGAATGTCAATTATGTGATATGTCATGTCATGTCATGTCAATGTCATCAGTGCTTGCTCAGAATCGAAGTCAGTAAATGCCTGTGTCCCACATGGCTGTATGCTATCACACCCACCCATTATGTAAATTCTTCTGTAAATTAATTATATAATTATTAATCCATCATATCGTTATATATCCCTTGCTAGTCCAATTCAACCCCTCACTAAAAAATAAATCATTGATCGTACCGCACTTAAAAGCGAATCTAATATCTAAAGGATATACCGTGCGATGTTCAGCATCACCTTAATTTAGAAGGTATAAAGAATGATACAATATTTCTCTCTCCTCTGGACAGCATTCAACGAATATTTACTCGAATTGTCGTACTGGATATTTCAGATCAGCTTAACTCTTTAGCGTAGCGTAGCGTTATAGCTTCATTCTCATTCTCTATCCCTTGTATTAAGGGAATACTCAGAGGAGTTGTTCGAACTTCTTGAACTGGTAATTATACACACTAAAACTATGAAACTAACAGAAGGAAAACACCGTTCGTGGCTCAGCACACAGCCTCTTCGTAGTAGAGGCGGCGCTAATATTACTACCTTAAAGGACGTCACCGCTCTTGCGACTTTTGAATTGTAGATCCATGGGCGACGGAAACTGCTTGCAATCACGTAACCCGTATGCTCTTCTTCCCCTTTTGTCCTTTTGTCTGGACGTCAACTTTTGTCTTCCTACCACGTTTCTGTATAAGATCTGTACAAACATATTCCTGAACCATGTTATTGTAGTTAAAAATGTCAATCTATATATCTATTCATTAAGGTTAATCTCATATTAGTATCTGGCTCCCAAATTTTACAGTAAATCCTTGTCTATGGCTGTTTGTTTACTAACTTCTAGCCACCCTCACAAATGCCTGGATCCTTTTTTATATTTTTTTTACATTTGAACAGTACGCATATATATGTCGCAGCAGTTTAAGGTCACCTCGCAACTATAATGAGTGTTGTTGGTTCAATCCCCACAGGGTGTAGGGATAGGATTTTTTATGTCCGTTATTTGAACGTGTTTAAGTACTCCGCAATACAGGAATTAAGCCTAGTGCGGGAGTTGTTTGTGTTATAAAAAAAATATATGAACTGTCAAACAATACATGTCTAGTGAAAGTGGTTCCGATACTACATTTCGCCTATTGAACAGCAGTTTATATTTGATAACTCCAATCCGAATCCAAACGGTAAACACCTATAAAGTATAGAGTAAATGGTCCTTCGAAGTAATTTTAAATAAATCCAACACCCTCAAAGATTCAAATTTATTCCTTGACAACTCTACAAAATGTCTAAGTGACCATATTTTTACTGATCCTTTTTCATGGATCTGTAACAAATTAAGCTGTAATTGTTATCTTATTCATATAATATCAATCTGTCTCTTGTCTGTATCTCTGTAACGTTACGGGAATCATCATTAAAAAAAATATAATCTTACATAATAATACAACATAAATTAAAAATGTGTCCATTGTTAGCGTTCAATAAAGCAACATTGTAACATTTTTATAAAAAGTAGAAAAACATAAAAGTGAGATACGTAATACACTTTGCCACTTATAAAAGGTGATTATTATCAGAATAGTAGTAAGTTTATAATGGGTGCTGCGTGTAATTTAGAAGTTGTACTAGGATTATACGAGTTTATTATACTTTCTTACAGCTTGACCATAAAACTCGTTTTTCACTTCTTTCACTTTGTTTCTTTTTTTACTTTGTTCTTACTCCGTTGTGCTTTTATTTCTTTTCAGTTCAATTTTCTTACTTATAGTTTTCGAATATGACTAATTAATGCAATCTTAAAAATTACTTTTTTTTTTACAAAATTCCGATTTAGTCTTGACTTACTCCCACTTGAACTTTTTGCGAAAAAAATTACAAAACTGTTTCTTTATCCTATTAAATACAAAAAATTTTCTTTGCCAACTTCCTTGTTAAATAAAAAAAATACTATATTGATATTTGAACAAGTAATAACATTTCATGGTTTAACACATACCATCCGTGTGATATCACACTTTGTTTTTTTTAGATCATTAACTACGTAGAAACGTGATTATGTTCGCTAAACCCTTAACTAGTCTATATTATGAGTTACGCACAACTGTCTTAGCGCTAGGCTACTACTTAATTTACATAAAACTTGACTTTGTACCCAATTAACCACTGCTACACATATGTTATTAGAGCGCAATTTACCAAGTAAAATGTGGAAGTCTACAGTACTATAGGCATTGCTAAAGTCTAGTAAATCCATTCTCCATACCCAGACAGATTTCGTCTGTAACATTAGTCGACACCCTAACCGTGCTCTGTCATGTGTATACAATAGGCAAGACTACATCTAAAACTCTTGAATCTTGTTGCAGGTGATGAAATCACTGCCAACAGTGTTGGATTTATCGACATTATGCACTCTTTAACATCACAAGCAGATAATTTATTACAATTAAACGGTGGGTAACAGGCCGTTGGTATTGATGATAAGAGAAAAAGTTCTAGTTTTACAGGTATGATCATATTTAGACGAAGAAGAGAAGTGTTGATTTAGTCAAATTGGCTTTTCAACCCATAATGTTATGAGAAATTTCCAGATTCTTAGAGGGTGTCCGTTACTGCAGAGGCTTTGTATGGTAATGTATTTATCCCGGAGTTTTTGGGAGAGTTGTTATTTTGGATTATATTGACAAGAAAGGGAGGATACGAGGAAAGGTAAAGAATATAGCTTATACAGATGGATTGGGAAGTATAAGCAATAGATCACGCAAGTCAGGTTCTCATACCTATAAACCTATGAACCGGCTGGTGTCGGGAAGTCCGAGCCCTTTAATCAAAGACATCTTACAGTACAATACAATTCAATACAAAGCATTTCAGAAAATGTAGAATATAAAAAAAAATATATTGTTGGTAAAATCGGCGGTCTTATCAGCAGTTTCAGACAGCAGATTTCTTCCAGACAACCTTTGTAATATTTTTTTTTTATTGTATGGCAAACTATATATTATTACATTACTATATATTATTACATAGGGCAGGGAAGAAAATGTCATTTACATATTGAATTAAATCAGCTGTCAAGTTCGTAGAGTCACAATTCGTTCTGTCAGTATAAAAGTCTACGTGTCTACTCTTTGTCAAAATAAATATGAATAAATGTCAAAGTTAAAGTAATTATATCTAATATAGTAAACATTAAACGCATCTCGTTGACAGAGAAAGAGTGTTTAGAATGTAATTATTTTATTTTCTTGTCGCAAAGAATATTATTATCACGTAACTGGAGCATAAAATTTATTTTTAATTTGATGTTCCTATATTTGTGATTTGATTATAGTAAATTTATAATAGATATTTTAAAATCTTATCAGAGCTCTCGGCGCTCTAATGTGTCTACTACCATTATATCAGGTTTATTTTCAACATTAATCCTGTTAGTGATGATAGATCGAACCCAGTGTAATGTTGCATAATCATTTTCAAAAACTGGATCGGGCACATACCTGTACGGTAACTACAGCCATAAGATCTAAGAGCACTTTAGTGATGGACAACCCTGGCCACTTGGTTATGTCTATGTAAGTACTCGCCGTTAGCAAGACGAGAACAACTGGAAACTGATTACGAATAATTGTTGAGGAGTTTGATGAAATAAAGAAATGGAATTTGAATTTGAATACATAAATGAATTACATCTGTGGAAGAACCGTAGTATTATTTAGTAGTTAAATTTGGTCGATTGGGTATGTTGTAGTAGTAGTAGTAGAGAATAGGGCCACCCAACTCTTCCCGTGGGTGACGTTAGAGGAAACTAAACGATCGGCAGTATATGTTCGGTCCTTGGTTGATCGTTGAATAGGCAAGCTCCCGTCAGTCGACCCGTGAACATCGGGTTAACAAAGGTATAACTTTTTAAATATTATCGCGATTGAGACCTGAGTGAAACATCTAATTTTGCTTGCCCCTATTAGAATGTGTCTGCCTATAATATGTTTGTTAAATATTACAGATTCAAAATTGTCGATGCCGGTAGTACAAAGTAAAAAAATTCATTTGTTCCAAAATGTTTTGTATGTAAAGCCTTTGTGCTGAAATATTTAGGTGTAATATAAAATACTTGGAACGTAGGATAGGGCACATCGTGAATGCTTGTTGGTAATCACGGACACAGAGCTGAAACAACATGAGTAACAAAAGCATTTCTAGAGTCCGTCCGTAAGCTATTGTTTGTACTTTTCAACATTTATTTTACGTTTATTTTCACATATTAGTTCTTTCTATCTACACAAGTTAGGAGTTAGGTTTGTGTGTGTATGTATGTATGTACATTTCTGCAAACAAATGGGACATGAACCTGTGACATGTGACATAACAGCGAAACATCAGATGTACATAAATAAACAGCAACATAATAATAACCCATAATTCAATAGTATTATGACAGTATACCCATTAAATACAACGATTTTCGAAATAAATAATAATAAATAAAGCGATTCATCAATAATTCACCGAAAACACAGATAAGTTTTAAAATAGATTTAACAGTGGTAGAGCCATGCTTAGGCACGAATAGGCTGGCTCGACCGGTGCGATACCACGGCCTCACAGAAAACTGGTTGTGAAGTAACGCTTGCGTTGCATTTCCCCGAATTGAGTGAGGTTTCCGGAGGCCCCATTCCCCCTCCTCCCTTTTCTCTCCCCTCTTCTCCTTTCTCCTTTTTACCATCTCCTCATCCCTCCTCTCTTCTTTCCACTCCCTGCATTCTCCATCCCTCATCACCCTCAAAGGTGGGCAGCGCACTTGAGTTGCAAGTGTCCATGGACGGTGGTGTCACTTACCATCAGGTGACCCGTCTGTTCGTCTGTCCCCCTATAGTATAAAAAAAAAAAAAAAAAAAACCAAATTTGCAGATGTTAGATGTGCTTTTTTTTATTTGTGACGACAGCATATGTATCATGTTTCTTTGTCATACACCCTGGAAGCCTAATTAGCATAATGTATTTCGACCTGTGTGGTGTCAATTACTTCTTCCTAATAGTGTTAGTTACATAGAGTATTAGAAAAAAGGAGAGATACCTTCCAAACACAATAATAAAACTAGAAACTACTTCGGCTGTTATAAATAAATTAAAAAGTCTCTTGATTTAAAAGTGCTACTACACTATCAACTCACCTAATGACAAACCAAACAATTAAACAGCTTAAGTGCACAGATCAGACACATATTAAACCTAGTGCAGGAGTTGTATTTAAAAAATAAAAAAGGACAGACATGCATAGATTCGTAAAATTACTGTAACATCAACAGTGTTCCCCTATAATATAAAAAAAAAATATGTCGACAATATCACTGCTACACATGAGTATAGTAGGAAAAGGCTTGACATTAACGGGAAACTCCATAAATGCTCCTGTACGCAAGTAGGACTTACTTCGGCCATTTCTCAGGAACCTTAATAACAATTACAGTTCTCACAGGATTCTTACTGTCCACATTTAATTTGCTCCCGGACACAATATGTTACAAAGTATGTATCAAAAGCATTTTCCTCAATTAGACCCCAGTTGAAGTTTTAATAGGATACTTTAACAACAAAACCCTTGCATACATAAAATGCATAGTTTTATTTGTGCCTCGTAGATATGATTATTCTTGCTCTACGGAATTGTGTAGAAATATGAAAATATGGAAATTGAACACCTTTAGTTGTGAAGTGAGTAGATTGACTGAGAAATTTTTATTGTTTGACTTCTCACTATCTAGTGCACTAACTAGGTCTACTACTAACTAACGAGGTAACTAGGTCCTATGTCCTTTTCTATACCTAGTCCAAAATGCATTTTTTTTTTGCAAAATGCGTTTCTTTTATGCTGGGTTTAGAAATCAAAGAGTCCAAAACAAACTAAGTCACTTTCGGATTTATAATAATAATATTAGCTATCCAAAATATAGTACCGCGATGTTTTAAACAAGCAAAAAAAAAAACTGTTTAGAATTACTGTAAAAGCATAGAATAGTGAAGTTAAAATATTACCTAAAATAAATGAGATTAACATAAGCAGAGGATTGAAAAATTAACATGAAATTGTTTTGAAAACCTTTCGCTTTTCATATCTACGACAATTCCCTGAGCTTTATCCTTGTTGTCATCGTTAAGGTTTATAAACCGAGGATGAGTGGAGGGTTTTATCAATTTTTTATGTTGGAATATCGACTAAAATACAAACACGATAACGTATAAAATGATCTGATAACGAGAAGAGTTTGTACTGTGATCACTAGATTGCTGATAAACATTCTTATATATTTCTAAATCTATACATCCAGACACAGAAAAAATAATCATAGTCATCATACAGTTATCTATCCTGAGGGGTAATAGAACTCACCGCCTCTCTCTTAGCAGTCAGGATAAATACACTAGACCAAGAAGCCAATCATTGAGATGTATTGATCGGAGTATATAGGTATGTATGTGTATTTTTGTAAAGATGTAAATAAGTTTTAAAGTAACCAATTCTATTCTAATTTGAAAATGCCATAGAAGGGTAGTAATTGTAATGGAAGCTTAATATGATTATGATTAATATTAATAGTAGTGGGGCCATTGTTAGGCACGAATGGGTCGGCTCGACCAGTGCGATACTACGGCCTCACAGAACTCGGTGGTGTGCTTTACAATAATTTAATCCTTCTCCCGTCTATCATAAGGAAAGTTTCGAGTGCTATATTAGTATATACTAATATGTTACTGTGTACTTAGTAAGCTATTATACTATTTTGACATGACTAAGATGAAATTAGCGATTGACTTATCATAAATAGAAGTGCTATGTTCATTGATTGATTGGTTAATTGACTCTTTGTTGTACAGTCAAATACAATATTTTGTTTAGAAATACTTAACTAATAATATGTACAATTGGTGGTCTTATAGCAATTTGCAATCTCTTCCAGGCAAAAATTGGATGGAGAGAGATATGATTTAAATTTATGTTTGGTGCGGTGGTGACACAATGAATTTTCTATTTATCTATAATCATAGTCACTGTCCTTTTACGTAAAAGAATTGAAGTGGATTGACGTGCCTTTTAAGAGTCATGTAAGGGTGTGAGGTCAATTAACGTGACGTGACAAAAATATTTAGTCCTATTCGGAACAGACCTACAATATTGAGACTGATATGATTTTAGATACGTACATGGATTAATGGATTTCAATTATAAAAGCCTATAAATAAAAATAAAAAATCCAATACCTAATTACCTCAATAGAAAAAGGTTCCTTTTTTGATATTTAAATTACTACTTATTATATTACAAAACTAAATATAATTTATTATATTTTATAAACCCTATGTGTCAGTATAAAAATGAGACTGTACATTACAAAAAAAAAAGTTGCATGCCAATTGCGGAGCGATATGGCACATTTTGCTGATCATAATTTAGTCCCATTAACGTAGTACAGGGCAAGCCTCTAGCCGTCATCCGGGACGGTAAAATCCGAATCAGATGCTTAGATCCCACGCACATATTTGTATGGTCTAGTATGTCATCACGTTTAAGGCAAAACTTAACAACTAAAGTATCCACAGTCACTTCACTATCGAGATTTAAAAAAGAACAAATATTTTCAGAAAAACGTTTTTAACACGCTTTATAAGTTTCGTATGTACATATGTATGTACATATGTATATTAGTATGTAACGGAAACTTTGAACATTTTGACCCCTTCAAAACGAAACGGACTGTCAATGAAAGCGTGTTGTTTTACTTTTTTTAAACTATTATATATTTACATTTGACTAGAGGGCCTAGAGGGGGAATACCTTGTCGTTACGTAGAGATCTAGCTTCACTCTTTATTCTCTATAGCTTGTATCATGGGAAATGTACAGAGAAATTGTTCGGACTTATCACTCCGCCACTGTGAGCTTCCCTAGAAGCTTTTTGGCTCGCACAACCTGCACTCTTGAGTTGCGGGTGTCCATGAACGGCGGTAGTCACTTACTATCATTAGACCCGTCTGCTTGTTTATCAGCAGCAAAGTTAAATTTCCTATGTTGAATACCAAAAGTGCTCTGATGACGGTAATAGGTCGGGCAGGCCTCTTAATAATAAAGATTTAGTGCGTGTATTAAACACGTTCTCACAAAAACACCTCTGCCAACCCATTTAGGGATACATACGTAAGCATATGTATATATGCATGTATCTTATGTAATGTTCAATTAAGTATCGAGAAAAAAGATAAATTTAATTATATACGAGTAAATATTTGGCACGAATAAGCCCCCCCAACCGTAGTTATACCACGGCCCCATAGAAAACCAGTAAACAAACAATGCTTGCATTGTATTGCCGAGTGAGGGTCCGGAGGCCCAAGTGCCCCTCCTCCCACCCCCTCAATGGTGGGCAGCGCACTAACGAATGTTAGCTTTTTTTTTTTCATGAGCGGCGGTTGTCACTTGCCATCAGGAGACCAGATCTGCTCATCTGCCCAACTAGTTCATTAAAAGAACACTATAGGGATAGATAAAAGTCTGATCCCCTAGTCACCTTTCATGACACTCACGGGAGGAGACTGAGGTGATCTTATTCTACACCACCTAGCACCACACGGCTACGAGATATCATCGACTGCCAAGATATTTCTGACCGACATGACACCTTGGCGTTTTGTAGAGATGTGGCTTCACTCTGCATCCTCTATCGCTTGTATCATGGGTAGTGTTCAGAGGAATTGTTCGGACTTATGTATACCGGCTGCTGGTTTCCACCATCGCCTACACGACAAAATATCCATCCCCATCACCTGGATGATTGGCACTCCACCACTGTGCGCTTTTCCAGAAGCTTTTTGCCTCGCACAACCAGCTTATGGAACAAATTGTCACCTGCCGTATTACCGAACCGATACGACCTTCCATCCTTCAAGAAAAGAGCGTACTCCAACCGAAAAGGCCGGCAACGCACTTGTAACTCTTGAGTTGCGGGTGTCCATGGGTGACGGTAGTCACTTACCATCAGGTGACCCGTCTGCTCGTTTGCCCCCTACGGCATAAAAAAAAAAAACAAAAATAATAAACATATAAACTACACGTTATTTCTTATCCTTAGCTTAAATTTTACTAGACAAACATTATATCAGAATCTACCACAACAACCGAGCTATCAACAACATTATAAAAGCAGTCACATAATTCATGATTTGAAAACATCACCCAACACCTAATATCTACGTAACTCGACGGTCGCGCGCCGCGTTTTCAGCATCGCCTCAGTTCGGTTTCAGCAGCCGACTCGAGCTCACGTCCCCTCACAAATAAATCCTTACGAAACTTTCAGCAAACATAAAACAGTTACACTTATTTATTTTCCAGTGTTTAAAAAAAAATTGTTGCATGATTTGGAAAACACATTTTTTAGAACACTATTTTTATATTTTCCAAATTTGAATTTTTGATAATTTGTTTTTTCAATATTATTGTTTCGAGTGCTTGTATAAGTATAGTGCTTTTAAATGATAGTGTCATGGTAATCTGTCAAAATAGGTGGACAGTATGGTCAGTGGCCTGCCCTGCCTCCGTGTAGTGGTACCGATATAAATTGGACGTTATGTTACTATCATATCCAACGCATAGTAACCATCCTGATGCCTTTTTATGATGACATGGTAAGTCTTTTTTTTTCATGGTAACTTTTTTCATTTACATTTATTAATGTTATGGTTAACTACAACAACAAATACTATTTTAAATTTCATCGACTCTTATAATTGTAGCGATCAATTTTTTCGGTACCTATCTGATTATGTAATATCGATAACTGGAGGCATTCAGTGTTAAGTTGATTTTGTTGTGTTAAATTATTTAAAGTGTAAATAGCAAAATTACTTAAAAATATTATAATATAAGATGACTAATAAAGTAATATTTTTTTTTTAAATGTAATAATTTATGAAGAAGTACTATTTAAAAGAAACATATATTATATAAGCTAAGTGCTTTCTCCTTTCGAGTAGGCAGAAAAAACAACCCACTTTCTATCATTACATATTTATCTTTTTTCAATATTAGCACCTACAGTGTGTTTCTAATTATGTTAGGAAAACTTAATTAAGGCTGTTAGAATACAGCAATTTTAAACTCGCCAGGCTTTAATTAATATCGACGGTTTTCCTACAGTTAACGGTAAGCCCATTACTCTCAAAGTTCTTTATTAAAAGCAACTCGATTGATAGGGAATATTAATTTTATCGCGTAGTTTTATGATTATTACTTAATTAAGGCTTGACTCAGTTTAAGAGTTTAACTTTTATGTTTAGGAGGTTTTAAAACTATATTATATTTAAATGTTCTGGAAGTATTAAAGTGGAAAAGTCGTAAGGTTACATATCCACTTACGTCTATTATTTCTATTTGACATTAATCATGAACAGCATATAATTTTCCAAATAAAAATAATTTTATGTTTTCCTTTTATTTAGAGGTAAACGTAAATATTTAATATAAAAATATATTAATTAGGAATATTATAATATTAGAATATTAATATCGACTGTTCTCTTAACATTTAAATATTTATAATTAGCAATATGGATTCCTTTTTTTTTTGTTTGGAAGCCTCCACGGGTCACTTTACCGGTGCTAATGGGTATAGTGGTATGTCGAACTCGAACCGACTAAAACCACACAGTGTCCCGTCATTGGGTCTTATGGCCTGGGCCTCAGATGTACCCTAGAAAGGAAATGCCAAAGAATAAAAAAATGTGGTCTTTGCAACCCTTCATGCATTTTTTTATAAAAAATGATGTAAACACACTAAGGACACTTACATGACACATAGAAATATTTTCTGGCATTAAACGTAGTTTTCTTATTTGGTCCGCATTAATTCCTTTATATTCAATAAACATTAAAAGTAAATAGTTCTCAAAAATTCTAAATATAAAAGTATGGGTTAAGTTTAAAAAATTATTACATCTATTATATTCTTCTTCTATTATTACTTCTGGACATTATAAATGCAATTAATTTATCATCATATTTACACATGTTTCTACAAATAAAGATCTACCTATCTAACTATTTATCTATGTATATATCTATCATGATTCATCCTATCATATTCCACTGCCAGGCATCAGCCTAACAGAACATGCGCCATAGACCCGCCTCCGCCTCGTCCACTGCATTTCATCTACGGAATGACATTGTGACACTTATAAAACTATATTAAATAATTTGGTTCCAAACGTAAGCCGCCTGTTTCAATAAAGTGATACAGTAAAAACTCTTCTATCTTCTATGACAGAGGCGTTTAAGGTTTTAGTTTACAATTCAGAGCCATGATGAAGATTATTAAAGAGGAAAAAAAAAACATTGCATTTAATTAAAAGTGTCTGTTGTCGAAGAATCTGGACCCTCTCACCGAATCAGATTATATTTTTGTATTTCTTATAATTGTACCTGTTTACATATATATACTGTAGGCATTTGTATTATTCATACTTACACATGAACCTTTTTTCATATTTAAAATAGTACAGGAACTTCTCTCGTAGACTACGGTTTTTACAAAACCTTTAAATATTTGTTCTGATAAATAAGAGCACCGCAATAAGCAATAGAAAAACGAAAACCTTCCCTTTGTACGTAATCTATGCAATATTTTGTATCGACTTAGGGTGTCGAAAATATTTTTTTCGCTTGAGACCATGGTCAAGTCCATGGTACAAAACAAGAGTGCGTGGGAATCCGCCGTCTCCTTCTGAGAAGAGGTGATGCTGATAAAAGAGGCGGGTGAACGGGAACGGGAGAGGCCTAGCACTCTCTCTGGAGGGCGCAGAATGACCTCTGTCCTTCATGAGCGCTGGCCTGTAGGTAGTGGATCAGGCTGCCCGCTACCCTAGCAGAAGCAAACCTGAGACGGTAGTGTCGTGTTCTGCACGCGCCTCTCTAAGTTGGAGGGGGGCTAGGCCCCCACTTTCCACGCTGTGAACGCCTGATGCTCAGGCGACAGGGTATACCCGGGTCCTTTGCAATAGTCCTCGTGACGGAACACCGTTGTAGTCGGTTTGAGTCCGACATACCACTTCACTGCTGCTCCAGTAAGGTGCAACCATGGGTGTTTCCACACCATAAAAAAAAAGAGTGTCGAAATGTAAATTACCTAAAAATATAAATACTCGTATGTATGCTACAGAATACCGTATTTGTAACAAGTTATATTTAGATTTAGTAGCCGTGCTTTGGCACATATAGGCCAACTCGACTGTACTATACCATGACCTCACAGAAAAATAGAAGCAATGTTGTTGTTGCTGATTGAGTGACGCTTCTTGCAACTCTTAGTTTCCGAGTGAGTATGTGCGTTGGTATTCACTTACCTGCAGGTGACTCGTCTGCCCGTTTCTCCTCTATTACATAAAAAATGGCATCGTGTGTACTCAGCAGAAGATGGGTCCCGTGAAAAAGATAGCAATAAAACTTATGGAGAATAATTTAAATTGTCGCTATGGACTTAATAAATATTCAAACGCCGACGGACATAAAGTACGCTTACACACAACTATTTGTGGATCTAACAAATTGCACTATATGAGGAGAAACTTTCAAGACTCAACAGTGTGTAGTAGTAAGTAAAAATTTTATGCGTTGTAGAGCACGTTACAGTCAAAATTATTTCAAATATTTGTTATATAGTAAGTCAAATATCAAAATATCAAATGCAAAATTTTGATGGATGTTTAGTACTCAATCATTCCATATCAACTGCAGTAATTAGTATGAAATTTGGCGTTGACATATATAATCTAGAATAGCATACAGGCTACTTCTTATTGCGGAAAATGTATTATTCATAATTCTGCCCAAAAACGTCTACGTTAATATCATCGGGTATTAAAAAAATACATTCCAATATCTTTTTATTTATTTTTTATTATTTAAAAGCATAATTGTTCTTATTCTTTTACTAAATGCACAAAACACCTTACAAACGTAAAAAAGTTACATGTCACAAATACAATGTTTTGATCTGGACTCAAAACCTTAGTGTTAACACCTGCTTAGAGTGAAGTGGATTTGTAATCAACAGTAATTTTTTTTTATCATTTATTTATTTAAAATAATTACATTATTATGCTTATGCACTAAAAACGTAATACGATAAAATGCTAAAAAAAGCTTTTATTACAATGGGTTGTAAATAGTTTTATGGCATATGATTTATTGCTAATAAATAAAGCGGTATATTTATTTTATTACTCTGAAATTTCGTTATTATGGAATGTTAAAAACAAAACTAAATATCATGGTAAAATAAAATTTATTGGTTCGCATTTTTACATTCTAGTGTGGAAATAGTTTTAGCCTTGCAACATCAAGTGAGTAAGTACATTATCTTAGAGTTAAAAATGTTGAAGAAATTACTTAACATAATTAAATAAATAGTTACTATAACCGCCAGTTTATAAAGTTCAATATCGATTACCATCCTCTTATAGTAGATAAAAATTAATATATATATATATGCAAGGAGCAATTAATACGTATATATAAGGGGGAATTAAAAGGGGATCCTTCTTTAATATTTTATACCCTCTAATTTTCAGTGTTAAGTAAAAAGTTAAAGCCTTTATAAAAAAAGCGTTATTTTATAATTCCTTTGGGTCATCTTTTGTGCTCTGATTACATTCGTTTACTCCGTAACCGTATAGTCTTATTATCTGGAAATAAATATGTTTTTGTTTCATTCATATCGAGCGAGTTGTTTGGATATTATGATTATCTTAATGTTCACTATTTCAAATGAACGTGTTTTTTATTTTTTTAAGCCTACCATAATGACTCCACTTTGCCTGATGGTAAGCAATAAATGGAGTCCAAGAGTGGTGGTCACCATCCTCATTGCATGTCTAGTCAATGCAGCATGGTAACCCACACTATGGCGGCCTGGTGAGATGCCTTTTCACGTCCCACTTAAAAGACCCGGGATCGAAGTGGGAAGGAAACACGTGCGCTGGTAGGGAATTCCAGGCTTTCACTGATCGGCACAGGAAAGAAGAGCCAAACCGTTTCGTTCGGGATCGCATACCTTTGACTCGCAAACGGTGACTCCTCAGGCCATCACGTGTAGTCCTGTAGAGGAAGGGAGAAGGTGGGACCAATTGGAAGAGCTCGTCAGTGTGAGGTCACTTTACAATATTCGCCGCTCTCACTGTAATATTTCACTCATTCATTGTTAACGAATATTAACTGTTTAGTCACAATATTGTTTCCAGATTGTGGCATCAATATTTTAACCCATCTTTCAACAAAAGTTAATATACGCAGGACAGTAGTGGGTGCACGCTCTTGTTGTTGGGACCATTGGAAAGTGACATCACAGCAGCGGGCATCGTACGCATTACTAAAAATATTGTATTCCGAAGTATATTACATTACAAAAAATGTAAATTCGCTAATATTTTGCTTTATAATTAAATTATCTGTAAAGTTTGCGGCTGTCTAGGTCTAAAGAAGTAAGTCTACCGTCTACGTGACGTCGTGTCTTGTTGTTATTATGTAAAAGCCGTTAAAATTCTGTTGAAAATTTGTGCCGCAGTCTGTCGCCAAAAAGTTTTATGTAAGAAGCGGCCAAGTAACTCATCAAGTTCTTGTGACCTTAAAACTCACATTTAATTATGCTTTATTTTCATTCATATATACATAAGTAGGTATATGTATATATTTATATTGTTAATATATGTTTTATACTTATATATATAAGTATACTAAAGGACTGACTGTGCAGAATATGTATATGTATATTTCTATATTTATTAGGTAAGATTTCCTTTGAAATGGAGTTCAAACTACCAACGTCTCTTCAGATCATTTTGTTCCATCCTAAGGTTACCTGGAAGAGATTGCATTTAGCAATAAGAAAGCTCTTTGTACAATGTGTGTTAAACTTAAAATGTGTATAATTCTATTTCTACCAATGTTGTACAAATAAAGTTGTTATCTATATATCTATCATGTTGGATCCCGTAAGGGGTAAGCAGAGATGTATACAACACCCAGCTTATACCAAATAATGACTTATTTCGTAAAATGTGTGCACGAGAGAGTTTGGACAACGCGACCCTCTCGTCATTCTTATGTAGTCTTGTCTTGATGTGACAGTTAATTACTGTTTTCTACATTCTTACAACTGCAAGGTCACCTTATTTCTCATAAAAATCACATTTTAAAGAACAATTGTTCAAAACGCTCAATTATAAAGACGAACTTTTAGATTACCACGTAATACTTGGTTCACTAAATGTAGAATGTGAGAGAAGCAATAACATTGTTATTAAAAATGCAAATAGTAATGTAAGCAAAACCCGCACGTTGATAAAACATTTTTAATAAACATGTTAAACAAAACATAAAAGCATCCAGTGTTTTCAGTCTGCATCATAAATCAAAAGATAATAAAATGCAGGTGGAAATATTATGAGGTGAATATGTGATGCAAAACATGTGGTAAACTAGAATTGGTTGTTTTCATAACACGTTTTCATTCTTAAAACTAACATTTGAAAAGCCTAGTAGCATTATGTGCCCGATTCACAGCAACAAATTTACCCCCTATTACGGCCAAATTCTAACTGTCAAAATGTGGCTGTTATAACATCTCTGGCTACCCCTCAGGGGATATAGGCTACAGTGTATGTATGTATGTAAAAACTCATTATTATTAGAGCATTACTAACTTTCCTATATTTTTGCACTGACGTTATCTCGGAGTGTTAATAACATATGCCACTCCCAGGTGATCAAAATGACACCGCATAAGTAGCAATCATTTGTGACAGTAACACTAAACAAACATTAAATAAATGGATGAAACATTATATAAATGGAGCACATCTGGTGGTGGTGGAGGTTGTGGGTTCGATTACCGCATGTGATAAAAAATCGTTATATATTTGTTCCGAGTCTGGGTGTTGTTGCTTTTGGGTACCATAACTTAGATCTACTTATGCAACATTAGCAAGTCTATTGACGTTATCCGGGCACTGTGAATGTATATATATATATATATATATATATATATATATATATATATATATATTATTGCGTGTCCTACAGAAACAGTGACCCTGTTCTGCTCCACTGAGACCCATACTTATCATTTATTTCATCAACAGTGACAGTGGTTAATTAAATGAGTTAACAGACATTATTATGACAAGCTACACCGGTAGCGGCTCACCATTCGTCCGCCCGACAAGTAACGGCGCATGGTGGTGTGATAGACGTGGCTGGCTTGATAAGTTTTATATTTGTCACTGGAGTTCAGATTGAGACACGAGTTACATCGCGGTTATTTAGTGAATTTGATAATTTGTAGCTATAGTCATATGGTTGTTACTTACATAGTTGTTGTCACAATTTATTAAGATTCATAACAGAGTATTAAATCATGTGGTTTAGCAGTTGAATAGAAAGGGGCACACCATGTCTTCCCGAGGTTTCGTAAGAGGTGACTAGGGCATCGTACTGTTATCAGACAATACATGTACAGTCATACAGTGCCCGGATGGGCTAAATCCTTTTTTTTTCTTTCATTTCGTGAGTATATGTATTGCAAGATAACATAATAATTAAGTGAGGATAACTCATACTTTTCCTCATTAATTTAAATGTAACTTGTAAACCTGCAATTATAGGCACAATCATAGGCAAGCAGATACACAGCGGTGGTTTCATCCATGAGGACCTTCCTAACTATCAGGAAAAAAAAAATTGTATCATTTCAACATCAGTTACGGAACAAAATGCTTTCGACGCTTGTATTCAGCCCATATAATTTAATTGAAATATGTACATATATGTGTGACATACATATATATATGTTTTTATCAGTCAGACAATCGATAGTGTGTTATTTCTTTTGGAAAACATACTTGTGATGACATCCTTAGATTTTTTATACATATATATGTATCAAAAACAAACTTGTTTCCGGAGGTCCAACTCTCCTCTCCTTATTCCTTTCTTCTGACCTCCCGCCTCTTTTCCCATCTCCTCATCCCCGTGTCTTTCCCCTCCCCACATACCCTCATCCCTCTTCACCCTCAAAGGCGGGCAGCGCACTTACGACTCTCAAGTTGCACGTGTCCATGGACGGCGGTTGTCACTTACCATCAGTCTGCCCCCCGTCTGTTCATCTGCTCCCCTATAATATAAAAAAACAACTATATAAAATGTATTTTTTATGGATGGAATCCTTTAACCTGGATTAAAGTTATTCTATATTATATATTTTGCGTTTATTCATTTTATCGAGATCGGTTAAGTAGAAAGCATAACAAACAAACTCACATTGATATTTATACTACCAGTGCTACTGAAAGTTGAATACATTTTAGATAAGCGGTTACAGATGCCTACAACTAACGATACCGATTGTTCTTCATTTAGTTAGGAAGAGACCATCACTGCTAGGTCAGAAGTCGTGGATCGATTTACTGTGTGATGAACTGATGAGAATGATCATTTGTTCTTTGGATGTAATTATCGATATGTACACACACATTATATAATTTATTTGTTAGGTTAAATAAATTTTATCTATTTACAAAGTAAATGTTAGAGGACGTAGACTTCCCGGTCGCAACAGTCAGTTCGAGTCGCGGTACGCAACTCAGGGTTGACTTGCTTGAGCTATTGTTTATATTCCCGAATCCATCTATATAAGCAACATTCCTTCCCTATTTGTCCCCCCTTTTCTGTGTGTATGTGTATATCACACATATATACGTCTTATATTTTAAATTGATTTACTTCTACTTGTATTGACACATAAAAAATAGCTTCAGTTTCTTTATTAAAGTACAAAATATCTTACCAATTTAAGATTTTATGACAACAGATAAATATTTAACATATATTGACATCAGATTAACGAGACATCTAACAAGATGATTGAAGATGTAAGCAATGTTAGTGCTATCTCTGAAATTGTTGTTAGATAACGTATTATATTATCTTAATATAGACAGAAAAGGACAGTAAATATTGCAAAATCAATACAGAATACTCTATAAAAACAATGTATTAGAACGGGGCCAACCCATCTCTTCAAGTGGGTGTCGTACAAGACGGCCAAGGGATCGGACTGTAATCTGTCAGACAGTGTATATACAGTGCATCGTCCGGTACCGTCGCGGCTGGACGACTTAGTCCTTGAAAAAGGCCTCCTGTCAAGATTGAAACTAGTCGGGCCTCCCCGAAATACACACTTGAGTAAAACCGTATATTTAAATACAAGGGTATATACAGTCATACACTGAACGGAAAACAGCAATATAGGCGTGTCATTTAGCTCTCTGAGATTAAGTTGTACTTTTGTAATGAGAAGCAAGTTTTTAACCGTCATCCAGGTAATTTGGGAAATATAATAGAAAATTAGTAATAAATTAAAAAGTTAGAATTTGGTCCCACTAACGTAATAGACAGCAGACTTATTGGCTTCAACCGAGCACTGTTCGAAGAAGATAAAATTGAGAGTATATTGAAAGGAACCAAGGAACTGTGGTTCTTAGTGGAATATAATAGGGCTACCCTATCTCGTCCGGGGGGTGTCGTAAAAAGCATTTTTTTTATTTATTTTTTATTTTATTTGTAAGCCTACCATAATGACTCCACTTTGCCTGATGGTAAGCAATAAATGGAGTCCAAGAGTGGTGGTCACCACCCTCATTGCATGTGTAGTTAATGCATCATGGTGACCCACACTATGGCGGCCTGGTGAGATGCTTTTTCACGCCCCGCTTAAAAGACCCGGGATCAAAGTGGGAAGGAAACACGTGCGCTGGTAGGGAATTCCAGGCTTTCACTGATCGGCACAGGAAAGAAGAGCCAAACCGTTTCGTTCGGGATCGCATACTTTCGACTCGCAGACGGTGACTCCTCAGGCCAGCACGTGTAGTCCTGTGGAGGAAGGGAGAAGGTGGGACCAATTGGAAGAGCTCGTCAGAACACTCCCCGTGATGTAGGCGATAGAGAACTACCATAGAGGCGACATCTCTTCGCAACTGCAGGGGCTCAAGAGACTGAGTGACCTCAGGACATTCTATAATATGGGCTGCGCGTCGCTGCAACCGATCGAGAGCGTCAAGTAGATATTGCGCATAGCCATCCCAAAGATGAGAGCAGTACTCCCCGCAGGAGCGAACCTGGGTCTTATATAAAAGACACAGATGCTCGGGCGAGAAGAACCGTCTCACCTTGTTCAATACACCGAGTTTCCGCAAGGCCGCCTTAGTGACGCTCTCTATGTAATCACGCGGATTGAGATCCCGACAGATGTCCATACCCAGTATATTAAGCCTATCCTGTAGTGGCAGTTGAGTTTTCTGAAGAGTAGGAAGGTTAAGGAATGGAGACTTTTTGTTTGAAAATTGAGAGATCGGATTGTTATCTATCAGACAGACTGTATATATAATCTATAGCCCGTATAACGGTAGTGGGCTTCTCCCTACTACGTGGCTGAGACTGGCTTATTTCTGGTAAAGGGTGTGCGGGTATCTACATAATGTGTGTATCTTTGACAAGGGAAAGCAATGGAAGGCATATAATTATATATATTTAAAATCGTTTAATATGACTTCAATTATCCTCCTGTTCATAAAAATATATACATATATTAAGAAATGATGTACGTCATAAAACACTTTTTAATATTTTGCCACTTACCACTTTCATTGAATTAGTCTATGAACATAAATCACTACAAACTTTCATTAGCATATTTTCTCTTAGCGGGTAGTTCCACAATTTATAACAGACCACCCCAACAGCTCAAACTGCTGTAATAAATTAAACTTCTGAACATAATAAAAAAAATCTAATGAATAAAGAAAAAATATTAGAAAGTAGGTTTAATAAAAAAATCGGAAGGCATACTTTAAAATAATGGCGTTCTAAAAATATCTATAATTAAAAACGTGAGATTCATACTCGTATTTGTTATTCGCGTCCATGGGGTTCAAGTTTGTGTTTCTCTGAAACATCTCTGCTTCATGAAACAAATATCGTGAAGCCCATTGAGGTCACACTTGGATATTAATATATGTTTCATGTTTATGCATTCATTGTGGAAGCTTTAATAAAGCTAATAGAATAACTTTTCTGATAAGACCGACAATGACTAACGATGCTGCCATCTGTCATTCAGAGAATCTCTAGTGCAAACTAAATATGTAACTCTGTAAATAGATATAACATATATATGTACATATCAAAGTATACTCCTTAGGCCTACAAATTATGGTATTTTCTTTTTATTATTTATTTTAATGGGAGTTTCAATAATACGAATAACTTGAATGCGGCTGTAGCCTAATGGCTAAGGCGTCGCACTTGTGATCAAGTTGTTCCGTATTCGAGCTATGCACCACCGTTATGACACTACTTTTTAAACAACTCTTTGACTCCACCTATTGCTTTCCATCATGCAAAGTGGAGTCACTATGATAGGCTAATATGAAAAAAAAACAAGCATTTAGATTCAATGGTAGGAGTTTCAACAACACAAGACACTTATCCATCATCAGTTACTACAACTCTCTGTTTGTTTGTTTCAAGTAATAAAAAAACTAAGTATAAAAAAGACATACATACAAACAGTAGGTAAAGATGTATTAAACCCTTTTCAGAAGCATTTAAATAAAACATTACCTACTAAAAGTGAAAGTGTCGGTACAAAAATAAAATTCCCAAATCCAGTGCGGACTTGAGTTGGAGAATGCAATGGTTCAAATGGGTATATGTATGTTGTTTTCCTTACATTACATACAGAACTCATTAGTGGATTCATTCTGATATAAAAATCTAATTAAACTCTAAGTCTTATCAATAATTACCATCAAACGACATTTTAAAGCCATGAATAACAACTAACAAAACTCATGTTAAATATATTTTATGCCTCCTGTGCATTTCCCAGTATGTTACTCCAAAATACTATTTTTAATTAGGATTAGGTACATAGAGACAAAATAAGAAAGAATCAGATATATAATGAATCGGTTTTAAGAAAACTAATAAATTTGTATATGAATACAAGAAATGAAAAACGTATAACTTTTACATATAGACATATGTACATACATTTTGGTGATTTTTAATTACCAAGTATTCAATGGCTGTATAGAGGTAACCATTCAATGATCTACTTTGGGCAGCTGTTATAAAACCTAATGTCTTTAACTAATAGCTTACAGTATAATTCACTCAAAAGGTTACTAGATAGGTAGAATACTTGATTTGTTTATTTGTAGGCTGTCAGGTTACATCTTGCAATGCACTAGTTGATCCTGACACCCATCATCCACATTATTTAATTACAACTTGTCTTGATATGAAACTTACACCTTTGAAAAGCCATTCCGTAATCCGATATATTTATTACAAAGCTAACTACGATGAAGTTAATGGCGAGTTGTGTAAATTTAATAGAGATAAACTGCTTGCTGACCTCAACGCAAATTAATCTATCAGTTGTTACTACAATTTAATATCGAATAACTAAGTCACATGATCCCTTAACGTGAAACTGTAAGTCATATCTTTCCCGTCTAGTTTTCGCTAGCTGTTATCCACATTTTTAAAAAGTATCACAACAATGTTGATAATGACTGCTTCTCCAACTATCGTATGCCTTTGATAAAGAGTCTGGACAAATACTACCGCAGTTACATGAATTCAGCAGAAGGTAGCACACCCGTGAGCATAAAATACTTCCGAGCTTATATCTTACTCAGAAAGGGTAATATTAGAATAAAAACTTTCTTGAATTAGATTCGTAATTATTTAAATACATATACGGTTTTACTCACGTGTGTATTTCGGGGATGCCCGACTAGTTTCGGTCTCGACAGGAGGCCTTTTACAAGGAGTAAGTCGTCCAGCCGCGACGGCATCCCCAAAATACACACGTGAGTAAAACCTTATATTTAAATACACATAGAAAGGGTAATCTACATATCGTGGCAACATATACTTTAACAGTGTTACATCCGAGGATCCTACTAATTACTGACTAACATATGAAACTCTTTATCTGCTTTTTTTCTTTATCTACATCTCTTAAAACAAATCTTGGTAACCGTTCACAGTTACATTCACAACAATCTTGGTAATCTTTCGTCTTCCTTGTCGTAGTTTTTTGAGAGACGAGTGCATGGCTCTTTACCCCTGCTTTCATCAGCTGATAAATACCTGAACAACACGGATTCGCCCAAAAACTACCACAAGTAATCTTCTAACTTTTCTCAATTATCTTTTTGAGAAGATGGATTGTGGAGTTAAGGTGGATGCCGTTTATACCGATTTTCAGAAAGCTTTCGACAAGGTGGACCATACCATACTCATCGAAAAACTTACTTTTAATGGCTGGCATACGTGGCAATTTGCTTACATGATTCATTTTCTATATCTTGAATAGAACTCAAAAAGTAGTTATGTCAATGAAAACAGGCAGAAGTATTTCGTTTTTTTTTTAATATTTGTTTTGCTTCACATTGTAATTTGTGGATAGTTGTGGGTTACTTGTTCATAAATCTGTATTAAGATTTGTTTGTAAGATTGATTTGAGCATGAAGTGTTTGTTGTCCCGGATAAATAAAAATAAAAACACATACAAACACTCACGTCTGCACCTGCTGAGGAGAAGGCAGAGGAGCTTCAAGCGCCCACATTTAGCCAACCATAATATTTAGTTCCACTGACGTAATAGTGGGTAAGCCTATTCCCTTCAACCAGGTACTGTACACTGTGTTCATACTATCGAATAACAGAAAGATAACAGTCAGATCTCTTAGTCACCTTATACGATACCGAAGGGAAGAGACGGGGTGGCCCTATAATATTCTCTCCACGCAGAACCAAACCGATATCTATTATAATATACATTTTTTTTTATTTAAATTCTACTTTTAAGAAATAATGTTTCCTATTTTTTTCTGCTTTACTAAATGAGCCTCTAAAACCAATATTTGTTGTGATCAGTCCTTAAAGATCACATTTCTGTGAAAAACTCGAGTCAATGTCAATTCATATGTATTCCTTTCCCCCTTCTTTAACATATACTATAGTTGTTTTCAATACACCAGAGCTGCACATTATCACGTTTCTGCGCCACGGCATGTAAATATAGCTAGTGGTAACGTTTTTCCGATATTGATTAATTTTAAACTTTTAAACTCGCACCTCAGATCATTTCCAAACGAGCATCAAATCCTGTGTTTATAAAGACTTTATTAGTAAAAGGCATTTCCTTTCATAATAATTATCATCATTATTATTAAAATAAACGTAAACTTACGGTTTCAGGGATGTTTTAATAATTACCAGGCGTCATAAATGCTGACGAGATCGAAAAATACACCAAGTAAAACTGTTTATTTAAAGTAATTCGAATGCAAGTCACGTAAGGTATTGTAACAAATATTATCATGCATTATTTGGGTATCTTAATTTCACTAACTGACTCACGACACTTTTATTCTGACGGGGACTTCCGACTCGTTTTGGACCTTTTGGACCTCAAGGTTTTTTGGTGTTTGAAATATCACATTGAATTGAATTCGATTCAGCCCTCAACCTGTGAAAAGGTAGACAGAGATAGACAGAGTTACTTTCACATTTATGGTATCAGTACAAACTGCAAACAGAACTTGCATTTCAAATATTTTAACCATCTTCAAATTTTTTTTGTATGTATGTTTCTCCACCAACTGTAGACCGATTTTCAAAATCGAAATATCAAAAGTATTTAGTTATTTCTTTACAATTATTTTTCTTTCGTAATTTTATTATGTAGATATACATTTGTTCCTTAGTAGGTATTGTTCCTATCCTGTCTGGTTATTTTTTTGGTTTTTAAGTTGGTTTATTTTTTAATGTTTGTTTAAATGTTTTTCGGTGGATTATTCTTCAATATTTTTGAATGAATCTAATAAAAATATTTAAATAAAAAAGAGATTCACTATGAATCTTTTTTTATATATTATATTATGGTGAATCAAGTTACAGTGTTCGTTATGTCCTCATTTTTGTATAAATCATATAAAAACGCTCCATTTAAAAATGGATTTACTCCAGATGTATAATTTTTCAATGAGTTCACAATTGGAGAAAGTCTTAGAAGCCTTTAATGTGAGTAAATTACATTCTAAGAGTGTGAGTAAAAACATGTGTATATTATTGAAACAGGATCTGCAATCAACACATAAATCAACACATAATACATAAAATTAAATCAAAAACAGTTCAGCCATGTTCAGCAGTGACAAAGTAACAGACAGGTAAATGCAATTTAGCATCTATACTTTTTTGTTACTTTTATTATTAAAACAAAGTTGCCATACTGAGTTTTGGGAAATTATATATTAAAGAAATTCTATGCTTTTTTTTTTTTTTTTTTTTTATACTATTGGGGGACAGACGAACAGACGGGTCACCTGATGGTAAGTGACACCGCCGTCCATGGACACTTGCAACTCAAGAGTCGCAAGTGCGCTGCCCGCCTTTGTGGGTGATGAGGGATGGGGGATGCAGAGAGCGGTAAGAAGAGAGGAGTGATGAGGAGGTGGAAAAAAGGAGAAAGGAGATATGGGAGAGAAAAGGGGGAGGAGGAATTGGGCCTCCGGAAACCTCACCCAATTCGGGGAAATGCAACGCAAGCGTTACTTCACAACCGGTTTTCTGTGAGGCCGTGGTATCGCACCGGTCGAGCCGGCCCATTCGTGCCTAAGCATGGCTCTACCACTGACATTGGCTTCTTCGGCATAGTGCTATTTGTCCATATAAGTGTAACAAATTAAAAGCAGTCTTTTATATAATACTAGCTGACCCTGTAAATGTTGTTCTGCCATAAAAATCTGTATAGGGTCACCCTTATCTCCCCGATTCTCAGACCTACCCGATATGCACACAAAATTTCATAAAAATCGGTCCAGCTGTTTCGAAAGAGTTTGGTAACAAACATGAGAGAATTTTATTTATTACATTTTTAAAATATATTTTGACAACTCTTAGGAATTGTTCCTGTGTTGCAGTGGACTTTACAAACATTCAAATGACCAACACAAAGTACACCGAGAAAACAATTTGTGGAACACACAATTTTTTTTGTTTGTGTAATGTTATAAATCATTAAAATAAAATATTGATTTTGACATCTGTAACTCAAATTTGACAAAATGTTAGTTTATCTTTTGTCTGTAGTTTACTCTTTTGTACCAACAATATATGGCTAGTATCAATACTGTTTGTTGGTAACTATATATGTATGTTGATATTGATTTAAAAATTGTTTTAGTATTTTATATATATTTTTTGTAAAGTATAAATGCACAAAAAAGCAGACGAAGCATGGCTCTCCCACATTATATATTTATTTTCATCACCTCTCATCTGGATCATCACTGGGGACAAATGGTTAACATAGGATGTCAGACTTAAACTGACTCAAACACTATAGTATTTCATCATAGGCTTTATAGCTGGGGCCTTAGGTGCACCCTAGAGAGGAATTGCCTGTGAGAAACTAATGAGACTGATGATGTTTATATTAATACCAAACAGATCTTTATACAAGGAAAACAGATAATTAAAAGATTCTGATACAGCTTAGACCCTAGATGATTTTGACATGTGTAGGTCACAATAAAAGTTAGAAATAAAAACGGAATGATATAGAAGCTGACCTTGCCTTTCTAAATTTTTCCGGAGGCCCAATTCCCCCTCCCCCCTTTTCTCTCCCCTCATCTCCTTTCTCCTTTTTTCCATCTCCTCATCCCTCCTCTCTTCTTTCCGCTCCCTGCATTCCCCATCCCTCATCACCCTCAAAGGTGGGCAGCGCACTTGAGTTGCAAGTGTCCATGGACGGTGGTGTCACTTACCATCAGGTGACCCGTCTGTTCGTCTGTCCCCCTATAGTATAAAAAAAAAAAAAAAAAAAAGCACCTTCGCATGCGAATGAACCATAGGCTGAAGCAGTAAGCTCACTATTCTTGAGGAAAATCATTTTCAGTGTTCAGTACCTAGATGACCGAGCTTGGCTCTTTTTTTTGGTAAATAGTGTGAAAGAAGGACCTTCAATTAAAAAAGGGAAATTAAAATCATCTGGACTCGAACCCAGGGGTCTTCTCGTTTCAGAAACTCCCTATTTACCACCTGAGCTATTATAACCTTGTAGATGTTGGCGAAATTTGCCTTCGTATTCTAATAACATTGTTTTGTTTTTCGTATTCTAATGATTTGTTTTTCATTGCCTGAAAACACAGATAAAACGACATTTTCTGAGCATGAAACAGCTAGATCGATTTATGGCCCCCGAAAGCCCTGCATACCAAATTTCATGAAAATCGTTGGATCCATCTCCGAATTCAGATTATATATACATATATACGAGAATTGTATTGTATTTGATAAAACGAATTAATGTAAGTTTATCTTTTACTTTTGGAAATAAATGAAAGTCACAAGGTGCCAGGTCGGGACTGCAGGTAGGATGACTCACTAACTACACACCTTCGATAAACAAATATTCGCTAGTCCGTCTGGCGGAGTGAGCTGGAGCGTGTTTGTGGTAGAGGAGGATCCTTCTACCTGGGCGCTGCAGTCTAATATTTTCCAAGATAAGTGGTAAACAATGACTGACATACCAATCTGCAGTAACAGTCCTTATATGTATCTTCCAGAATGGTTGTTGCGAAATGACCCATCCGTCTAAAGAATGAGGCAATCATCGTTTTCCCTGGACTTCTGCCCTTTTTTACTTTTGTCGGCAAATCTTTGAATGGAAATATCCATTTTGCAGATTGTCTTTTGGGTTCGGATTCGTAACAATGACGATGTCCTATAAAGCATTCAAGTCACCTCCGTCATACTTTTCAAGCAAAAGCAAAGCTCTTGTCTAATGTTATCAGGTCATATGATAAAGAATTAAATAATGCTCTCCAAATGGCGTATTTTGAACGTTTCAAATATTATTTAAATATAGTTCTCGGGGTACTCCATTTCTTCTCGTTAGTTTCGTAAAAGGAGACTAAGGAATCTGACTGTTATCTATCAGACCGTATGTACATATTCAGTCAGTCAGTACTAAAATATTTTACATTGCTTTTTTATGTAGTATAGGAGTCAAACGAGCAAACGGGTCATCGGTCATCAAAACGGGGATGGTAAGAGTCACAAGAGTGCTGTTTCTCTTTTGGGGTATGAAAAAGGGAGGAGGGGAAAGAGAGATTGGTAAATTGGGAAAAGAAAGAGAGGAAGGGAAAAAGAAAAGGAGGTTGGGCCCCCGGTAACCTCACTAATAAAATACTCCAGTCGAGCTGGCCCATAAGCTTTCCCACGTTAAAAAAAAGTTGAAAACTTTCTATATTACAATGAGAGAACTAAACATTTTGTGGATAAATTGTATTTCAGTTATTTTATCTCAGATATTTTTCATCCATTGCTGTAGATAAGTCTTATCAATGACTACTAAGAAGCAGTCTTGCACCGCTTGTACATAAAAGTCTTATGATGAAAATTCAGCCTTCAGAATTGAATTTAGTGTGTGTTTTTTTGCTTATAACAAAAAGAACACTTGATAACATTTAAAGATTTAATATATGTAGTATTTTATTTTAAGACTCAGCTGTATATTACTTACTACAAATTTGTGTAATTAAAAGAATATAGGAGGACCATATTTTCCAGTAGAATTAGTTGACAAAAATATTTTGAAACCAAAGTGCTGAGATAAAATTGCTGATAAAAGAGTTTTTCACATGAAGTTTTTCCAATTTGAACTCTAACTCAATGATGTGAGGTATGTTTTTCAATAGTATTGGCTAGTTTTCGCAACGTAACGCTAGTTGCAACATTTGTATGAATAATAAAGAGGTGGAATAAGGTTCTCAGTGAGAAATGAATTTGGCCGATGAAATGAACTGGTCTTAAGATACAAAAGTAAATTTGATTCTATGTCTGAGAGAGGAAAATAGAAGCTGTTTTCTTTTGGTAAGATAAGTTCAATATCATTTACGTAGCGTACACATTATCCGCGATGAGCAAACAACCAAAACAGTTATTGGTAGAATAATGTTTATTGTGCTTATCAGATAATCCTTATAAATAAGTTCAAGGGTTCTAGAGATACACGGAATACTCTTAAATAACCTTAGCGATTTTTTTTCTATTGATAGTGTTGTCTTTTTTTTTTGTGTGTCAAAACCCCACCCGGTATGTCGGACTGAACCGACCAAAACCACACAGTGTTCCGTCATCGGGTCTTATGGCCGGGGCCTCAGGTGTACCCTAGAAAGGAAGTCCTGTCCTGAATATGGCTGTCAAACTTTTAGTTTATGTAAATAAAAGCAAAAGCGAAATTATTGGGTCGTTATGCTGAGTGTAAATTTGATTATAATTGTCTAGTTGGACAGAACAAAAAGTAGACGCTGTGTTATATCTATATCTATCGGATAAGTTACTGAGCATAAACTCAAGCATTCACGCATGCACTATATCAAGCACGCACACAGATATATAGTTAAATACAGACACAAAACCTTTAACATACATTAAGTATTTTCCGGCCTGTTGAAGCATGAAATTTAACTTCGTATATATGTTTTGTTAGCCCTCGACACAAGCAAATGAAAGTAATCTTAGGTCTAAGTGAGATGCCGTGTTGCGATAATGACGCTTCATTAGTGTGAGAAATTAAATACAATTAAGACTTTTTATTTACGACTAAGTAAGAATCTTATAATCATAATACAAAAATGCTTAAAAACTTCCTAATCTAGCATTCGGATGGATAGGATAAGTCTATCTGTTTCTTTTCTAGAGAATCTAATATGGTTTGTTGTTTACAGCCGGAGATAATCGCTATAGTCTATACTATATCACGTACAGGATCTTCGCGTCTACGTTCGCGTTTATGTCAGAGAACTAAAATATGTCGCTTAGAATAAGTGTGGTAAAAGTTGAATAGGGAAAACCTCCCAGAATCCAATTAGTTATTATGAATCATATTTGACACAAACGTGGCTTATTAAGATCTATGTTTAAGAATTTCTACATTTTCTGCACTCTAAAACTAAATGTTTTATTGTTTTATTATTGTTTTGACAATAACGCAAGTAATAAAAAGGTGTTATAATAAAAAATACATATATTAACAAGGCTTATAATGACGAAGGAGCAAAAGTAAAAGTAAAAAAAATAAAATAAAAGTAACAGCATCGATTTTTAGTTCAAGATAGTTTAAAACGTGTTATATACTCCTAATTTCTACTTAATTCTGACTTCTAAGCTAGGGGTTGTGCTTACGATTTACACACGATACAAAAAAAATTGTGTTGGTATTTTGTTGTCTGTTATTTGTATATTTGCCAACTCCCCACAACATAAAGTCGATCACACTGTAAGAGGACTGTTATCTTTTTGTAAAACAAAACCATAGAAAGTACTCAATGTTTACGAAGCAATGACTAATTACATTTTTTTTATATACTATAGGGGGACAGACGAACAGACGGTCACCTGATGGTAAGTGACACCGTCCTTTGACACTTGCAACTCAAGAGTCGCAAGTGCGCTGCCCGCCTTTGAGAGTGATGAGGGATGGGGGATGCAGGGAGCAGAAAGAAGAGAGGAGGGATGAGGGAAAGAGGAGAAAGGACATGAGGGGAGAGAAAAGGGGGAGGGGGAATTGGGCCTCTGGAAACCTCACTCAATTCGGGGAAATGCAACGCAAGCGTTACTTCACAACCGGTTTTCTGTGAGGCTGTGGTATCGCACCGGTCAAGCTGGCCCATTCGTGCCTAAGCATGGCTCTACCACATTAATATAATAAGCTTAATACCCATATTGAGCTAACGTATAAATTAAACTAATAAATCACAACTGCAATTTAAGTTTTATCTTCTCAAAACCACAACTAGATGTCGCTAGTCGACCTGAGGTACACTGATGCTAAACAGTTCTACATACATACGCTTACAACTACCCCTGAGGGTGTAAGCATAGGTGTACCAGGTTTTGTCAATTAGAATTTGGTTCATCAACTTAATAGAGGAGGCCTTTTGCAGTCCACCGAACTAAAGATGGAATATCAGAAGTATATAAAAATGAAAGGTAATGTGAAAGTGTGATAATGTGTGAGAAGCAGAATATTGCTTATATTTTCTAAAATTAATTGAAGAGTGTTCATTGAAGATATGCGTTTAAAATCAAAACTTAGTACACCCTCCCATTGATGTCTTATGTTGTTTTTTTTTTTAAACTTTTAACAGGCTAATTGCTCAAGTAGGTATTCTCAAGTAGTTATCAGTTCTTTAATACATAACACACAAAGGCCTTCAATGCTGTGCCAGTCAATAAATCCGTCGAGGTCAACATACAAATGGTAATAAATTAAAAGAAAATGAGCCCACTAACCTTGCAAACTATACAAGTGTTTAACAACCCAATATCATAGCAATCAACGTGATCATAAAATTCAAGTACGACTCCCGCGGGAACAGGCAGGCTACAAATAACATACAGCAGTAATCTAACAGAAACACCATCTCTAAGTATTGGTGTTCATTGTTGATTTTTTTTATATATTTTTTTGTGGTCTAGGGGACAAACGAACAGACAGATCATCTGATGGTAAATGACAAACGTCTTTTTGGGTGATGGGAGATAAGGGGGTATGGGGAAGGGAAAGTGGAGATGGGGAGTTGGGCTTCCTGTACCCCAACTTGGTAAAATACAACGCAAACAATGTTTGACTTCCGGTTTTCTGTTAGGCCATGGCATTACTCGAACAAAGAACTCCGGTTGAACAAGCCCATTTGTGCCGAAGCATGGCTCTCCTACTGTAATACACCTTTTTATTCCTCTTATACTTAGGTATTAACTTATAATGTCAATTCCGTGGTTTCCTAAACAATGTAATAAAATAGATTAGAAGGAAGCAAAATAATTATTTTTATCGTCAAAAGTAGTTTAGTAAATAAGTAATACGAAAACTATAACATCTAGGAGCTCTAAATAGGAGCTTCCTATCAATTTAAAAGGAAATAAATCGGATTGAAATACTGAAGATTAACGATATAACAGTAGGCTTATTGTGGACCATTAAACAAAAAGAATTGCTGTCCCAAAGCACAAATAGGACTTTAAAAGAATCAATGGCTTTTAATGGATATCCACCTTAATCTCTTTAATCTAGATAATAGGAAAAACGTTTATACAGAGTGACAGGCAAAGTAATGAAAGACAAAATAAATTCACAAAATTGTTTTTAGTCGTTTCTCGATAAAGCTGCTGCAAGGCAAATACTCCCACTTCAAAGGCCGGCAACGCACTTGTGACTCTTAAGTTGCGGATGTCCATGGGCGGCGGTAGTCACTTACCATTAGGTGACCCGTCTGCTCGTTTGCAAGTAACTAACAAATAAAAATAAAACTTATCATTTAAATTTAAATTTTCTGCATAAAAAAGTTACTTCATAATATCGTCTTGAAATTTGTTCTACATAATTTTAAATTGTAACCAGAGTTTCTGATAGATTTTTTTGTTACTTTTCCATTTTTAACTTCAAAATTGAACCTTCTTAAATCTGACGGTGTTCCATCATGGGGTCATATTGAGATATCCACACTTTGAAAGGAAATCTATATAAATTCCAGTTGAGTATATATTGTTATGCTCTGAAAAACCCTCTCTAAAGTAGTTTATAGCTGTATGGCAGCAGGAAATATAGAGAAACTATCCTAACCAGATTTGTCTAATATATTACATGCAAAGCTGAGTGTTATTTTAAGCAAAATAGATTGAGAAAAAGGAGCAATATACGGTTACAAATTGTCTCAATACAGAAACATACATTAAGATTCTAACATTAAGAAAACTCTAACATTTCATGAAAACATTAAATTAATGTTAGCAAAATCAAATTAAAAGATAGTATGTATGCAACTAAAGTAAATGAGCAAAGAAACCTTGACTAGGCGCACTAAATTCTTACCGTAGTTAAATATTGGCAAACTGTACCACCACTAATAAAATAATGAATTGAATGAAGTTGATTCTTCGACAGCATTTTGCCTTTGGTCGTTTGCCAAATTTAAACTACTGTGCAGCAAATGTTTTATTCATTAAACAGTTTATAACAAAACGACGATATATACGATAGTGGTTTGCCACTGATTTTTAGGCAGATTAATGATAATAACAAATAAAATTATTAATAAAATATAAAATACCGAGTGCATTATTAACCTCTTTTGTTTTCTGACGTCATCTCTAAGACGATATTTTAAGACGGTTAAAATTACCCTTGCACCCGTATGACATGTGGTAAAGAAATATTTTTACGTCTCAGCCAGTGTAGTAAAAAGTGTTTAAACTTCATGAAGAATAAGAACTTCTAAAGTAATTTACTTTATAGTATTGTGGCAACTTTTTTGTAATCGGTGCTTTTTTTGTAACTTTTTTGTAAACTTTATTATCATGATTCAGGATCGTACTACGTCATCAGTGTCGTCTTGTACGTAGTTCGATTTGGCTTCGCTAGATGGTGTTAACATGTCTATTCTGTATGTGACGGTCACCACAGTGTATGGATACTATATATATATACATATATATACTAGAACTCTGAATTTACCCCATTATCATATTCCAAGAAATAACATTGCTGGAATTTGTTGCTTTACTATCGTAGAAACGAGTTTTCACGAGAGACATATTTTTTACAAGTAATAATGATATATATATATATATATATATATATATATATATTAGTGGCAGAGCTACTTATTACAAGATTTGAGTCTCTTAACTGTTTTAGTCAACACGATAAACGCACACGCCATTCAGAGAGGTCTTTAGCTAAAAAAAATAGCAGCCTGCCAAGTATAAGTCGGTTTCATGCCGCGTTTGATTACTTCGAAACACACACGTGTTGTGTGTGTGTTTCGAAGTAATCAAACGCGGCATGAAACCGACCAGATGCAAACAAGATAATTTAGAGAGGATGTGTATACTGTACATGCAAATTCGGTCAAGACTGTGTAGTGTATTGTATCGCGTACAAAAGGTTTTTAGCATTGCTAACATACAAAAGAGACTTATACTTGGCAGGCTGCTATTTTTTTTAGCTAAAGACCTCTCTGAATGGCGTGTGCTTATATAATATATATATATATATGTATATATATATATAAGTTAATTGGTCCTTCGAGCCAGATTTGTACTACCCAAATACATAATTAACTACTTATTATTTACAAACAATCAGTGCTAACCTTGCGGTAAGTAAACTGTCGTTGATATATCTTGATGCTTTTGAATTTACTTCACATGAATTTGAATTCAGCTTAGTGACTCAGGCATTAATGATAGTATAAAATAATTGAGAGACTTTTGTATTGTGACATTTACGTGTATTGTTAGGAAGTGGAATAGTTGGATAGGTTAGATTACTGATGTACATAACCATAGAGCAGAAATCCAAAGTTCCAATTCGCTTCAACCAATAATTGTCTAATACTTACCTTCATAATATCTGATAAAAGAAAACTTTAATGTATTTTTCTTAATAGCACAACACCGACACAATGGTACTACGTACATTGAAAAATGTTAAAATAAAAATCTTTGTTACACTGACTTCGTACCGTTTAGTAATTAAATACATATTTTTCTTCATCTCTAAAACTATTTAGCCTAAATTGAATAAGTCTGAGAAATAAGTTTCCAAGATCATTACAAAAGATAAAGGATATTGAACAAGTGTTTGAAATGGAACTGGCTACCTCTGAATGTACGTCCTTGTTTTGCTGGAGTTAAAAGTAAGTTCACGACGGTAGTATATTGATTAGTGCGACGCCTTAAATATTACACTACCATCGCTTGACAAATCTTATTAACCAGCACTTATAGGCTAGTGTTGTTTTTTTTAAATCGTTTTGGGTTGCTTCGTAAAATTAAGTGACTGACATGCAGATTTGCAAATGGTAGTAACAATATCGAAACTCGTTTGGTAAAAGTAATTCGACTCGGTTACCGGTCTATTATGCGTTCTAAAAGCTTTACTAGTTGAGCCATCCCAGCTACTTTCAGGAACATAGAAGACTTTGCACGTTCATGGGCTTTTATTCACGGCTAGGATATCTGCCCACTATGTGGCCACTCCTTCGCAGTCCAGGATAACGTGGGATGTTATTTCCTCCGCGTTTAGACATCTTCTGCTAAGATGGCTGTCGGTCACGTTAATGGCAAATAGGTGTCGATTAAGAGCTAAGTGGCCCGTTATGGTTCCTACAGCTACTCGGATGTCTAATCGGTCGAAATTGAGTAGTTTGAAAATTAGTCACATTATGTCTTGTCTATCCTGTCTTTATTAAAATATTTATCTTGATTTCAGCTGAAATAACTAAAGTCAAGGTTGGTCATTTCCATAATTACAGTGGTCCCGTACACGGTATTATGCGTGTGACATTTTCTACTTAATTTATAACACTTTAATATTACACAATGGTACACCCATATAATCTTGCTTTGGCGTGCTCAAATTAATTTTGTAATTTTTTATAACACTTCAAATTATTATGAGTGCTTAGAGCATTTTGTAATTTGTATTTTTATTACGTACACAATATTCATAAAACACTATACTATTATTTTTGTCTCAATTTTTATACCCCTATTGGGTATTTCAAATCTCTGAGTGCTAATCCAAACGTCGTGGTTTAGATTCTCATACGGTGCCCAAAGTTTTTGTAATCTAACAATAGTTGTCCCAAGAGTACTTTCTGTTCAGAGTTTCTTTATTTGTCAAGTCCATGGGAATCCTTCCTAATGCTTGGGTTGTCTTAAAGGAAAACCTGATCGGTTTAATATATTGTGTAACTTTGATTCCTTATAATGTTTAATATTAATTCTGTAACAGTGATTTTTAAAACTGAGACCAATGCAGTATTGACGATGGACGTTCATTCTTATCAGTAAGTACCTCATATAGAAAGTTACTCGGAATTGAAATTTATTCTACTCAGTTGTTAAGGATGGGATCATTGCAAGTGAAAGAATAGGCTAAGGATACTGATTATATAGACGGATTAGACGGTGGTAACAATAGCTCGAGATGATCAGGTGTAACCCAAGCTGACTATCAATCGTCTTATTTATCGTTTTATTTTATCTAAGAAAAGAGAACTCCCGCCCTACGATTAATTCTTGTATCGCAGGGGACTTTACAAACATTCAAGCAACGGTCACAAAGAAGAGAATTGTTGTCCCCTGCGGGATCGAACCCACAACTCTCAGCGCGGTAGCGTAGTGGCGAGGTGACCACTTAATCCGCAACGCCATCCGTGCAGTCATATTTTATGTCTTTAAATTATTACCAATAAGCTAAGTAGGTCACGCATTAATTAGTTAATAACTAAAATTGATAGTGGTTTCCAATCAGCGTTATAGAATGCCTTTGTGATCCGCGTACGCAATAATATTTGTGATTTTCTCACCGGTGTTAACCTACATACTCGAAGTATACATACACTTTTAACCTCTTAAAAAGAAGGCAAATGACAGTGGCACGTTCTTTTAAAAAAACGTTTATATGTAGATTAGAATAAAATAGGATAGAATAAACTTTATTGTACACCATTTAATTATAGCTTATAGTAATATACGATAGATAACAAAGGGCGACCTTATCGCCAAACAGCAATTTCTTGCAGGCAACCTTATAATGGGTTATATTTGAACAAATTTTGATATAGATAGAACCCAAGACATTTTTTTATAGTAAAGACTCTAATAGTGTTTCTTAAATATTACTTAAAATATTGACATTATTAAAAGTAATAATTTATAGTCCACTTTTGTTGCTGAATGTATTTGGCTATTTTCAAATAATAATATTCCTATAATTTTTGTGCGTAATTATCCAGTACAGGCAATTAAGTTCACTATCAATCAAATACATTCAGTACTTAACGAGAAAAAACATATGACTTGCATTGCTTGTAATTGTTTAAAATCTAAGTACAATTAATATACCGAGCACTTCATTTGAAATTTCCAAATGAAAGACATCTGTATAAACCAGTGTGTATATTTTGGTTTTATTAATCCAAAACACGCTTTGAAGACTTGACATAAACAGTTCTATGTAATTTGTTAACAGTTTACTATTTGAAGCTTGTTTGTTTTTGTATGCGGAGTACGGTAGGTTGATATTTCAGCTTGATTTTATCAATAATCATTATATAGAGCATAATAGGTTGCCTAATTATATACATATATTTTTCCTAACTACTTTATGATAGATCTAAATTTTTCATTTCAATATAGTGGTGATTATGTGGTTCACGGTAAAGTAGACTAGAGAAACCTCATCTCTTTCCGTGGGCATCATTATCATCATCATCAGCCTATCGCAGTCCACTGCTGGACATAGGCCTCTCCCATTGCACGCTACTTCGGTCTATTTGCGGCTTCTCGCATCCAGCTCCTGCCAGCCATCTTGCGCAAATCGTCAATCCACCTGGCCTGTGGGCATTCTACGCTAAGTTTTATGAGAGAGAGAGGGCATCGTAAGAGACAACTTAAGAATCGGACTGTTATCTTTTATACAGTATTTACACAGTCATATAGTGTTGTGTGTGTGCTAGTTCTATTTTATGTTATTTTATTTTATGTACGACTGGGTTGGGAAGTATAAGCAATAGCTTGAAGAGGTTCGCATATTTTTAATTCAATCTTTATGTTTCCAAGAGGTCCAAGCCCTCTACCTAAAGAAATATTTATAATATTTTTATTTTCCGAAATTCATAATTAGTTTACCTCTCGATTTCAGTTTCTAGGAATCCTAAAGAGAAAAATTGTTGTTTTGATTTTTCTCCTTTCATCTATTCAAATAAATAATAGTTGTTGTGAATAAAATTTATTGCAATAAAGATTATTCATTGATGGTACATTAGCACGAAAGATTACTCCTTCAATAACCTTTTTTCTACTTAATTTGTACTTAATAGTTTTGTCACGTGATGGTAAGTGGCAACTGCCGTTCATGGACGCTTGCAAAACACAAGTCGTAAGTGCATTGCCCGCCTTTGACGGTGTAGGGAGTGGAAAGAGGAGATGGGGGATGAGGGGAATAGGATAAGGAAAGTATAATGGGAAATATGGGTTGGGGCCCTGCTACCCTCACTTACTTGGCAATTCAATGAAAGCATTGTTTGTCTACCAGTTTTCTGTGAAGCCGTTTCTTTCGGTTTTCGTGACTAAGCAGGGCTCTCCCACGATTGAATGTATACAGTTACATCTTTACACCCGAAGGCGTCGGCAGACGCATCCCATAGTCCCACCTACGTAATAGGGGTCAAGCCTATTAACATACCGACACAGTATGACTGTATACTGTATATGTATGAATATACTGTCTGATAGATAACAGATAACCCTTCTACTCTTATTCTACTTCACCGATAACAACACTAATAATCTTACATCCACCAATTTGAATTTAAAAAAGTGTCCTTGGAGTCTCTCTTGCTTTCTTCTCGAAACGCATTGGAACGGATAACTAGCTTCACGACTGAACTAGTCTGACCGATTTCCTCTCTTGACGATTCAAAAATACCAACAAATTATTCATAATGGTTCACTTGAAATAAACGATTTTGATTTTAAATGATTTTATTTTATTTTTTAAATAACGACACAATTTTATTACAAGAAGAAATAAATAGAAAGTTACAAATTGGATATTGGTCTTTGTCTCATGCTCGGGTTTGCCTATGACTGCGGTTAGCCAAATGAAGACTATTTAGTAGTTCAAATATTTTATATATATTTTTATTTTTGATGCCGTGTTGTTTTATGCCTGTTAGAACTTGTGGAACATTATTCAGTATTGTATAGAACATGATGTCTATGTGGAATCGATCATTTGTTTTGATATTAATAATTATTAATCGAATATAAATTAATGGCTCGGACTTCTACTTGTACGAATAATATGATTTGTGGATAATATGAAGTTAAACTCTATAATATATAATAAGTTTACATATATGTTAAGTACATTAGTAAAAATTTTCAAACAGTTAGATGGTAGAGCCGTGATTAGGCACGAATGGGCCGGATCGACAAACCGGTTGCAAAGCAACGCTTGCGTTGCATTTCCCCGAAATGAGTGAGTTTTCCGGAGGCGAACTCCCCTCTCCTTTTTCTCTCTCCTGACCCCCCGCCTTGGCTTTGATAGAAGCTTTTAGCAATTAGACTGCAATTTGTAGATTATCCTTCTCAAGCAAAATATTATCTACTATCCATATATTTACTTTTATAGGTATATAGTGTTTGTTCTTCTTACTAGACTTATATATATATATATATATATAAATCCTGAGCTTGATCTTTTGCTCCTACACTCCCGAATCAAGCCACAGTGTATTCTTTCTATACCAGTTTATTATCTATCTCTTTCAAACTACTTATTACTCAAAATGACGGAAATCGGGTTTACAAGTTGAAAGTTTTTGTCATCTTATCGTTTATGTTCCTACAAGGAAAAATGAAGACAAGAAAACTTCGGCAACAGCTGTGATCTAAAACTTTATTATTGAACGGGAAATGTATTTGTGGAAAAATTTGCTATTTAAAATTTTGTACACTTTGTCATAACTTTTGGATTTTCTTGTCTACTACCCGTAATTATCTAAGGTATGTTTAAAATTACCATCAACTTGAAGACTGTATAGGTATACGTATATACAACCAAAATTTATAAAAAACAGTACATGGCTAGATTGGATACCTTAGTTTGTTTTTTTATTCAAATTTTCATTTTGTTTGATTTTGTTTGACATTTGATTTCAAAATTTATTCAAGTTAAGATGTAATCACTAACTTTGCCACAAGTAACTAAATGAGCAGTTATGATTAACCACTTTAAAATTAAATAAACAGTTTCAAGTACATTCAATAAACGACTTTATAGTATTATTAAAAATAAAAGCATCAAAAAAGCATATTTCTTAATACTTACAAAAAATTAAATGACTTTATTACTCGTAGTCACTATACAAACAACAACAAAAAATAGGCAATGACCGCACTCATCTATTATAAATACTAAGATAAGATAATAAGATAACACTGAGATAAACATATCACTTTGATCAGATATCAGTTAGTGTTGAGTAGCAGTTGAAGCTAAAATGACAAGAATGTTAAAATTATCTTTTGTTTTTGCGATCGAGTTGGTCGGTCTTTACATAGCCATTGCAGATCAAAATTGATATCAGAATGAATAGGATTGTTTGTTGATAAACATCGTAAAATTAACACATGTTACGCTATTTTGAACTTAATTCAGAAGTTACCGTGGGAGAGCCATGCTTAGTGCTTACGCACGAATGGGCTGGCTTGATCGAAGTATTACCACGGCTTCACATAAAACCGATAGATAAACAATGCTTCCATTGTATTGCCGAGTGAGAGTACTGCAGTACCTTTCCCCCGTTACCTTCAAAGATGGACAGTGCACTCACGACTCTTGAGTTGCAGGTATTCATGGGTGGCGGTTGTCACTTACCATCAAGCGATCCGTCTGCTCGTCTGTCCACGGATATCGTAAAAAAAAAGCTTAACAAATGTGAAAAACACTTTTTCTTTTATAGAGATATGATAAATATATGTATATTTTATATATAAAAATAACAGTTTTTGTCAATAATGAATTCAAATAATAACAAGACATGATGAAGAGAGATAGAAAGGCTAGACAACCTCGACGAGAACCCGTGGACGCGTCACGACTTGGATCCCGTGGAAGCGTCATTTGTATAGTGATTTTTTCCTTATTCCTCGAATTTTAAAACTGGTATATTTTACTATTTGCAATCTATTAATATGTTTACTTACAAACATATACTCACGCCAGTATCCCCAAAGGGGTAAGCAGAGACTTAATAGACGCCTAAATTTTGCCGATTATGATTTTGTCCTATTTTCGTAATAGGGGGCGAGTCTATAGCCGTCACCTGAGACTTTTGGGATTTTGATGGGAACATTTAAAAATATGACTTACTTATATCGATGGGGTAGTATAAGTAATAGCTCAAGCAATGCGTATACATATAACTCGAATTTTAATATATTTTATATTTCTTCAATATTATTATTAATTTAAAACAGGAGTTCACTGTAGCCTTTGACCAGTTTTCCTCTTAGTCTTCACGAATCAGCAGTAGGACTAAAGAAACTGAACGGATCATCCATCTAAGCTTGAGGTCACCTCAAGTTATTAGGCGCTCTGGGCTGTTTCAAAATTAGATAGGGACCTACTAGAGGAGGCCGCCATCATTTATTCTTGGCTGTCTCCGCAACCTCCGACTGAGGAGGTAGACATGGGGGCGGGCCGCTTTTGCGATGTGGTAACGCATATCTGCGATGCGGCCATGCCCCGTATTCGAGGTAGTCGGCCTCAATGGAAGGAGGTCTACTGGTGGTCCCAGGAGTTGGCGGATCTCCGCGTGGCCTGCATTCGAGCCCGGAGGTCCTACACCCGCAGCCGTCGGCGTCACCGTGAAGATGGGGAAGAGGACCGGCTTTATGAGGAGTACCGAGAGGCACGGAAACTCAGAAGCTGGCCATTTGCCGCGCCAAAGAGGAGAAGAGAAAGGAGATGCTGGAGGGTCTCGATCGTGACCCCTGGGGTCGCCCATATCGTGCGGCGCAACAAAAGCTCCGCACGCTGGGCCCCCCGCTTACTGAGACTCTCCAGCCCAGCTTCCTGCAGGAAGTGGTTGAGGGCCTATTCCCGCAACGGGTGGAGCACTCACCCCCGTCGATGGCCCCCTTGGCCGGAGACGACGGGGAGTTCGAGGAGGAAGATGTTCCATACGTCACAGAGGCAGAGATAGGGGCGGCTGTCCTTCGAATCCGTTCTAAGAACACCGCTCCTGGACTGGATGGAATCCCTGCCCGAATATTGGCCCTAGCCCTCAATGACGTGGCGGACCGCCTCAGGGGGGTGCTCGACGCATGTTTGGCGTCTGGACGCTTTCCTGACTGCTGGAAGAGCGGGAAGCTGGTTCTTTTGAAGAAGCCGGGACGGCCTACGGACTCGGTCGCGGCCTACAGGCCCTTCGTACTGCTGGACGAGGCGGGTAAATTGTTTGAGAGGGTCCTCTCTGCCCGCATCGTCCGGCACCTAAGCGAGGTCGGCCCCGATTTGTCGGACGCCCAATTCGGTTTTCGAGCTGGGCGTTCAACGATCGATGCTGTAATGCGCCTGAGGGCCGTGACCGAAGAGGCAGTGAGCTGTGTCGGCGTATTATTGGCGGTGTCTTTGGACATCGCCAACGCATTTTATAGTCTGCCATTCAGCTGCATCAGGGAAGCGCTCCGCTATCACGGGGTGCCACAGTACCTGAGGCGGTTGGTGGCAGACTATTTAGAGGAGCGTACCGTCGTGTACGAGGATCGAGAGGGAAATTTGAGTCGTCGGCCCATGTCGTGCGGTGTTCCGCAGGGGTCTGTCCTTGGGCCACTCCTGTGGAACATGGGGTACGACTGGGCCCTTCGAGGTGACTTCCCCCCTGGGCTGGGCGTAATCTGTTACGCCGATGACACTCTGGTCACAGTCTGGGGGTCGAACTTTCAAGAGGCGGCACGCTTGGCCACCAGAGGAGCCTCACTGGTGGTCGGGCGGATCGAGGCGCTAGGTTTGCGGGTGGCCCTAGATAAGACAGAGGCCCTACTATTCCATGGGCCCCGTCGAGGTCCACCTCCTGGCGCCTCCATAATGGTCAACTCGATCCTTGTACCGGTTCGGGCCCACATACGATATCTGGGCCTGATCCTCGACGGAAGATGGCGCTTCGACGAGCACTTTTTGCAGCTGGCTCCAAAGTTGGTCGGTGCTGCGTCCGCCCTTGGGCGACTCTTGCCCAATTTGGGTGGACCCAGCGTAGCCACAAGACGGCTGTACACGGGGGTTGTCCGGTCAATGGCACTATACGGTGCACCGGTGTGGGCGGAGGCTCTAACCGCCCAGAATAGGGCACGCCTCTGGCGTCCTCAGAGAGTCATGGCGGTTAGAGCCATACGCGGTTACCGCACCGTGTCGACGGAGGCGGCGTGCGCGTTGACCGGAACTCCCCCGTGGGACTTGGAGGCGGAAGTGCTCGCCGAAGTTTATCGGCGGACGACTAATTTCCGGGCGGGTAGCGGCAATCGGCCCCCGCCCGAAGAGGTACGCGAGTGGCGTGAGGCCGCTCGCCGAGCCACGATGGCTTGTTGGTCGTCCCGACTGGAGGCTCCACGTGCTGGCTTATCCAGCGTGTTGGCGCTCCAGCCCGTCATCGTCGAGTGGGCAGGGCGGCAGCACGGTACCCTTTCCTTCCGACTGACGCAGGTTCTCTCTGGGCACGGCTGCTTCGGAAAGTACCTGCACTCAGTCGCTAGGAGGGAACTGAGTCCCGTCTGCCACCACTGCGACTGCAGTGATGACTCGGCCCAGCATACGCTCACGGATTGCCCAGCTTGGGCGGCGCAGCGTCGGGTCCTCACTGCAGTAATTGGAGAGGATCTGTCACTACCGGCCGTCATACGCTCCATGGCCGGTAATGACAGGAATTTTACCGCGGTCGCAACCTTCTATGAGGAGGTCATCTCGCAGAAGGAGGCGGCGGAGCGGGCCCGGGAGGACGATCTCCATTCGGACCCAATTTGCCGCCGGCGAACCGGGCGGCGTAGGCGCGCTTACCAGCACCTCATGCCGCCCTGAGTGTGGCCGCGGGTGGTCGGGACGGGTTTTCCCCTCCACCCGCTATAGTGGCCAGCCGCGAGGAGGCGACGTCCTGGTGTGCCTGGACGTTGCCTAATTGAGAGTTACCCATAGGTGGTGCCCGCGTTTTGCGGGCAACAGGCGCTAGGGGGAGTCCGGATGTCTTACTAAAGCTGCTCCCGGATTCCTCCTATTTTAAGCGCAGTATGGCACACCGTGTGGTTTTAGTCGGTCCGATTCCGACACCACCTCCTCCGAAAGCCCCGGTGGGATGACAGCAGACCGAGGGGGTTTCCACACGATAAAAAAAAAAAGTTATTAGGCGCTCTAAAAATTTTTTGTTTTTCTTTTTTGTTTTGTATAAAAAAAAATCATATAACCTCTTTGTAACTCAAACTCACTGCTCAACGACAGTGACGGGATTACTATTGATTGTGTAAGCACGCGATATGCTCATTACAGTTTTAATAGGCGATTTTAATATTTGATACAAAAAAAAATGTTCAAAGCCGAGGTAAGCGGATTGATGATGATCCAAAGGTAAATAAGCTGTAATATGTATGAGGTTAGGGTGTTCAGAGGTAAGTCAATTAAGCGCAGTACCACAGTGTAGCGACCAGAATCTTGTTCGAGAAAATTGTGTTATATATTTTTTAAAGCAAGTCAACTCCAAACAAGGCAATAGAAAAGGAACAGGAGTGTGTGAAAAGTAATACCAGTGGTCTATTTTTAATGCTTGCAAAGGCTCCTTCTAGGTTTTGAAGACGAGGAGAATAAAGTGAACCATCAAATAAACGTGTAATTTATTTCCTATATTTTGTTTAAAACCCGAATTCATAGCTAGGTACTATAATTTAGACCCACTTACGGAATAAGGACAAGTACTAGCACTGTATACATACGGTTTAACAATAGTCTGATCTCTTAGTTGGCTCTTATTACACCCACGGGTAGGATGAGGTGGCCCTATTCTATTCTATATATACTATAGTAAATTAACTACGAATTTACTATACAAATTTAGAGAAAACCGCAGCACGAACCTTTTTGATGTATACATTCGTAACTTTACTGTAGCGAGCTATTGAAAGTTGTTACCGGTATGTTTAAGGTGACGATGCTATCGAGTAGCGATTTTCTGTATTTTCGTGAGTTTCCTTTTATTGAAGTGTGTATGAGTATTTAAGACTACGTGGCTCTCTGTTTTTGCCATTGTTTTATATTAATATTTTCGTTAGCTGTATAAACGGTTCAACTATTACAAGAATGGTGGTTCCTGAACGTTTTGTTCATTTTCATTCATTGTATAAGTGTGTTCTTGGCATAAACTTACTATAGAGCAGTGTTTGCAGGGGCAAATTTAGAGTTTGTGTACCCTATAGCGCTATAGTACGTCCTCCCTAAAGTGAGCTCCTAAAAATGACTTGGCGTAACTATTGAATGTTTGTGCTTGTGGTACTGTTATGCTGTAGGAAAGCTCAGTTAAACGATAATGAAAAAAAAATTATACCGGTAAGTTATATCTATACATCTGTAGGCCGAAGTTTCGTCTAACAATTTGTGAAAATATAAAATCGAGATAATCGTATTCTCGAAGCTTGCAAAATAAAATAAAAAGAATTTACTATAATAAGTAAATTAAAAGTAAAAGTTTTTACGTTTAGTACTGTGCACTATTAACATTATATGTTGTAGAGTTATGAAATGTCCATTTAATATATTTTATTTTATTTCAGCCCCAGAACAACATGGACAATAATTCATTTCAGGTATGGGCTACGTTAGCAAGTGCACGGTTGACACCTTAACAGAAAATCACTAGTCATGCATGGAATTTCAATTTAACCCAAATACACCTTCGTCCAATTAACATCACTAATTCTGTATATTTTATTGTGGCCTCTTGCGATCACACATTTAAATGAAATTAGATACAGAAATTAGATTGCTGTCCATATAGAACAGAGCGGTCATTGCATGATCAATGGTCAGTCATCCCATGAGTTTTTATATTGTATATATATATATATGCATATATATGGTACCTGATGGTAATTCACAACCTCCGTCTATGTATACTCAAGAGTCGTTTATGCGCTGCCAAACTTTGAGGGAGGATTAGGTGATAGGAAAGAGGAGGGGAGTAAGGGGAGGGGAGGAGGAGGGCCTCCAGAAACCTCACAAATTTCGGCAAAATGCAAAGCAAGCGTTGCTTCACAGCCGGTTTTCTGTGAGGCCGTAGTATCGCACCGGTCGATAAATTGATAACCGGATCCATTATGATTATATTCTTTACCGTTTTTGCCGTCCATGGGGCCCTCCATCCCTTTCAATATACTTCCGATTTCATCTTTAATTCCCTAAGTGACCAGTTGATAGCAATAAGCTTACCCCCTCTTATGTAAGTGGGGCTATGTCTTCGAGGGTAAAAGCGTGTTTTTGTGGATATTCATACATACACTTGTATAGTCATGAATGTAATATTTAGTTAAATATTGTACACATACATACACATGTGAGCACCATGTATCTATCATAAAATTAATTTATCTGTCGTTGCTTCGCTTTTATTCTTTTTACCTATTTCGGTACAGTGATTTTGTTCTATGTGCATCGTTTCCACGCATAATTATATATAATGATTGTATTTATACAAAACATTATAAAAGAGTAACGATGGAGTTTCTTGCCCATTCTTCTCAATACGAAACTACATTTTGAAAGGGGCGACTAGAATCAGTTCTATTTCAATGTTAACGTTGACGTTGAAAAGTGCCTTTTGGGCCTATTTGAAATACATGCTTTGACTTTGACTTGTGACTTTGACATAAACACTAATGGTAATGCAAAAAAAAATCATGCATGCGAATAGGTATTTTCACTGAGTGGGATCCAAACCCGTGACCTCTGACGATGCAGCCATCGGCTTTACCCCTTTATGCTGTCGGGAATCTTATTTTAAAATCGAAAGTGTTTGGAGTAAACTTTAGTAGATACATCCTAGGATTTTTATACATTTCCTAAACAGGACTCAGAAATGTTTTTTCCGTAAAAAGCGATCAAAATACATATAAGTCGTTGAGACTTGCTTATTGTACGGTGTTTTAATTTTATTATATATTTAGTAATGATATTTTTTGGTGTTGTTGTTGTTGTTATGTTTATTATTTGTTTGTAATGTAGAGGACAGTATACATTATATAGAAATTGTATACAATAAATAGGTTTCATACATTTCCGTTAACATATACATATAAAACGTGTTGTTAAGTAGAAGCAAGTGGAAATTAAACTCGTATCTATTTTGAATGACTTTCCAATACGCTCAGTACCAATCTCACATTGAGTATTTACATTGAGAATAATTAGTTTCGTCCATTTTGTTCGCATCACCTTAATTATCTGCTACGTAATGTATGTATGTAACGATGTTAAACGTGGGAGAGCCATGGTTCGGCACGTATGGGCCGGAGTATAACAACGGCCTTACAAAAAACCGTCTGTTAAGCAATGCTTGCGTTGTGTGATCGAGTAAGTGAGGTTACCGGTGGCCCAACCCCCTTTCCCTTTTTCCCCTCAACCCTTACCCCTCCCTTCCTCCCTTTGCAAATGTTCATGGGCATCGGACGTCACTTACCATCAGATGACCTGTCTGCTCGTTTGTCCTCCTGTACTATAAAAAAAACTGAGATTTAATTTGTTTTATATAAATCATAATATTCTTTAATTAATTTCTGGCCTACTCGATAAATATTTGGGAAAATGGTGTATTGAATTATATCTAGCTCAGTACCAATCTCACATTGAGTATTTACATTGAGAATAATTAGTTTCGTCCATTTTGTTCGCATCACCTTAATTATCTGCTACGTAATGTATGTATGTAACGATGTTATCTACGTTTATATGGATATAACCATACGCACCATACTAAAGTGTTTTCAAAATAAAACCAATACATATACTTATAAATAAAACCAATCCAATAAATTCAAAATAAAACCAACAATATAAACATATACTTTGTTTACGTTTTCTAAACGTATGTTTATTTTAGAGAAGAGTAACGCTGGAGTTTCTTGCCCATTCTTCTCCATATGAAACTATGTTGGAAGGGGCGACGAGAATCAGTTCTATTTCAAGGTAAACGTTAACGTTCAAAAGTCTTGGGACTATTGAACGTTAACGTTTACTTTGATTTTGACTTTGACTTAGAAACAAACTTACTTTTCGATTGTGCAACATACTAAAAGAACATCGTAATATTAAAATAAAACAAATTTAAACGAATTAACGATAATATAATGTTTAAAACATCATTATAAAAAGGAGTGCAGCGTTATTTTTGAACTAATTATCGAAGTTAATCAAGCCCAAAGAATAAAATTCTAATATGAAAATGAGAGTACCTTTCCGTAATAATTGTTTCTATATATATATCTAACCCTTAAAAAATAATTTAACTGTTTCGCAAAATTAATTTATATTTGTGATGAGCCGTGGCGGTTTCCCCACGGAAAAAATGGTCAGGGTCGCATATCTAACTCAAACTTTCTGTTGCCGGGAAGTCCGAGCTGTTGAAAGTTACCGCAAATTTATACACATACTAAAATTACAAACACGACTTTAAATATTCCAACATTGTTACAAAAACATAAAATTTGTCACCAGAGACCTCAACAAAAAATTCTTTATTATTTCCAATTTCGCTTCTCGTAACCGACTAGTAAAACAACGTCTGCAAATATCGGTTCAACTATCGGTAAGGGTACGATAGAAGTAACATGATATATCTATATTGTTTATGAAAATAAATGTCAAGTGCTACGGTTGCTACGCAAGTAAGTAACTTACGAAAATAAGTTATTTGTTTTGCAAGGTCACGTTCAAGGTCAAAATAAAACTCTTGTATGTTTTTTGTTATTCTTATGCACGAACTTGTCCCGTGTTTCAGTGATTATGTATTCCAATGCATGCAAACGACCTGAGTGCATACAGTGAGTAAATAAAATAAGATATTTGTTTACTTGCGTCATTGTTTGTGAAAAATACAAAAAACCAACCAGCTCAGTAACATGTTTGTCCTCTGATAGTAAACTAATTTTTAATTTTCCGATGGAAATTATTGTATTTTCCAACCCTTGACAGTCTAACGGATAAGACACAGTACTAAGCACAAGTATAATTATACGATTTATACATACGTTTATAATACTTAAATAACTCTTTCACCTTTGGCACAATCAATTACTAACAAAACACTAACTAGGTAGCACAAAGAAATCAATCTCACAGTCGTCTCATATTTGAAATATTATTAGATCACCGAGAGACTTGTAAACAACCAAATCATGTTTTTTGCTTGTTTCTTTTTTAGGTAATTGGCATGTATTATACGTTCCATTTCACATTGTTTATGAGTCCTGAAACGCACACTTAGCGGCATGAAATGCTTTTCTTTGCAAAACTGTAATTTGCTTTTCCTCGCGTGTAAAAAACATGAACACCCAAACACTTTTCAGATTTTTTTTGTCCTATTTAGTAGGAGGTAAGCATTTTAGATATATTTTGGAATTTGAAAGAAAATGATACATGTACTAAGACGACTCGGACTTCCCCGCACCAGACATTTCTAGTTATAGGTGTGCGACCTTGACTTGCTTCAGCTATTGCTTATACTCCTCAATACGCGCCTTTATCGGCTTTCCTACTCTCTTGGCGTAGTCCCGAACTCATGGAAGACAGCTCTAGTGCACCCAATCCCTAAAAAAGGAGATCGCTCGGATCCGTCCAACTACAGACCCATAGCCATCACCTCCTTGTTCTCCAAGGTAATGGAATCCATTGTTAACTGCCAGCTCCTCCGGTACTTAGAAGACCACCAGCTCCTCAATGATCGACAATACGGCTTCCGTCAGGGTCGTTCAGCTGGTGATCTTCTCGTATACTTGACTCACCGGTGGGCACAGGCGATCGAGACCAAGGGGGAAGCGTTGGCCGTTAGTTTGGACGTGGCGAAGGCCTTCGATCGGGTCTGGCACAAAGCGCTCCTTGCGAAGCTTCCTTCCTATGGGCTTCCCGAGAAACTGTGCAATTGGCTCACCAGTTTTCTTACAGACAGAAGCATCAAGGTCGTTGTTGACGGTGCATGCTCCGACTCGAAGTCTGTTAATTCTGGTGTCCCACAAGGCTGTGTGCTATCACCCACGCTGTTTCTTCTGCATATCAACGACATGCTGCAGATTAGCAGCATCCATTGCTATGCAGACGATAGCACGAGTGATGCCCTTTACACCGGCCGCGCTAACATTTCTCGGGTAAACGTCATCGAAAGCCGATCCAAACTTGTGTCTGAAATCGAAACTTCTTTATCAAAAGTTTCAGATTGGGGTCGACTTAACCTAGTCCAATTTAACCCCACGAAGACACAGGTTTGCGCGTTCACCGCTAAAAAGATGCCATTGGTCGTATCACCTCAATTTGAGAGCACTTCCCTAACTGCATCAGCCAGTATCGGAATCCTTGGCGTCGATATATCAAGCGAAGTCCAGTTTCGCGGTCACTTAGAGAGTAAGGCCATATTAGCCTCGAAGAAGCTTGGTGTGCTAAACAGATCGAGACAGTATTTTACTCCGGCCCACCGCCTGCAACTTTATAAGGCGCAGGTTCGGCCGCACATGGAATACTGTTCTCATCTCTATGCAGGTGCACCCCAGTACCAACTTCTGCCTCTTGACCGCATTCAACGGAGAGCGACTCGCATCATCGACTGCCAAGATATTTCTGATCGACTTGACACCTTGGCGTTGCGTAGAGATGTAGCTTCACTCTGCATCCTCTATCGCTTGTATCATGGGGAGTGTTCAGAGGAATTGTTCGGACTTATACCGGCTGCTGGTTTCCGCCATCGTCCTACGCGACAAAATATCCATCCCCATCACCTGGACGATTGGCACTCCACCACTGTGCGCTTCTCGAGAAGCTTTTTGCCTCGCACAACAAGCTTATGGAACAAATTGTCGCCTGCCGTATTTCCGAACCGATACGACCTTCAAACCTTCAAGAAGAGAGCGTACCTCTACCTAAAAGGCCGGCAACGCACTTGTGACTCTTGAGTTGCGGGTGTCCATGGGCGGCGGTAGTCACTTACCATCAGGTGACCCGTCTGCTCGTTTGCCCCCTATCGCATAAAAAAAAAAAAAAAAAAAAAAAAAAATACATCTGTATAAGCAATATTCCTTTTTTTTATCCTCGCTTTCCTCTCAGTATAACCCAAAATTTTCTAAACATATTCCCAAAAGTGACCGAAATAGCCATCAATAGGCTTGCCCCCTATTACGTAAATGGGACTAAATTACTATATGAAAAATATGAACATTAATTACACCTTTGTATATTATTTATTGTCATGCTGGATATCTGGCCTTGGTAAATAACCTCTTTATGACTTCGTCGCAGATAAATTGATTGGAACGTTCAATAACGTTTATTTTTAGTATATAGTATATTCTGTAGTCAAATCATATATGAATATAACAAGGCTATAAGTATTCTTAAATGACTAGCAGTGATCTGCTACAATTATTTGACAATCGAAACAAAACAAAAACAAATAAAATACTGAAGCTTCTAGAAGTAGTACATCCCGCAATATTTTAAGTAGAGAAACGACTAATTTGGTTGGACGTATTAATTAGGTTGAGTTTTATTGCGTGAATTGTAAAGTTGCTATGTATTTTTTTACACATAATTATAATGGTTGTATTTAAACAAAACATTTTAAAAGATTAACGGTTGAGTTTCTTGCCCATTCTTCCCCATACTTAAACTACGTTTTGGAAGGGGAGACTAGAATGTAATTGTTGACGTTCAAAAGTGGCTTTTGGGCCTATTTAAAATAAATGCTTTGACTTTGACTTTAACTTATCTATAACCAATAAATTTATTTTAAGACAGTGGACTAGTTTTAGTAGTATTGTATTCCTATAGAAAGTCGGTTCGGGTTAGATAAAGAGACTTACGGTGGAGAGCCATGTTTAGTCACGTAATTTCTTGCTTGACAGGAGTTATACTACGGACTAAAAAAGATTGGTTACCAAGGTAACTCTCCAGTTACCTTGGTAACCAATCTTTTTTAGTCCCTTTAGGCCTCCGCTTAATTCGTATAAAAAATAGACCGACAACACACTAGAGATACAGGATTTTCATGGGGGCGGTAGTCACTTACCATGCCGTGCCAAGTCTGCTCTTTTTAGAATTATATATACATATAGAATAGTATATACAGTAATAAAACACTACATCAATTATTTTGATTTTAGTCTACTGGCCGTCGTCATAGTTTCTCAGTGAGGTCATTCTCCTTAGCAAGGTCAAGGGTATTACTTCTGCAGACATTTTATACATTACAACTTCAAATATGCAACATGTCATAAAACATTCTTAAGATTACTACTGAAAAGCTTGCAATAATATATAGAATACATATAGAATAAAGAATATCTAACAAAATTTTGTTTTCTTAAGCCCGCATTCCTAAATTAATAGATTTGTCTATAAAGCTGTGTAGTACTTCAGATTTGTTTATACCGAGCATAATAAACTCAATGAAGTATTTGAACAGCCGGTACACGACTAAAATTGGTTTACGAAGAGGAAATTTTTTGAGTTAATAGCTTTGTGGTGCATAAACTTTTTTGTTTTCGTATCAATAATATTCTAATTAGATTTTTAAGTCAATTCGCACTAGGAAACAAATAGAAGTTTTCTAAAGTGCTTTTTAATATTTAGATTGGATGTATGTGCGAGAATGCCGCTTACCGTAGAGGTAGTTCAAATTGCCCTTTTGAAATAATTTGGTGTACAATATATATTTAAATACAATCAAACTTCACATGCATCATCCATCTATCAAACCAATAGTCAAGTGGTATATCAAACTCATTAACATCATTCTCGAATAAGTAGAATAAGGCTTGACCATCTCTACTCGTGGATGTCGTATAAGGTGATTACGAGATGAGCCTGTTATCTATCAGACAGTATATAAGTAGTCACACAGCCCTCAAATTACGGTAATACACTTGGTTAGACTAAAATTCGATTGGCAAAAAAAAAATACCTTTTTTTTTTCTTGTATTAAATGGTGTCAGTGGTCTATGGTGGGTTAAGAGCATTACCCAAACCGCGCCTCATAAAAAGCATAGTATAAGTAAAAATAACAGAAAAAATATAAGTGTTGCCAGTAACAAGGCTGAAAGAAAGAAAGAGATAAAATGATTTCATTTAATAGACGCGCATACAATAAATACTTTACAAAATAAATAAAATAAAAAAATACAGCTTTAGTTTTTACATTGACAACATTTACATAACAACACAAAGGTTGAGAAACTACCGAAACGTTTTTGGCAGTGGTAGAGCCATGCTTAGGCACGAATGGGCCGGCTCGACCGGTGCGATACCACGTCCTCACAGAAAACCGGTTGTGAAGTAACGCTTGCGTTGCATTTCCCCGAATTGAGTAAGGTTTCCGGAGGCCCAATTCCCCCTCCCCCTTTTCTCCTTTTTTCCATCTCCTCATCCCTCCTCTCTTCTTTCCGCTCCCTGCATCCCCCATCCCTCATCACCCTCAAAGGCGGGCAGCGCACTTGCGGCTCTTGAGTTACAAGTGTCTATGGACGGCGGTGTTACTTACCCTCAGGTGACTAGTCTGTTTGTCTGTCCCCCTATAGTATAAAAAAAAAAACAAAAAACGTAGAAACAAGACGTTCACTAGAATTTTCTATAAACAAGATCATAAATTTGTGAAACAAAAAACATCTAAATCATTAACGATTTGAATTCATTGAAGTTTACCTCGATGAATTCGAAGAAGTATGTCAGGAAGTGGCCTGCATCTGTAGGATATCTAATAAATAAACAATCCACCAATTGTATTCGGTTTTTTATATCAGTTCTTATTGTTGTAACACGTTTAAAATAATCTAAGTTTATCTTAACTCATTCATCTTATAAGATATCTCAGAAAATAAAAACGGATAATTGCAAAACTTACTTATTGTTACAACTGTACTCGTGGATTTCAACTTACATAACGTAATCGCTTCAATCAACTCACCCGCCAAGCCCGCCATTTTTTGTTCTTTTTCCTTCTTTCATTTCCTTCTTCTTCTGAGACAATTGGCCGATGCCAATAATGATAACATATGTATATGTATATGTATATATTACAAAGAAAAATCTTTTCTTTCTATTAGAGGAAACATTTACTATAGCAATGTCTGTTAGTTTATACAATAAAATAATAGCATTACAATATTTGAAGCTCATTTAAATCATCTCCACTGGTTTTAAGATAGTCCTTTAAACGTTTAGAGCAGTTATCATTAAAAACACGCACTGTCTTCATGGGAAAATTTTTCACTCCCAATCTTATGGATTGTTTTAGGAACTCCAAATTATAATGTTGTTTAGAGCATGCTATACTTTCTAAAACTGACAGTAAATCGTAATCCAGCCGATAAAGATCGAGACTAGATGACGGTCAGTCTTAGGCTCTAATAAAATCAGGACCGTTGTTTCTAACTACGCTTGCGTGGATCGAGTTTTACGACCCGGTGTTGAGTCTTGCTGAAAGGACCATCCCTGTTTATGGAACATGGTGTTGCTAAGAGACTTAACTAAATGTTCAAGAATCGTATCTTAAAATACTTGTGCCAATGTTTTGACACCTGTTTCACAAAAATATGGCTCTGTCACTCCTTGATAGCTAACACGATACCAAATTGTACTGTGCTGACTAATCGGGAAGCTTCTATAGAGCTTTGAGCATAAATTTCGGTCATTCTGCTTGTCAAAATATTGCTCGATAGTAAGAAATTAGTCAGTAAATATTTTATTTCTGTCTTTCCTTTGCAAACTGCTTAAGAAGTGATTTAATTGATTTAATAACCCTATTTTTTTCAAAATTATTAGTTAAATAATGACGAGTGCATCTCTTATAGGTTGCAAGTCTTAAGTCATCTTTTGAAATACGCGACATGGTTCTGGATGCTATATTTATTTTCCGAGCAAAAATGTTTTGCTTTCTGGCATGATTTTTTTAAATTCTGTCCTTCACTGCTTTGGACCGCCAGATCTTTTTCTGTCACAAACAAATGAGGCTTTATTGTACCTATCAATTGCCCGGTACACAAACATTTGACTACTAAAAAGCGGATGGAGAGTTTTATAATTTTGCATTTGGCTCCATAGCTATCTGTACTTTGTCTAATGTTATCATAGCAATTCCGTTCTCTTAATAATCCAACTTCATTTTAATATCTCAAAATATTTAACACCAATTAGCGTAAAAATGAGAAAATAACATTGTATTATTTGTTTTTTTTTTAATAAGATTAAAAAAATATATATGGCCAGACTAAGTATATTATCTTGCATCAACATGAAACAAAGGTAAGCATAAAAAATAATCAATCCTTAAAGTACCTTGTACACAGAAATATAATAAAAATGAATGAATGATCAGGTTGATGCGGATTGCTTGCCGTCTCGGTTGGAAAGAGAGCTAGTTGAACATTAGTCCCGCTGTTTAAAGCTCGATGTCGGATGATTTATGCGATAACTTATTTTTCTTCTGCTATTGCCACTAAAGTGTTATTAAAAAACAAAACTCACTCACCTCATTTCCATGTGGACAACTGTTCAAGTAACATGTATTTAGCAATTTATCGATAGTTTAGTTAACCTTTGATATGTCGTCTAAAATCATTAACCTTATAAAGTCGTAATATGTAACGTTATTTTCACCGGTGGTGCAGGAGTTTAATGAAAAGCACCTCGATTTCAGGTGTGCCAATATTACCGAAACTGGTATGTAGAAAATCAGTGTATCCAGCCCCTACACCTAAAATGACCCAAAGATGTTACGATGAAAGCAGTTATGTATGAGATTAATGATCGATGAAGCTTTAACTCAACGGTTTGTCAACAGTAATAAAAGAAATTAAAAGTATGAGAGGTGAACTTGTGAAATTAAAATCACCGCATGAAATTGCTAGCGCCAAAATTGATGATTTTCTTGCAAGATTAGCGAGTATATGATCACTTAGGTTTTGATTCAAAATTAGTCTTTATATATATAATTCTTCTGTGAGTGTGTATGTCACTGAACTACTCTCAAACGACTGAACGGATTTTGATGAAATTTTTTGTGTGTGTTCAAGGGGATCTGGGAATGGTTTAGATTCACAAATCAGCCCGGCAGATGGCGCTGCAGTCGGTATCTAGGTTATTTATCTATACTGCAACTTCAGGACAACGTCTGTCGGGCGCAGCTAGTATTAAATAAAACTAAAACAAGTACGAAAACTAATATTTATAAATATATTTTGCACAATTCATGTTTACAAAAACGACACATCTCGCACATATTATTATTATTTGTAGGTTGGATGATTTAAACAATATTTAATATTTTCAATAAATTTAAACAAAGTTATAATTCTTAACAATATGTATGTTTACCTCAAATTGTTATAACGTTCTTGTTTCACGTTTTCGTACATATAATTAAAATTCACAACTCTGTCCGTCAATACCGGGTAGACTCATGCATTCATAGCCGACGGTATATTTACATAAAGACTTTACTTTTTTGATTCCAAGAGTGGTGGTCACTATCCTAATTGTAAATGTAGTTAATGCGGCATGGTGACCCACACTATGGCAGCCTGGTGAGATGCTTTACACGCCCAGCTTAAAACACCCAAAGTGGGGTGGAAACGCCTGCGCTCATAGTGAATTCCAGGCTTCAACCGATCGGCACAGGAAGGACTGCAAAGGTTCAAGGGAATCGGTGACCTAACAACGGTATGTTCAATCTATATACAAAAAATGCAAAACACATGGCTGTCTTGCTCACACTACAGGACGTTGCATTAACATCGTCCCATATGTCACGAATTATTGCTTACGCAAATAGTTATTAATTTTATTCTTATTTGTATACTACTAAAATAGTAACAATTTACCCACTCCATTTAATTTTTACAATTGATATCTATTTTCTCTACTATATTTTAATTTGTAAGATATTGTGTTTAATATAACAACGAATATTTTAACGCAATTTGTGTATTAGGTCATACGATATAATAGTTCTGACTGAAACCTGGTGGACTGAATTTCAGTTGTTTGATAATCGATACATAGTGTGGTGAAGGGATAGGAGCTACAACTTTAGAAATTAGAATCGCGGTGGCGGGGTTCTTATCGCAGTGTAAAAAGAAATAACCGCTAACATACAGATGAACTTTATGTCAAGTGCATAAGATTTGATTCTAGTGTTACCTATCAAACAGCACAATAATCGTATAAGCTATAACATATACTTAAGCGTTATTTACCTATGTAAACAAAATCTAGGCCTTTCTTCTCTTTACGGTGTGGCTCAATGGGCATCAATGGATTTTCACATTAGTAAATAAAAGCGGAATCATTTGACAATACGAGATCTAATATTCTGCTATACATATAGCTTACATAATTATATTACTTTAAATTGTGGTTACTCAATTACATTACGTTACTCGTCAATTTTATTCTTAGGTTATAATGTCCGATCGGTATCTATACTTTGCCATGATATTCCGCTCAGGTTGGAGTCACCAATTATTAAAAATCCATCATCTGGGTGATCTAATTTACAAGCTAGAGCACATTGGCATAAAAGGAGACTTATTAAGATGGTTCTTAATTTAAATATATTATCTCTCTCGCGCAGTTGTGGTCAATAATTACATATCTAGCTGGGTTAGTACCTTGTTGAGCTCCCCAGGGTGTTTTGCTGGGACCTTAGTCATTCCTAATATTTGTAAATAACATGAATCAATGCTTCCGTTACTCTCAATCGTTGTGATATGAAGGTTTTATCGGCTACCTAAAACTTTACTGATGTTTGTGTACTCCAAAGTGATTTAAATAGATTATCCGATTACGATACACACAACAAATTAAATCTCAAAATGCTCAATTGTAATTTTCAGCATAAAACCAAAGACTGTTCTCTCAGAATATTTTTTAAAGGGATTGCAACTTCAAAACTGTTCACCAATACGTGACCTCAGCGTTACGCATGATTCTTAATTACTTTTTGGCAACTACCTAGAAAATGTAACCAAGAAGGCTTTAAAGATTAGAGTTTGTGATGCTCACAAATTTCACTCACTCAAAAACATTCAAGATCTGATGAACTGTTGCTCAGTATATTAGAATACGAAAATTAAAAATATATATATATATTATATATTTATGTTACCGCTTAAAACTTGAATACAGTTCAGATTATATGCTAAGTTAATATTTAAAAGTATGTGCCAAGTTTCCTCTAGTTACACGCAGAGATATAGCCTATGTCACTTATATTTTAAATATTTTGAGTTTCAAGATTGACTGATCTTTTGTTATAAATTAATGGGATGCGTTTTTGTTGCGAGCGAGCAGAATAAAGCGAGTATTTTTCTTACACTGCTTATTTAAAGCAGTGTAAAAAAAATACTGATGTTTATAATTACAAACTAAAATCTCTGACACTGGCGATTAGTCTTAATTTTATCTCAAAGCATACCTTTATTGGATTGTTATTTTTGTATAATTGGAATTATTAATTACGTATTTGATCTTTATGTTCCCACATTATTTATGTATGTACGTTTATACTTAATTATGAACCATTTTTATTTGCCCCTTGTGTCTTATTTTGTATGTCATTAAAGTTATGTGAGCCATTGGTGTTAATTAGATAAATAAATGAGAAAAAAGAAATAATAAACAACATTTCTTAACACATTTATTTTAAATGCTTTTATATATACATATTTACATATTTATTAAATAGGACTAACACTGGGCTACCTATCACCTTAGCAGAAGCAAGCCCGAGACGGCGGCACACCTGTCTAAATATGAGGGGGGCGGGGGGTCCTGGGTCCCACACCATATTGGGGTAGTCTTGCTCAAGAGGCGGCCAGGTCTGCCGGGGTACACAGGGACTTCCTTTCTAGGGTAGACATACCATCTTAGCTATTAGCCCCAGTAAAGATGACATGACACATGGGGGTTGCCACAAAAAAAAAGGACTAACACTAACATAGAATACAATATATTTCCCTTAATCAAAATAATAAAATATTTTAGAGTCTGACTAAACCTTTTTTACTGTAAATTCTTAATCATTTCTCCAATTTTCACACAAAAGCAATTACTCCAAGTATGGATAAACACAATGTAAGCTTCATGTTAAAACCAAATGATTGTACATCGACCCGACGTTAGTATAATTTATTATTCGGATACACTCATAAAACACACAAAAGCAATATACGATAACACGAAGTCTGAAGGTTATTTTATTTAAGTGGGTGGTATTTTAATTGAGAACAAACCTACGTCCCGAAATAAACAGAGGAGATAAAGTTTATTCTCGTATAAAGAGAAGAACATTTAAACGAACTTATCACAGTAAGTATAGAAATTTATATTTTACTTTATTTTCAATCTTTGCTCCCCAGTTTCGAATTTTAAATAATCCAAAACAGTAAGAAAAGTTTTTGAACAAAAAAAGCACATACAACACACCCAGTGTTAAATAAGTAATTAACTAAAATGATTCTCATTTAATTCAAGATATGTGTGATCAGTTGAAGATTGTGTTGCAGAATTAACACTATTGGGCAGAAAGGTTATTGTGTCTGTGAAATGTCTCTTGCCTTGAGATAGGCAAAAGAAAATAAATTTAAAAAATATTTATCAATTTATAAATTAGCTTTAGTTCCAACCATAACCAAAATCTAAAACCTATTTTCTTTCTTTCTAAATTCGGAAATCATATCTTCATTTTCACTTTATAAAATTGCGAAATAAATGACGGATCAAGTGAAACCTCGAGTACTACTTACCCAATTGTAAATGACATTTAAAGGTGATTTATATTCAGCGAAGAAACCTGAAGCTCAGTTAATCGAGAGTAAGTAATGTTATCACACTGCTCACAGCTGAAGCTGTTTATGGGATTCCTCTCATGTAAATTAAGATGGAATAAGTCTAGGAATTAACTGTATGCGGAATACGGAGAACCTGATGCTATTGCGCACATTGGGAGAGTTCTACGTCCAACAGTGGATTATAATATTTCGCAAATAGCTGCCCGAATCTGAAGGTATGTATGGCTTTAAAACAACTTAACATATTTTACATTTTTTTCTTTCTTTCTTTTTTAAAAAGACAACTCCCACACTAGGATTAATTCATGTATCGCGAGGGACTTACAAACATTCAAGCAACGGACACAAATAACACCCAGACTCAGAACAACAATTTGACGATTACGCAAAGTGTTGTACCGTGTTTGGTTCGAACCCACAACATTTATATCTTATGATTTTTGAGAGTAACTTTCCTTTCATTTGTGGGTCGTGTGTGATCTCAGGCTCAGCAGTTAGGGTCACTAACCACTAGACCAACAGGCCAGACCAAACATTTTAAAAACCTAATATGTCATTATTACTATTAAGGCTGTTAAAATGTCCTCATATATCGACTAGATGACTTGCCATGAAACATTATACATACATATGTACATACATATACTCGAAAAACTGTACTTCTTGCGCAGTCTGATAAAACAGTAACAATCCAATATAATCTAATCAAGAACATTATGCTAACTAAATGTTTGCGACACACCTGAAATTGTAGTGCATGATGACTACAATGTAGTGCATGGCCCTGTAACTCAAGAGTCGCGCTCCCCAAGGATGGCGAAGATGACGATATATGCTATAAAACATTACTCTGCGACCCTTAGTATTAGTATATACAAAAACGCTGTTTAAACTGTCTTAGTTATAAGAATTACAAGAACATTCAAACTTCGTAAGGCCTTAATTGTATAACAAGTTGGTAGCAATATAGGGCGTGCTAATTATTTATTCAACTGGCAACCCTGAGTTTGTAGTTATATAAAAAAGAAAAGTAACTTTCAGCTCCTTGATATAACAAGAACCTTGTCTGCAAAAAAACTTTTAAAGTATTTAAGTAATACAACTAATGAAAATAAATATTTATGACGGTGAGCGATAACTTGTTTGTCAGCCTCAGTATGAAATTATTAGATACTTTAAAAGGGCAATTGTAACGGTTTATTAAAAAGCAAAATGTGTTCTTTTAACTAGCATTTATTATGAACACAATTATTTATTATAAGACTAAGGAATGTCTTTGTGCTGTAACGACATAACACACCTTTTTTCACATATTCACAAACGAATAATTAACATAAACATGAACAGGGGAAAAAATAAATGAATTTATTGTTTTATTCCTAAGTATTATTCAGTCTTTAGATTCAAATATAGTAATAGAATAATACTACTTATATTATCACAAATATAAGATAAAAACTAGGACATAGTAGGCGAAAATAAATCGGAATATTATATTTGTAACTTTAAAAAAAATATTAAGAGATATTTCTCGTACATTTGAAATGTAAAAAATTGTTCAAGGGCTTCAGGGTCACAAATCTGCAACTCAAACATGCTGTAGCTGGTGGGTCCGAGCTCTCCACCTGTATTTATTATAGTAATTATAAAACAATATATACATCCTTTTTGTAAATTTTAAAGTTGGAATATAGAAGATTAGCTCATCCAGACTCTTCATTTATTGTGGTATGTATGTCATCAGAATATTATTAACAATTACATAATTCATTATGTACTATTCGATAACCCATTACTATTTTATTCAATCGATGTTTTATACAATAAATATGCATTTCATACAACATCATTAACAGGCTATGTTGTAACTTCCTTCTTCATCTTCTGCTTTTAATGCCTCTCTAATTACTGAAGGTTGGCAATCAAGTGTAAATATGTATACCTATTTTTAGAAATCGATACTTCACCAACTTCAAAAACTTTGACAGAGAAGCCAACTTTTATTCGAAACATGAGGATAATACAGTTTCTTGAGAACAAGGTTAGCAATTCCATCTATCCCAGACATTCCTCCAGGCTCGTCTTTATAAATTTGCCAAAGAGTATTGATAGTATCCAGATGAACTTGTCCTGGGATGACAGGAATACTATATACATACGGAATAGAAAAACTTCCACTACATTTTTTACATTTATAAACAAGTTAAAGCTATTCACGATAACTAGGTTATACCTACATCGTTAATTTTTATAAGGTAAGAACCTTAAAAAATATCTTATAAAATGTTGTTCGAGATATCCCATTTTCAAGAACAGATTTCTTCAATGGAACAGTATAAGTAAATTGTGACGTTGATCATAAAAGTATATGGAGGTTATAAACGTTAATGTCCTCATGTAGGCCTGAAGAGCCGTGAGATAAAACAGGTATTCAGATATTCGCCTAATGTTTAGATTACCTTAAGGTATTTCTATTCATGAGTGTCATAAACGCTGTTATACGAATTCAAGCATTTGTGGACGACATTGCGGTACGCCACAGCTTTGTAACATAACATTACACATATCCAAAACGTTGTTCTCGAACATTAAGGCCGCTGAATTGTGCAAAAACTGGTTTGTGATGTCTAAACAGGGAACATTTAAGTATTTTAAACAGTGAAAGAAAAAATGTTTTGGGCTATGGTTTGATACTTCTTTTCCATATAAATATTTGACTATTTAAATGTCTGGCTTTATTCGGAATAGATTAGAAAGTTCTATCCGAATATCATTTAAATTCATTGTTTCATCGTATGCTTTATATTAATATATCACCATTTTAGCTAAAGGACGTCCACTGCTAGATATACATACATAGAATAATACAAATTAAATGAATAATTGGTATATGTTACTTACATTTTATCCGTATTACCAGATTGTAAAATTGTGTACCCAATAGCGAAATGGTCCTTCGAGCCCTTCTACCGGTGACTAATAATAGTGTAACTTCCGATGAAATGAAAAATATCTTTCAAATAAATCTGTATTAAGGCTTCTGCAATAATAACAAGTATAATATATAAAATATATGTATATATGTTCTGCATACTTTCGTCTCTCTTTTAATATTTTTCAATTCTATACCTTTTTTTTTCCTCAAACACCGAAGAGGTTAACTTACCTTATTACTATCATATGAGATTTCTTCACATCCCTAAGAACTTGTAGAAAATGCTTTGGGCATTAAGTTCGCCTTTGTACAGTTTGTCCGTTAAGTTTCTAATAAATATTCTATTATGGCGTCAGTACTTCGCTAGTCGACATTAAATTATATCAAGAGTATGTTTTGCCCTTTACTCCCATAATTGTTTTGAATTATTTCGTTTATGATGATATAATGTTACCTACAAACCTACACTAACCTACATTTCTGACATGAAACAATTTTCTGCACAATTTTTTTCATACAATATGGCTATAATTTACAGACACAATGACCCGAACGTGACCCGCACTTCCGATGTTTTTTACTCCCTGCGGTTTTTTGAGAAAATTCAGTCTTACGTGACTTTTAAAATTCTGAATAAGATGTCGGTACCTGCTTAGTTAGAAAATTCTATTGCTTACTGATAAATTCTTAAAAAAACAAAACTGAAAAAATCGAATTCTAGCACAACAAAATCTCTTTGACAAAAAAAAAAAAAACAATCCAAAAATTGAGAGAGAATGGCCTTTCTTCTTTAAACATCTTTCAAAATTAAACTATCACAATTTTTGCCAAAATATATTGACTTCTATATTAAGTGAATTATATCGCGGTAGAGCTATGCCTAGGCCCGAATGTGTCGTTTCGACCGGTGCAATATCTCACAGAAAACCTCCCCTCTCATCCTTTTCTCTTTTTTCCCATCTCCCGATCCTCCGTCTCGTTTACCCTCCCCGCATCTCCCCATCTCTCATCACCCTAAAGGCGCCCAATGACGGCGGTTACCAGTAGACGTGTTCCCTAGCGGAAGTTCCCTCTCACTTCTTTTTTATTATATACAAATAGAAACATTTGGCGTCCCAAATTATTATATTCATTTCTACGAAATTCTTATTATTTATCAGATATTTTGTTTACCAACCGCTGTGACATAAACGCGCCAACTCGCCCTATAAATGTCAGTTTTATAAGACTTTTATGATTACAACTGTCGTATAAATTCTTGGTTTTTATTCCAACTTGTAGAAAGATCGACCTACGTGTGACTTTTAAATGAATCTGGTATATAAAAATATTAAATAATACTTATATTACTTAGGCCCAAAATATTTTTTAAATAAGTATTACTAACAAGGTCACGCATTACATATTATTTTAATACGCAATTCTTACAGTTAATTCAGATATTTGATCTGATTACTATATATTTCTTAAGTATAAATTGATTGATTGCTTCTTACCTCCCGTTGAAAATTGTAAGTATATTATAAAGGAAAGCCTGCTCAATATACTAAAAAAAATTAACGAAATTAGTATCTGTAAAATGTGGGCGTTCAATACGCCTCTGCTTGTGGGAAATACAGGCGTGGATAGTGAGCTGTTAAGTCTAAAACTACTATATTGTTTAATATTAATTTCTCCCCGATGTGTCAAAAATCATATAATGTATTATGCTTCGACTAGAAACAACTGTATCTTAGTCAGTATATTTTTTTTTCTTCTCATTCGTATTCTACATTTCTAAAGTTCGTATTATTAAGCAAGTACTATTTTTTTACTCATTCGTGAGCTTTTCAACTCCTTTTTTTCAAAAGATTTTCATTTAAAAGACATCCTTGTCATTAAGACCACCGTTGACAAGTGTCAGACAAAATTGCCTTCAAACTTTGTCCCGCTAATGGGTCTTATAAACTTCGTGTTGAGACATTAATGAGGAAAGATGGAAATATTTGACAGACTTTATGATAATCGTGATTAGCGGTGGTATCGTAGTGGCATAGGTGTACTTACTATCAACAGACTTCTATTAATAACAGACAAATGTGAAACAAATGTTATTACAAAGACGTTATGTATCTATCTGTAGGGCTTAACATGAGTCTTAGTAATGTGTGACCAACGTCTTAACTGTTATTTTTTTTTTAAATCATAGACCGACTTTAATACGTTTAAATTATAATAAATTTCTTTTCGCTGTTTTTTTGTAAGTTCTTAATCAGTGAAGTAGAACCGACTAAAACCACACGGTGTTCCGTCAGTCTATTGCAGAGGACCCGGGTATACCCTAAGAAGGAAGCTTCCGAGAACCCCTGCAGACCTTGGTCGCCTGAGCGTCAGGTGACCACACCGTGGTACCACGATTCCCTGCCCATCACAATTTGTTACAGTTTATTCTCGTCTGTTAGTATCATTGGAGTCTGTAAATCGAAGGTGACTGTGGGTTTTCCATTCTTCATTATTATCCATTATTATATAATATCAGCAAAGAAATATGACTTTTATGACCACTACTGAGATGTGGATAGGTTTGTTTAAAGACTCATGTAAATAGTAGAAACAGGGATTCTGGCTTGAATGTACTTAGGAATATATATACGGTCAAACCTGAATCCGTGAATACGGAGACATGTGTATTAAACACCTACATTTTGGCAGTTTGAATTTGGCCCCAGTAACGACATACGGCAAGCCTTTTGCCATCGACCACCTTCTTTAGTACTTAACTATTAGAAAATCTTATCGTACTATCAGTATTTATATCTATATGTTAATATTACATATAAAACTATATATTTGTTAATGGTGTTGCATTCATTTGTCGGACTACAAAGGCTGTTGTTTATACATAAATAATGAAGACCAAATTTAAAAAGTTGTACTCTCGGTAGTTTTTTGTGTACCTCAGTTTTCATTCTGAGAAAAACATAACGAGAAAAAACTCCTAAACATTCTTTCATAAGTACTACAGTCCTTTTTATGCTATGAGGGACTTGTTTTATTCTTATCGATTATTTAATTTTACTGAAATATAACATTGTTTTTTTTTTAATGAAAATAAAATGTACATATACATATATCAAACCTTCACTTCCACTAGTAAAATGATTCAAAGGACAGCACACATATTGAAATCCATTATGCCGTCTAGACTCTTCGTCGTGACAAGGAAACATCATAAATAGATAGAACGAAACATCATAAAATGACTGTTACTACAGATTAGTATGTCAGTCATTGTTAACAAGTTGTCTTAGAAAAGTTTAGCTAGCAGCACTTAAGAAGCAGGATCCTCTTCCACCACGACAACGCTCCAGCTCACTACGCCAGACGGGCTATCGAATATTTGTATATTATTATTAAGTCATTATCCTAACAGACCCAACTTGACACCTTGTGACTTTTATTTATTTAAAATATAAGAGATAAACTAAAAGAAATTCGTTTTATGAATATTGAAGATGCAACGGGTGTGTTTGAAAAATGCGCGGAAGAGGTTGTTATAGAAGAATGGGCTCACTGCTTCAGAAAATGGTTCGTTCGCATGCGACGGTTCTTTGAAAGGATCGTAGACTACTTCGACACAACACAGAACAGGCTTTTTTTTCTAAGAACTTTCATTGTGACCCCCCCTCCTGTATCTAACTAGTTCTAACCGCCAAATAAGGATGACTAGATTCTGCCAATTCTTGAAATTAGAGTTTTTTTTACTTTCACCTCAAAAGAGGTGTAATTGGCCACCATCCTAATTTTGAGAGGAAGCGCATTTCACAGCAGGACTGAACAGGTATCAGAGAGCCAAAAAGTAAGGAGGTTACTTGACGACCGAAGGTTTCTGTCATGGTTCTTGCATAAAAGTGAGAGTAATTGTGGTGATAAATAAGTGGAGGAAGAAGAGGAATTAAGGAGAGTGGAGAGGGTCAACTCGGCTGAGAACCATAGTTCAAAATATGGTCAAGGTTTTTTTTAATACTATAGGGGACAGACGAACAGACGGGTCACCTGATGGTGACCCGTCTGTTCGTCCGCTGGTAAGTGATAACCGCCGTCCATGGACGCCTGCAACTCGAGAGTCGTAAGTGTACTGCCCGCCTTTGAGGGTAATTAGGGATGAGGGAGGAGAAAGAAGATGAGATGGGAAAAGGGGAGGGGGTACAAGGGTGAGGAAAAAGGAGAGGGGGAGTTGGGCCTCCGAAAACCTCACTAATTTCGGGGAAATGTAACACAACCGGCTTTTTGTGAGTTTTTCACGTGTACAGCTAATCTAATATTTACGATGTTTAAAAATAACTCATTAAGTATGTCTGTCTATCTACATCTATCGTTATCCCATCACCTGGATAATTGACACTACACATCTGCACGCTCATGAATCAATTATCATGTGGAATCATTAAAAAAAAACTATAAGCCTGCAACGCCCTTTCCACTCTTGAATTGCAGGTTTTCATGGGAGGCTGAAGTCTTCACAAAAAAAAAACCTTTTTATCCTGACGCAAATGACAATAACTTTATGTAGAATAAAATAAATAGAAACCAACCATTAATTTACCCTATAGGTTCAGTAAAAAAACACACAGAAAACGTAAAAAGTGAATATAGCTTCACATGTTTCGTTTTTATATTAATACTTTTTAAATAAATACTTTTTATAAAAAAAAAAACAACAAAAAAACAACACACAAGACCCTACATAATCACGAGATATTCAATCTTGGAGAATATTTTGTCAACATCGATATGAGAGTGCATCGTATCGCAAAAAAATAATAATAATAAAATCGTTGATTGCGTCATAGATGGTATTTCACAGGTACACTATAGTTATCGGTTCCACATATTTGGCCGTTGTATTACTAAGCGACATTATCTTAAACTAAATACAATTGTTATTAAAGCTCTTTTACATATTCAAATAATAAATCTATTAAATTTATGTACTTAATACTGTTAAAATTAACACAATCATTAACTTAAATTACCATTGCGATCAAATTGGATACAAACAAAATATCAAAACGATACATAACAATAACTGTATCCTTGAGCACGTTCCATATTCTAGAACTTGTATGGATTTTTAGTAAAAATACTTCAACAACACAAACATATGCGTGGTATACTGTTAGAGTGGTATGCCTGGTAATATTTTTTATCGGTTTTAGAGCGAATACAAATCTGTTTACTTCGTTGCAAATTTACGCATTGCGGGTATTCCACGTAAAATATTCGTTTACTGTTACACCTAAAAACTTTTGTTATCTTGTATATTATCAGTTTCCAAAAGTTTACTATTCCAATTATGACATTTTTGACATTACTATTTGAAGTATTTCATCTTTATTTATTACAGCTGCAGAAGTAGATTTTTGGTGTCAGAACCAAACAGTTGTTCTATTAAAATGTTTTCTCTTTCCAAAAAGTTAAGATCGCTTCTACGCAACTCTTTCAATTAACTTAGATAATGCTATACAACAAAAGGATTCGAAATAAGGTGTTAATACATTGATTTGTAGTAATGCAAAAAATATAAACGTTCAAAATTTACTTATATTGAGTTAGATTTGACATATAATTTGTTATGATTAATTTATTAAATATTTGGCCGTGACTTTTATTTGGAAATCCCTGAGTGATTTATAAACTTATTGTAGAGGGATAAAAATAAATTGGAATACCCTATATATAGTCGCCTGAACCTAAATAAATCAGAGCTTGGTAACCAGACTGCTGATATACAAACGTGTATGTACGTTTGTTTCACCGATAAATGACACAAATACAATAAAGACAGTATGAATCTTTAAATACCAATATCTTCTAATTCCAAATTAAAAATACGATTAAAGGGAAAGTAACAAAACCGTATAGGTCGAATTATTATAAAAAATTATAAAAGGAGTACTGCAGTTAATTTTAATAAAATATAAAGTTACATTCTACATACACTCAAAAAAAAAAATGCCTACATGCGCAGTCGTATTCAAAATAAATCTGCTTATTTTGAAACGGTATATTTGTACACTATATATTATTGACAATTCACAAAGTCCTTTTCAAAACCCCGTAATGACATGGATTAAAAAAATGTAGAGCGAAACGACCTTAAACCTATTTATTTTCAATTTTCTTACACAAAATAAGGGAAAATGTATACTTACATCATAATTTACAATCTACAGCATTAACCAGGCTCACAAAATTAATAAGTTAGCGTTTTATTAACAGATATAAAGGTTGTTACTCACTATTGCACTTCTATAATAAACTTTTGTTATTAAAGCTAACATAACTATGGTTTAAACTTACACAAGAGTCTAAAACACCAGCAATTTTTTAAAATGAGACATATATACTTGTATTCTAACTAAGCACACAGTTCAAGCACATATTTGCAAGTTAAAGACATCAAAAATAAAACACTATTTTATAAAATCCCTTTCGTAACATTGTCTGTTTTTCTGAATATGATAGCTGTAAGCCAATGTAAACTGATCAACCATTCGTGGTTTTTAAAGTATTAAGCATGAAACAATGACAACAACATACATGTACCCATGTTTATATCCATGAAAGGGTAGCAGAGGCAACGGCTCAATTGTCAGGGAAGCTATTGCCGTCACTCGGGCACTTCAAGGATTAGAAGTAAATTGAATACGCAAGGGAGGATAGAAGTTAAGGAAAGGGTTATTATTTAAACAAATAGATTGGGAAGTTTAAACAATAGCTCAAGCAGGTCAGTGGTGCAAATCATGTAACTGGTAGAGCCATGTTTAGGCACGACTATGCCGTCGTTGCATTTCCCCGAAATTAGTGAGGTTTCCGGGGGCCCAACTCCAATCTCCTTATTCCTCTCCCCTGACCTCCTGCCCCTTTTCCCATCTCCTCATACCCAGCTCAACTCTCCAGTTGCAGGTGTTCATGGACGGCGGTTGTCACTTACTATCAGGTGACCCGTCTGTTCATCTGCCCCCCTATATTATAAAAAAAAACTGACTGTTGCCGGAAAGTCGAGCCTCTAACTAAGGGGTAGGCAGAGGTGTCTTAAGCACCATAATCTTGCCTATTAGAAACTGGTGCCACCAACATAATAGGGAGCAAGCCTTTTGCCATCAACCGGACACCATATGACTGTATATACTTAACATCTGAAGGTAAAACAGTCCAATCCTTTAGTCGCCTTTTAAAGCACCCACGGGCAGAGATGGTGTTTTTGTGCTACTCCATCAAGGACCACACGGCAAATAATTACGGTGAATAATTAACCGCAAATCTTTAAACATAAATTACTAATGAACATAAAATTATTATTGTTTTATTAATAATGTCCTTGTGTTTATGATTACCAGGCCTAATAGCCATTCACAACAAGAGGTCACGCTTGCTCGGTTGCACGTTTGATAAACCAAGTTGCAAAAACGAAAGTGATTATAGTATTTGTCCACTCTAGTGTTACCACACCCTAAAAATACCGTTACAAACATAATTAAATTACTCGGACGATTACCAGATGCGGAGTGTTGTGGTTATAGAGAATTTATGTAGATAATTATGTTATTATTGAATGTTGAATAATTTAAGCGTGTCAGACGTGTTATCTGAAAAACTAAACTCAACGTTTTATGGAGTTTGTACGCCTGTGTTGTTTGACTAATATGAGTTACTAGCTTTTTCGTTTGCATTTTTTTATTGTACAGAGGGATAAACGAGCAGTGTCATCGTGATGCTAAGAATAACCACCGCCCATGAATACCTGCAGAAAAGTAATTTTAGTATTTACTGGTTCGTTTGAAAACTATTACAGTGACACATTATTCCTATTGAGAAGTAAAGATGTGTTGGTATAATTTGGGCTCTATACTTATTCATCAATTGGTTTAATGTCATATATTGATTGATGATTTTGGAGAAAATAACATTTAATGACAAACTTGGCTACACGAACAGAACTTTTCAGTCGAGCACTCTTGTCAGAGTGGTCGTGTTTGATTAATGATTAGGTTATATGAATAATGCGATTTGATTCACTGCGGTCTTCAGGGATAGTAGGATACTGGATAATAGCTTTTTTGTGTTAACCCTAAAAAGTTAGTAAAAATAAAATTTGCCCATAAGATATTGGCTGTTGTGATAAGGCCGCCCATGTACAAAAATATCATTATTTTCATGTTTATTTATATATATATATATATATGTATATACATATATTCGGTTAACATTATAGAGTATTTACTTTTTATCATTCTATTTTTTTTTTATATTAGCCTACCATAGTGACTCCACTTTGCCAGATGGAAAGCAATAGGTGGAGTCAAAGAGTGGTGGTCACCATCCTCATTGCATGTCTAGTCGATGCAGCATGGTGAACTACACTATTTACATTATTTTATAAAATATTATCATTAGAGTAAATCATCTTCAATAGCGACTAGTCTAGTCTGCAAGCTTTTAAATTACATCAATTATTTCCCATTTTTTTTCAGTGTATATTAATATACCGTGTATGTATCACTCTTGAGTTGCTTGTGTCAATGGGCGGCGAAAGTCACTTATCATTATTTCAAAACACACAACAAAAGAAAAAAAAATGTATAGTCAATTCCTGTTCCTTGCGGAAAAAGGTGTGGTGTTTTTCTGTCATCAATGGAAACAGAATATTAGGTTTATAAGTGAGAGTTTCCTTTTTGTGTTGTAAAGCCGTTCTAATAAATATAAGACATATCTGGAGAAGAAAATTATAATAAGAAAGATATTAAACCCATGACAAGGGAAGTAAACAGCTAAATCAGAAAATTGAAAACACGAATTGTCGTATAAAAGGTCGCAAATAAACAAACATTAATATTAAAATCCAGTGCACATTATTCAAACATCAAAATCATTTTTCAGCTACATCATAAAGAATTCAAAACACATTTTGTTTTATAAAAATGCTTTTGCCTTGAAAATGTTTGAAGGGGGTTTTGAACGTGACTGAAGAGAAATGAGTATTTGCATGTACCTATATATTTCTTTGTATTTTCACAGGAAATAATAATAAACACCTGTTTAATTTAACTAAATATATTTTATTGTTTTGTGAAACTTAATTCATATTTGGTTTCTTTATGGTTTTGGAGGCAAACGAGCAGATGGGTCAGCGGGTTAGAGTAACGGCCTCCGGTGACCTGACCGAATCGGAGAAACAACACACTTGCTTCACAACCGGATTTCTGTGAGGTGGTTGTTTACCCGTAACTCCGGTTGTGCACGTACATGGCATGGCTCTCCACGTCACGTTGTATTTTCTCGTGCCACTTGCTATTAGGATAGATCTTAATCTTACGTCACTACCTCTACATTCTTAATTTTTTTTTTCTACAAAGTGTGATAAATTAGTTGCTTCTGCAGTGTTAGGTATGTATATTCACCGAAGCAACTAAAGTTATCGGGAGCTTACTCCCAAACCACTTGCAGATGGTTGTCGTGATCACTGCTGACGACTTAATCGGCCGTGAAGTAGTTATGAAGGAGATTACAAATATTAATCATAACTTTTATTGTACTTACTGACGTATACAACCGAAGACAGAAGTGAATCGATTTAAAATAGGCTAACACCGTTATTTTATTCTAAAATCTTAACAATAATCATTGTAATAACGCGGAGGTGGCCGTCACGGAATAGGCGTTAGCAAATGTTGTTATCGCTTTGCGCTCGCCGCATTCCTGTGGTTTGGTTTGACCATCTTAACAATAATCATTTTACTAACGCGCAGCGTCAGCAAATGTTGTTATCGTTTGACCTAGATTCGGCTTACACGTGGATAGTAAGGTTGGGGTGCTGCTTTAATAGAAATAAGCGGATACTCTCTACACAACTATAAATATCAAATACAAGACGTCGTAACTTGTCGAATTCCCATACAAACTTTTGATCCTGGCTGGTCTTTCGACTCAAGATTTTCCTTATACTCAGTACGCCAAGCCCAGTTAAACATTCGGTGGAGCTAAGTTAGTTGTGCTTCAATTCCGTCTGGACTTAAGCCGATGAAAAATTTCTTGCACCTGACTTTGGGCTAAATAAAGAGTCTGAGAGTCTAAATAAACTCATGTCTTTTCCCTTTGAAGTAGGCAAAAATAACACCACCATATTGCTAGCAACAAAGCTACACATGCGAAATTTCCATATTTACTTAGATACCTTTATGTCCTAAAGGGGTAGGCAGAGTATGTTAAACACCAACATTTTGCTATTTAGAATTTGGTCCCACTAACGTAATAAGGTTCACGTCTATTGCTGCACTGTATGACTGTATACATACTGTCTGATAGATAACTTCAGATCTATAAGTCACCTTTCACGACGCCGTCATGAAAAGATGGGGTGGCCCAATTCTACTCCATCGCAAACCACACTGCATATTACAACTTAAATATTATTCAAACGTAAATTGACAGCTCAATTGGATGCTCCCAAGTGGATTTATCTTTGCTTTAGGAATTTGATTTAATTTCTGCATATTATTATTGATTAATATATCAAAAATAAAAAGCTGTATTATATGTTTTTTTATAACGATTAAATAAATTTATAAATATTATGTTAATTTCTTTAAATAATTAAATATAAGATATGCAAATATATTTATCTACCTGATTGTACATATAATATTGATGCCTATATTATAAATTTAATTATCCATATAAAGTATTTCTAGTTATCGCTTCACACTCACATATTAAAACAGCTACACCTGAAAAATGTGTAAATGATATCTAGTAAGGGACATTATTGGGATACAGGTTCCAGATGAAAACCAGCGTCCAGTACTTCGCTTGACATGAAACTGTTTATGAGGCCTTTTTTAGACAGGCCGTGGAACATATAGCTACATGATAGGTTCATTTGTTTTAGTTGCAACGTAACATACGTTTATAAGTTACTTCTTGTAATCTATATCTATGTTGTCACTTAATATATGCACTGATGTGTCTCTTTTCACTGTTCTAAATAAATGTTCATTTATTAATTCATTCATATCTGTAAGACCCACTGTGAATCACACGTAACAAAAAATGTGTTATCATTAAAGACTAGTTTCGAGACGGCGTGTTCTTTGTGTGCGTTGTTTGTATATTTGTAAAGCCAACAGCGACACAGGGATACAGCCTAATGCAGGAGTTGTCTTTAAAAAAATGAATGCTTTAACTTAGTTTAGACTGAGTCATGAAACTAAATCAATATTGTAATCCAGTCTTCAATGAAAGTGTCAACAGAAACCTTATCTTATCTAGAAGCAATATTGATAAAAATAATTTACAAGCTAAAATGTTGTAGATATGCGGGCCATGGTGTTTTAGGCATATCATATAAAGAGTTCATAGAGCGGTATACATTATATTTGTAATAGAATAGATAATATTATATGACTGTCTCTTTGTAATACTAGTCACTTCTATATATGAAAATAGCTGATAATCATAAAATACAATATAACTTTTTTTATAGACATATATTTAAACTAGCGGACCCGACAGACGTTGTCCTGCATGATAATTCAAGCGATTAGGATCAATATAGATAAATAACCTAGATACCGACTGCAGCGCCATCTGCCGGGCTGATTTGTGAATCTAAACCATTCCCAGATCCCCTTGAACACACACAAAAAATTTCATCAAAATCCGTCCAGTCGTTTGAGAGAAGTTCAGTGACATACACACTCACAGAAGAATTATATATATAAAGATGATACATCAATATAATCACGCCTTTATCTCCTACGCGGGAGATAGAGGCGTGGGTGTTTTTCCTAAGCGGGAGATACAGGCGTGGGTGTATCTCCTAAGCGGGAGATACAGGCGTGGGTGTATCTCCTAAGCGGGAGATACAGGCGTGGGTGTATCACCTACGCGGGAGATACAGGCGTGGGTGTATCTCCTAAGCGGGAGATACAGGCTTGGGTGTATCTCCTACGCGGGAGATACAGGCGTGGGTGTATCACCTACGCGGGAGATAGAGGCGTGGGTGTTTTTCCGAAGCGGGAGACACAGGCGTGGGTGAATCTCCCGCAGTGAATTAAATAGCAACATATTTATCACAACATAAATTAAGCAAGCCTATTACCGACAACCAGGTACTTCGGGAATTGAGAATTAGATATGAATATAAAGCAATGAAAGAAGAGAGATGTCGCTTATAATAGGGATGGATTGGCTTATAAATCAAGCATTTAAAAAAAATTAAGCATTTTGAATACTAAAATTTGTTAGGGAGTAAAAAGGAGTGTTTTTACCGTCAACCTTTTTTGGGGTGTTGTAAATTAGAAAGGACCAAAAAGGAAAGAAGGGATATAGGGCCAATTAATATCTCGCACTGGTTTTATCTGGACCTCGAACTGGCTGTATCTGTAACTCAAACTGGTTGCTGCCTCTAAGTATAATACTTTTAAATAATGATGTTATCTCCTTCTCAGTAATCCCATAACAATTTTTTTTTTTTTCAAGGAGGTGAAGCATTCAACGGCAACATTAAAAATAAAGTGTTTAGTATAGGGGCATCCGATCTCTTCCCTTGGGTGTCGTTTAAGGAGACTAAGAAATGGGGTTATCGATTAGACAGCATTTATACATTATACAGTGCCAGTAGGCTTACCTCTATTACGTGAGTGTAACTTAATAATGGTAAGTAAAATGTTGGCGACAGTTACGACCCTGCCTACCCCTTCGGGGATGTAGGTATGTAGGTATGAGTATTTATAAATCTATTCGTTATTCTCGTACTCGTATATATACGCTTTACAATTCCATGCGCAATACTTTATATAGTAAAAACGTGCACTTTAAAAAAAATATTTATAATTTCCCTGGTATTCCATTATCAAAGCCTAATTTAGTTGTAATCGAATAAAAATAAATTTGAAAGTCAATGGTCAATTGGCGGATATCGCTTCAATCAATTAATTAGCCTACTGCAGTCCTGTGAAAAGGGACCCGAGGGTGGTGAACCCGGGGTTCAGTTCACCGCCCTATCGCTTAGCCGGTCAAGTCCGGCACACCCCTTCGCCGATGACCCCGGCGGAGGATAGTCCATGAGGATTTCCCCACGAAAAAAAAAAAAAAAAAAAAAAAAAAACTGCAGTCCTGTAATCAATCAATCAATTTACGCCATACCACCCGTTCATAGCCTTCCGTATCGTAACACACACAAAAAAAAATACAAAAAGAAAAACCTAACAAAAAATCTTTACTTAAAAATATAATAGATTCGGATTTGTATATTTTCGCAAATTAAACCTTATCGTTTTTTGTAGTCCATAAAATACATATCTTTGTATTTAGACATTATACATGAAGTTGAAAATGGAACACGTGTTTTTACCACTGAAAATACATATGTATATATTGCTGCCATGCATTTTTAAAAATTAGGGCCGTGTCAATTTTGTGATATTATCACTTTAGATTCTCATAAAGGCAGATGGAATATTTAAAGTCAAAGATTTTAATTGTAACCTATTTTTATCCAACAAATACTTATTATCAGTACTTCTAAATCCACGATAAAATCTTTATGAAGAAAAGTCCACGTAGTCTACACTAAGCGGTATATGAATGCAAGGGAGCTTATCTTTTTAATTTAGCGATTAGGAAAGAAAGTTCGGTTAATGCTAATGAAGAAGACGGCGCTAGATTGACCCAGTTTGAAAAGAAACAATTCAGGGCTGACTCATCCTTTTGTTTTAACCCTAACGAAAAAAGAGGTATTATAAGTTCGTAAGTTGTATCTGTGATCCTTTTTTTTTTTTTTTTCTTTTATACTATAGGGGTACAGACGAACAGACGGGTCACCTGATTGTAAGTGACACCGCCGTCCATGGACACTTGCAACTCAAGAGTTGCAAGTGCGCTGCCCGCCTTTGAGGGTGATGAGGGATGGGGGATGCAGGGAGCGGAAAGAAGAGAGGAGGGATGAGCAGATGGAAAAAAGGAGAAAGGAGATGAGGGGAGAGAAAAGGGGGGAGGGGGAATTGGGCGTCCGGAAACCTCACTCAATTTGGGTAAATGCAACGCAAGCGTCACTTCACAACCGGTTTTCTGTGAGGCCGTGGTATCGCACCAGTCGAGCCGGGCCCATTCGTGCCTAAGCATGGCTCTACCACTGAATAAAATCTAATAGTATCTATGTTTTTAGAAAAGCTGGGCTTTTAAGATCGTTGTTTGCTAATCATTGCAGGGATTTTTAATTATTTTAACATACAGATGACCACTTAAAACCAACTGTAATTCCACTTACGTAATAGCGAGCAGGCCTATTGCCGTCATCACTCCAAGACTGAATATACATGCTCGTAGTTTGGCCATATATAAATTTATAATAAAAAAAAATCAATTTTATATTTGAATTTGGAATATTTTATTCTTTTATATGTATGTTTTCTTATTTCGCATCAATCGGTGTTGAATACTTTTGTGATATTAAAATGGAGTGGGGGGACGAAGGAATCAAATTGCTGTGAAACCATTACATAAAGTAGGTACGAATATGGAGCCAAATTTTTGAAACTATCCGCTTGGTATTAGTCGAATGTTTGTGATCCGGGCTATTGATAGTTACAATGAAACCTCCTTTTTCCTTTGTTTGATTTCATATCGGGGAATGAATATATCACCTAGAACCATTTCGCGTATTTTAAAAGATGATTTAGGACTTGCAGTCTAAAAGAGACGCACTGGTTATTATTTAACTGATAATTAATAAATGATTAGGGTGGTAAAATCAAAACAACTTCTTTAACGGACTGCAAAGGGACTTCATATTTGTGAAAACGATCTCAAAACCTAGGCACAAGTATATAAAAATACGATCCTTGAGAAGGTAGCTAAACCCCGCAATAACACCGTGTTCCATAACCAAGGATGGTAATTTCATGGTAAGACTCAGCATCGTGTCAAAAAGCTCAATAAACGCAAGCGTGGTTGTAAACGTATGTTTCTGTCTTCATCAGAGCTGAAGACTGGCCGTCATCTGGTTTTGATATTAACCCGCTTGCTTATGATTTATGGTCCATTTTAAAAAGTATAGTATGATCTTAACGCCATGACAATTTGGAAGTCCCTAAAAAACTCATTAAGATCATCCATGGTGACGGTAGTCGCTTAAAATCAGGTGATCAGCCTGCTCGTTTAAAAGAGCTTGCAGAATAAGTATTAGTAACATTGGACTAGTAAGCCCAGAGTAGCGAACCAGAACGGGTAAAAGGAAGGAAGAACGCCCCGTGGCCAAATGGAATAACTTATTGAGGAAGCTAGCTGTGATGGACCTGATGCGAAACGTGGTGAATCGGGTGGTAACGTGCACGTTGGAAGAGGCCCATGTATATCAGTTGACAGTAAAGGTTGAATAAATATATACATATATAAAATGCCTGATCATAGCCTCACAGGAACCTAGTCTCTTTCCAATCTATTCCTTCCTGCCTCATCCCCTCAATGACGGGTTGAGAGTGATCCTTCTGCTAGTTTGCGACTTAAGCCATAAAAAAATTATGAACACCATAATATATTTTTTAGATGTTTAAATCAAGACTTAATCGTGATAATAATAATACTACACTTTTCCCGAACATTGGTCCGTGAAAAGTGTAATATTATGTGAGACAGTCGTTGCAATTCTATCGTAAGGAAAAACAAAGGCATATTCTCCCTTTTTTTGTTGACGGGTTGGAATATTCTCATGGATGTCCTTCGCTCATGGGGGTAGTTAAAGGGGTCTGTTGGAATCTTACCGTCTAAAAACCACTCCGGTGTTCCTCAACTTCATGATCTAGGGAGCGAGAATCGCAATTTGCATTGTTCCGCTATTTTTTATTTTATTATTATTTGTCATTTTTTTTCTTAAAAAAGACACCTCCCGCATTAGGAATAATCCTGTGTCGCGGGGGACTTTACAAACATTCTAACAACGGACATAAAGAACACCCAGACTCAGAACAACAATTTGAGAATTACACAAAGTGATGTCCCGTGCGGGGATCGAACCCACAACACTCGGTGCGGTGGTGTAGTAGCGAGGTGACCACTTAAACCGCTACGCCATCAGTGCAGTCAACTTTCAGTCAGCTTTTTTTTTACCTTTTATTAAAGAAAGGTAAATAAAAAACAGTAAATACACTAACAATATGTGTAGTAGTGTATAATATAGTTCAAGTAAGGAAGTATTCCTCAGTGCTGTCGTTGATACGAGTTACGACACAAAAACGGTAAAAGCTTCTGGCAATAAATATAAGATCACATGCAAGTACTGCCGGCGACGGCTTGGGGTATATGTCGCTAGCTTGATCAAACTAACTGCGATTAAACGTAATATTCCGGGAGGTAGCGTTGCAAATACAAGAGTCATAGCATGATTGTTGATCTTATGTGACTAATAAGTGAACCGACCGTCAGCTGCTCAAGTCGCGGTGGGTGCGGCTGTGGGGGGTTGCGAAAGAGGAACCCTCCCACTTTGATCCCGGGTCTTTTAAGCGGGGCGTGAAAAAGTATCTCACCAGGCCGCCATAGTGTAGGTCACCATGCTACATTGACTACAGTTGTAATGAGGATGGTGACCACCACTCTTAGACTCCACTTGTTGCTTTTCAACAGTCAGAGTGGAGTCATTATCGTAGGCCACGCGACAAAATATCCATCCCCATCACCTGGACGATTGGCACTCCACCACTGTGCGTTTCTCCAGAAGCTTTTTGCCTCGTACAACCAGCTTATGGAACAAATTGTCGCCTGCCGTATTTCCGAACCGATACGACCTTCAAACCTTCAAGAAAAGAGCGTACTCCTACCTAAAAGGCCGGCAACGCACTTGTGACTCTTGAGTTGCGGGTGTCCATGGGCGGCGGTAGTCATTTACCATCAGGTGACCCGTCTGCTCGTTTGCCCCCTATCGCATAAAAAAAAGGCTTATATAAAAAAAAAATCATTTTTCAATCGTTTTGTCTCAAAATAATATTAATTTTCTTTTTTTTTGGCCACAGAAAACACAAAACGGTTTAATTGTCGACATATTTGGACTTGCGCCTAATCCATCGATGAGGAGAACCGAAACTGATTGTGTACGACAAAAATCCAGACGGACACGCAGATTTTGCTTTGAAATAATGGGGGGAGAGGCTTAGGTAGAGCGAAGGTCGTGTTATGGATTTGAGCAAGGCCAGAATCTATCTCGAAATATGTGTTTAAAGGAAACACATAATAGCAATGCTCCAATAATTTAAATCTTCACTGGGTCAGCTAACAGTCTTGCCACCGCTATACAAACAGCTGATTGTTGTTTTCGTACTCTTAATTATTTGAAAAATCACGTAGTCAAATTTCATTCGGCGTAATATAACTTTATTTTACGTTTTTTTTTACAACTTCATGTGAGCAGCTGACGCATATATCCCCCTCCACGATGCAGCTGACGATTTTTATAATATTATATATATTATAGTATTTTAATTTCAAAATATATTTCTAAGAGATTACAATATTAAAGTTATGTATCTTGGTGAAGTAGAAAAAGACTATATATATTTTTTGTTCTTCTTTAGCCTAAACTAAATACACTAATCAATTTGAATAGATACACATTAGCTTTAAATAAATTGATGACTTTATTGACTATTCTATACTACGCAGTAATAATATTTAATCGAAACAGCTAATTATATAAATATTACTATTGTTTCTGAATGTGTAGAATTTAACGAATCGTTATTATTTATTTATGACTGTGGGCTGACATGTTTTGCTGACACTAAATATGAATACATACATACATACATGCAAAAGCTCACATTTTCTCCCATCGGGGTAGGTAGAGACAACAGCCGGCCACTTGCTTCTATCCTCACATACATCACAAGCTTCTTTCTCTACTGTCATTAAATATTTCCTACCCCTCGGTTTCGGGCACATCTGACCTGTACTTTCTTCAGAATATCACCGATTTGATCGGTGTATGTTCTACGTTGTAAATATAATCAAAGTGGTAGAGCCATGCTTAGGCACAAATGGGCCGGCTCGACCGGTGTGATACCACGGCCTCACAGAAAACCGGTTGTGAACACTTACCATCAGGTGACCCGTCTGTTCGTCTGTCCCCTATAGTATAAAAAAAATATGTATAAGGTTTTAAAGACAATTCTCGCACTAGAAATCATTCCTGTATCGCGGGCAGCTTTACAAACATTCAAATAATGGACACAAAGAACACCTCAGAATAATAATTTATGGATCACACAAAGTGTAAGGATTTTGTGAATCCTTGGAGACCAGTACTTTTTTTCTGGATAGAATGTACTCTGTCCTTTGCTGTACTCCTAACAACGTCCACGCAAAATTTCGTGATAATAAGTTCAACAGGTGAGACACGAAAGAGTAACAAAAAAATAATTATGTTAGTACTTTTAAATTTTTATATAAATGTATATATACATTGAAATTACTAATAGACCTTTTTATACGCCCTTTAGTCACGGCAAAACTATTTTATTAGTAAAAGAGTAGTTTCCTAATGAAAATAGAATAAAGTGTCCGATAAGTATGATATAACATTAAACTCATACATTAATATCATCATCGTTCGAACATTACATTGAAAAGTGGAAGCAATAGAAAGCACTTTTAAAACCACCGCAACCAGTAATAGTGTGAAAGTATAAATTTACATAATTTTCTCAAAATAAATCATGTTTTGTATGAAGAAAGCACAAAGTATCTACCCACAATTTCTGCTATTCAATCGATCTTAAGGGTCTTGACTAACTGCAGTCTTTTTACTGTCATTCCATAAACTAATCATAGTATCTGATTTAGACCATGACATATCTAAGTGATACATATGAGTAAAGTAAGAGAGATTCTTAAAGATATAATATGTAGTAGATTATGAAGATTAATTTATTTCTTTTCGCTCTACTCTGGTAGTCAATGTAATTTATTCAAAATATAAATACTATAGTAAATTTGCTGCAAAAATTGTACGTGTAACGTTTAAGGTTCACTACATAAGACCGCACTTAAAGAGCATAACTTGTGTTGCTGAAAAAAAGGAAGTTGTACGTTTGTACTATCTGTGTCTGTATCTGTTTGTCGATGATGGATGAGCCGCTTTAATCAAAATGTTCTTAAATATCTAAACAAAACGGCTGAGCTCTATAACTACCATCAACCCTTTTCTAATTGTGACTGCTTTGGAGTTATATTTAAGTCTAAGTATTTCAAATGTTTCGATAATACTTTTTTGTGTATGTTAGTCGGATCTGATTTAGAGTAAAATGGGCGCTAATAATTTATTTATCTTTCTATACGTTAATTTAGTTGATAATTCGAAAGTTTTTTTGATATATAATTGAAGCGCTGTAGTAGTCGCATATCTTTACTTACCCGGTTAAGTACGCAGGCATCATCTAAGGTACTTTGGAACTGGGTCAATCGACTCTTGACTCCGACGACGGTCAACGGATACATTTCAGAGGTATTCAGCTGTAATATTTTATGGCTCCTGTTTTGACAGTGACACTTTGTGTTAATATATTATTTGTAAATTTATCATGTGGGTCAATATTTAAAGAATGAGGTTTAATTAGAATACATCATAGAGTAGATTAGTTAGATTAGATTAGATTCGTTCATTCGACAGGCCTGTTGGTTTAGAAGTTAGTGATTCTTATTGCTAAGTCAGAGATCAGTGGTTGGATTTCCAACGTGGATAAATAATTGAATTGAAATTGAAATATGAATGATCATTTGTTCTTTGCCTGTGTTTAATTTATCTTTCAGCAGTATTTTATCGGCAGTTTTTGAACTGCTTTTAACGCTGTCTTTGCTTTTTGATTATTACATTTGTTCCTTGTGGTCTTGTCCTAAATTTGTATCAATATACAGACATATACTCGAATGTTAAACTTTTAATTTTACAAATGTGAAGAATATTATATTTGTGAAATAAATAATATACAAAATTATTTAAATTGAGCTTTAAACAATATCTAATATGCTATATCTATATATAAAAGCAGGCTCCATGTCATATGACATGGAGCCTGCTTTTAGAACTAAGAGCTTATGTGGTAGAGCCATGCTTAGGCACGAATGGTGCATGCTTAGGCTCAACCGGTGCGATACCACGGCCTCACAGAAAACCGGTTGTGAAGTAACGCTTGCGTTGCATTTCCCCGAAATGAGTGAGGTCTCCGGAGGCCCAAAATCCCCCACCGGGGGGGTGGGGTAATGATAGCGCTGTTAACAAAAAGGATACCCCAGGGGGGTACCAGCGCTAGCGTTGGAGAATCCCCCCCTGGACGTCCACCCTCAGTACGGATTATACCTGAGCATGGACGCCCAGGCTACCCCTCGTACTCTGGGGGGGGGCTCAACTGCGCTCCCAAAATCTGCTCGGGGCAAGAGAAGGCATACCATGGCACCCCCTGTCACGTTTACCGTGGATTTTTGTAACATCAGGGGCTTACATTCTAACTCTAACCTCGACACTGTCCACCACCACCTTGAGACAGCAAAGCCGGCCTTGCTTTTTTTAACCGAGACGCAGATATCATCTCCAGCGGACACATCCTACCTCTGCTACCCTGGGTACGGACTGGAACACTCCTTTATTCCTAAGGCTAGTGTATGCGTGTATGTTAGAGATGATATCACTTCTCGCCGCCTCGGCAATTTTGAATGTAGGGACCTCTCCATCTTATGGCTACGTGTAGACTGCGACGACCATCCCCGCATCTATGTATGCCTCTACAGGTCCCACAGCGGTGATGCCGAAACGTACCGACTCATCAACCACGTCCAAATGGCTACAGACTCAGTGCTCCAGCAGGTCCCATCCGCAGAGATCGTGATTCTTGGCGACTTTAATGCCCATCACGCCGAATGGCTTGGTTCGTGAAAAACCGATCATGCGGGAAGATCTGTTCATGATTTCGCCTTGGCATATGGCTTGACGCAGCTGGTAGCAACGCCTACGCGAATCCCAGATGCAGAGAGCCAAGCCAAGCCTTCACTGTTGGATCTTCTGCTGACCTCACATCCTGACGGCTACAAAGTATCCGTTGAGGCCCCTCTTGGCTCTTGGGACCATTGCCTGATTAGGAGTATGGTGCCACTCGTTCACTCGCTGCGGCCGCGAGTTACAGGCAGTCGCCGCGTATGGCACTATAGGTCAGCAGACTGGGATAGAATGCGAACATTCTTTGCATCCTACCCATGGAGGCAGGTTTGCTTCTCGCCCTATGATCCCAATGTCGTTGCCGACTCTGTCGCGGATGTTGTGCTTCAGGGTATGGAATTCTTCATTCCATTCTCCCTGATTCCCACAGGTGGCAAGTCCCAGCCCTGGTTTGGTCGAACCTGCAAAGCGGCGTCCCGCCGAAAGCAGGAATGTTACCAAGCATGGGCTAATGCAGCGACAGCACGGGATGTAAAGACCAGCACATTAAAGAAGCAATTTAACTTTGCCTCCAGATCCCTCAAAAGAGTAATCGCTGGGGCGAAGTCGGCTCACATCGGCAGAATTGGCGACAGACTAGTGAGTCTCCCTTCCGGAACTCGTGCATTCTGGTCTCTTGCCAAAGCTGTCCAGGGGAACTTTTGTAAGCCATCCCTTCCACCTCTGCGCATAGGAGCTAATTCGTTGGCCCACGACGCTAAAGAAAAAGCCGATCTTCTGGGCAAACTGTTTGCGTCCAACTCGACCCTGGACGACGGGGGAAACACACCGCCGACCATACCGCAGTGCGAGAGCCGCATGCCGGAAGTCCGGTTTACACATAGGGCAGTGCGTAAAGCGCTTCTTTCCCTCGACGTTCTTAAGTCGAGTGGGCCCGATAAAATCTCTCCTATCGTGCTGAAGACGTGTGCTCCAGAGTTGGCACCGGTTTTAACGCGCCTTTATCGGCTTTCCTACTCTCTTGGCGTAGTCCCGAACTCATGGAAGACAGCTCTAGTGCACCCAATCCCTAAAAAAGGAGATCGCTCGGATCCGTCTAACTACAGACCCATAGCGACCGGCCCGAAGCGTTGGCCGTTAGTTTGGACGTGGCGAAGGCCTTCGATCGGGTCTGGCACAAAGCGCTCCTTGCGAAGCTTCCTTCCTATGGGCTTCCCGAGAAACTGTGCAATTCGCTTAGAGACAAAAGCATCAAGGTCGTTGTTGACGGTGCATGCTCCGACTCCAAGTCTGTTAATTCTGGTGTCCCACAAGGCTGTGTGCTATCACCCACGCTGTTTCTTCTGCATATCAATGACATGCTGCAGATTAGCAGCATCCATTGTTATGCAGACGATAGCACGAGTGATGCCCTTTACACCGGCCGCGCTAACATTTCTCGGGTAAACGTCATCAAAAGCCGATCCAAACTTGTGTCTGAAATCGAAACTTCTTTCAGATTGGGGTCGACTTAACCTAGTCCAGTTTAACCCCACGAAGACACAGGTTTGCGCGTTCACCGCTAAAAAGATGCCATTGGTCGTATCACCTCAATTTGAGAGCACTTCCCTAACTGCATCAGCCAGTATTGGAATCCTTGGCGTCGATATATCAAGCGAAGCCCAGTTTCGCGGTCACTTAGAGAGTAAGGCCATATTAGCCTCGAAGAAGCTTGGTGTGCTAAACAGATCGAGACAGTATTTTACTCCGGCCCACCGCCTGCAACTTTATAAGGCGCAGGTTCGGCTGCACATGGAATACTGTTCTCATCTCTAAGCAGGTGCACCCCAGTACCAACTTCTCCCTCTTGACCGCATTCAACGGAAAGCGACTTGCATCATTGACTGCCAAGATATTTCTGATCGACTTGACACCTTGGCGTTGCGTAGAGATGTAGCTTCACTCTGCATCCTCTATCGCTTGTATCATGGGGAGTGTTCAGAGGAATTGTTCGGACTTATACCGGCTGCTGGTTTCCGCCATCGTTCTACGCGTCAAAATATCCATCCCCATCACCTGGACGATTGGCACTCCACCACTGTGCGCTTCTCCAGAAGCTTTTTGCCTCGCACAACCAGCTTATGGAACAAATTGTCGCCTGCCGTATTTCGGAACCGATACGACCTTCAAACCTTCCAGAAAAGAGCGTACTCCTACCTAAAAGGCCGGCAACGCACTTGTGACTCTTGAGTTGCGGGTGTCCATGGGCGGCGGTAGTCATTTACCATCAGGTGACCCGTCTGCTCGTTTGACCCCTATCGCATAAAAAAAAAATATATATTAAGATGTAAAGCATGTTGGCTGTGTACGTTCCTGCTTTCGTATTATTTACTTAAAATCTTATATAAAATAGATACGAATTTTAACATACAATATTGATATATTAAGCATAAAACATCTTAAATATTTCATTAAGTAGCTTTATATTTAAAGACTAGCTTTAGCACACTCTCGAATAAATTACTTTGTGGATTACTGTGGAATCTATATATTGATAAAATATACAGAACGTCTGTTCCTTTGGCAACAGGTATGCAAACTTTGATGAAGATCAATTTAATAGTTAAGGACGTATAAGCTTTACAAACACGCTTTAACTTAATAATACACATTTACACGTCTTTTCTCATCAGGATAGACTGAGATAACATACACGTATATAAATACATGTACATAACGAGCTTTTTCTGTTGTCATTTAACCTTTCCATAAGCCTGACGGTCTCAGGTATATGTAACATGTCCTTTCTTTTATAATACTGGATAAGGATTATTTTTTATTTAGGCGACGATTCGGAATCATTTTACCATGCGTGTTTGTTGTTTGTTGTTGTCCCTATTTTTGTTTTTAATGAAAAAAAAAGATAGCAAAATAAATAAAAGACAAAGTACAGAATATGTTAAAATATAATAAAGGACATTGTTTTCATAAGCGATCCAGTGTTCTCAGAAAATAGAGACACCTCACCTTACGCTTTGTAAGTCTCTATGCCTTTGGGGTATAAAAGATTCATGAATTATTTTGTTACATTAATACTTATTTATTTCTTCTTTGTATAAAGTAAACGATTGACCGAATTCTTGACCAGGCTTACTTATGAAGCTTATTTGATTTTACCTAGCCTTGCCATACATATTGTTACAAGAATTTTAATTTCTATTGCATAAAACATTTATTACTGAACTTTATGTTTTAGTTTTTGCTATATTATAATAGCGTTAAAAATATATAAAGTTCATTCAAGGCTACGCAGGCTAGGCACGGAAAAGATAGATGAAGTTTTATTGTACCAATGTATAGTAAAAAAAAATGTATCAATGGACCGGTCAAACATTCGACTAACAACAATTGGATAAAGAGTTTTAAAAACTTCCTTTGGCTCTATACGTACTTTATGTAATGCTATCACAACTATCACTCTTTGCTACCCATTTTAATGTTACATATAATTATATTAAGAGCGATTGGCGTAAAAATAACAAAAACACAATGAATAATCATATACGAGTAAGAACTGCAGATACCAAATTCAAATGTTATTTGATGTTCTTTTTTTATTATTGTAACAGTGTATAAATACTGGCTAGATTAAGTATATTATTTAACTTGAGTTTCAAAACCTGACATTCGTATAAACTTGTTTTAGTATGTTTTGTCTTACAAGTAACCTCTTTTTTTTTTTTTTTTTTTTTATTCGTAAGCCTACCATAATGACTCCACTTTGCCTGATGGTAAGCAATAAATGGAGTCCAAGAGTGGTGGTCACCATCCTCATTGCATGTCTAGTCAATGCAGCATGGTGACCCACACTATGGCGGCCTGGTGAGATGCTTCTTCACGCCCCGCTTAAAAGACCCGGGATCAAATTGGGAAGGAAACACGTGGCTGGTAGGGAATTCCAGGCTTTCACTGATCGGCACAGGAAAGAAGAGCCAAACCGTTTCGTTCGGGATCGCATATCTTCGACTCGCAAACGGTGACTCCTCAGGCCAGCACGTGTAGTCCTGTAGAGGAAGGGAGAAGGTGGGACCAATTGGAAGAGCTCGTCAGAACACTCCCCGTGATGTAGGCGATAGAGAACTGCCATAGAGGCGACATCTCTTCGGAACTGCAGGGGCTCAAGAGACTGGGTGACCTCAGAACAGTCTATAATACGGACTGCGCGTCGCTGCAACCGATCGAGAGCGTCAAGCAGATACTGCGCATAGCTATCCCAAAGATGAGAGCAGTACTCCACGCAGGAGCGAACCTGGGTCTTATATAAAAGACACAGATGCTCGGGCGAGAAGAACCGTCTCACCTTGTTCAATACACCGAGCTTCCGCGAGGCCGCCTTAGTGACGCTCTCGATGTAATCACGCGGATTGAGATCCCGACAGATGTCCATACCCAGTATACTAAGCCTATCCTGTAGTGGCAGTTGAGTGTTCTGAAGAGTAGGAAGGGGAAGGAATGGAGACTTTTTGTTTGAAAACGCGCACGCCTGTGTTTTCTTGGCGCTGAACTCGACCAGATTCTCACAACCCCATTGAGAGATGCGGCTCAGGACCCGGTCGAGCTCAGCAACAAGCTCCTGTCGTTTTCCCTCAACGTCTGCTAGCTTGGCAGCAGGATGTCCAAAGTATCGCCCGTGTACTGTGCTGTCGTCAGCATAACAATGTATGTTGCCAAGAGCCAACATATCATTGATATGCAGAAGGAACAGCGTGGGCGATAGGACGGAGCCCTGAGGTACACCAGCGCTAACCTCCTGGAAGTCAGAGGCCGCGCCGTCACAGAGAACCCTAATGCGGCGCTTGTGGAGGAAGGCAGCAACCCAGTTGCATAGCTTAGATGGCAGACCAAATGCAGGAAGTTTGGAGAGAAGCGAGCGATGCCAGACCCTATCGAAGGCCTTGGCAATGTCGAGGCTGATGGCCAAGGACTCCCCATGCCTATCCATAGCCTCACCCCAAAGGTGTGTGACGTACGCTAGAAGATCACCCGTGGATCGGTTCGGCCTAAAACCATATTGGCGATCATTTGACAAGGAGTGATCCTCTAGGTGGCGGATTAATTGGGTGTTGATTATCCGCTCGAGCACCTTACAGAGTATATCTTTTAAACATCTTCGACTTGTTGAGATAAAAAAAAGAAAAGCAAGCGAGTGGAAGTGAAATAAAATTTGCAAAATAAAATTAAGAAATAATAATTGTTTTGAGAGCGTAATGTATAAGTATGTTTTATTCAAGAAAAAATAAATAAGCCTCTCTAAAAGCGCTTTAAAACTTTCTAAAGAGCTGATGATCTTCAAACGTATGAGATGCAGATTTTCTTGCAACATTGCTAAGAACCTTCTATTAAAACACCTTCAAAAGAAAAACCACACACCACAAAATTAGAACACCCCTCTTTTGCGTGTGGTTTAAAAATAAACTATGTCTAAAAGCTTCACGATCAAAATCTCAAGTCACGCGAAGCTTTACTCCAAAAATAATGATTTGACATTTTCTTTCTAAAAATCTTGAACTACTACACAATTTTATAAATTACATACTTAATGCTAAATTTACATCAATTTACCAACATGACAGTGACCGATTGACGATCACAATGACTGATTACGATGAAGCATAATAAACCTTCAATAAAATTATGACAACTCATATTTTAGTTACATTCAAATTGCCACCTAACTGGGCTGATCAATGATTAACGAATATTGTACGTAACGTTCCGAAAGTTTAAGTGCTTATACATTGGTGAGAAAACAGTTTAAAACATAATTGAATGAAAAAGCATCTCAACAGGCCGGCATAGTGTGAGCCACCATGTTGCATTGACTACACTTGCAATGAGGATAGTGACCATCACTCTTAGACTCGACTTGTTGCTTTCCATCAGGCAGAGTGGAGTCATTATGGTAGGCTTATATATGTATATAAAAAAAATATGTTATTCCATCCATTTTTCTTTTTTTGGGATAGGATAATTAATAATAGGCGGGTCACCTGTAAGTAAGTGACTACCGCCGCCTATGGACACCCGAAACCCAAGCGTCACAAGTGCGGTAGCTGCTTTTTAGGTAGGACTAGGCTCTTTTCTTTAAGGTTTGAAGGTCGTATTGGTTCGGAAATACACCATGTGACAATTTGTGCTACAGGCTGGTTGTGCGAGTTAAAAAGCTTCCCTTTGTTTTTTTAAAAAGCTTCCCTTTGCTTGAGTTTGTTTATCGACGTAGAATAATTACTGCTTACACACGGCAAAAGGAAAGTTCTGGAATTTTGCATATAAATTTAAAGTAAAAATTATTTTCTGTAAAATAATTTTGTTAAAATTAAACTGAGATTTGATCCCAGCCTTTACTTTATTTCGTAATAATAGGCTCATAGTTCAATAATCGAAAGGCAACACGTCTATTGAGAGTAAATCCTCAAAGAGAGTGAACTCTTAGATGAAATTGTATGGTATGCGCAATATGCTGAAGTCGATATCTGCAGTAGCTTTTAGTAACAAGGATTAATTTCCGTGTGTTGGACTCCCTTGCAAGAAATTAAAATCAAATACAGCTCACATAGCTAGCGCTTTCTCTATTCTTTAAAATATTTTTTACCTCGCTTCGCTGAAACAAACAATAGGTAGGACATCTAATTGATGATTACTAATTTTCATCCCGTGTGGGAGTCGAACTCACGACCACCGGCCAAGCAGTCATCGCCACTAGCCGCATTATTTTTTTTTAAACGTGTAGATCCTCACGTGTTATCACTGTACTGGGACAAGTAGGGTGGTATGTCGGACTTGAACCGACTAAAACCACACGGTGTTCCGTTGCATAGTCTTTTTGCCGGGGTCTCAGGTGTACCCTTGAAAGGAAATCCCTGTGTACCCTGGCAGATCGTCACTAACCATTAGATCAACGTTTTTACTTCTTTTTTCATTTTAATTTTTTTACTTTTCTATTCTTTTCTTCTCTCTTTTTTCTATTTTCTTTTCTTCTTTTTTTTCTTTTATATTTTTTTTATTTATGTTTAAATAAACATAATTTTAGTCTATAATAAAATATAAAACCAGTTGTTAGTTTAAAAAAAAATAACTAACTCACCATACATAATTTCGAGCCCAATTGTTTTTTATTAGTAAATAAAAAACAATTGGGCACTAAAGTAGGTGGCACTTCGATAATATGAAAGAATTCTATCTATACCCCAAACATGCGAGTCTGTTCAGGCATTTAGAAGTTATGCTGAAATAAATAAACTCATATTCATAAACTCATAGTCCTAAAAACATTACAATCACCGTTTTGGTAGTCATGTAATAAACACCCCCATGTTATGTATCGCTCTACTAAACACAACCAAACGGTATTCCAGACAAACATCATCAAAAATGCCGCGCTATTCTCTATAATAAAGAGATTGTACAAACCCAAAACAACCCCCACTTGATCACAACATCGTAATAAACTAGATAAGGTTAATAATTGAGTTTTAAGGTAGTCTTTTTAGCAACTGTAAATAAAACTGCTTTATTTATTGTATTTATTAGTAGCACAAAACTTGTCTACAGGCTTTTATTTACTTGCAATATATGTACATATGTTTAATGGAATAAAAACATAAGATTATGATCAAGTTTAAGAATCTTTTGGTGAGTTTTAACTGATGCGTAAACTATAATATCACTTCCCGATATACGATTGAGCTAAAAACATTTGACTTTTAAAGCTACATTAGATATCTTTTTTGTAACAATAATGTAAGACTTCAATATATAATAAAAATTAATATATAATTTAGTAGTTACGACATGAAAAACAAATTAACATGGGTATTTTTCCTCCCTCGAACCTCGAGAACCCTCGCTTTAGGAATGATTCCACTATATCGCGGGCAGCTCTACAAACGTGCTATCAACGGACACAAAAATCACCCAGACTGGGGACAGCTTTTTGTAGATTATACATATTTTTGTACCGTATGGGATTTGGAAGTAGAAATCGAATGCTCAAAAGTTAGGGATAATCAATAAAAACACGCTGCAGATTGACAATTTATTTCTATATTGTTATAGAAAATTCATATTTTTTTTCTATAAAAGCAAAAGATATCGATCTAAATATAATGTAAAGTGTTTTGTTTACCGTATTTCTTTATAAAATTCATTTCTTAAAAAGCTTCTAAGAATATTTTTAAAATGATTGTTTTCCGTTGTTGATTATCAACAAAAACGACTTTCTTTGTTTTAGAAGCAATGTCTTAGACTTAAATAGAAAATTGACGTTTTGACAATAGACATTTAAAGTTGTAAAGTTTTTCCAGATTCCTTTTTATTAAGACATTATTTTGTATTTGGAACAGAAAGGACAGAGCATTTTTTAAAGACATGATTTATTATTATATATTACTATATATTACTTCTTAATTTTATTTATTTAAAAAACATTTACCTATGAACAAAGTGCTCTCAATTTAATTACAATTTTTTTTTTCTGTAAACGAAATGCAAAGTTATTTGACCTCATTTGAAACTTTGAATTACTGATAAGAACAATGTTATTTTGACCTATTTTTAATGATAATTACTAATGGTGAGCTGATAACTATTTTGTATTGAGTTAGGATATTTTCAAACAAGAATACGTTTATCAGAATTTTAAGTTCATCAACTTATTACAATAACTTTAAAAATAATATACTTGCGAAGTTTACCACTCAGCACTAGATGTGAGACATTAAATGGTAACTTTAGGAACCATTGTAAATAAATTAGGCACAGTGGAGACTGAGAGGGAGAGTCTTTGAAAGTCACAAGGAAGTAAAACAATTTTTGAACCAGCATCTTACTGTTACTATGAATGCGTTAGCTTAGATGTTTTTTTATTACTCAGTCATGATAGAACAGCTAAACAAATCTGTTTGAATTTTGGCATAGAGATGGATTATAGTCTGAACCGTACCTGAATTTATGCCTAAACAATGTACAGTTATAAATTACCGCATTTACGGACAAAAACTAGTAGAGTATTTTTTTGTTTACTCTTTGTAAAGAGTAAACTAAAGACTGAGACCTTCAAAGCCTTTTTTTTTCTTTAATAATATAGGGGAATAGACGAATAGACGGGTCACCTGATGGTAAATGACAACCGCCGTTCATAGACACCTGCAACACAAGAGTCATAAGTGCGCTGCCCTCCTTTGAGGGTGATGAAGAATGGGGGGCTGCGGGGAGGGTAAAGAAGAGAGGGAGGAGGTGGAGATGGGAAAGAGGAGAGAGGGAGTTGGGCCTCCGGAAACCTTCACAACCGGTTTTCTGTAAAGACAAAGAAAGTCATATTATCTTGATAAATATTATTCAATCCTTGCGCTAATGTTTCACGTTTTATTAACGTTCTACTTTTACTAAGATAGCAAAATAGTGATCTCCTAAGTTTTTCAGCCTTACAAGCATCTGCCACTATCGTAATTTCAATTTAAATTTATGCCTAAAACCATAGTCAGCTCATACTTATAATATAGATGCATTGTCATCGGAACCAATGGTGTATGCAAAATTTCAGCTGTATCTGACACCGGGGCGTGTGTCAAGTCTAATTTCACGTGCAATTAACTTTAACAAACATACTCGTACAATGTACTCGTAAGTTAAACAATAGCTTCTAAAAACATAGAGCAACCTATTTACTTGTTGTTATTAACACAAATTATGCGCTTTAAAAAATAGATAATCGAAATAAATATGATGATGTATCAATTGAGAAACATGATCAAAACGTTAATTAGTTGTACTTTTGTTCCTTTCTTCATGAGCTCAGCGACATCAGTAAGATGATATTTTTTGAAAGTATATGTAAAACACGTTGCTATAAATGTGCTTATAAAATTTTAGGGTTTACTTCGATTTCCTTTCTCTGATCAAATCTCAACCAGGTTACAGTAGGACCACCTTACACCCTTTCGAACAAAGGAAAACCGAAAAACGGTTGACAATTTGCATAGTAATTGTTTCACATACATAAAAATACATTTGGTCGAACATAGCATCTTCTTTACTTTTTCTTTTTCGTTTCACATTTTTCTGACATAAGGCTGCTTTTGTTTAAGGCTTACAGACGTCGCGTTATCAATGTAAACGGGTTTAGTTCCACGAAATGGGTTCCGTCCATCAAGTTACTTCTAATTAAATGAACTGTCTGTTTGTGACTTTTTACTTACGCTAAAAGGGTTTTATGTTCACATTACTATTAACATTACCACTTTTAAAAAAATTGATTGCAAATAACTCAGGCTAAAACAACAGTCTAGTACATGATTTAATCTACAAAACTAGTAAAATTTATAAAAAGAAATTGTGACGTTACCCAGAAATTTTATAAAATAAAAATGAAGGAATGTTCCAGTACACACATTCAGAATGTGTATAAATTGCAAGAAATGTGTTTATGAAACTGTATCAATATTGAGTATTACTTTCCATATTCAAACAGGTATTATTTAGATTTTATTGTTTTCAATTTATTTTGTGTTCGCATTCCTTTTTAGACTTCACTCGGCTTGACATCAAAGCGTGTTATTCCGTATTATATTTGAAAGAAGTATGAGAGACAAAAGGATTATAAAAACAAAATGAGTTTGAATCGCTTGAAGTGTATTCCACACTTTATTTTAATTCGATATTACCTTTTATTTGTGGGCTATTTTTTTTAAATTCTTCACGCTTGTACAGCACTGCTAATGAGGGGTTAGAGGTCACGGATCGTGGTCCTTGTTCCAAATTTGTCTTAGGTCCAATGTTTGCCAATTACAGAGATTGCAGATTGCAAGAGTTTTGGCTAGTTTCTTGTATGACCGGCCGCCTGCCTGATGCCAACACTCCTTGTTATATGTAAATTTAATCGTTTTAAGAGATTTGTGAAAGAAAAATCGGTAGGGAGTGTATCTAGGAAGAAATAATACAGCAACTCTGGGATGAGAAAATGGGACTGAAACTGCATTATCTTGCAGAAGCCAGTGGTGCGTACCCTTGTGATGTTTTACTTACTTCCTACTGGAGAGGCCACTAGAACAGGAACACCTGCTTGCTAGTGATCGCCCTAAATTCGCCTCGTGCTATGAAATGGCAGGTAGTGAAATGAAATGAATAAACTAGAAAGAAGAACTGACTCACTATTATGATTTGAACATTACACAGAAGCCAAACTTTTAAATATTTACGATCTAATACTTAAACAAACCAAAATCTTCAGTAATGGAGTCTGTTATAGACATTGTAAACATAACCAACGTCGCTCAAAAATAACTTATTAATTGTTTGTTTGAAACCATAAACTGTATGCCCTATTTATGAAATAATAATCCTGGAACAGTTCAGGTTTCGCACTTCACATATCATAAATGTGAAAAAATTATGAGTTATTTACCTTTTTTCTTGTATGAGATATTGTATTGTCCTATGAGACAATCATTGCTACACTTTCGGGGTTGTATTCGTGAGTATACATATCTGTAAACCTTATAATTTTCAGTGGTAGAGCCATGCTTAGGCACGAATGGGCCGGCTCGACCGGTGTGGTATAACGGCCTCATAGAAAACCGGTTGTGAAGTAACGCTTGCGTTGCATTTCCCCGAATTGAGTGAGGTTTCCGGACGTCCAATTCCCCCGTCCCCCTTTTCTCTCCCCTCATCTCCTTTCTCCTTTTTTCCATCTCCTCATCCCTCCTCTCTTCTTTCCGCTCCCTGCATCCCCTATCCCTCATCACCCTCAAAGGCGGGCAGCGCACTTGCGACTCTTGAGTTGCAAGTGTCCATGGACGGCGGTGTCATTTACCATCAGGTGACCCGTCTGTTCGTCTGTCCCCCTATAGTATAAAATAAAAAAAATTAAAAATAAATAAGTAAATAAAGACGGTAAATAGGTTAAAATAAATTAATATTGTTAAAAAAACAGTCAAATGATTTATCACGACAGAAGTGTAGGTGGACATATTGGTTTTCGCTGGCTAACTTTATAATTTGTTAGTCAAGTTATTTCTACCTTTGTTAGTATAAAAAAATGTTCTTATAAAACTCATACATACATATGTAGAATAAATATGATTAAAGTTGAATGTATATGTACATACATACATTCAACTTTAATCATATTTATTCTACGCAAAAGATTTGTGTTGCTGTAACTAAATATTTTTCATCCTGGATCTTTAAAGCGGGGCGTGAAAAAGCATCTCACTAGGCCGCACTAGTGTGGATCACCATGCTGCTTTGACTACATTTGCAATGAGGATGGTGACCACCACTCTTTGACACCACTTATTGCTTTCCATCAGGCAGAGTGGAGTAATTATGGTAACCGTAGACTTTAAGAAACTATATATTTTCTTGAAGTCTACAGTTAATAATCATGTTTGTAGTTTGATATAACTTTTACACACGAACATACACTCATGTCTATGTTTCCCATTAAGTTTAAGCAGGGTCGTCTCAAACGCCATTATTTTGTAAACCACTTACGTAATAAGGGAAAGCCTATTGCCAACTGGCCAATGTCTGATAGATAACAACCCAATCCCTTAGTGGCATTTTACAACACCCACGCAAAGATATGGTATTGTCTCTTTCTATACTATGGAGTAGTGTGCCTGGCTTATAATTTTTGAGTACCTATTAAAGTAACAAATGGGGATTGTGGTTTTCTTTAAAGATAATTCCGGCATTAGAAATGATTCCGGCATTAGAATTGATAGATAGAGGTGCAGTCGGGATCACTAACCACTGGCCCTTCAGGCGAGTTTTTATCAAAGGACTATGTTTATGACATTCATAAAAAGTCTTGATTTTCATTTCATTTTAATAATTCATTACATCAGAAAACCCTTTTAAAGAGCACATTCATGTCATTAAGTAGTCTTATCATTTAATATGAATTTTGCCTTTCATCTTTGTGAATAAATTTTAGGAGGAGCGTTTCATTTGTGTATTAGAATAATTTGATTTGCATTTTTATACATGTGAGTACATATATAGCTTTTGATGTGTCAGTCAATTGTCCTCCCTCTGAATAATTCAATCTAATGAAGCCAATCTTCTATATATTAATAAATTAAAAGAATCGGAAGACGTTATTAAATATCTATACAAGAAGTGCAGAAAACTAACATTATCAAGTAACATACAAATAACAAACCTGTATAAAGCTACACGCGTCTAGTATATTCATCTGTCATGGAACAAAAGTATAATATGTAGTGTCAGGTCTAGTTAACATATGCTCTTTTTAGGCCAATATAACCTAACCTGTAAAGAATTACGTTCGAAATTTGACCACTACAGTAATGATTATGATTAGTAATGATTATGATTAGTAATGATTATATGTATTGTATATAAAACATAGTCCCATGAGTTAAAAAGTAAACAAATGATTTAATATCATACTGTACAGGATCAAAGTTTTAATCACATTATTAAATATACTTTTGCGCAATACGAGTATACATACCTACATATATATAGTATGTACCAAAAACAAAATTAACTTTCATCAAAAGGCCCAACTTCATAAGAAAAATGATTAAACGTGAGTTTCTAAAGGTTTTAATGGCATTATTTTACTATTTAATCGGTCTTTCAAAGAGTTACAAACCATTAAAGTCCAGTCTATAAGTTGAAAGTATTAAAGTATACATAAGTAAGCAAGCTTGTTTTTAAAAGATACTTTGGACACTGATCGTATAAAACTCGGAAAAATTAAAACTATCAGAGGAAAAATATAATTTGAATATAAAAATGGCAATGTTGCTTGTTCGGGGATGACAAACATAGCCTAAAATTAAAAGCCACTCTTTTGTCGCTTTCTTAAACTCATAATTGACTTGAAACCATGACAAACTTTCATGTCATAGTTGCAATCTAATTAAGCATTCTTTTTGAAGTCCGATAACAAGATGAAATATTTGTTTTATAACATTTTACAAATTTTACATACTATAATACCTGTATCCCTAAAAGAGTAGATAGAGATGTATTAAACACCAACATTTTGCAAATAACACGGGGGTAAGCATATTACCTTCAACCGTGCATGCATGAATGTAACATAAATACGAGTATATACGCTTTTTAAGACTCCAACGGGAAGGGACGGGGTTGCCGTGCTCTATTGCACCCTGAACCACGTGGCTAAATCTATCTATGTATATACATGTTTATATATTTAATTGTATGTAGGTATGTTTGTTTATATATATATATATGTGTATAATATAAGTACCTAGTTATAAAAAGATCCTTCTTCAATAAAACGCTTTTTTTCTCTCTTCTTTCTACACCTACACTACCCGTATGTTCTTTTGCATCTTGCCTTTTTCTGTCCATCCTAAGGTTGCCTGGCAGAAATTGCATTAACGATAAGGCCGCCCATTGTACATTTCTATTTTGCATAAATACTGTAATTTTTTTATTTAAGGTGTACAATAAAGTATATTCTATTCTACTCTGCTCTACTCTACTCTACTCTACTCTACTCTACTCTACTATACTCTACTCTACTCTACTCTACTCTACTCTACTCTAGTCTACTCTACTCTAGTCTACTCTACTATAGTCTACTCTACTCTAGTCTACTCTCTCTACTGTAGTCTACTCTACTCTAGTCTACTCTACTCTAGTCTACTCTACTCTAGTCTACTCTACTCTAGTCTACTCTACTCTAGTCTACTCTAGTCTACTCTACTCTAGTCTACTCTACTCTAGTCTACTCTACTCTACTCTAGTCTACTCTAGTCTACTCTACTCTAGTCTACTCTACTCTACTCTACTCTACTCTACTCTACTCTACTCTACTCTACTCTACTCTACTCTACTCTACTCTATTCTACTCTACTCTATTCTATTCTATTCTAAATCTAGGGTACATAATTCTGGATCAAAAGAAGTAAATATAATAATAATAACAATAATAACCCTCTAGTTCAAGATTCTTGTAATGCTTAACATTCACAGTAACTTATCCGTCACCCACATATGTACCAGAAATTTTAAGGCGTTTTCTACGTAGCTGGCATGATTTTATATATAAAAAAAAAATTAATAACGTATCAACGCTTTACCAAAAATCCTACCTATTCCATTCATTTTTTGGTAAAGCGTTGGGAGGTAAACAAAGATTGACACTCTATGTTAACTCTTTCTTATTAGACTTTCTGAATAAGCTTTATTTGATATTTCAAGGATAGTCTCCTGTGGCCTTCGTATACTTTTAGTTAGAGCTTAGAGCTGCACACTTATTTATTTAAATTTACTCTGAGAAGGCCATGTTAGGAAAAGATAAAGAAATGCTTGACGTTGTCCCTGAGGATATTTGTCGACAGGAGGCACGCATTATGTTTAAATATTAAATGTAAGGAGTGTAGGGGCTGGATAGGCATAATAATAAGGTTTTGATCCAACTTTACTAATTTTGGAAACATCTTTTTGTAAGTGTTTATTTTATAGTATATATTATGTTGCAAAAGAACAAGTTGATCCCTTAATGATCCCTACTTTATTTTTAAGCTTGCGATAACGTCACTTAGTCTTTAAAACACAACGCAAGCATAGCTTTACAAACAGTTCTCTGTGATATTACTCCTACTGAGTCTTGTGAATAGTATGAAGGAGTTATAAGATTTGTTGTTATATTATATTATAACAATTGTAGTTTAAAGCCTATTTTAGATCTTTCTCACTGTTTACTCTCCTCTTCATACTCCTCCTCTCAAACATACTCCTCAGATAACCGAACAGAGTAAAAAAGCACATACAAATTAGCCACAATGCGAATCGGTCAGCAAGATTTTCGTAGTACACATTAAATTCTGCTTACCCTATTCATGGCTTCATGCACACTCCAACCGATATGGTATTTTATCGTATATAATGTTAATGATACTTACAAGCAGTACACAAACAATGATTATTCTGTCGACTTACCAAGAAAAGAACACATTTAAAAAAATTAGAATTTAAGAAAGTCTGCAAGTGGGATCTGGAAAGCTTTCAATTCATTTCTATATCAATATACGATATAATAAAGTAAAGAAAACAATTAACTATTACCTTGCTGTATAAACGGTTAGCTTCATAATGCAATACTAAAGCTATATATTTATATTTAGAATGACTCTGTGTCTTTAATTGCACACATCAGAACAAAAAAATCTATAATTAATGCTTCTGCTTCTGCTGCTATACACTGACCAACTAACAAATGTGTTTTTTGATACTTTACGCTTAGATTAGAATATCGCTTTCGAACAGTCAAATGGCTTAAAATTCAACATATGATTAACTTAATTAAGTCATTGTACAAAATACAAGCTCATATCCCTTTGTAACAATACAAAACCAGTATAACAATCAAGATAAATCTGAAATTCATTAATTCCTTGTGTTGTTTCAATTTCGGGTAATAAGAATCTACTTTTTAGCGAAATAAACCACTTTTTGCCAGACTTAACCAGAAGTTATGTATTTTGCTGTATGTATGTAAAAGTTCCACTTTTCCTCTAGTATCGTATATGATTGGGCCGAAAAAATATAGTAAAAACATTACACATATTCTGTTGATAAGTACTCTTTATATGGTACATTCACTTAAGAATATAGCATTACATTCTAACAAAATGAAATTTATTTTTGAACCAGACTTCGCTTTCGGATCCACCCGCATGGGCATACCACAACGACTAAAAGTATCCGTTTTGTAATAATCATACATTAATTTGTTGTTCCAATTGAATCCTTTTTTGCTGTCTCGACAGGTGCGATGCCACAGCCTCACAGAAAACCGGTTGAAAAGCAAATCTTGTAGTATCGCGCTCTAAAAGGGACCTTAAATTTTTTCCCAGACTCCTCCTATATCAGTCCCAGTATAGCGCACTCTGTAGATTTAGTCAGTTCAATTCCGCTTTCCGAAAGAAAGCTTGTGTGGTGACGGCCCATGGGATTTTCAATACTTAAAAAAAGGCATTGGTATAACCAAGTACTAGATTTATTTCTGTGTCATTTAATTAATGTGTCATTTAAGTAATAATTAATAAATTATATTTTAACTTTCATTTAAATATCACATTTCTGTGTAAAAATATGTAAAATGAATCTTCTCCTGTAAAATTAGATTTTTGTTGGTATAAATAATATAAAACGGCTATAATGGCTCGGTATGAATCCATGGACGGCGGTAGTCACCATCACTCACCTGTTCGTATCTGTTTCTTTGCTTACTACAGCATAAAAATACCATTCATCGCCTCTCTCAAACCGCATTCGTAATATCAGAGGGATCAGATTCAATACCTACATTTATTAGTAGATCATGAACTCCTGCACTATAGATACAATATCGACTAATAAATTGCGTCGATAAAGTGGACGTTGTCGGACACCGGAGCGTGACTCAAGTTTTTATCATAAAAGTTATGACGCGTATCATGGCCATCAAATGTTGAACCATAAAATGTATGGGTTATTATTTTAATTAATTAAAGTGTCCTAGACACGTTGTATTATATGTAAGTGTTTTCGTTAATGAACTTTTTTTTTATAATATATGGGGCTATAGATGAGCAGATGGGTCACCTAATGGTTAGTGATAATCTGTATCCGTGGACACCTACAACTCAAGAGACTAAATAAAAAAATAAACGGGGCGAAGGCGCGGTTACCAGCTACTCAGGCCGCCCTGATTGTTGCCGCGGGTGGTCGGGACGGGTTCTCCCCTCCACCCGCTATAGTGACCAACCGCGAAGAGGTGACGTCCTGGTGTGCCTGGACGTTGCCTAATTGAGAGTTATGGGTGGTGCCCGCGCTTTTGCGGGCAACAAGCGCTAGGAGGGGTCCGGATGTCTTACTAAAGCTTTGGAGTACTGCTCTCATCTCTGGGACGGCTAAGCGCAGTATTTGCTTGACGCTCTCGATCGGTTGCAGCGGTGTGCAGTCCGCATTATCGACTGTCCTGAGGTCATCCAGTCTCTTGAGCCTCTGCAGTCCTCTATCGCCTACATCACGGGGAGTGTTTTGACGAGCTCTTCCAATTGGAACCACCCACCCCGAACTAAACGGTTTGGCTTTGGTGGCTCCTTTGGTGTTTCCTTCCCACTTTGATCCCGGGTCTTTTAAGCGGGGCGTGAAAGAGCATCTCACCAGGCCGCAATAGTGTGAGTCACCAAGCTGCATTGACTAGACATGTAATGGATGGTGACCACCACTCTTTGACTCCACTTATTGTTTTCCATCCATCATCAAGCAAAGTGGAGTCACTATAGTAGGCTAATATATAAAAAAAGAAAAACAATATAGCAGATAGACATTTATCGTTTAATAGAGCCATGTTCACAAATGGGCCTTCTCGACCGGTGCAATACCACGGCCATACAGGAAACCGGTTGTGAAGTAACGTTTTGCATTGCATTTTCCCGAAATTTGTGAGGTTTCCGGAGGCTCATTGCCCCCACTCATCTATCCTCTCCCCGCATCCCCCTCATCCCTCATCACCCTCAAACACGGCGCAATAACAGTGGTAGAGCCATGCTTAAGCACGAATAGACCGGCTCGACCGGTGCGATACCACGGCCTCACAGAAAACCGGTTGTGAAGTAACACTTGTGTTGCATTTCCCCGAAATGAATGAGGTTTCCGGAGGCCCAACTCCCCCTCTTCCCTTTCTTCTCCCCAAATCACCACTCTCCTCTTTCTTAACTCCTCCTCTCAACTTCCCCTCCCCGCATCCCCCATCCCTTATCGCCCTCAAAGGCGGGCAGCGCACTTACGACTCTTGAGTTGCAGGTGTCCATGGACGGCGGTTGTCACTTACCATCAGGTGACTCGTCTGTTCGTCTGTCCCCCTATAGTATAAAAAAAAAACTTACGATTCTTCAGTAGCAGGTGTCCATGGAGTGCGGTTGTCACTTACCATCAGGTGACCAGTCTATTCGTCTGTCCCCCTATTATATAAAAAATAATGCAAATTTATTCAACTTGGAACATTAAGACAGTTTGCATATAAATGTAAACATTTATCCGGGTTGAATTGACCCGCATAATGAAGATGAAGATAGTAATAAAAGAAGCGTACTTTTCTCGTTTTAAGAGATTAGTTCTTTGGTAATAAAACAAACATACTTGAAATGTTGTTATTTGTTCTTTGAGTTGGATTCTGAAACGTTTTTATACCTAGTGAGATTTATTTAGTTATATTCTTTTTTTACACTATCGGTCAAATTTACATGGGATTATGATAATATAACAGAAAAATATTGGAAACTTAATTTTTTAAGTGTTTATACTGTAAATATTAAGTTTTAAACATTGTCATCACGTGAAGTGGTATTGTCTTTTTTTTTTTTTTTTTTTATACTATAGGGGGACCTGATGGTAAGTGACACCGCCGTCCATGGACACTAGCAACTCAAGAGTGGCAAGTGCGCTGCCCGCCATTGAGGGTGATGAGGGATGGGGGATGCAGGGTGCGGAAAGAGGAGAGGAGGGATGAGGAGATGGAAAAAAGGAGAAAGGAGATGAGGGGAGAGGGGGAATTGGGCCTCCGGAAACCTCACTCAATTCGGGGAAATGCAACGCAAGCGTTACTTCACAACCGGTTTAGTCTGAGAATTATTTGTCTGGGTATGGTGCCATACACACATATGTAAACTCACGCCTTATTTACTACCTCACGCGCTTCCTCTACTGTTACCAAATTTTTCACACAAGGCCTCCGACTTAATAGTAAGCTACTCGATCTAAATGTTGCCGACAACCTTCTAACCCATCCATCAATTTTTTTGTTTTTTTTTAAAGCATATAGAAGAATTAGAAATAGCATAAAGAGCATATACAAAAATCAAAAGAAAACTAGATAGTCACATTGTAATAAGAACGGCTTTAAATATGAGTGATAAAATTGTATGTAGGAACCATTACCTTCAAGCTCTAAAGAAAGAATCGATCGATGTGTGAATGAGGCTAATAAATATATTTGTAAAAATAAAATTGTCAGAATCAGGTCAAAGGGACATATTGAAAATATAAGAAAGTAAATACGCTTTCACTCTAAATAGTTTCAGGGAAAGTGGAACACAAAACAAATGGCTTAGAATGAAATCGGCTTTGACATTTTATATAGTACTTCATAACGGTGTACATACAAACAACAGGAAAATAAAACTAATACAAAATTTGCATTTCAGTTCTTAGATCAAAGAGTAGATAACCGCTTTCAATGCGCCTTTCCAATTGTTTTGCGCAATACTTTAAATCTTGAAAACGTGTAATTCAAACAACTTAATCGTAATTTCAGTTGTATCCTATAGTTACGATGCTACCACCGCAGGACGCGGCATGACCACGCGACCGGGCACACTTTTGAATACAAAATAAAATTAAAATCAGTAGACAATTGGCTGTGAAATTGCTTTATATACATTAAACGCTTTCAATGCACCTTTCCAATTAGTTTGAGCAATACTTTAAATCTTAAAACATACTTACCGTAATTTTACTGGTATCCTCTGTTCAAATCCTGATTTGATTACGCCGGAACCACCGCAGGACGCACCATGACCACGCGACCAGGCACTCTTGAATACAAAAATAACATAGAACAATTGGAGGTAAAATTGCTTATCATACATACAAATTGTATGTATATTCCAACATAGAACCAGCCTTATTGATGTCAGTTAAAGAAGGAAATACACTTATATACATACATACATACACTCACGTCTGTTTCCCCGAAAGGGTAGGCAGGGGCGTAATTAACGCCCACATTTGTCTATAATGATTTAGTCCAATTTAGGTAATAACCCAAAATGACCAGCTGACGGTAATGGGCTTGCCTCCCCATTACCGTCAGTCGGTCATTTGGGAATAAGATGGTAAAAACTGGGGTACACTTACACAAAAAAAAAAAAAATTATGAGTATATTCAAACGAAAAGTAGATAGATTTAGGTTGTAAGAAATACTCGTAGCTCAAATAAGTCAGGATAGTAACTTGAACTGGCAGTTGCTCTATTGTCCAAGCGGTCTATCGTCAAGGTGAAAAAAAAAAAAAAAACTTTACTCCACTTTATTTCAAATGAGGAATATCGTTATTCTGAAGTAGTATTTAAGCCTTGACTTACAAAAAGTCACAGATTTGTATCTGTTTAAGCAAATAATATCTATTATATATCTATTAAATTGTTCATAAAAACTAAAAAAATATTACATAAATTGCTTTGAACTCGTCAACACAGCGAGTTAAAAACAGAAAGTTCGTTTTGCCTTGTCAGTCACTTAGGTGTTAAACATTACTTGTGTTTAAAAATCCTTTGAAGTTAGAGTTTAACAATAAATTATTAAACTTATCATATATTTTTTTTTTGTGCATTTATGTAGCATTAAAAATTCCTGCAAACAGGTGTTGAAATTACACAGTAGTCCATCTTTAATAATTATCGAATATATCTTAGCAAGCATTTTAGTTACTTTTATAAACTGTAGTTGGTAATAACATGTGTAAGTAACAATTGTGTAAAAACAAAACACTCAGTAGGAGTTAATATTATTTGCTATCTTATAATCTTTTAAGTTTTTCTAATCTGCTTATCTCTATAACACTCCTGTCTTCCATTCGTACGATAGAAATATTGTAACGAAAATGTTGGTTTATTATCAAAGGATATCTCTATATGTTTATCTAAATCAGGTGCTTTCAGAAGATTTTTGATGCCGATCGAGCTGTTAATAAATGAACTTTAATTAAAGCGTTATATTTTTTTTTTCTTATATAATGTATAGAAATTTGTTACATTAAGCAAAGCCTTCTAAAACCTCTACCACACCATTAAGCAATAGTTGTTGATACATTTCAAATGATTTAAAGTGAGTTTGACGCTCCTTTGATTTTTTTAATTATAGATACATATTTCAGCAATATATTGACTTATTTAATTACTATAACTTGTTGAATAAATACTGTTTAAATTGTAAATAGAATGACAATGTAATACGCGCGTTATATTTTCGCTTTATTCATTCCGCATTGAAATGGGTGTGTCTAATTTTGATTCACCTTTGTGTAAACTAAATCAACTCTAAAATTACACTAGTTTGTAAACCATTTTGCTACATGCACTACCTAATTGGTTCGGGTAGCAGCATAGCATTTTGGATGGTGATTTCAGTTATAAGTAATATATGTGTAAGTTTGTGTAAATTAGACAATCTAAACATTCAATGCAAACGATAGCAAGCTAAGCGAGTCGTGGTAGATCTGGTTATGAGACAATATCAAAACGTATTTGATTAGTTTAAACAACAAAAATTAGCCTCAATTCGACTAGTAACGATTGAAGAAATCCGCTACCACCGTTTAAGTATCGTCATCACACCATAATTGTCAAAAGATCTGTTTAAGCCCATTCTTGAAGGTTTTTTTAGTCACTATTGAAGAGTTCCACTATTCTGTTACCAGTTTCATCACTACGTTAGCTCTAAGATGAAAAATTATAGGATTGGTATCTAAATATACATGGAGAGTTTCATTTCTATAAGATACTTACAAACATGTTACAATTGAATTCCATTGCGTGTTTACATTTTAGTCTATTACGAGCTAATGTGTAACTTGTTAACAAATTTTATTTTCCTTTTGCTACAGGGGCTGGATCCAAATTTAAATTTGACACTAAATGGATCAGCAAGATGGCTGATAGAAGCATCCAGGGGCATCCAGGACCCTAACATCCTTCTGGAGAAATTTTCACAGAACAAGAAAGTTGATGATCCGACCAGAGCACTTCTCCTCACTTTCTACGGTATCTTGGTGGTTATTGGTGCTGTTGGCAATGCCCTTGTCGTTATTTCTGTAAGTATTATTTCTTTACTGATACCTAATATAATGACTGTATAAGCGTGTATATTTGGGACAATATCTGGATATAACTATTCAGCTTTTTGGAATTCATAGTTGCGAAATGACAATCAAACATCAGATAAACTAAAATATATTATACTATGATATACGCGACCTTAGGCTTAGCAGTCAGGGTCATTAACTACTAGACTAGGCTAGGCAATATAGTATAGTTAGAAACTTCTTATTTTTTGGAGTGGGGTTAAAATTATTATTTTTTTTATTTTTTTAACAACAACAACACAAGTAAGATTAATCAGTTATACAGTAATTAGTTACATAATTAGTCTGAATAACGATAACACAATAATTGTCGACTGCACGACCGCGCTCAAGTGTTCGTGTGTGTGTGTGTTTACTGTATACGGATAATATGTACTAAATATTATTAATACTAAATATTAATACGTGTATATATTAATATACTTATAGAACTATTTAGCCATTTGACTACTTTAAGTTTTACATCGCTACTGGTTAATGTTATATATATATATATATAACATTATAGTATAAAAAATGTGCTTTTCATATTCAAATTCTGTTTATTCTCCAAAATTGTGTATTTGATTGGTAGAAACCATGGCATATTACAACTAGTAACAAAAGAGGAAAATTGACATTTTGTTCTACACTTAAAACCTGTATGTTGCTACTGCCGGCACAGTGCCATATTTTAAATAAGTGGTATTAATTTTAAGTAGACATTGCAATACTAGGTATTTCTGATAACAATACGTTATAGTTTAAAAGGTACAAATAGAAATACGTATCTATATACATTTATGTATGAAATGTCTATGAGACCAGAGGAGAGACTAGACCAGAGGAGTCACAATGAAATATTTTTAGAAAAGAAACAGATACCATAAAATATTCGAATAAAATAAATAACACGATAGTAATAAATAATTATGTTCCTTTACACCTACAATCTGTCCTACGATGATACATATACAAACATAAATATTTTTTTACAACTTTGAAGGAATCCAGATCGTTTAGACAGAGCCGGAACCGGTGTAATAACTCAAGATGGAGGCCCAAAGTAATTGATATCTTATTTTTATATCCAATATAAGCCAGATTTATAGAAAAACACATGGATCATAAGAAGTTGGTTCAGATTTCCATAATAGATAAGAATGATAGAAACGACTTTATGTTCCTTCTATGTAACAAACATTATACGTGTCAGTGGAATACTGCATAAGATACTGTCTTACTAAATCTTCAGAGTTAGATTACTTTGATTGTTTCTTTTATTTGAGATGAACTTAAATTATTGTACACGCTGTAATTAATTCTACTTTTACGACGTGGATGGTAAAATTGTATAATATGAGATCGGGGATAGCAGACTCCAATATTAATCCTTTGGTAGTAATTGAGGTCAGTTTATAGGATTATTTATTATAAAGAAAAAAATCAAGGAATTCCTTAGTGTTAAGTGCCTTATTTTTGAAATTAAAAGCCTTAAGCCCGTAAGACACAACTTTTGAACTTTTGAGGTGTTTTTGAATACATTTTATCGTAAACTATGAACTGCATAACGTGGGCGCCAAACTACAGAACCATAATATTCTATTAGTAGTTTCTTTAACCATAATTTTTTTTTTAATGCTGTGTTGTATTGTCACTTATGAACTCTTACAAAAAACTTATTTAAAATATTTGAAAAAGAGTATCTTTGGAGTTTCTTGCTTGTTCTTCTCAATAGGATCTACATATTGGCACAGGGAACTAGCTTCATGAGTGATTTAGTCTGAACGACTTCCTCTCTTGACAATTCAAAAATACCCAGATTTTTCAGTGGTAGAGCCATGCTTAGGCACGAATGGGCCGGCTCGACCGGTGCGATACCACGGCCTCACAGAAAACCGGTTGTGAAGTAACCGTTCCCCGAATTGAGTGAGGTTTCCGGAGGCCCAATTCCCCCTCCTCCCTTTTCTCTCCCCTCATCTCCTTTCTCCTTTTTTCCATCTCCTCATCCCTCCTCTCTTCTTTCCGCTCCCTGCATCCCCCATCCCTCATCACCCTCAAAGGTGGACAGCGCACTTGCGACTCTTGAGTTGAAGTGTCCATGGACGACGGTGTCACTTACCATCAGGTGACCCGTCTGTTCGTCTGTCCCCCTATAGTATAAAAAAAAAAAAAAAACCCATGATTGTTTCAGTTGTAATAAACGATTTTGATTTGATTTGATCTTATTTCATATTTTACGATTATTTTTATAGTGGCAAAATAATAATAATTTCAGTTTTAACAGACGGCCACCTGGGTCAAACTAAGCTTAGCTGATAATAATACTCATATAGGTATTTATAAATAAATAAATACATTCACATATGTGAATGTATTTATTTATTTATAATTTAAAGTGATAAAAGCTACACACACGGTGTTCCGTTACAGGAGAGTCTATTGCAAGGTACCCCTCAAATGTTGACCTACGAACTCAACTATTTTGTTTTCATGTATCAATCTGTATCAAGCAAATTCAAATTTCAAAAGAGTTTTTTTTTTTCTTAATACTAGATGTTTAAATTTACCAGAACTGCTTATAAAAAGGTTAAAAAGACTAGTAACTAGCACCTATCTTAAAAATACGAAATTTTCTGTTCTAATAAGTTCTCGCGTTCTCACGCGTATATTCCTGAAAGTCAAAGTCAAAGCATTTATTGCAAATAGGCCCAAAAGGCATTTTGAAGTAGAACTAGTAGTTTCGTATGGAGAAGAATGGGCAAGAAACTCCACCGTAACTCTTTTAAATTGTTTTGTTTAAATACAATCATTATATATGATTATGTGTGAAAACGAAGACCAGAATAGATTTATAAACACACAGATAAATTAATTTTTTGATAGATATGTTACAAAGTGCCCACACATTTACAAACATAGTAAAAGTAAGTACACTATTTATAAAGAATATTAACGAGTAATAAGTGAGTGTAATAAGTTATAATCATTGCGTGTAAATCAATGTCATAAAAATATACTTCCTTATACAATACAATTAGCAACCAGTTTGATTTTGTCTAGGCTCTAAATTGTCCTGTGTAGCAGGACCAGCATGTTTCATAGCGTTCTTATCTTGGATATAATAGTTTAATGTATAATAAGCTTGTTTACAAAGTGGACTCTTCATATGGGTTTTAAATTCCCTTTCATTTAAATGCAATATATCACAAGGAATTTTACCCTCACCCCATAAATAACATTTAACACATTGTTGGTTGGTTGGTTGGTTGTTTAAAACATTATTGGTTGATCTAATTTGTCTTTGATTCTAGTGTTAAAATTATGCATATATATTGTCTGATATAATATAACAGACAATGCCCCTATTCACTGTTTACAACCTTTACAATCAGAGATGGTGTAGCCGTGGTCTACTACACCAATAACCATATGGCATTATTATATATAATAATATAAATCCCAAATAAGAGTTTGAAATTGAAAGGTTGAAAATTAATAGCCCAAAAATATCGGACATCTGTTAGTCTGACTAGCGCAGCGTGGGTTCCGTAAGCAAACAAACTTCTATGTATCTAATAACAAATATAATTAACTTAAACAAGTACATAACCGACTTTAATATTTAAAAACATATATTGGCAACTATTTCTTTGACACCTAGTTGTTATAATTTTCATGTATCTTTATCTTACAGATAAATAATAGTATATTTGGTAGAGTAATAATAGTACTAATAATAGAGTAATAGTATATTTGGTATACAGCAGTGGTAGAGCCATGCTTAGGCACGAATGGGCCGGCTCGACCGGTGCGATACCACGGCCTCACAGAAAATCGGTTGTGAAGTAACGCTTGCGTTGCATTTCCCCGAAATGAGTGAGGTTTCCGGCGGCCCAAATCCCCCTCTCCCCTCATCTCCTTTCTCTTCATCCCCCCTCTCTTCTTTCCGCTCCCTGTATCCCCCATCCCTCATCACCCTCAAAGGCGGGCAGCGCACTTGCGACTCTTGAGAAGCGGGTGTCCATGGACGGCAGTTGTCACTTACCATCAGGTGACCCGTCTGTTCGTCTGTCCCCCTATAGTATAAAAAAAAAAAAAAATATTATACTTGTTATAAGTAATTCATTACAACTATCTGTGAAAATTTGTAGTTGGCCATTTGCTACTATATTTTTACGTATATGATTAGCTGCAAGTTTTCCCGAAATAGTAAAATAAAAAATAAAAAATAAGCTGTATTTTCCATTTTTTATGATATAGGTATACAGACGAACATACAGGTCACCTGATTTTCAGTGGCAACCACCACCTATAAACACCCGCAACTGAAGAGGTGTAGTGCACTGTACACCGTTAAGGGTGATGAGGGGAGGGGACTTGGGGAGGGAGGATGAGGGATCAGAAAGAGGTGAGGGGAGATGAGGGGAGTTTTACATATGAGATACTTTGTTCTAATTTAAACCCTACCAACCTTGAAGACAATTTAATAAAGCAAAATAATTCGATTCACATACAGGCGTGAGGGACTGGTGTATTAATAATGTCCACTTTTTAATCTTGCATTGCATTCGGTTCAAGTTCGCAAATTTGGTGATAAATTTGCCATATGTTTCGATAAAACGCCAGCGATTGTATGATCCGTTTGTTGTAAATAATATTTTATTACAGCACTAAATTGAAATGCTGATAACGTTGAAATATGATGGCCATATTGTCATTGTTTTTTTCCGCCAAAAATGTCTGGTCAGTACACGTTTTAATGCTCTGAATATACTTAGCATGTACTTTAAATCTAACTAGTTTCTTTTGATTGTTTTTTTTTTATTTGTAACAAATTGAGACTTATTCCTGTCCAGGGTAGGTAGGTAGTTTAAGACGATATAACAATACGGCGTGAGCATACGTATGTATGTATGTACTACATTGAATTATCATCAAAATCCAATCCGTCGCTATATCAATAACAATCTGACAGCTGCCTGAATTAATATGATGAGATATCAATTACACGTATCTAAGCCAGACCATACATCACAGCAGGCCCTATCGGGTAATCTTATTATTATATTAAATTAAATTAAGTTCCGTGTGGCTCACGGTTGAGCAGAATAGGACCTCTCAGAACCCCATCTCTTCCCAGTGGCGTCGTACACGGTGGCTAAGGGATCGGACTGTTATCTATCAGAGTTTATGTATACAATCATACAGTGCCTGGTTGGGGCTTGACCACTTTTACGTTAGTGGGACTAAATTCTAATTCACTAGTTGTCGGTGTTTAATACATTTTTTTGCTACATGGCGTTAAATAACTATACACCGTGGACATAATAAGTTTTGAATTAAGTACTAGCATGTAACCTATTTCATTGCGCCTAACGTCATAAATTGCAATAAACTGTATATTCTTTCCCAATTTGTTAACGTTAGAGGTAAAATACAAATCGACCAATCAGAAAAGAAACCATTTTAAAACAAATTTACAAACGGGAAAGCTATCGAGTAACAAAAGCACAGAAAAATCGTCAAATTCAGAATTTCTTTCTTTTTAAATGTAAATATAAAGAATACGTAAAAAATACATAAAGAGCTTCTTCTATGAAGTGCTGTATTAATAAACATTAATATTAGGCGTAGCAAAGCAGACTATTCTTATTCTTGTCTGCCTTAAATTCCATTCATGATATATATGTGTCCAACTAGTCCACTTTCACCGTAGGAGAGCCATGCTCAGGTACGAATGGGCTGCCTCGATCGGAGTAATAGCCCGGCCTCACAGAAAAACGGTTATAAAAAAAATTTGCACTGTGTTTACTGAGTGAGTTTGAGAGTGAGAGACCTTTCCCCTCCCCCCCTCACCACTCTTAATTGGCCTTGCTCATTTGCTTTGCTTTTGCTTTTATTCATAAAAAAAGAAAAAATCATTTGACTAATCCAAATATTATTTCAAATTTGTTTCAGGTAGTAAGAAAACCCGTTATGAGAACAGCCAGGAACATGTTCATAGTAAACCTAGCAGTGTCCGACGCTTTAGTCTGTTGTGTTGGCACACCCTTGACTTTGATGGAACTGTTGACCAAACACTGGCCGCTGCCAGACTGGCCGAGCCTTTGCAAAGCCTGCGGCGCTATTCAAGCTATATCAATATTTGTATCAACTATATCCATTACTGCGATTGCTTTGGATAGATATCAGGTAATTTGATTATGTTTATGCTTTTCTCCAAAATCTTAACCTACTGTGACACGTCCACGTGCTCTTATGGTAAGGACGAGTGACGGTACTGGTTTTATTCTATCTCTAATAGAAGGATGGACATATTATAATGATATAATGTCTATGAACCGACATGAATCAACCCAATTTGTACAAACACGTGTGCGTGGAAACCCCTACGGGTCATTATTTTAAAGGAATGAACGGTGACATCGTACGATCATATCGAACCGACTAAGTTCACATAGTCTTACGATACAAGTAATTCTATGGCGAGGGACCAGAGCCTTGCAACAGAATCACTTGTTCACTCCCACTTATATTTATTTATTTAATGGATTCACAAACAATTGTGTACAATCATTCATAACACAAGATAAAGTTTTGTTTTTAACACTTATTACATTATAGGCATACAGTATGCATCAATTACTTATTAGTAGTTAAAAGATTGAACCCTTTCATGCTTACTCAACCGATTATTGTGAAATTTATGGTAGATATTCTAAATAGGTTTCGGTGCCATAGCTGGTGATCAAATATAAATAAACCCTTTTATGAACACAAACGTACCGCAAATTTGTTAACGTACAAAAGATATTTCTAGAACTAAATCAAAAAGCACCTTGCCGGGTCAAATAGTGTATCTAAAGTACCTAGAGACCTACCCACATTAACTTGAAAAAAACATAGTATAGAAGAGTTATATTTAAATAGAAAATAAATGTTAAAAACCAAGATCTCCCCAGCTTTTTAAAAGATATTCTAATGTTTTATATCAAAAACTATTAACGAATTTAGTGATTTTAACAAAATCTGTAAGGAAAAAGTAAATATTATTCCTCATAAAATAGCAAATAGTGTTATTGATTACCTAGCGTTTTTGCAGCTAAATACTTATTAAACACGTAACAACTTGTTACGTAAGGTCAACAAGGTTCCAATAACGCCTGTCAGTAACATTTGTGACAACATGAATAAGATATTCTCACAATAAGCATATGTAGAACATTGAATAAGCTAACATGATATTATTAACTGCTGATAGAGTTTTCATATTATAAATATTAAGTGAACGATTTTTTTATTTAAGTGAAGAGGGTGATGGTTGTGATTCGAAATTATGATCATATTGAATATAAATTGTGCACTCGGCTGATCTAACATTCTCGCTAGCGCAATGAAATGTACTCTTATTTTTAGTCTTAAATATATAATATAATAGAATATAATACACTTTATTGCACACCAAAAAAGATATACTTATGCAGATAAGAACATACAAGTATGTCTTAAGTCTAACTGCACAACCAATTATAGGCAAACCACCAAAACATGCAAGATGTTCATTGTATCAACAACTGTTATATAATTTCAATTTCTAGGAAATATATTAAATACTAGGTAATTACTATTTATCACATTTTTATACATTTGACGTGTCTAACATTGATTCTGAATCACAGTCAACGAACGATATTAATTAGTAGTACACTGGGCGGTCTTATCGCAATCTGCGATCTCTTACAGACAACCGTTGATAAACTATACTGTATAGTGACGGGTAACTTAAGGTGCACAGTTACATTTCAAATATTGTAACGTTATTGTTATTACAACCGTTAAATAAAAATGGATAATATAAAAAAATGGATATATATATGTATAACGATACATACAATACTACACTACTATTATAAGCATAAAAGTAGCACATATACCTACATACACACAAATATATATATTAGTTATATATAGTTTTATATTTATGTTTTTTTTCATAATAAAAATACATTTCATAATAAATATATATATACAAATAAATATATACATAAATACATACAATCATTACAAGGATCGGTAGTAATCTTTGACTAGTTTCTGAAAAATGTTAAGTGACTTTGCTCGGCGGATAACTTCAGGCAAGTCATTCCACAGACGTGCAGCTTGCACCGTAAAAGATTTATCGGTAAAACTTGTGGTGTGGATTGGAATTTCCAAGGTTAGGCTTTCCGATGATCTAAAGTATCTATTATGCGTGTCATGAAAGTATGCGAAACGTTTCTTTAGGTATACAGGAGTAGTAGGGTTAAATAAGATATTATGCAGCAAAGAGAGAATATGAGTATTCCGGCGAAGGCGAATCGGAAGCCACTTGAGTTTGGAACGAAATTCGGAAATATGATCATATTTTAAGAAACTGCAGAGGCAAATATTTTTCGACTTACGTTTTGTGTTTGAACACTCCATGAAAGGGTATTTGCACAACTAATCGACATCGTCATTAAAATACAACTCAAGTATCTGTAATTCAAAAATAAAACTTAGATTATCTATATTGAATTGATTAAAGTTATAGAGATAAATTTTAAACAGATTTTTTACTTCTTTAATAACTTCAAATTTGTCATTACTGCTATTCTCGTTACGTTTTTTAATGGTAATAACATTTATAAGAGTATTTTTTTTTATTCTATTTCACCGATTTTGGTCACGAGCACTGATGAGAGCTCAGTAACACCTCCGCAAGTTGCAATTTCAGTTGTTGCTACTCGTAACTACAAGAATTTTAGATTACCACCAGAACTCAAAGCTAATTTTATTTTATAACAAACAAACAATCTTTTGATTAGATCCAGGAGGTGCTTGTGGCCCTAGTAATGAGCTACTGCATTCCATCAAGATCTTATACAAATAAACAGGAAACAAAAACATCTTTGATCAAAATAACTAATTGGTACATCGGTTCCAGAAACGTGATTATATACGTCATCAACTTACCTATTAAGGTTATTTCTAGCTGTCTAATACATTTAACGTAAACAATTTATTTCATTATTTACTACGATTTCAGATCCGGGTAGACTTCTGACGAACGTAGTTGTAAAAATCTATTTGATATTGATGCCAAAGGTTACAAAAATAGTTTGTAGTAAAATGTATTATGGATGGATTTATCAACACAACACAATTTAGAACAAATTTACTTAAGTTTTGGAATGCCGGGTTTTTAACATTTTTTTTTTCTTAGAGAAGTGTTAGTTATTAGGTTTGACTGTTATTTTATTTTGTTATGCTTAAATTAATGTTTGATTCATGTATGAACTGAAATTGTAAAAAAAACATATAGTTTGAAGTCTCAACCTATGAGCTATGTAATTAACGTTATAAATTTATTCATGATATAACAATACAGTTCGATAACTGTAGTGTAATATCAGGAATATTTTTTTAACTTTAATTTAAATACAATATTATAATCTCCAGAAGCTTTCAATTTTTTTTTCGTAAATATTTATTATTGTACAGCTTCACAAAAAAACCGGTTGTAACGCTTGCGTTGCATTTCGCCGAAATTAGTGAGGTTCCCGAAGGCAAAACTCCAGCTCTCCTTTTTCCTTTCCCCTCATCCCCCCTCTCCTCTTTCCATTCACCTTATCCCTATACTCCTCTATTTCTCCCCGCACCACATTATTACCATTAATAAATAAAATTCTCAATATTTTTCATATCCAACCACAAAGGCGAGCGCACTTACGACTCTTGAGTTTCTGGTACCGATGGACGGTGATTTTTCCTTACACGTGGTGGTGACACGTCTGTTCATCTGTCCCCCTTTATTATAAAGAGAGAGAGATAAAGTAAAACATTTTATTTTAAATTGTCATATCACTTTTGTAGAAACTATGTTTTTATTAAATGGGTATCTTCCAATGAGTCAGGCTATCCATTATCATTAATTTATGCGGCGTGGTAAATGTTAACAAAAATTTCATCGACTGCAATATATTTTATCAGTGACGCATTATATTCATGACAAATATACTCCCATAGGTGAAGCACGTGACCCAACTCTTTGTTTATTGATTTCTCGTAACCGTTTCAATCTATAAACTCTCAATAGATATATTGAGAGTTATAATGAACCTACTGTCCGCACTTCAGAGATAAAACACTTAACACAATTGATATCTGGATACAACAAGAATTACAATAATACGGTGTCATGTTGGAATACACGAATAATAATATGTATGTGTAATTTATTTGCCATTGCGTAATCACACATACCGTAATTTTACCGAAAATTGATATCTACAAATATTATGTTAACCATGTACCACCATATGTACATATGTTAACCATCTCATCAAAAAATCAAAATCAATAAAACGATTACTTAACATTTTGGTTTGCTCTCAAATTGTTACAGACATATGTAATAATATAATACATATCCTTATGAAATATGTGTTTCGACGCCCCCTAAAACTTACCACTTAAAAGAGATAAGTAAATAGAATTTATAACATCTAATGGATAGTAAGCATCTTATATCAATGAGAATTTTATAATAACATGGGATTTGCTACAGACCATCACTGCAGTTATAGAATATTTTATCAGAATAATCACTCACGAATCCTCACATAATTTTATAACCCGTCAATATGGTTTAGTTTAAATCGAATTTCTACATTATATTTATTTTTCTTCCTTTGTCTACAGTTGATCGTCTATCCAACGCGACCCGGCCTCCAGACCATGGGTGCTCTTATCACCATGTTCTTCATATGGGTCACTGCCTTCACCCTTGCATCACCACTCTATATGTTCAGGAGTCTCAAGACTTACTATCTCCAGGTCATCGGCTTAAACTCGCTAAGTTTCTGCATAGAAGACTGGCCGCTGGAGAACGGTCGGGCTATGTACTCTGTATTTAGTCTTATATTCCAATATTTACTACCAGTTCTTGTAGTTGTTATGGCCCATGTTCAAATCCATAGAAGATTAAGAGGCCGGAGAAGGACTACAAGAAAAACTCCAGCGATTCTAATAGCCATAGCTGCAACTTATGTTATAAGCTGGCTACCGTTGAACGTCTTCAACTTAGTAGCAGATTTTAGCGCACAGCCATTTATGGAGGAGAAGACGATGACGATAACATATGCGGTCTGCCACATGTTTGGAATGTCAAGCGCTGTTTCAAATCCACTGTTATATGGATGGCTAAATGACAATTTCAGAAAAGAGTTTGAAGAAATACTATGTTGCTGCAAAAAGAGGGCCGTTAAGAAAAATACGAGAACAAAGAATAGAAAAATGGACACAGAATTAACAGCTTTAGCACAATTGGAGCACACTGTTACCGCCAACACTAAGACGTCGCAGTGTTCTCAAATTTTCTGACTAAAGGCCTGTTTCAAATAGCATGAACAGATAAGTGTTGAAATGCAAGTCATATAAACTATAGCGTCAATTGTTTTAGTGCAATGGTGTAAAAAGTTCCTTTAATTTCGAGTTCTAGATTGATAATTTAATTTCTCTTGTAAATATTTGTAGATATGTTATTACTCATGTAACGAAAATATTGTACTGTACGTTTGTATGAGCCCTGAACGTAAAGTACTAATATTAAAAACGGAGCCTTATTTGTATTAGTCTTAAGTTTGTTTTTTTTTAATAAATATTACCTGGATATAGATTGTTTATTCATTTTTTTTTAAGGTACAGCACAGTTTTAGTTTGGATATTACTGCAGTTAATAACTTGATGCAGTTTGTTTCAAAGTTCTACAAAATTAAATAACACTAGATGAAAGTGAGCTTAAATACTTGGGAAAACCATAATCTGTATATGTATGTAATAAATTTGAAGACTCGCTTTTATTGTACGAGCATCACTTAAACTGCACAAATTAAGCGTATAAATATTTTATTCAGGAAGATTGTGTGTAGTTTTCTGTAACTTTTAGGCTATGTTTAATCGTGATTTATTCACTCCGTCCTAAGAATAACACATTGTTTTCTAACATTGTCTATCTACTTAACATATAACGCCATCTGTTGGTCAATAGTTAGTATGTCTTCAAAACTATCTTTATACCAATATAATATATAGATGTCGTGTTCCCTACAATTTGGGTTCTATACTACTTTATTTTCTCACAAGAATACGATTATTCACCTACACCTTCCCATGCCCTTCTCGAAAACCTATGAAACTAGATCAGCAGCTTTCTTATAGACAGAAGCATCAGGATCACTGTCGAAAGTGCATGCTCTGTCTCTAACTCTGTCTGTCTGTGTCCTTTATACGTCGGGACAACGTCATAGAGAGATGATCTAAACTTGTGTAGGAATTCGAATCTATTTCAGAAAATGTTTCAGATTATTGTTAATTTAATAAGAATAAATAAACTTCCTGATACAGTTTTAAATTTCTTAAAATAAGCGACAGCCACTAGGCAGACAACGCATCCATGCTACTCCCAGCTAGTTGAAAACAAATGAGGCTCTTTCGCTCTCACTCCTGAGCACGACTTAGGTATAGAGCACGAGCATTTAAGCATGACGACACACACAAGTCATGAGTATTGTAACGTGAATGCTATATTTCGGTGCTTAAATGCGCGTAGATGTGATTTTATGCATCAATCGCGGTACTTACACATGACTAGATCGAATTCAACCGAGAGCTACTCGAATCATCAATTACAAGGATATTTCTGATCGGCTTGACTACTTAGCGTAGAAATGTAGCATTCTTTATCATCACATGGGGAGTGCTCAGAGGAGTTTTTCGGGTTTATAGTAGCCCAGGATTCAACATGCGACAAGACTTCCATCCTCATCACTTAGATGATTGACACTCCCAACCGGAGCTAAGGGTGAGATGGTATGTCGAACCGACTAAAACCACACGGTGTTCCGTCCAACTGGGTCTATTGCAGTGAACCCGGGATACCCTGCGAAGGAAGCCTTCGGGCGACCCCTGCAGACCTTGGCCACCTGATTGGTCGGTGATCACGCAGTGGACTTTGAGGGCCATACCCTCCCTTCACATTAGAGGCGTGCGCGGAACACGTCACGCCACCGTCTCCGGCCTGCTTCTGCTAGGGTAGCGATCAGCCCGACCCGCTACCCTCAGGCCAAGGCTCATGGAGGCCGGAGATTGGTCTGCGCTCTCCGGCGTCTGGTACGTCTTCTGCGGGACGAGACAGAAGTTGTCCTCTGGCGTGCCCGTTCCGCCGCTTCTTTAGCGTACATCACTACCTCACAGTACGAGGAGGCGGAAACACAACCACTCTCGCTTTGTACCATGGCCTTGACCATGATCTCCAGCGAGAGGCTACCCACACCAATAGCTGCTACGAGATTGGCACGTTGGTGCACCCAGAGCACTCCACCAAAGTGTGTAGTGCAGTGTCCTCGCGGCAGCCCTCGAAGTAATGGCACTCAGACGTTGGCTCCCGGCCTATACGACACAGGTACTTTCCGTGTCCAGTGAGCACGTGCGTCAACCGGTAGGCGAGGGAACCATGTCTCCTCTCTAGCCAATCCTCCATGACGGCCCCGATCGTGGCGTGCCCTGCGCTCGGTTCTTCTTCGTTCTTTCCACCGAAAAATTGTATGTAAGTTATGTAAAATGTATGTAATACCTAAAATACTTGCGATTCTTGAATTCCTTCAAGTGACACGTAGGTGATAATTCACGCATATGAAACTCAGTGAATATTTGGGGGTGCGGTTATTGTCGTTACTAATTAAATACTTAGTGTGGCCATAAATACTGAAATTGTTACTATTTCACAATATTTCAATAAGCAGAATGACAAATTATGCATCGGATGTAAATATCTAACTTTTTTTTTATTTATTTACTTCAACACCCACTATACACTATTCATTACTTATACTATTAACTTACACACACACTAACTTATTTAACATATCTTAACACATAGGTGAGGTTATATTATTATAGGTTATATTATTCTGCTAGTTCTGCTAAAAAACAATTGAGGTCGGGAAGTGGTTGGAGACCACCAGCTATATCAACACTAAATAATAATATCTAAACAAAAATACTGAACTTATGTAATCATTCAAATCAGCCACCAAAAGTAATATTCTGTCCAGTTTTACCAAATTCCGTATCCCGTTTCATATAATACAATTTTTCGTCATCAATAATAAACTACATTTATTCTTAGTTACAGCAGTAAACACCCTGAATAAATTTTGCATTCTGCAATTCCATTTAGTGTGAGTGTGATGTAGTGAGTTAACAAAAAAGACAATATTGCACTAATAATCATTGTCTCAGAAGGAAAAAAAAAAATTCAACCTTATCAGTGCAATTTTTTTTAAAGTCACGTTAGGTAGACGTATAATTGATTTACACTAAATTTCATATACATTATAAACAAAAAAAAAATGACAGAGAACTTCTTCATATGCCATGCCTCTTCTGAATACTATCAATACATCGGTTCAATGAATAAAAAAATTCCAAATATGTAAAACAAAGAATACATTAAAGAATTTCGTTTTCCCAATCCATTACGAAAATACAAGAATATAGAAGGAAGGAAGGAAGAATATAGAAGGTTAAAGTAGTAGAAAGGTAAAAGTTAAATTAAATTGAACGGTGAAAAAAAAAAACGATTGCTACCAATGTTTATACTCGTAGGATTACCTGCTAGACCATTCTCAAGATTCTCTGAAAATGTTATAGAAATCGGTATAACCGTTTCGAATTTCATAGGGAACATAGGTAAATATTGACACGCACAGAAATGGCAGTGCATCGAAATGGTTATAAAAGTTGCGCGGGCCGTTTCAATAATATATGTCTTATGTTTTAAGTTGTTATCTTTTCAATTATCCGCCAATATTATATTCAGTAAAGAGCAAGTTTCATCTTCATAAACGTTCCGTTGTTATGAAACTGTTTATTTTATACGATTGCGCAAATATATGTATAATATAAATTCACCTATTATTTTTTCCCTTCTAACTATAAAACCATTAGTCTGTGTTATAATAGTTAGATATATGGTGTCACGGACTTTATTGCTCTTACAGTTACGAGCCATCATAACATTGTTACATAAAACTTAGAATAACATGCACAATTTAATAAATATACTTATCTCAGAAAAAAATATGTCAATTTCTGGATAGAAATCAATCAAGGAGTTGAGCAGCCTGACTCGTAGGCGCATAATGTGCTGTACACGTTCGTATCTGCGGCGCAGTGAGAAGACGCCGCTACTGCTACTGGTTCGGTGCTGAAAACGAACAGCGAGCCAATGTATTTGCATTGTCAATTTTATTTAAAAGTAAAAATAATGCTAATATAGCACACTTACGTTGCGATGCGATAATGGTGTTTAGGCCTACCATACCTGATACAAAGAGAAAAGGATTGTTCAAAATCGTGCAAATTTTCTCTGAACACGTTCTACCATAGTACTATACTTTGCTTCAAGTGGGTCCCAGATTATGAAATTATATTCTAAAATACTGCGCACATACGCAGAGTACAGCACTAAAAGAGTGCGCCCGTTCTGAAATTGTCCAGATTGTCTTATCACAAAGATTAGTGATTTAAGGCTTCGGTTGCAAATGTTCGTAATGTGTAAATTAAAAGTTAAACACGAGTCTAATGTTACACCTAAGTCACTTATCTGAGTGACCCTTTCCATTGGCCTACCAGATACTTGATAATTGTATTTGTATGGAGAATGGGACGCAAAAAGTGGGGTGTTATAAGTTTGACGTCGATGTCTGTCTGACTGTGTGTATGTTTGTGTCTGTCTGTGGCATCATAGCTCTCAAACGGATGGACCGATTTCTATGCGGTTTTTTAATTTGAAAGCCAGTTTCCTTGCGTTGGTTTAGCTATGTTTGGTTAATATCGGTCCAGCAGTATAAGAGTATCAGCTCTTTTCCAAAATGATGTAAGGGTTTTTTGCGTATGATTACTCGATTAAGTGCTTCACGCGTGCGTACCCCTTCAGGGATACAGGCGTGAATGTATGTATATATATTTAAAAAAATCTAAGCTTGATATGATTATTATAGGCTGGTATGAAAGTTAATACTGCTGATTCCGTTTTAGTATTGCATTACCTTTAAAACAGGGCATAAAATGATTGTTATCTTAATTGCAGTCATATTAATGTGATTTCCACTGGTATATTACGTCAAACATTTTAGTTTAGAATTTCTAATTTAGTCTTTCATGAACTTTGTAATTTGATACTATGTAAAATGAAATATAATAAAAGATGTTTATAGCTGATATAATTATCTGCCTCTTGTTCGGTAAGTATTAGTTTTAGTGATAGTCAGAATAATGGTTACAAATTATCAATCAATTTGATGCTAGTCAAACATACAAAAATTCTGATAACAAGAGAGAGTAACAAGATTGTTTGAAAATTAGTCTGCCTTGAATCTTAGATGCAACAGCAACTTAACCAAATTATCATTTTTATAGAAGCTATAAAACGTTCTTGGATTTTAGGACTTTTATAACGAATTTCTACGCAAGTTTATATTATCATAATGTGTCAGTGACACTATCAGCTTCACCTGAGATTATCTAAAGTACCAATTACCAACTAAAACTAAAATACCAACCATCTTGTAGATCTGTATCATGTGTAGAGACTATAATAATTTATTACTGTTTCGATATATGTATATATATTTGTTTTTCTTCTCCAAAAAAGAAGTTTTGCTGCTGTATCTTCAGATCAGCAACTGATCTCGTGGGGTGTAATTATTTAACGAATTCCATAGATTCGTTTGTAAAACTGACTCTGTTTGTTAGCATCTTTGGTTATTATTATTTTTTTTATTATTATTTAGGGGTACAGATGAACAGACGCCCGCACGGGTGAGCCCCGATGTGAAAACCGTGGTCCATGGGCACCATCGACTAAAGGGTCGTAAGGGTGCTGCCCGCCACTGAAGGTGATGAGGGGTATGGGATGCGAGGAGGGTAAAGAGGAGAGGGGGGATGAGGAGAAGAGAAAGAGCGGGGGAAGAGGAAAGGAGAGTTGTTCTTCTTTTTCTTGAACTTCGGCAAAATGCTTCACAATCGTTCCTTCAAAACCAGCTTTCTGTGAAACTGTATTATCGCACCGGTCAAACCAGCCCATTTATGCCAAGGCATGGCTCTCCCACAGTAAATATCTAAAGATATTAAAAATCTCTGTACGATCATTTTAATAATATATTTACAATAGTATTTTACGCTGGAATTTAATGATAAAAACATATTTAAGCTGTAGAAATAACAGAAATGGTCAACACTGATGATTACGATGATGAAGATGTTATATTACCAGACTCAGTAACAGGAAGGCCCATGCCACTTGAGCTCACAGAAATGTTTGGGAACAAGTCTGGCAGGGACCTGGATTTAGAAGTTTGTATGGGTGAATTAGTTGATTGTCACAGGTTAAAATATGAAGTGTAAGTATTAAATGTTAAAACTTTAAAAATATTGCTTATTTAAACTAGAATCTGAAACTGTATTCAAAGAAGTTACGGAACACTCTCAAGAGTATTCAGTGATTTCTCTTCATGATATTTGGTCATAGCTTAACCGTATTTACACATGCCTCGAAGTGAATATCAGTCTTCACAAATTTTCGAAAAAGTGATAAAAAGAAAAACACTCAACAATATATGCTGCATTCCTAATTAAAAATCTTAACAATGTAGAAAAAAAATATTACGACCATTTCGATCTTAAATTTTGAACAGTGAAAAGGCTGAAACTAGGTGCTGATACTTTTTTATAACCTGGAGTCCTTTACCCATGGCAACCAAAACTTCTGGCAGTGTTTGGTGTCTGGAATTTGAGTGATAATACTTTAACGGTTCATAGCCATAAAAAATAACACAGTTTAGTTCAGATACACAACAGGATTTAGTGACCAGGTAAATAAGCAAATTAACTAAAAGGTGTTTTGTTGTAGCTCTCAGATGATCTGTGGCCGTCATGTCTTTGCAAGAAAAACTTTTAAAGACATATGTGAATTAAACTATGAAAACTGTAAAGCACCAATAATAGCCCGTAAATAACTTATATTATTCTTCTTCGTAAAAATATTTTTTTTTGAAGTGAGTAACCTTTTTGGATATTCGCCTCATCATATGTAATGCATATTTAATAAATTAATCCCAGTGGATAACGGATAACTTATCCGCTGGATTCTGTGTACTACTTAGTACTACAAATTCGTTGTTATATAATTGCAAAAACAGAAAATAAAATATTTAAAACGAATAGCAACAGTGGTAGAGCCATGCTTAGGTACGAATTGGCCGGCTCGACTGGTGCGATATCACGGCCTCATCGAAAACCGGTTGTGAAGCAACGCTTGCGTTTTATTTACCCGAAATGAATGAAGTTTCCAACTCCCCTTTCTCCCCATCTCCTATCTCCTCATCCCCAATCTTCTTTCACTCCCCGCATCTCCCCATCCCTTATCACCCTCAAAGGTGGGCAGCGCACGTAAGTGCCACTCTTGAGTTGCAGGTGTCCATGCACTTACCAACAGGTGACCCGAATGTTCATCTGTTCCCCTGTAGTATTAAAAAAAAAACGACACGTAAGACCAGGTAATACCTAAAAGCTATTCTTAGAAAAACTATATTTCTTTATTATATTGCAGGACAGACGGTTTACCTGATAGTGAAAGACAGTCGCCGCTCATGGCCACTTGCAACTTGTGATTATGGTAGAGAATAGGACAGTCGGATGAGGGGAGAGTAAAGAGGAGAGTGGACAAGGGGAGGAAAAGGGGAAAGAGGAGAGGCCATGAGGAGTGGGGAAAGACAAGAGGGGGTGAGAGGATAAAGATGTGAGAGGGTTGGGAGGTAGACCTCCAGTACCCTCACTCACTCGGCAATACGATGCAACCATTATTTGTGTTGTGAGGCCTATTTGTGCCTACATTACTATTGCCTACAATAGCCATTGATATTTATAAGCAAAACAATTAAATTTGACTTACACATTTCTTTATCAATATCCGTTGTTTAATAACACTGTTTTATTTTAGAATAAATTATATCTACGTCTTCGGTCAGTAACTTTTGATGTTTTTAATCAATCACCCCATTTTATTTTATATTTCTGTATTTTTTTTTTTCCTTTAGCCGATCCGATTAATGTTGGAGGACCTGAATATCTTCACCCAGTAACAATCAATCCAGAAGGTACTAATTTCAATAGAAATCGCTTATTTGGTTTTTAATACTCAACAAGACAAGCGGAATTCTGATGACGTGATTCTGATAGGTGGGTTTGGGGCTAACAACAACACTGCATGAATTTTGAAGCCTGGCTTTGTTAGTGTAAAGGCCAAACTTTTTTAAGTCACTCGAAAATAAACTTAAAACTATTACTATAAAGTGCACATATGTCAGAACATGATAAAAATACTTTCGCAGCCTCGAGGCCATTTTACATGGAGCTCACTTTACTTTCAGTGGTGCCACTAAGTTTGACGAGTCAGAACCTGTTCTTTGATTTTTAGTAATAGTAGATTGATATGTTTAATGGCATCTCATATTTATTTAATTTATCGAGCACGAAACACAAGACAACAAAACGAAATACACCAAGAATTCACCTAATTTTTATCGACCCATATTTTTCGACTGACTTTCTGACGATTGATTTTATTAATATACGCTTGTTTTTTTTTTTCTTCTTCAAAACGCAATTATAATCATAAACTCTGCCATAGTTGACGTCGACTACCGTTAAACTTTAAAGAAAACTCCCGAAGCCGTGCGAGAATTATTCCTATACGTCTGCGCTTACACGAAATTGCCAAGATACCTGAGCATGATTTCTTATCTCTTGCAACATTCCTACAGCTCATTTCATTTGCGGTCAAATGAGGTCACCCTATAATGTAGAGAATGTCTCATAATTCAATCTTGGCTAAAACTCTATTTCAGCTATTGTTGAAATCATAAAAACTAGACATAATTCCACACTCCAATCAACAAAGGCAACTTGAAATTCGAATAAATTCATTTTCTTTTAATTTTGTGAAAAAACAAAACAATCCATGTTTTTGTGCAACCAACCCGTGTGTTATTTTTTGCAGGGGAATGTACAGAGTGGTTGGCATACGTTCCAGAAATACTAATGATAACTTATCGATACATTTGATGATGATTTTTATCGTGATCGCTTTTTTTTTCTGGCAAAATCACCATATGTATCATTAGTACTATCGTCTGTCTTCGTTTTCGGGAGAGAGCGTTTTATTAATACCCTGTATAATAATTGATTAGTAGAATTTGTTGGATTTGAAACATGATCCTCATGCTTAGACACAAAAAACGATATAATACGAAACGAATACAAATTCATATATGTATATAAATTAGCACTTAAACTCAACTCAATAGTAAAAGGAAATTGTGGGGCTGTGGGTTGAAAACTGATTTGTTGAACTGAACTGTTGAGATTTGTTTAACTATTTCTGGTTTTTTTCTTTTTTTTTTCAGTTGAGTTGTGGTCATTCGCACATGACGGTGAATGTTCAGCAGAGGTTATGTAGTAATTAAAATTGACTAACTCATTGAAACCATCTCAGTCATGATCAATATCGTGTCCAGACACCGCTGAGATGGATATCAGTATTTTTTTTGGATATCCTTGTCAAATTCCTTATCAAGGTCTTATTATTATTTAAAACACATGTCTGTCATTGTAACTTGTTCATAAATACATGTTAAAGAATAGATTTAAATATAACAGATTGTACATTAACAATTTAATTTATATTATCAAAAAGTATTTGTCATAGTCGTTTAGAAACTAACCCGCAGTTACTTTTAGTTTTTCGCACTATATATCAAAATACTGAATGGTTTTATATATTAATTAAAAAAAAAAGTAAAGAAAAGAAATGTTTCGTGGGGGACTGGATAAATAAATAAACAACAGAGATAAGAACCACCCAGACTTGGGAGTATTATTTGTGGATCAGACAAATTTTTGCCCCGTTAGGTATTAAACCTAGGAATCCGGGCTTATCAGCCAGTATCAATAACCATTAGACCATTAATTTTGTTTATTTGTAGATTTAATTTGTTGTGATAGATACGGATAGCTTAAAATTATTTTAATTAAGTAATTTATTTCGTACTACTTGAAGGCCCACTAATCTTGTTTTGGCGGCAACACCCCAAATTTCAACCAAATGTAGTAAGTGCGGTTTAATTAGAGGATCATTTATGGTGTACTGTAGGTTATGTGATATACATCATCGTACATATATTGCTCAGCGATCTTAGTAGGGAGTAAAGTTTAGTTCTGATAACTTCCAAATGAGTATTCTGTGACAGCAAACAGTCGTAGCATTTTTCGAAAGTTTTTTGATTAAGAAGTACTTTATTAATTTTGATTGATTCGTGTTTAATATTAGCTTTAAACAGTACACGACATGTTTTATTCTCATTTTTGTTATTAGCTTTAAACAGTATACGACATGTTTTCATAATATTAATATAAGCAGATTGTATTGAAACTAAGAAAGTAACTTATTTATGAAATTTGGAGCTTGAGTATCTGTATCGTCAATAGAAGAACCAAGACAGAAAAGGCATATAATATCTATCTATAGATAAAGGAAAACATAGGTCTCAGTGTGGATCCTTGAGGAACTCCACATGTTATTGGTAGGGCTTCATTTTGGCTACATCTGTGGCTACCTCTTGTAATTGCTATACCCTGAGCTAATTGGTGTTAATTGATAACCGTCTGAGTTGGAAATTTCATTTGACAACTTTAACTGCATATTTGCGTAAGATGTTTTTTTTTTTCATTGTGTTGCGCAACTGAGAGTAATACTTTGAAATTAATTTATTTCACTTTACATCAAGCAATTTTGACTTATTGCACATCAGTATGGGGTGGAGCTGCAAAGTATAGCACCTGTTGCCGTCGGAGCGTGCATTGAGAGCTGTACTCAAAGTTATGGCTTTTAAAACCTACAGGTATCCTACAGGGTGGCAGACGAACAGACGGGTTGTCACACTTTCCCTAGGGAAACACGGAAAAAGCAACACTACTATATTTTATACACAAAGTTGAATATTGAAGAGTCAGAGGGGTTCCCACACTGAGCCAGTTCTGGTTGACAACACACGCTACTATCCTGGTAGGTGCAAGCTGAAGTGATCCCAATCCCGGTCTAGGTCCGGTTTTCCAGGTGCAGGACTACCGGTAAGACTCGTACCAGTGTCGCCAGTTCCAGCCGGGTTACAAGTCAGGCAGCCCTCAAGGTAGCCACTATCTTGGTACTAGGACCCTGGAAGATCAATCCAGACGTTTTATGTTTCGCCGAATGAGGCGACTTGTCTGCAACACCTCGTGAGCATGCACATCTTAAGCGCAGGCATAGTAGCGGCGTAAGCAGTGAACGAAGCGTGGCAGATCAAGTCTTAATGCTTTTACAATGTCACACATTACATTAAGTTAATAAATATAAGCTATAATGGCAATGTTAGTTATTAACTTTACAATAAGTAGGTAGGTAACCATTAACACATTTTTACAAGAAGTAAACCACATATATTTAAAACATAATCTTTGCATAACAATCACTGTGCAAGGTTCTGAACAGTTAAATACAAGAACTGAGAAAGTTCCTAGGAAGTGCACACTAAATAGTAAATAAAATATCTTACAACACTTACCCAGTATAATATGGGGGTAACACACACAATAAATATCTTAGATATTTAAATAATTTTCACTTTACGGCAATCTATGCCATATTACCTTCTTTTTTAATTTGAAATAAGGTGCAATACTCGTATTTTACTTGAGCACAGACAGCAGGTCGTGAATGTAAAACTTAGCGAGTTAACAGGCCGAGAAATGGTATTCAAATGCGTGCGGCGTGGGCGCATCCCACCCCCCGGCGACGGGGGTGAGGTCAAGTCACGTCGTAGGCTAGTGATAAGCATCGCATGTCGCAGGCAGTAACGCAAAATTTGCCGTTTTATGAGATTTAGTAGTGGGCCCATATTATCATAACATCTTATATGATATGCGTATAAATTAGGCGTTACAGGGTCACCTGATGGTAAATGTCAACCGCCGTCCTTGGACACCTGCAACTGGAGAGTCGTAAGTGCACTGCCCGTCTTTGAGGGTAAAGAGGGATGAGGGTATGCGGGGAGGGGAAAAAACGGGGATGAGGAGATGGGAAAAGGGGTTTGAGGTTAGGCTGCTGATATAATAATTATTTACTTATATAATAAATAACTATGTTTTATAATAAATAAATATGTAGTCATATATTACAACCAGCATGCACACTCACATCATAGTTCTATAAAAAAAAAGATACACTATTTTCATAAACAATGTCCAGGATATACAACAGCCTTGATACCCATAAAATAAGTTTAATGGTGGCTTGGATGCCTTTGAATTATAAATTTAATAAGTTTAGAACTAAGTGTTGTTAAAGAACTGTATCTTATAGTACAATAAAGTTTATTATTTCTATTATTCTATTTATTTCATTAAATATACATACATTTTTAAATAGATACACGTACATAAAAATATTTAAAAATATATAAAAAGTTTGCCACGGTATGGGGATACCGTGGCAAACTTTTTATATATATATTTATATTATTATATTTATTACACAGGGACCAAGCTACCGGTAGTTAAGTTTGAGAAACGTCTTTATAATGCCTGCCTTCTGCATTAGGCCACCCACTCGTGTGAAGTGAGCCTCTGCAGATGATGGTTGAGGCTCTTAGCAATCAACCAATGAGCTGATATGACTATAGGGAAATGGTTGCAGAATTCACATCCGACATGTCGATACCCACATGGGCGAAATCCAAATATTTCGTTTATTTATCTTTTTCGTCATTTATGAGATAGTCTTCATGGGATATGATGATATCAACAATCATCGCTCGACGCTCTAATCACTATCACCACTCTATCAGGTTTATTGGAAATAATAGTCTTGTTCGTGATGATAGACAGATCAAAGATAATGTTGCACGCCTTTTATCGAGAACTGGATCGCCCACATACCATACGATAGCTTGACATCCACAAGGTTAGATCTAAGAGCAAGTTGCTAATGGACTATCTTGACGCCTTAGTTATATATCTGCAAGTACTCATCGTTCGCAAGATAAGAGCAATTAAATGCCTGAGAGTTTCTCCAGGGACGATGACATGCTCGACAAATGTCAATTCCGCCGTCCTTCACGATATGTATGATTGCTCAGATAAAACCTTCAGTTTCTCTGAAGAGGTGAAAAATAAAATTATGACCTTTCGATATGTTTTACCTTTCATATTATTTAGCTATACATCTGTAGTAAACTCTTGTGATCAATGTAAAAATCTTCACTTGGAGCGCTTCAATGTTTTGCTTTGACCTTCTTCTTCGAAGGGGTCTCGTGATTAGAGGAAGGTTCCTCATTAGGTTGCGATTTATTTAAGAAAGACAACTCCTGCAATAGAAATTATTTCTTTGGCACAGGGAATTTGAAAATCATGCAAACAAACGTAATACCCAGGCTTATAATGACAATTTGTGGATCACCCTTCGTAAACTTAGAGTCGTATTATGTACATTGTAAAAGGTAAATAAAGAAATAATGCAATCGATTTAACATTCCACTGGAGAATTTTCTTAAAAATAAAATAAATATTTTGTTTCCTTTACATTTTTATTCCAATCACTAATTACTTTATTCAATACTTAACACAAAATAATAATAAAAATCTAACATAATATAGGTCACCTGGAAGAAACAGTCAGCAGTTGGAAAAGAAAGATTGAACGTTTCTCTTTATTACTTAGACTTGACTTTTAAGAAGTAAAACAAGAATCTAAATATTAAAACGTTCAAAATTCATTATTTTTTTTTCTTCATTTTTTATGAAGCGCCTGTTTAAATTTTCATAGCAAGGACGTTATCAACATCTTTCTTGCTTGACCAAACTCCATTCTGAAAGAAAAAAGAGTAAGAGTGTAAGAGTTTGACTGGACTGGTATCTAGTATATAGCCATCGACGTAATTCGAAATAGAAAGTAATTTAGAAATGAATTTAAACTAAACGGAAATACAAATAACATAATGGGACAAATTCAGAGCGCTGTAGAATTGAAAACCAACTGAGAATAACTATTAAAATGTAGGATCTAAAGCACGTATAAATATCATTTTATTTTATGTTTTCAAATTTCATGATTTACTTTAATAGGCACTCGCCATGTTTAAAGAGAAATCTTACACGAGTATATTGGGCAAACAGACATATTCAAGGAGACAAATGTTTGGGCTCAACGACCTGAAACATCGTTGTCAAATGTTCTACGCCGCTCTACAGAGCGTCACGAGAATCATAGTTCACTTACCAGCACAGGTGGGTTAGAATTCAGTTGAAAATTGAATACTTAATTTGTATGAGATTCTGAGAAAACCGATTCAGAAAATAAAATAGAGGATGAAGGTTTAAAGAGCTACCTTTTGAAAATGGAACAACTTGATAAAGCATATAAAACTTACTTCTCCATCCGTTACAATTCTCATATTCCATTTCGCAGTAATTATTGAATGTTTTGAAATTACCGTCATAATGACGAGCGCAGATTACGAGCTGTCTGAAACAAAATATTACCATGAAAATATTGAGCTTATTTTTTTTTATTTAAGGATTACGAAATAAACTCATGTTTCATATTCATATTCATTAAATATGGTTTTACTTGTGAGAACAGATTTCCGGCTACTGTTTTGACTGCCGAAGTAATGTGGCATTTACCTCATAGGCCACGCTACAATGTTGAACCTGATGCTAACTTGGCAAATCGTTACACTCTTTAATTAATAGTCCCTGTCATAGTTTAAAACTAGTCTGTCTTCCACGAAAAGCGTCCTGCGTATTACAGTTTTATGCATGTATTCCTATTTGTATTTAAAACACTTGAATATAAAAAAAACAAATTTTCTACATGTATAATATTATAAAGACACCTTCAAAAACTCTTATTTATAAACCTAGGGTAATTCAGTAACTGTATTTCAATAACTGTTCAATTAAATATCAGTAACTGTAATTCAGTAATTCAGTAGCATCAGCAACTTTGCTTTGATATACATAGATAGGAAATTCTTTATTGTACACCACAAAATTAAAGAGACACTAAGTTAAAAACAGTTGACACAAGGCGGTATGTATGCACACACATATAGGCTATCTTGATCGTCATTTTAGGCTTGAAGGTGACTTGAAGGTTATTTTATGTCCTTCACCAATGTTTACAGTTGAAGGTATTCTATGTTAAAGTTTTAATGTAATAACGGTTGTATTAGATACACAAATAGTATACACATTTCCGATCTAAAGACTGTAATAACAATCCATTTAAAATCTAATTTTCAATATTATTATACTAACGTAGGATATATTTGGTTACTAACACAATTTATTAATGTTAAGTGTGCAATTATGTGCGTTTTTGTCTTACGAAAATGGTAACTTACTTGTAAACTTTGGGACAATTTTTTATAAATATGATGCACCCTTTATCAATGAGGTCTGCTTTCCTGAACAAAGTCCTTTTAGGATAGTACAAAACCTTCCAAGGTCTCGGATAAGAGGCGTTCACGTAGTGACCCGCTACTGATAGCATCATCATTGTTACCACTATAACAGAAAATAAAATATACTTGTATTTGTAAATAATATGTAAAATATTTGCTCGAATGTCCAATGTTAGTGCTTCAATAGCATAATAACATTTTATTTGGGTCATTCGAGAATCTATATACCTATTACATTATATAAATTATAAACTGGATTAATTGAAAGTAAAGTATAGCATAATTTAATTTATATCAGTTAGACAGAAGCTGGGTTCAGATGTAGGCATCACAGGCAGACATTTGCTTCAACATAATCCAGGTAATTTAATTGAAAGAACTCAAGGACAAGCTTTAGTCGGATAAACTTGATGAACAACGTTTCTACCACCACCCGGAAAACAGATGTTGCATCTATATATCATTAGAAAATTACGTAACAGTTAAATTATGTTGTGTAACGTACTTATTAATATTATATAAATAAACAAGACAAACAAACTACTTACGTAGGAGTCCAAAAGCTATTCTATTTAACGACATAATTATTAAAGTAAATCCAACAACCTCGATATATGATTCTCGATTTACACTTTCAGCTCACAATTCGATTACTGAAATCAATTTTTCTTAAAGTTATGAAAGAGAAATCAGCGTATTATATAGGACATAAAATTCCTTCCAACACTGGTGGTAAAATTAATTGATTTTAGTGTTATGTAACTTTCTTATGATTTTATCACACATTGAGTTTTATATAAATAACGAGATTATATAACCAAGGTTCTAAGCATGCATAGAGCCAGATAGATGGCAATAGGGCGTCAGATAGTTGGTGATTATCCAATAATATTGGCAGTAACTGTTAAGGAATGAATTAAACGTATGGCATCTTATTTTTCCTTTTAAAAAAGTAAGACTTTGCCGTCTCGCAATCGGAGACGAGATAACATAAATTTTTAATTCGAATATAGTTTTTACAGTAATAACATTTTATTGAATGTTAAGTAGCGAGTTAAAGTTTATGTATTAAGATAACGTTACTTATTTCATAAAATAAGTTTGAAGAAGTTTAAAGAAATCGTAACAATTTAGTAAAAAATCTTTAACCCAACATTCACTTATTCGCTGACAGAAAATTACAAACGACTGAACAACATGAAGCGCTTTTAACTACTACTTCGAGCAACAAAGAAGCTAAAAATGCCAAAAGGTCTTTGAAGTTTTTGTAACATAACTTGTACCATTATAAAATTCCTTACTTTGCTAGTTTCGTAAAGGTAAGCTATGTCTAAGTTTACCAAACTAGCAAACTAAGGTTAACATTAAGCGACTAAGGGAATTTACTGTTGTGTATCAAACAGTACACATGAATATACAGTACCCAGCATAGGTTTGCCCCTAATAACGTGACTGATTGGCGTCATTAACAGAGTCCACGATATTTGAAATATATTTTCATTGAACTCGATCATGAAAATTTAGCTTTTGCGACTTCTATGCGTATTAGGTCTGTAAAACGGGACTTATCTGACCGACTTTTGCACTGACCGTAGTTACGAGTAGGTTAAAGACTATAATAGTATATTGTTTTGGCTTATGGATCGAAGTAGTTTTCGTAATTATTTATTAGTTTTTTTTTTTTAACTTTTTGCACTACAATATTGTACAACGGTGTACTTAATGCCACAGGCATTCTTTACCAGTCTACCTTTGGGTTGTGTAGAGATAAGTCACTAGGTGCACTAGAAATAATAAAACAGAAATAAAAAAAAAGGAAATTAACAGTGAGTGGTTGTTCACATAATACACATAAATATATTTATTTATTTATTTATTTATTTATCTCTTTATTGTACACCATACAAGTAATGGAAAAAAAAAATTATATATATAGACATGCATGTATTACGGTATAACAATTGGCGGTCTTATCACTCACGGTGATTTCTTCCAGACAACCTTTATACGGATATTATGACATCAAATTAGGGGTAGTCTAAGGTGTACTATTCTAATAACATGAATATATGTACTTAATATCATATATAATACTAACATATAAGTAAATAAATATATACATATCCATATATATATATGTATATATATACATATGTATATACATATATATAAATAGGAACATACATATTTATAATGACAAGAAGTAGTTTACCACTTGCTTTTTAAATATAAGTATGGATTTGGCTTGTCGAATATCCAGTGGTAAATTATTCCACAGCCTGACTGCTTGCACCGAGAACGATTTGTCAGTGAATTGTGTGGTATGTCTGGGCATTTTCAGCTTCAAATTCTCTGACGATCTCAGGTTCCTGCCATGTGTGTTATGTAAGAACTCAAAACGTTCTTTAAGATAAGAGGGAGTATGTGGATGGAACAGAGTACTGTAAAGAAGAGAAAGAATATGAACATTCCGTCGAAGGCGTATAGGTAGCCACTTGAGCTTTGAACGATACTGTGAGATATGATCATATTTCCGTAACCCGAATATGAATCTTATGCAGACGTTTTGGAGTCGCTCAAGTTTGTTCAGTTGGTCTTCGGTGAGATCTAGATAGCTGACGTCACCATAGTCAAGAATAGGAAGGAGAAGAGATTGTGCTAAAGAAATTTTGGTATTGACAGGAAGAAAGTTGCGAAGTCTGCGCAGCGACCCCGCAGTGGCAAATATTTTCCGACTGACTTCACTTATGTGGGGGCTCCATGACAAGAACCGATCCATATAGATCCCCAAGTTTTTGACTTTGTCACTATATGGAATAATGGAACCATCGCAATAGATAGCGGGTAGATGTTGCTTGTTTATTAATGAGTTCATCCTTTGACTACCGATGATAATTATTTGAGTTTTTGAGGGATTTACTCTTAACCCGTAATTTCTACTCCAGGTACATATTTGTTTCAAATCCTGGTTGATGTCATGGATAGCTTCAGTCAGGTTATCCGGGTCAGCTTTAGAGTAAATTTGGAGATCATCTGCATATAGGTGGTAGGAAGAAAGGAGTCGATCAGTGATTGAGTTGATAAAAACTGAGAAAAGTAGTGGGGATAATACGCCCGCAGATGTAGTGCACCAAGAGGAATACATGTTTTCAATAGAAGCACGCTGCTGGCGACCATACAGGTAACTATGAAACAAGTCAATTGCTGATGGAGATATGTTAAGAGAGCGTAATATAGCAAGCAAGACATCAAAGTCGACGGTGTTAAAAGCATTACTGAAGTCCAGCAAGGCAAGGACCGTCAACTTTCCGTCTTCCATGTTAGATCTGATGTCCTCCGTAATATGAATAAGGGTTGAGGTTGTACTGTGGCCGGGACGGAAACCTGATTGAAAAGGATTAAGGAGACAATTTCTAGTAAGGAAGGAGCTCAATTGAGCGTGGATAAGCCGCTCAAAGACTTTGGAAAGGAAAGGAAGGATAGATATTTTTTAGGGAGAGGAGTGATTTGAGCCATTTTCCACGCAGTTGGAAAAACACCTTTGGATATGCAATAATTAAAAATATGGCAGATCACGGGTAGAATTTCACCAAGGATAGGAAGTATCATATTACGGCTTATATTGTCAGTTCCTACTGCATTTGAGGTTATTGATAAAATGCTCTTCTTGACATCACAAGCAGAAAATTGACTGAAAACTAACGGTGAACAGTCGGGAGTCGGCAGAGAAGAAAGATAATTTATCGTTGCAATTTTAGTAGTTCCTCCAAAGTTGGAGGAAGCAGAGAAATATGAATTGAGGGAATTTATATCAATATTCATTGAAACAGTATTAGGGCGCGATTTTCCGACTCCTAGTGACTTCAGAAATTTCCAGACATGACTCGGATCTCCATTTTCAACAGATTCATGGATATGTCGGCGTTGAGCATTCCTACACATCCTATTGCAGTGATTTCGAATATGTACAAATTTTTCCCAGTTCGATGTACTAGGGTGGATCTTATACCTTGAATGTGCCCTCGCTTTCCTTGTCTGTAGAATCTTGATTTCATCCGTTAACCAAGGTGCGGGTAGATGTTTTACTTTTATTTGTCGAATAGGAGCATGTTTGTCATATAAGCCAATTATATTACTTGAAAAATATATAAGTTTTTCGTGAATACATCGAGAGGTGAACAGCTCGCTCCAGTCTATGTTGTCAGCATCTCTGCGAAGATCATCAAGAACCATATCCCGAAAGTTACGGTGTGAAAGTATTTTAGCTTTGGGTTTAGGAGTGCGGATTTGATAGGAAAGGAGCAGAAGATCATGGTAGGAAAACGAATCTGCAGAACACTGACCATGTGCAGCGAAGTGTTCTAATGAGGAAACGAGTATGAGATCAAGGAGAGATGAATTTCGGTTAGGAAGATTATGTGTGGGATTAAGTGGGAGAGTGGATAGATTGTTGGATTCCAGGACAGATCGAAGAGAAGCAGAACGTGAATCGTTTTTAAGTAAGCAGGTGTTAAAATCACCCATGACTATGGTATGTCTGTACGAAGGTGTTAAGTTCTCGAGGATTATTTCGAGTGAAGAGAAATAGTCTACTCGTAGCGAAGGACTATAATATACACCGAGAAGAATTTTTGTGTGTTGAAGTATGACTTCTACGAAAAGGTGCTCGCCAGCGTTAGTGGGTGGTGGTTGAGATGACATATTAATGATGGAAAAGGGAATGTAAGATCGTATGTACATGGCAACTCCGCCGCCCCGTCCACAGGCACGATCGTTCCGTATCAGCTGAAAGCCAGGTAACGAATACGATGTAGTAGATAAGCATGGTTTAAGCCATGTTTCAGATACCAGAATTGCATGGATATTCGCACAGTTAAAGCTTGTCAGCATATCAGAGAAATGAGCCGGAATGCTTTGGGCATTTATGTGAACAACATTAAAGTTCCTGGGAACAAAAATACTTAAATAAAATATATATAAATTTATAAAGCAATTCGAAAAGTAATAATAAATAATTGATGTTACCTTTGACTTCACCAATAACTATATTCGTCTGCCGGTTGTATCTTAACAGAACTAAACTAAATACATTAAAAAAAAAGCCAAAGGACCAAAAAATTAAAACATAAAAAAAAAACATTTGCAATTATAGTATTTAACTTGCTATTCTATGTTCTGAGTAAAATAATAAGTATATACAATATAATAACTTAGTGCACATCAGTATAAAATTGTAATAATTGTCTGAAAGACAGTTTAATTTAGAATTGAAATAAACAAAACATTAAATGCTAAAAGACTCGTACCCAAAAAATTATGAAGAGCTCAAACTAAACGGAACGCAACCCGTTATGACAGTTCATAACATAATGACCATATAGAGGTTAGTTTATAAATAAGATAATTTAATTGAACAGGGTACATACTTGATCAGTATAACATTGTGTTATGTAATAATAGCAAACAGATGGAAAAGAAATAGCACTAGATTAGGGTAGTTTGCAACGCAAGAAATTGAAGAACATGGATATACAATATCAATTTAGGATAACAAATGGCTTAGAGCTTAAAAAAAAAACACTATGACTTGTTACTTTTTAGCAGCACGCCTGGGCTTAGTTGCACCTATTTTAGCCGCAGCAACGGGTTTTACTGGTTCTTCAACTATAGTGGCCAACTCCATAAGCGATGAGACACGTTGTCGTCTATCACCAGGTCCCATGACGAAGACGTTGCCCTGCAGAGTCCAGCATCTGCCTATACCGAGTTTATCACGAGCCGACATAAACAGATCATGTCTCGATTTTGTTAGGAACTCGGAAACAGTGACGCCAGTGCCTTTCAATTTGGTTTTTGTAAACCATACTGCATCGCGAGTCGCCACCTGTTGGAATTTAATAAGTATGGGCTTCGGCTTACTTGTCGATAAAGTGCGGCCCATCCTCTGACTTCTTTTGATGTCTGATGCAGTGAGACCGCTGATCTGAAATTTTTCAGTGACTAATTTGCTAATTAACAAATTAGTGTCTTCATTCTTCTCTTCCGCTACACCATGAAACAACAACATTTTCCGTCTACTCCGCATCTCCATATTGTCTGCAGAGTGAGCCAGCATTTGCACCTGCTGTTGCACGTCACTCAATGCTTGAAGCACAAATTTCTTTCTAAATATATAATATAATATAAGTATAATATATACATATATATATATATATATATAAATAAATAATATAAACATGATATATGACACAAACATACCTTTTACCATACACACATACATATAAAAATAACATACATATAATTAATCATTGTTGTGATGGTTCTGCAGACTTATGCACTATGTGAGCTCGTACTTTCACCTTGAAAGAAAGGCGACTAGGTGCTATTCTGATTTCAGGAGGCAAGGCATTCCAGAGGAGGACAGATTGAATTAGAAAGGAAGAATTAACACACGCGGATGAATGAGAAGGGCATAACAGAAGAAGATTGTTTGTAGATCGGAGAGTTTTGCTATGATTGTAACCTAGAAACTGAAAAGAAGAAGTCAAAGTGAGTTGAGAATAAAGTAAAGGGTAGTGAGGGCGCGCAGCTGACGGCGCTGACGAATGGGGAGCCAATGCAACTCGTTACGAGAGGAGGAAACATGGTCAAATTTACGAAGATTAAAAATTAATCGAATGCAGTTATTCAGAAGTCGGTCGTATTTATTGAGGAGATCTGCATTCAGGTCGTAATAGCACAAGTCACCATAATCCATGATGGGGATGACTAGGGTCTGTACTAACAAGGCTTTTGTGAGTAGCTGTCTGTGTGAGTCGGCTAACGATAATCGTGTGTCTCATTATGCTAATTAATTATTATAATTAATTATATATGCTAAGTAATTAGCACCTATTTTCTTTTCATGCATATATATAGTTTAATAAACTACTTAGCTACATTTATGCACCTGCAAACTGCTATATGTACCAATCATTTGAACTTGTCTCTTACAAAGGTTATCTTCAATAAATTGCAACTCTCGAAAAGACTGCCATATGAACCAGTAATCTTTATATATTTCTACATTTATTTTTCTTAAACTTTTCTGTGGTCTGCAATTTATTTTTTAATTTCTGTTTACAAAGATACAATCGTTGCTGAGTAGGAAAAAAAAAGGTAAAGGTAGTAGAAATATATAACTAAATCCTCCCCAAAAAGGTTGAGGTTTCCGGAGGCCCAACTCCTCCTCTCCTTTCCTTTCCCCGCACCCCCCCTCTCCTCTTTCCTATCTTCTCATCAATCCTCTCTTCCTTTCCCCTCCCCGCATTCCCCATCCCTCATCACCTTTAAAGGTGAGTAGCGCACTTACGACATATGAGATGCAGGTGTCTTGAGTCCACCACTTGCACGGTGGTGGACGGCAATTATCACTTACCATCAGGAGACCCATCTGTTCATCACTCTCCCTATAGTATATAAAAGTAGCATATGTTAATGTGCTACAAATATAAAGGTGTATACCATCACCTACACATGTAGGTACAGTATAACTAAATGTTATGTTAAAACTAATATTTACACATATATTGCATTAATTTTAATTTTTTTTCTACTGTTTTGTTACATTAAACACGACTCTGTTATAAAAGGATTAAAATACAAGGACTAGATTAAAATAGTGTTGTGGCTTTCTTCCACAAAAAGCGGTGCAGCGGTGAATAGGAAATTTTAATACACGCTTGCTGAATCTTCTCAAACTTGTTTTTTCAATATTATTAAATTCATTAATCGAGAAACTATTATTTTAAAAACTTAATTTTGAACGTTATAGCATCCATAGACCAGAATATAATGTAATATGTACGTTTCGAAGAAAAAGTAGGATTCAGTCAAAATACTACTTTAACTTCTCGTTAGTAAAACTTATTTTCTTTTAAAAATTCTATAACTTTAATAACTGTTATTTTTCAGGAACAATTTTCTCAACACCAACGCTTATAATGCAATGCTTATAGTACGGTTGATGACTATAGGCTTTCTCTTGTAACTCATGATCAATTCTTATTTTGTTACAATGGGACCAATGCAATAGTAAGCTGTCTCTAAAATAGAAAATATGTTAAAAGTGAAGGATGAAATCATTAACATATTAAAAAAATAAATAGAGATGAACATAGAACCTCCTCCTTTTTTAATATGGGTGTCTTTGATTATCGTTTGTTTAATGTAATTCTTTTCTGTCATTGGCAAAAGTAAACATAGCTAGCGTTTGCAAGTCTAGGTATTTTTATAGGACGAAGGAGGTTTCTCAAGCTATGGGTACAGATGCAAACAGTATACATTTGCTACCTGGTGTGGTCATAGTCCAGAGCCGTGTTTCGGATATAAATTACTAAACTGGTCAATATTACAACAGAAGATTCTATTACTAATGAGTCTACAGCAATAAATCGTAAAATATGTCTCATCTAGTAGTATTCAGTGCTAAAATTGTACTAGGATTAAGCGGAATACTTTGTGGCTCTTCAACTAAAATATTCAGGGTTTTTCATATTAGTTACTAGAAATCGAAATTACTTTAGAAAAAAAAAAATGTTATAGTGTGTTTTACAAAACATTGGTTGAACGAAAAACAGGTGTTAATTAATTATAAGAACTATTATTTAAAATGAAAGTCTTTGTTTCATGGAGGATCGTTAATCTTAGATAAAAGTTTTATTAAATATAAACAAAGAAAATAAGCTGGATAGGCATGTTGTAGTGTGTGTTAATAGCCTCCCAAATTATCAAAATTAGTCTATCTTTGAGACAACAATGGAAGACGTTCTCAAAACTCTCTACTGGTGATAAATCGGTGATCATCTCTGATGATAACATAAGTATTATGCAAGAGATTTCAAGTTCCAATCAGTTTTTAAGCCTTTTAAATATTTTACTCTGAGAAATATATTTATAGATACCACTCCTGTTATCCAGTCATCATCCATGCATTGATAATGTCTTCTATAATTGTGCAGTATTAGAAAAATCTATTGTAAATTATCTACCGTCAGATCACAGTGGTCTTATATCTATAGGTCCAAAACACCTTTCCAGAAGGTTCCAATAAATTATAACATGTAACATCTAAAAACCTTGGGAAATTGATTCTGTTTTAAATAGTAAGTTGACTTCACCGAATATCAACGTAAACAATGTAAATGAATTCTACACCGATTTCTTTGCGGTAGTGCAAAAGAAATTGAAAATCTCTTTCAAAGGAAACTAAGAAGGTGTACCCCCGATTTCTTTTCAGTGATTGGGTAATTACTAGAATTAGGAGAAGTAGAGATAAACTTAATGAACTCTATGGCCTCAAGTTTTACGGAAAAGGTGAATCTGTCATTCATTTTGTCGATAATTATTCAAAAAACTTTTAGAAAAGTGTGCCTAGTGGCTAAATCTAATAATATTAGTAATCAAATAAAATTGTGTGAAGATAAGATAAGAACTACTTGAAAAATAATTATAAAATAGAGACACGGTGAGATACTTTAAGATGTGACAACGACATAGTCCAGGAATTTGTTGATTTCTTTACTGAGACCCCATTAAAACAACTGAAAATCTAGATTCCTCTCCTGCTCAAGCTGTTACTCTTATTAGAAAAAAAGTAGGTATCTGTCCCGTAGTTCTTAGTTTCAAACATATCAACCCCACAGTACTGTCAAAAGCTTTTAAGTATATAAAGATAAAATTGTCTCAAGATTTGTGGGGAATGTCAATCAAATCTTGCCAAGTATTGAAACTTGTGCTCCCTACTTCATTTAACATTTAACACACAACACATATCACATTTAATTTGTGTATAGATCAAGAAGATTTTAACGATCTCATGAAACACATGAAGTCAGTAAAGATTCTAGCAATTATAGATCTATTTCAGTCCTGCCGGTATTGAGCAAGGTCTTTGAAAAAATTGTACTCAATCAAATTCACTTTAATGCAAAATATCATCCTTTACGATCATCAATTCGGTTTCACTAAAGAGTGTTGTACAACTGACGCCAGTCGCGTTTTGCTATAGCATATTTTTAGCACCTGAGAGGAAGCTAAGAATGCAGTCGGTATCTTTTGTGACCTCTCAAAAGTATTTTATGCAAAATTGCAAAATTTTATGAAACTTGAGCATTGTAGACTTTCTAGACAGGCTCTCGGTTTGCTTATCTTATCTGAGCGATAGGCGTCAGCTGGTTCAGATTAATGGTGTCAATTAATTAGGATCTAACATGACATAAAAACTTCTGCAGGGGTTGATATTAGGGCCGTTTCTCTTTCTAGTATATATTAATGATCTTCCCCAATTACTGGATAGCCAACCAAAAATAGTATTATATGCTGATGATACACAATTCATTTTTAAATTAGATAGACACGACAATAACTATGAAGATCTAAATAATATTATCGATCGAGATCACGGTTGGTTTACTGTCAATCAATTAGTATTAAATGAAAAAAAAAAAACAAAAGCTGTAATATTTTCTTTGTCAAACGTTAGACAAAGTGAATGTGAAATCTTAATGAACGATCATCAATCATCAATCTTGGTCACCTCGCCACTACGCTGCCGCACCAAGAGTTGTGGGTCCGATCCCCGTACGGAACAACACTTTGTGATATAGGAATTAATCCTAATCGATCAATCTAAACGTAATGGTGTGGTTTTTACTTAAAACATTGTTTTTTTCTGAGTTCAGTCATGCTTACGTAAAATTCCAATTCAAAAATTATTTGACTATTCTGAGGTGAAGATCTTGAACAGGATATAACGTATAAATAACTTGGAGAGCTTAATTAATTCTTGTATTCTATTTAATTTTCTCAATTTTTGATGCTGACCAGGATCCTGTTATTAAAAACTTATAAACTTATAACATATAAATATAACATAAATATCTATATGTGTATATGTATATAACATTAATATGCTTTGCAATTAAACTTATAAAAAAATATTACATAATACTATTTACATTCTAACTAATTTTAACATATTCAAATAATGTTTACGATTAATTCATTGTTCTTATTGCTTGAGTTTAAAATCTTTCCCTTTGTCAACACGTCCAATGTCGGGCTGGGATTGATCACTGTCTCGGCGACTACTTGACCCACGCCTCCCTGAAGAAGAAAATTTATAATATTCAAAAAATTTAAAGAGAAAAAACGTCGCCTATTTCATAAACGTATGTACTTCGTAGAGAAGAGAGGTCGATTGAAAGTGAATTATAACTATGGTAAAGGCAAGTTATTAAAATAGCTAAAATAAATTTCAATGTCAGCAACATGAAAATAAAACTCCCTTTTTAATTCTTATAAAAAATACATGATAAGCAAAACTTACAAGTTTGTTCAATAAATCAAGCGCAGGCTCAGTTGACACCGCAACGATGCAACAGACACACAATAATATCAAAGTTGAATTCATTGTCAATAAAAATATTAAACGTTTCAAACTCAGAATTACACTTCTTATAAGCAATAGCCACTACTTCAGCCAGCGTCCAAAGAATAATTTCAAATAATACATCCCTGTGTATTATATACTGCGGAATGTATAAAATGTATGCATTTACAGGAAAACAAAGACAGTCAATCAATCAAGATTGCATTAAAAACTGCTTTTTCCTTAAACAGATGTCGTTACAAAGGAAAATATATTATTATGAATAGGTCTAGATAGTAGTTTTCCTTGGGGATATTTCCTTGTATCTTAATATTAATTATCTGTCTATTATCTAGGTGATTACAAAAGAAAAAAAAGTCGTTTTCCAACTTCCTGACTTCAGCCAGTTCGAATTATAGATACGCGGCTCTGACCTGCTTGAACTATTGCTTACACTCCCCATTCCTTATGTATGAGCAATATCTCTTTCCTTTTATTGTAGTTCCTTAGTATTTAACTATTGCTTTTCATACATTCATTAACAATGTCCCTCTTTTTATTATTATAATTAAAAAAAATACAAAAATTAAAAAATATCTGTACTGATTATATCTGGATAGTATTTAAGTAAAAAGCAAAACTGTGGTAAAACTTGTAATGGCTGAAAAGTACCGATAGAATTTAACAATTATAAAGTATCGACAAACATGTAACATATGCACCAAATTGTAGCGGCTGTACAAAATTAGATAGACACACCCTTGCATGCATGCCCACCGACGCTGAAAGGTACTATATTAAACACCAATAGAAGTGGAATACCAGTGGACAGATCTTGTCAGAGGTTCCTAAATCCCCTAAATAAATTATATTACGTACAAAAGGCTGAAGTTTCAGAGCAGCAGCATTAATAACCATCCCTAGACTATGGTGGAGTCAGTCCAACAGCAGTGAATCTAACTCGTAAACAAATCTAATCTGTGAGTAGCGGTGGGTTTAATCGGTACCACTCGACTTTTAGCTATAAACAGATAAACCATGAAGGCGAAATTAATGTTTGACATATTAAGGTCCGATATATCTCTCTCACGGTGTTACCTTTGCTAGTAACGGCAAAACAAAACCATATCACTGAATCCAATGTATCCAATGACGTCATATTAACATGACATCCTTTGCCTACGAGCGAAAGGACGTTATTAATGTCATATATTGACCCGTATATTTTATTTGAAGTACGATTTACACGAATACATAGCCACTCCATTATAAAACAAGATGTGCTGCCACTATTTGACTGATTATTATAATCAAACACTTTAACTACAGCTGTTGATAACGACACGCTGCAATGTTTACACTCGTCGCGGTGCAATGCTATACTCGTACACAAATCTAATTTAGGTGCATCAATAATAGTGCACGCATACGTCGTCGATGGCGGAGACGAGCTATCATATGACTCAATATTCTTATTAGTAGGTGTATGTATTAATATGTTATGTCTGCGATTACATAAATTACACTACGTTTTTTTTGCATTGGTTGACAATGTGACCTGTACGAAAACAGTTTTAAAGCACATTACAAATACGTATTAATTTGAGTCATGTCGTCATAGAAAATTGTTTTAATTATTGTTATCCTTACATTTTCTATAGAACTAGGTTCCAAACTTTGTGTTACAACCAATAGATATTTCAGCTAAGCCTGTGCGGTGGCTCATAAATTGAAAAAATATATTATATGTTATCATGCTACCTCTGTCTAAACAACCTTCACATTTCTACCACTCACTATAAGTTATCTGGTCTAATTTATTCAGTATATATATTAACAACGTGTCCCAGTGCTACATTAGCTACCCTAATGTTTTCAGTTTCTTCAAGATATGCTCATAAATAATGAAACTATTAAATCAATATCATCACTACATTGAATAAGACCAGTAAAGGTGTCTCTTAATTCCAACCAATTACGGTAACATTGATTGAATTTCGGAAGTTGGATAGTAGGTAGTTTTATAGGCTTATAATTACTGAGACTCTTTTGTCTTACCTGTATTTTCCAATAAAATCTTGCGCCCTAGCTAAACGAGCATAATGAATCAAGTCAAACTCTGGACATTCGACAAACTGAATTCTAACGTTATCAACAATACACGCAGACGCAACTGTTCTTCGTCATACTCGTATTGCTCATACGTCGAATCGATCTTACCAGTATGCAACTAATTAATATTACAGATATTATTCAAGGTTTAGAAAGAAAAGTTGTTAAGCGACCTACGAAGCTCCCTCGCTTCTTAACTAATTCCTTTTCCTCGGATATACTTGATGTGGGTATCGTCCAACTGAAACATATACAATAGCAAGTTAAATAACTACGAAATAACTATAATCATGGTTTGTACTACTTACGTTAAATATAATCCAACAATCTTTTTAATATACATAGTAATGTGTTAATGGGTAATTTTATATAACAATATTTTGCCTCACTTTCCAACTGTAAGTGAAGTTTAATAACTTAATTTTTCGAAATTAATTATTCAATTAATATCTACAGTAATCTGTGGCCAGCCTTAATTAATTAAGGATGAATAATACCGGCCGAGTGTAAGGTAACGATATTAACTGTAATAAAACTTAACACCGTTAGTTAGTTAGTTCGAATTCCCGACCACGGCGACCACACCGGCTTCCGCGATTTTATATATTTTCCTTTCCGATCTTCGCTGTAATTTTTTTAAATAATTTCTTTTTATATTAACTTTAGATATTAACAATATTTGAGCTCGCATAGACAGTGAAGACACTGTATCCGGATAATATTTAGTAGTAGTTTACGCTATGGGGCTTCTAAGATATGGTATAATTTACCCCCGCCTTTAAGATCGATAACTAAATAAATATATAAATTGCGGCAGTATCTTATAGAAGCACAGCGGAGACTAAATATGGCCACTATTAACACATCGCTTATATAATAGCGTTAAGCGATGTATGGTAAATGCTGGTGAGCATTTTCAGAGTGAAAGGGCACTGTGCACACTGTATTGTTATTGTGTATGTTGTTGGGAATGTTGGAGTAATGTGCTTTTATGTTTCGTATTGTTATCTATTGTCTAGTTCGTATGTATGTACCTAGTGTCCTATGATGGTATGGTCTGCAACGGGTTTTGAACATGGCGTCGCTTGAGCCCAATTGAAAACCAGCGTCAGGCTTTCGTCTGACACAACGCTGAATTGGGTCCATTTTTGGCACTGACGGTGAGTTCTTACACGACACTCGTTTAAGGTCCCACAGATCGTCAAAGAATTTGATATTGGTGATGCGGAAGCATTCCACGAATTTCATGGAAAAATCATTTACAATACAAGTTATCCGCTTGTGGAATGCGTTACCACTCACCATCAGAGGGGCACAAACACTTTGTAATTTAAAAAAAAAATTGCTAAGAGAACACTACCTCAGTTGCTGAGTGATGATGCTCCTAATACCTTGCAGTCTGTTTGTGTACCTTTCTCTTCTTTTCACAGTTAAGACTATATTTATGTGTATGGTCACATATCTTTTATATTATATGTGTTGTTCTATAAATGTATATGTTCATTTTGGCCACAATAGTCAAATTATTGGTTATTTCATTAAATGGTTCACTACAACTCCTCATGTCATCTTTAATATTTTTCTCCGTCTAATGGTTGCCTGGAAGAGATCGCAAATAGCGATAAGGCCGCCGATTGTACAACATTTGTTTCACTAAGTTTTGTTTTGTTTTTATTTTCATGTTTTTTTGTTTTAAACTTAAGCTTTAGTTCGTAAGTATATTTATAACGATAAAAATGAAATTATTTTGATGTACAGTAAAGAGTATACCTATCTATATCTATCTTTCTTTTTGTGAAACTGTTCATGTACCTGTATTTTTTTGTGTTCAAAATAATCATTTTTTTCTTTCTTCTTTCTTTCTATTTATATAAAAGCGATATCTTAGATATATGTACTTGTAATGGCTGAACAGTGCCGATAACATCTTGAATAAAATCACCTATACTGTTCCAAAATGTTTATTTAATTAACCTGACTAGTTTCGCCTTACGATAATTTTCAAAGGATTCTAAAACCGGTCGGCTTTATCAAATAAATATTGTTGAACAGTACAAGTGATTTTAGTCAAGATGTGAAGCAAGTGCCCACAATCAAGAGTATAAATAGTGCCGATTAGAAGTCTACAATAATTATAGAGTACCAACACATACATATATATGTTACATTATGAATAATAAGCTAAGAGTAATAACGCCACGGCGGCCGTACAAAATTATTAATATGCAAAAAGTTGCGCACGTTAATTGCGTAGGCGCATTTTTTTTATCAATTTTATCAACAAACAGAAAACCACGAACCATTCTGCTAATAAAGTGTTTGGCTATAGATAGCATATGGACACTGTAGTTTAGAAATATTACATATAACAATACCCATAATAAAAATACTCAAACATACATTTTATTTTGTAATTGCGTCATGCAACCTCATTTTTTCAATAATTTTGACAAACGATCAGACGAGTCGCCTGACAGTAAATGGCAACCAAAGTCTATAGCCACCTCCAACTTAAGATCTGTAATTTGAGGGTGATGATTGAGGGGGATACATTGATGGGAAAGAGGAAAGTGGGGACGAAGAGGTAGGAAATAGGCGAGGATGAGTTGGGCCCCCAGTATTCACTGGGTTTCACATTCATTCAAGCATTGTTTGTCTACCGGTTTTTAAGCGAGACCACAATGAAAATCTGTTCTCAAAACGTTAGTGTCGAGTCAATCCAAGGTATTTTAGGAACCCTCGTCTTTCTATATGTAGATGTGTGCATTGAGTTTTGAGTGTTCTTGCAGTAGCTAATGACATACCATGTTACAAGAACAGGTTATGTATACGGGGGTCATATTGAAAGTTTTTTTTTAAATTAAGAAGCCAGTTAATATTTTTATTGCTTTTTGACGTTGAAACCACTCTTCTTTATGGATCTCTTTTTCAAACGCAGCCACGGCATCTTCAGAGTTCATAAAACGAATACCTCCAGCTTCAACTTTTATGTTTGGAAATGAATGACCGGTGTCACAATGGATGATGATTCATTAAATTCACACCTTTGATAGACAAATATTAGATAGTTTGTCTTGCAGAGCGAGCTGGAGTGTTGTCGTGGTGGCAGAGAGTCGTGCGTCTTGGACGCTGATATCTAACATTTTCCATGACAACTGTAAAGAATGACTGCCATACCTCCGTTTATAACCTATGTAACATACCTAATAAAAATGTTACCCCTATAAGAGATCTCAGTATTATACTTGGTAGATTTGCACGTTGAGAACATAGTTAATAAGTCGTATCAGCTCTATAATAATAATAATAATTTTGCCTGCAGCAATGTCCAGTTGATAAGATTACTAGAGGTAACTGAAACCTTTAGTAAATGTATCAAGATGGAATTTGGTATAGATAAATGTGCAGTCATGCATGTAAGCAAAGGCAGGATTGTGGAATCTGAAGGAATTGAACTTTCAGATTCCACACACCTTAGACGTCTTTCTGCAAATGAAACGTACAAGTATCTCGGTATGTCACAGGCGCTGGGTGTAAATGAACTGACTATGAAGCAATCGCTAAAGGAGCGTTTCTTTGGCCGTCTGAAAAAAGTACTGAAAAGTCTTTTGTCGGGCGGTAATAAGGTGCGTGCCTATAACGGTTGGGTCATACCAGTCTTAACCTACTCCTTTGGAATACTTAGATGGACTCAGACGGAATTGGACGCCCTAGATAGAAGAGTCCGTACACTGCTAACTGCGTACCGAATGCACCATCCACGTTCATCAGTAATGAGATTGTATATTCCGCGGAAATGGGGGGGTCGTGGTTTCTTAAATGCCAGGACCCTTCATAATCGCGAAATATGCAATCTTAGAGATTACTTTCTTTCTGTTAATGTGGAGGTACACCGGGATATAGTGGCAGTTGATAACGGACTTACTCCGCTTGGTCTAGGAAAAGAGAACTGGCGCAAGCCTGCAATACTTAATGTTAAAGACCGTCAGGAGATATGGAAGAGCAAAGAGCTGCATGGACGTTTTTATCGGGCCTTAAACGGGCCCGATGTAGATTTATTATCATCTGTGTCTTGGCTACGTTTCAGTGACCTCTTTGGAGAAACTGAAGGTTTTATCTGTGCAATTACAGATGAAGTTGTTATGACGACCAATTATCGGAGACATATCCTGAAGGATGGCACAATTGACATTTGTCGGGCATGTCATCGCCCTGGTGAAACCCTCAGGCATATAATTTCAGGTTGCTCTCGTCTTGCAAACGGTGAGTACTTGCACAGACATAACCAAGTGGCCAGGATAGTCCATCAGCAACTTGCTCTAAGATATAACCTTGTGGATGTCGAGTTACTGTATTATAGGTATGTGCCCGACCCAGTTCTTGAAAATAGTCGTGCAACATTATATTGGGATCGATCTATCATCACTGACAGGACTATTGTTGCCAATAAACCTGATATAGTGGTGATAGACCGACTAGAGCGCCGAGCAATGATTGTTGACATTACCATTCCACATGACGACAACCTCATAAAGGCAGAAAAAGATAAACAAATAAAATATTTGGATTTAGCCCATGAGGTGGTCGACATGTGGGATGTGAGTTCTGCAATCATTGTGCCGATAGTCATTTCAGCTCATGGGTTGATTGCCAAGAGCCTCGACCAATATCTGCAGAGGCTCACGTTACACAGCTGGGTTAAGGGCCTAATGCAGAAGGCAGTCCTTCTTGATACGGCACGTATTGTGAGGAGGTTTCTGTCTCTGGAACCCTAACCACCGGTAGCTTGGTCCCTGTACCCGATACCGGTGGGGCACTATTTTTTATATTTTTAAATATATTTTGTTTTATTTTATATTTAAAAATGTAATTTGTATGTTGAATAATGTGAATAAAGAGAATAATAATAATAACTTGACACATCTCACACACGGCCGTCTGATCCCAAACTAAGCAGAGCTTGTACTACGGTAACCAGACAGCTGATAAACATACTTATATACCTTCTAAATACATACATATTATAGATAAATTACACCCAGACGCAGAACAAATGATCATGCTCATCACACAAATATTTGTCCTAGGTGGGAATTGAACCCACGACCTCTGGGTTAGCAGTCAGGGTCACTAACCACTAGACCAATAGGCCACTCAAGTCAAGTCAAGTCGAGTCTATGGATTCATTATGAGACTATAAAAATCTTCTTCCTATCTAAAATTACAGAAAGCCTTAGTTCGTTCCCAATTTAAGTATACAGTGCAAATCTAAAACTTCTTCTACATCAAATACGTGTGTGTGATAAAACATTTGTTTATATATGTACATATATATTTTTGCTAATTCCGTGAGTAGTTTTAACTGCTGAAACATTTTATTCTTAGTATTGTTCTTCTATAGAGCATTCTAGTCACCGCCTTAATACTTTTCAAACATTGAGCACAACATAGTAATCCAAACGACGGCGTTTTTGATTTTTAGTCAAATCATGAGGTATCCATCTGGTACAATATTTTCTGACGCCTAAATATACATACATTATTGTAAGAATTTTTGTACTTGACTCATTCTAGTGCCTAAAACTGCCGAAATCTATCGATACATCACCTTTCCATCAGCTTCTATCATTCACCGTGCACTCACGTTGTCTTCAGTTGTCACCGTAGAAGGACGTCCTTCTCGAGAATCATCAGAGAGTTTGCTTTGACCACGTTTGAATTCATTTAACCAGTTGTAAACAGTGGTACGGGATAGGGGCTTCGTAATGAAATTTTAATGGAAGTCTATCGTATCATTGTTGTTGAGTAAGACCACATAATAAACCATTGAACGAAAATTTTCTTTATTCAAATTTATTTTGATCACGTAGACACTTTTTAAATTGCCGCCAATTTGTAAAACAAGTGATATATGACTTCATTACACATTCACAGATTCCCAAAGAGTTATTATTATTATTTTGAAATTTAAGTAACTGTTTCATCTACTGCTTTTCTTACGTATGATCATATGTCTATGAAGATATTGAGTAAGAGGTAAATGAAATATAAAATCGACTAATTAATTATCGTCTACTTGAATCGTCAATGCAAAATTCAAACCTATGTATGAATACTAAATACCTTTACATCCGCAGGAACTTCATTTATTATTAATTCACAAAGATATATGCACATATTCATTTAAAATTATACTTTAAGAAACAAATTGTTTAAAAAAATATTGATGTACGACATGGTATATAATGTCGACAAATGATTAAGAGAAATCATTCCGTTAAAGGTATCTAAAGTTGCTACTTGTCGTAAGTGTCAAATTATTGTCATTGACAATGAATTCAAAAATGTTGTTGTTCTTGTGTATCTGTTGCATTGCGGCTATGTCTACCGTGACTGCACTCGATTTATTAAAAGGACTCGTAAGTTTTATTGTTTATTAATTTAATGATGTTGATAATTGTTATTCTATTCTTTCTAAAGTTACTATTATTATATTAGTACATTTTTGTCTTTTTTTAATTTCTATGGCTAGGGACGCAAACAAGCAGACAGGTCATCTGATGGTAAGTGACAACCATTATGGCTATATGAAAGAGAAATAAAGAGGGGTTTTGTCTCTGGTACCCTCCCTCACTGGGTAAATACAAAGCAAGCATTGTTTTACCACAGGTTTTCTATGAGGCCGTGGTATTTCACCAGTCGAGCTCTCTTATTAGCTCTCTTACGATGTCTACTACTTTAATCAGATCAAGCTACCCGTACTAATAATCTTGTCTTTTAAAAAACAAGAAAAAAAAAAAAAAAAAAAAACAGAACTGATGATAGATGATGATTTTCCTTTCTCCTTTCTTTTATCTTCCCTTTTAAGTGCCCGGATGACGGCAATAGATTTGCCAACTATTAAGTAAACAGAACTTAATTAAAATCGGCAAAATTTGGACGTTAATTAAGCCTATCTTACCCCTACGGGGATACAAGTGTGAGTGTATGTATGTTAACAACTAAAACTGGCTTCTGTCTTACTGACTTTAGAGGACAAAGTTTACATTCATTTTATTTTGTCAATGTAAAATCTAGTTAAAATTGCCTTTATTTCTTTTGTACAGGAAAGCGTTCCCCAGACACTTGGCAGTGCATTAGACAATCCTGATGAAGCAACTGACGTGTTATCAAAAACTAAGGTTTTGAACTCCGGCGCCGCCGGCGGTAAAGGCGGTGACTTAATCCCAAACATTCTTTGAACATGTTAATTCCAGTTTCTATATTCATTATTAACCCCTGAGTTCAATTTGCAGAGGCCTCTGAGCAGTTATTAATTTAAAACACACTTATTAAATAAAGAAAATTAAAGCATTCGAAGTCGTTTATAATTATTTCAGTGTGGTCAACAGCGCTCAATGTGCTTCCCTTTATAGAGGGTCGGATTGAAATACAAAATAACGAAGATGGGTCACCTGATTGTAAGTGACTAACGCCGCTCATGGATACTTGCAGCTTGAGTGGGTCTTGAGTTACAGTTGTCTATGGGCACTGCCAAACTGCCTCTTGTAAAGTAGATGGAGCGATAGCGTAATGGCTACGATGTTGAACTTACATTTGAATGGTTGAAGGTGCCCAGTGCTCTACAGACGAAAACTTATTCTTTTTCTTTTTCTCGCTCGAAAACCCCCTCGGGCCGTCATTCCAGTCGTTAATTTATACCTTTTTTTTTTTTTTTTTTACGTGTGGAAACCCCCTCGGGCCTTCATCCCACCGGGGCTTTCGGTGAGACGGTGTGTCGGAATCGGACCGACTAAAACCACACGGTGTGCCATATTGCGCCTAAAATAGGAGGAATCCGGGAACAGCTTTATTAAGACATCCGGATCCCTCCTAGCGCCTGCCTGCAATCGCGGGCACCACCTTCTTGCAACTCTCAATTAGGCTGCGTCCAGGCACACCAGGACGTCGCCTCCTCGCGGCTGGCCACTATAGCGGGTGGAAAGGAAAACCCGTCCCGACCACCCGCGGCCACACTCAGGGCGGCATGAGGCGCTGGTAAGCGCGCCTACGCCGCCCGGTTCGCCGGCGGCGAATTGGGTCCGATTGGAGATCGTTCTCCCGGGCCCGCTCCGCCGCCTCCTTCTGTGAGATGACCTCCTCACAGAAGGTTGCGACCGCGGTAAAATTCCTATCGCTACCAGCCATGGAGCGTATGATGGCCGGTAGTGAGAGAACCTCTCCGATGACTGCAGATAGGACCCGACGCTGAACCGCCCAAGCGGGGCAATCCACGAGCGTATGTTGAGCCGAGTCCTCACTGCAGTCGCAGTGGTGGCAGGCGGGACTTAATTCCCTCCTAGCGACCGAGTGCAGGTACTTTCCGAAGCAGCCGTGCCCGGAAAGGACCTGCGTTAGTCGGAAAGAAAGAGTCCCGTGCTGCCGCTCTGCCCATTCGACGATGACCGGCTGGAGCGCCTCCACGGCGGCAAAGCCAGCACGTGGAGCCTCCAGCCGGGACGACCAACGAGCCATCGTGGCTCGGCGAGCGGCCTCACGCCACTCGCGTACCTCTTCGGGCGGGGGCCGATTGCTGCTACCCGCCCGGAATTCAGTCGTCCGCCGATGAACTTCAGCGAGCACTTCCGCCTCCAAGTCCCACGGGGGAGTTCCGGCCAACGCGCACGCCGCCTCCGTCGACACGGTGCGGTAACCGCGTATGGCTCTAACCGCCATAACCCTCTGAGGGCGCCAGAGGCGTGCCCTATTCTGGGCGGTAAGAGCCCCCGCCCACACCGGTGCACCATATAGTGCCATTGACCGAACAACCCCCGTGTACAGCCGTCTAGTAGCGACGCTGGGACCACCCAAGTTAGGCAAAAAGGCGCCCAAGAGCGGACGCAGCGCCGACCAGCTTTGGGGCAAGCTGCCGAAAGTGCTCGTCGAAGAGCCACCTCCCGTCAAGGGTCAGGCCCAGATATTTAATATGGGCCCGAACCTGTACGAGGACCGAGTTGACCATGATGGGGGCACCGGCAGGTGGACCACGACGGGGCCCATGAAATAAAAGGGCCTCCGTCTTGTCCAGGGCCACCCGCAAACCCAGTGCCTCGATGCGCCGGACCACCAGAGAGGCTCCTCTTGTGGCCAGGCATGCCGCCTCTTGAAAGTTCGACCCCTGGGCTGTGACAAGAGTGTCATCGGCGTAACAGATTACTCCCAGCCCAGGGGGGAAGTCACCACGAAGGGCCCAGTCGTACCCCATGTTCCACAAGAGTGATCCAAGGACAGACCCCTGCGGAACACCGCACGACATGGGCCGACGACTCAGGTTTCCATCTCGGTCCTCGTACACGACGGTACGCTCCTCTAAATAGTCTGCCACTAGCCGCATCAGGTATTGTGGCACTCCGTGATAGCGGAGCGCTTCCCTTATGCAACTGAATGGCAGACTATTGAATGCGTTGGCGATGTCCAATGACACCGCCAACAGCACGCCGCCACAGCTCACCGCCTCTTCGGTCACGGCTCTCAGACGCAATACAGCTCCGATCGTCGAACGACCCGCTCGGAAACCGAATTGGGCGTCCGACAAATCGGGGCCGACCTCATTCAGGTGCCGGACGATGCGGGCAGAGAGTACCCTCTCAAACAGTTTACCCGCCTCGTCCAGCAGCACAATGGGTCTGTAGGCCGCGACCGAGTCGGTAGGCCGTCCCGGTTTCCTTAAAAGCACCAGCTTCCCGCTTTTCCAGCAATCAGGGAAGCGCCCGGACACTAGACTAGCGTCGAACACCTCCCTGAGGCGGTCTGCCATGTGGTCAAGGGCCAGGGCCAACACTCGGGCAGGAATCCCGTCTGGCCCGGGGGCGGTGTTCTTGGAGCGGATCCGTAGAACAGCCGCCCATATCTCCGCCTCCGCGACGGGTGGAACTTCCTCTCCTCCGTACTCCCCGTCGTTTCTAGCCATGGGGGCCATCGACGGGGGTGAGTGCTCCTCTCGTCGCGGAAAAAGACCCTCAACCACTCCCTGCAGGAAGCTGGGCTGGAGAGTCTCAGTAAGGGGGGGGGCCATCGCACGGAGCTTTTGTTGCGCCGCACGATAAGGGCGACCCCAGGGGTCACGATTGAGACCCTCCAGCATCTCCTTTCTTTTCTCCTCCTTGGCGCGGCAAATGGCCAGCTTTAGAGTTTTCCGGGCCTCTCGGTACTCCTCTTGAAGCCGGTCCTCTTCCCCTTCTTCGCGGTGACGCCGCCGGCTGCGGGTGTAAGATCTCCGGGCACGAATACACGCTGAGCGGAGATCCGCCAACTCCTGGGACCACCAGTAGACCTCCTTCCTTGGAGGCTGACGACCTAGAACGCGGGGCATGGCCGCATCACAGATCTGCGTAATCGCATCACGAAAGCGGCCTGCCCCCATGTCTACCTCCTCGGTAGGCTGCGGAGACAGCCAAGAGTAAATGATGGCTGCCTCCTCCAGTAGGTCCCGGTCAAGCTTTGAGACAGCCCACCGCGGAAAGCGGGAAGGGCGCCGCGCCATGTGACCCCTTCTGGGATCCTGGGTCCGGGAGAGCTCAAATCGGATATAAAGGTGATCCGAGAGCGTCTCAACCTCTTCCAGGACACGCCAGTTCCTTACTCGTGCGGCAAGAGCAGGGGTAGCGAACGAAAGGTCCACTATCGACCCCCCCTGCTGTCGCACGCACGTGTTGGTGGTACCTCTGTTTAGAAGACAGAGGCCCACTGATGTTGCCCACTCCTCGACAGCGTTGCCCCGTGCGTCCGTCCTGGGGGAACCCCATGCAACGGACTTTGCGTTGAAGTCCCCCAGCACTAGAACGTGCCCAGACGCTAGTCGCCGTATCGAGGTCTCCAGGTTATTTAGGAACACCTCGAAATCGCTCAGACTCCGGTTGGGGGAGAAGTAGACACCATAAATGGTAATCCCCCCCCATTCAGCGGCAACATATCCAGTACCCTTGTCTCTTAGCGACAAGGGTGGGGAATGAGCCGCTGTGGAGCCGATGACTGCCACGGAGCCGTCCCAGTCACCCAACCAGTTTGGACGGGGAGGAACGTAATAGGGCTCCGCAGCTACGGCGACACCAATCGACCACTCCGCCATGGTTTGCAGGAAGAGATCCTGCGCACCGGCGCAGTGGTTTAGATTCGTCTGGACAAGGAGGCTGGAAACTTGATCCATTACTGGATCGTTACTACAGCCTCCTCCATGGGCGACGACGACAACGCACGAGTGGCATCTGTGGCAGCCTGGGCCGATTGGCTAGCCACCGATGTTTTCGGAGATGTGCGAGGAGGCTTACAGCCAACCTGCAGAGCATTCCGCCACTCTATGCCCCGGTCGACCGCAGCGGAAGCAGAGCCCGCTGCAGTCAAAACAGCTTCCACACTTGACGCGGGTGTGTCCCGACGCTAGGCATTTAAAGCACCTCATCGGTCTCGCCGCCAGGACTGTGACTCTGGCGTTGACGAAACCGATAAGGATCTTGCCAGCATCACCCAAAATTTTGGCTGATGCCACGGGACAACTGGCCCACACCGCGCCAAGACCACCTGGACCGGGGCGGATGGTGCCTACCCTGATGATGTCCGCGTTGCATACCGTCTTTTCTCGAATGGCAACACGCACATCTTCCACCGTCACTGAGTCGTCCAGGCCTGATATGCGCAGCTCCGCGCACTTGGTGGGCCTAACCACCTTAACACCATCCGACGCTGTAAATACTCCCCGCAGCTTCTCCGCAACGACGTCCGCTGTCTTGGCATCTTCAGCACCGGGGAACTCCAGAACTCGAGCCCCCGTCTGAGCAAGGCGCAGCCTCACACCTGAGGCCCCGAATTCGCCACCTAGGCTATCCCGGACTTTCTTGAAAACAGTCGCGTAGGATAACCCATTGCTGGCCGCCTCCGGCAACACGGTAACAACTACAGCCGCCGTTTTGGGCGCCTGCAGTTTTCTTGCCTTCTTTGTGGCGGTATCTATCACAGAAGCGGCACTTTTTGGGGCCTTGTTTTTACCTCTTCGGGACCTCTTTTTCTTACCTCCCTCAACTTTCTGCCACCCATCATTGGAGGGAGCAGACGTGGAGGGTGCAAAGACAGCTTCAACACCAGAGGGAGCACTAGGGGCGCTCTTACGTTTTCGTACTTGAGAGGTGAGTGGAGGGAACTCCGACGCTGCCCCCGCAACAGCCCTAGCAACTTGCGTAGTCCTCGGTGCTTTTGCAGGCACAGACGCAGACGCAGCTGCCGCGTAAGAAACCGCGAGACGGCCACCCGAGACTGGAAGTGGCGTCGAACCCGATGTGGCCTTTGTTTTTACGGCGGCAATTGCGGCGAGTGGCGGCCGAACAATGGGCGCTGGAGGCAGCCTTGCTTCCAGTCCCGCCAGACGCCCGTCCATCATCTGCCACACTGCATCTATAATTTGACGCAAGTGGGCATCAGAGACGGGGGAGGGTGAGGTGGCAGGATTTGACTGCTGTGGACTAGCAGCACTCGCCTCAGCCCGAAAGTGTGCGAACTGGGCACTCAGCTCGGCAACCTGTTGCGTCAGGCGCTCGTTAGCCGCCGTAAGGCGATCGTTTGCCTCTTGGAGGTGCGAAACCCCCTGAATGAGGCCTTCCATGGCCTCCGACACGGCCGAGGAGGAGTCCTTCAGGGCCCTGACAAAAGAGCCCTTTAGGTTGGTGGACTTGGTGGCCACTTTCCGGATGATGGCCACCGCCGCATTCGTCCTCTCCTGTCGTTAATTTATACCTAACACAAGCATTGAGCTTAGCTTCAAGGGTTAGCAAGAATACTAGTAAGATGTGACTAACGTTGCTGGTATTTTTAACAAAAATACAAAATACTCGCTATTTAGGGAATCAATAAGTACGCTGAAGTGGCCATGGGCTGGTTCACCTACCAAAAGGTTGACGGTCATTGGAGCAAACGAGTCCTAGAGACTGCGAATCGGTAAACAGCACTCAGCTTGATGAACGGTTTCACTTACCTAAACGTTAGGCTAATTAGTTGATTCATTGCAATGTGCAAGATGGTTTTGATGGGATTATTCTCTGCGTGCTGTCTGACCCCGGAACCCTGTCGAATGTAGTTGTTTTAAGGAAGGAAGTATTATTTGCAGATAGAAAATGGGTACATAATTGAACTATTTGGTAAAATTTTGGGGTAAATGTGAACACGGGACTAAGACTGCATTTCGAAGAAGTCAGGGTTGTTTACCCGAATACCCTTCACTAGCGGTGACTGGAAAGGCCCTTAGGATAGAAACACTTACATATGTATATAGTAAATGACTATTATGTATATTTTAATGGGCCTAGACTAACGAGTGGTTAGTGACCATGAACCCTAGTGGGTCCGATTCCCATACGTGATAAAAGTTAAAGTTTTGATTCATTACTGATATGTATGAGTATGTACGAGTATTTTTGTGAACCTATGTAATATGTAGTATCTTGCAAATATTGTGCCAGTACCCTTTGTGGGTAATATAAGAGTAAGGGTTAAGGTATAATAAATGTAAGGTTTAAATACCTTATGATATACACTATATACTTCTTACTTTTCCGTATATCAAACAAAAACCAACTGGCCTGTTGGTCTAATGGTTAGTAATCCTGACTGCTGAGCCGGTGATGTTTTTGATTCCATGTCTGTCCTCAATAAATAGTTATCGTGACTTTGTGTTTATTGTTTCAATGTTTTTCGTTTCAAGTTCCGGACACGACAAGAAATCAAGAAAAAAAGTCACATTCACACTATAAGTTAGGATTAAAAGGAAACGGGTAAAATGATAACAACCCAAGTAACTAAATTCTCTTTACTTGATTAGGTGTTTTGGTATGTTTTTCTCATTAATATATAACATAGATAGCAAAAATAAGCACACATTTTTTACCATTCAAAAGTTATAAAAGATTGAAATTTTTATGCGCATCATGATGTCCTTAAAGATATTAAAAATATAGTTTAAATTTAATCTTTATCATCACCACTGGAGCCTAACGCCTTTGCCTTTGTTAACACATCTATTGCTGGACCTGCGTTGATGATTGCGTCACGAACTCTTTGGCCAACTCCTTCCTGTAAAAAAAAAATATTCATATTTTATTATAAATGAGGAACTTGTTCTGACATTCAGTAGGAAGTTGCATGGAAGTGAGCGCATTTGACGATCTTAAATCGGCAGATCAATCTGTAAGAAAATGGATGGGAAACCACTAGAGCGCGGTGACTCTTAAATTACTAGTGTTTAGTTTGTAATTAATGATAATAATATAATAATAATTATTGTAATTTAACAAAGGTTATCTTTTTAAATTAAAAAAAAAATACAGCCAGTATACATACACAGATCACTACGACTTTATTTGGGTAAAAATTATTTCAAGATTTGGGGGAACCACTCTCGTTTTATGAATGAACTTGTGTGTTACCTATACCACCGTTTCTACTAGAAATATTTGTTTACAACAGTTAAAAGCACATTTTCACTACTGAGTGCTTAAGATACATAAGCATGTGTTTTGGAAGCTATTTTTTTATGTTAAATCAATAGAAAATTTAATGTAAAAACAAACAGTAGACTATCTCAATATCTCAAAGTGACAGTAATGAGGACTTGTAATAACAGATTTAACTAAAATGATAATAAAAAAAACAAAGCTTTAAGATAGATTTGTTTTCTAGACATAGAATTATAGGTGAAGCGGTTTAAGTGGTCAGATCGCCACCACGCTGAAGCGCTGAGTGTTGTGTATCCTCAAATTGTTGTTGCGAGTTTGGGTGTTCTTTGTGTGCGTTGTTTAAATGTTTGTAAAATCCCCCGCGACTTAGTAATTAACCCTAATGTGGCAGTTGTCGTTCTTAAACAAAACAAAATAAATATTCAAGAGAATTCATTTTACACATAATTTAGAAAATTTCCCAAACGGACTAAATTGAAATTTCGGACACTACAATTTGTATATAGGAAAAGTTTGGAAACATATATTTTTTTAAATTAATACAAAATTTATGCATCAAACTAAACTCGTTTAGTATTATGTATTGAAATAGTAGGATGTCTAAACAATGTTAGTTCAAGTTATTCTTTAAAAATAAATAAATAAATAGTCATTATTGGACCACTAGGAGATTTTTAGTTTTAAGCGATTAAAGTCACTCGTATTAGCATTGTCACTAATATATTTTATTTAATCAGTCCATTTAAAGGTGTCTTAATAAAATTATGTACATGATCCGCAAAATGAATTATATCCCTTTTAAATATCCACTGATGTAAGATTTTTACAAACGCACAAACAGAACTTACCAGTTCCTTAAAGAAATTTTCTGCAGACACAGTAGACATGGCAACAATACAGCAGATGCACAAAAATAACAACAGTTTTGAATTCATTGTGAGTAACTTTCTTTTGACTAAAACTTAAATCTGATACTCAGCAGTCACTACAGAGAGCAGGAATAGAATGAATCTTAATAACCAATTTCATCTTTTATATACCATATCGTTCCTTTTGTATTATATATGTACCTACAAATATGGGCACAGAAGAGAAATTAACTTATCATTCAAGATTGTATTTACTGTGCTTCACTTAAAAATGCTTTTTCCTCAAACGCGTATATGAAGTCATACAATTATTGTCTTGTATATGATTTTCCTTAACCATATTTTTGTCGGTATAATTTAAAATAATATTGGCCCGTCTAATCTGTGGGTCTACGAGTTAGTGACCCTGACTTCTGAGCGGGATGTTATGGATTCGTTTCCCAGCCTGGATAAAAAATAAAATAATGTGATGAGCACTATCATTGCTATGTTTCTAGGTGTATATATCCATAATAAGTATGTATTTTTAAATATATAAGATAAACATATTATCAGTCGTGTGGCTAATTGGTACTAGCTTCACTTAGTTTGTGAGATTTGTGAATTTACTATTATTATATTATAATACCTAACATCGAAAAACAACTCTTGTGGAACATCGGATATGACTGGTATAAGGCACGATATCCTTCGAAGCGGCAAGTCTCTTAGCCGGTTCTACTCCATGGGACATTATATCTATGGCGCAAGGAGGCACTAGAACAAGGGTACTAAGACCCGCGCCTTGTAAAATCGAGGCGCAACGGTCACAGCTTTGCCAGGTCCTAATGGCCGAGTGGAAACAGCGACTGGAGCGACCAAACGCAGGGCACGCCATAATTTTGGTGGTAAGACCCATCATGGAGGCTTGGCTGGAGAGGCGAAATGGCAGCCTCTCGTACCGGCTGACACAGGTACTCACCGGACATGGCTGCTTCGGTATGTTCCTGTGTTGCATAGGCCGGGAGCCAACGTCTGCGTGCCACCACTGCGGAGGCTGTCACGAGGACACTGCGCTCCACACCCTAGTGGAGTGCTCAGCATAGACGCAACAGCGGCACAAGCTCAGTGGTGATTGTTCAGTCCATGGTACAAAGCGAGAGTGCGTGGGAATCTGCCGTATCCTTCTGCGAAGAAGTGATGCTGATAAAGGAGCCGGCAGAACGGGAACAGGAGAGGACTAGCACTCTCTCGTCCCGCAGAGGACGCACCAGGCACCGGAGGGTGCAGAATGACCTCCGACCTCCATGAGCGCTGGCCTGGGGGTAGCGTTGCGCGCTACCCTAGCAGAAGGAGGCCTGAGACGGTAGCGCGTCGTGTTCTGCGCGCGCCTCTCTAAGTTGGAGGGGGGCTAGGTCCCCCGCTTTCCACGGTGTGGGGGTTTCCACACGATAAAAAAAATCAAATCAAAAATCAAATCATATCATTACTCCCAGGTATTTAATCAAGTTTTTTTTAATTTAGTAAATAACTGGCAATATTCTCTATTAACAATATTTAAATTTAGTTTTTTTTTTACTTAAAGTAAAAAAATCGGTGAGAGTATGTAATTGTTTGTCAAGCAAATCCAAAAACTGCTCAACATTTAACTTGATTTTAGTTTAATAGGCTAATATTATTTTCTTAAAAGAGACGTACAAACGTTGTAAAAGCTATTACATCTGAAGCCAGAGCTAGGCCATTCAACTGGAAGTTGTTGTTCTTTTATAAATCCGTATTTTTAAATAGCTACAGAGCTGACAGAGCACCGCTTAAACGCTACGTCAGAAATATAGCAACTACAAACTAACAAATCCAATAGCTTCCTAATAAGGTTAGATGGTAACCATTTATGTAAAAGTATCCAATTTGCAATACGCTGATTTGACTACATCTGTAATAAACGACCAATGGACTATAGCTATAAACTATCAAATTCACTGAATAACAGTAACTACTATGTTGCTCGTATATCGATCAGAACTCAAGTGATCGCGTCTCATCACCCCACCATTCACCGTCACTTGCCGGGCGGACTAATAGCGCGGCTCTTCGGTAGCTTGTCATAATAATGTCTATTAACTAATTTTCTTAAATGCACGATTTCATATACGTAGAGTTATTCCATATACTTTAAGGAACTGTTATGTTTTCCCTATTTTTAAAAGAAAAAATTATATGTTTTGATGTGGCGATAACATATCAAATTATGTTTACTGAAATTGATAATATTAAACTTCAGTTACAATTATTCCTACGTATGAAAATGAAACTAATATTAGTTTTATTTAAAATTCAATATTACAATTAATAACTAACCATCATTGCTTTATTTTATTCACAGAAATATATGTGCACAAGTTTTAGACCTCGTCTGACTACGAGGGATTCTTATACTGTTGATTGATGTATTGGTTATATAATACAAAGTATAAACGACTAATAAAGTTTATAACAAAGTTCAATGAACTATCTTCGATTCCCATGCGTGAGCATGACTTCACCAGTGCGTCATGGAAGTTGGAGGGGGGTAACGGTTAAGGCAGCCTTTACATTTACAGAACTACGTCTGAAATGTTTGGCAATCCCTAGCTCTCATTGGCGTGACTATTTAAGATACCTAGTGTTTAGTGCTTTAGTCTTAGTTAGTGATTATTTCTCATTGCAGTACCAGAGTTCATGGGTTCTAATCCCTCAAGGGACAAAAAATTGTATATTAATCTTAAAACCGTGCAATTTAAAAATTTATTCGTAATTTTATTGGTATCCCATGATCAAATACTTATTTTTGGTTACAGTGGGACCACCGTACATACAGTCGAACACAGAACCTCCTCCTTTTTGAAGTCAGTAATTTATATCATCGTTATAACAGTAAGCTGATATATACTCCTTAGCAACATTGTTTGAAGGCATCTCGCTTACTGGAGTAGGACTATGGACCTTGTCGATGCTTAACATAAATCAGGTGGATTCCACCATTCATGAAAATTTTCATAAACGGTTACATTATTTATCATATCGTGGTCATTTAACATACTACAAAATAAACAATATGGATCAGTTTCAACACTCGCATCCACTTTATGATAACTGTAATGATTTCTCCATTTGAAATATTTATAATATTTATTTGGTTCGTAGACTGTCTCATTCATCTTGGCAGCTAACTTTTGAACTCCTAGCTCTCTGGCATTTAAATACATTCCTTCTGGCATAAATCTGAAAACAAACACTATTTAGTTAGAGGGTCAGTCAGTATGCTGACCTCGCTAGAGCTACATTACATGTATATTAAAAATTTTACTATCTGATTGTAAGCACATTAAATTGTCGTTATAATTTAAAATTACCTTGTATAGTTAGCACCACCATAAACTATAGGTACAGCATCGTTTTCTAAGGCTGTTAACAATTTTTTTGTAACGTAATCTTCACTGAAACCATTTTCGAATGCTAAAGAAAAATAATAAGTATCTTTGATCAACTTATCACATTCACGTATATCATAATCACCACAATGCAGATCATAGCATCTGCCAAATATGTCAATATCTAAATCATATTTGTTTAATTCATCTTGCAAAGATTCCACAAATTTCTGTCTTTCATTTCTATTGACACAATTCGATACCAACCACGCTGCCGCCTTCTTTTTTTTACTTAATTGTTGCTTTAGTTCATCACTCACAGGATCCATGTCTTCTAATCTCATCCAATTTGCTTCTTTTGCAGGGCCAACTATTCTATTACTCTTATCTCTGACTACTATATAACTCCATCGTACTTCGGAATCCAATCTATAAGTCCAAGTCCAATTAAAGAGTCCATCGAACCTCCTTGAGCACACAGGATAACTATGTGCAGATTCTACACTTGCAAATACGTATTTTTGATGTGGCGATCTTTGTGTGGGCAAATCGTAACAGTAGACCACTTCAGGGCCAGAGAAAGCAATAGCGTCAAATTTACAGTAATTACCGAGATACGATCTATTAGAAGTTACTATACAATTAGTATAAGGACATTTTCTTTGTATAAATTCTTCTCTGCCTTTCCCCATATGTACCAATGGAGCACGAGTGGGCAATGTCCATAGTAAAATATATTTAAAGTGTTCTTCTGCTATTTCGTTATCATTTATATTTTGATTAGTCTCTGTATCGATGTTAAGAATAATAATAATGCACATTATTGGAAAAAATATTATCAAATTTTTACAACATAACTTCCGCATTATATGTAATGTTATATATTTATTAGGTTTGTCAAACAAACGTCTCTCTTGTAACGAATTTCTATAGACACCATTTTTTTATTTGAATTTACGACATTAATCATTACTACTAAATATTAAATGAATGAGTGTAGATTGTATTAAAAAAATAATGAAATTTTTAGTTATGTCATACATCGTCAACACAATCTAGTATAGCATACGGGAGCACTATTTTGTATTGTGCTATATGTGTTGAAATATATTGTTATATTTATAAATTCTCATTCAATATAACATCATACGTCACCAAACCAATTTGAGTCGGACTATCTTTGCGAATAACAAAAATCACTTCAAGATGTGTGTACATGAGTATAATGAAACCCTTCATGTATCCTAAATTTTGATGTCTTCTATCACGCAGCAAAACCAGATTTTTGTTAGACGGACACTGGCAGTAGGTATTAAAGTTTTTAAAATTTATTAGTGGTAGAGCCATGCTTAGGCACGAATGGGCCGTCTCGACCGGTGCAATACCACGGCCTCACAGAAAACCGGTTGTGAAGTAGTAGTAGTAGTAGTTCCCCGAATTGAGTGAGGTTTCCGGAGGCCCAATTCTCCTTTCTCCTTTTTTCCATCTTCTTATCCCTCCTCTCTTCTTTCCGCTCCCTGCATCCCCTATCCCTCATCACCCTCAAAGGCGGGCAGCGCACTTGCGACTCTTGAGTTGCAAGTCCCCATGGACGGCGATGTCACTTACCATCAGGTGACCCGTCTGTTCGTCTGTCCCCCTATGATATAAAAAAAAAAAAAAAAAAAAAAATTGCACAGATAAAGTGAATGACACAGCACAAACTCAGATAATTAATAGATAAGACCGTTTTAGACCAAGATAAGGAATACGTCGTATAATAATTAATCATTGTAATTAATTCAGAGGTCAATTAGTGTGGGCCAGGGAAAGTCCTGTTATCAGTGACACCGCTTGACCTGAAGTCTCTTATCACACATTTGGAATGCAGACTCCACATTACCTACTACGTAAAAATATATTATTGTCCTTAATGCGTATGTCATAAAGTTCAATTTTGAACGTATTTGTTAAACATATAAAAGGGAATCCCTCTTAACCAGATGCTGTTATTTTATAGATCCATGTTTATCTCTCAATGACGTATAGAGACATATCAAGATAATTTAACCAATTGTCATGAGAAGAGTTGTGTGATATCCTATCATTTTCTTATTGTAATCATACTTCTGTCAAGAGTTTCAAATTTTACGATGGCGGTTGTCAAACATAGCTTGCGTTGTATTTCACCGAGTGAGTGAGGTTACTGGATGTCGTAATATGCAACATAATACAATATAAGGGATAGGACTTATATCTATCAGACAGTATATATACAGTCATACTGTGCCCAGATAACGGTAACAGGCTTGCATCTCATTACGTAAGTGCGACTCAAAGTATTGTTTGCAAATCGAGTGTATATTAGACGCCTCTTCCGTGACCTTCGGGTATCTAGAAAGGATAGGAGTGAAGAAAGGATAGCATAACAATACAACAATACAACTAACAGTTATCTATGGGTATAGTTTACAGGGTATAGAGGAGGTGTAGAGGAAGTATATAAACGATAATAATAATCCAATGAGGGGGTTTCCCTGTTCTAAGAGAAAATGAAACTTCAAGTCTCAGTATTTGGAAAACTATTTTTCTATTTAATTTATGAAATGTTGATTATAATAATGATCATGATAATGAGTAATAATCAAACTGAGCAACTGATTAATTCCAAGATTTTACAAAACATTTTGTTCGTGTTTGTCGTCGTCACCATCGTCATATTAAAAACAAACACATTTTTCTATAAATTTTATTTTTAATCAATTACCAGTTATGTTACAGACAAATAATTACCAACATGTTTGAACACACTTTCTATATCTACACAATACATTAAAGTTACTTTCCATGGGCAACGTTCACAGCTTGTCCCACTACAGCAACTGCTGGTCCAGCATGGATTATACCATCACGAATGTGTTGTCCAAGTTTTTCCTGAAAACGTCGAAAAAAAAAAACCTCTTTATTATCGCTAACTTACTTTCCCATTGTTAGAAATAATTCTCTCTTAGATTGAGAGTGATTTAAAATCACATGCAAATACTAGAAGTCGTAATAAGCAACTAAGGGTTCTGTTATCTATCAGACAGGATATAGACAGTCATGGGCATGCTGCCTATGACGTAAGAGGGACGTAAATCATGGAATCATATCTGGGAGATATCATATTTGGGAATCCAAAAGGTGGGCGTTTGTATGTAAAACGTGTATACAAAATTCCAAAATTTGATTGTGTAATTTAGGCAGTTCGTTATTTTTCTGTGCCTTGAAGACAATTAAATATCCTCTTTAAAATACACGATTTAATGATCTAAATTTCATGAAAAATGATTGAAAGTTTTTTTTTATTCTATATAATATAATCAAAAACATGTATAATGATTATTTTCAGACAAGATGGTAAGTGACAACTCTCGTCCATGGACACTGCTGCAATTGAAGAGTCGTTAGTGCGCTGTCCACCTGTATGGAAAATATAACGCAAGCGTTTTCACAATCAGTTTTCTGTCGGAGCGTGATATTGCACCGGTCGAGCCAGCTCTTTCGTGCTCTAACACTGTTAATGGTATATATATTAACTAGTAAATATATAAAACAAATTTAATTTTCACATATATTACATATTTATTTATTTAAAAACGCTTAAGGACTTTTTGTTTGTTTGTTTGAAAAATGCTAATCTCTAAAACTAATTTTTTGAATCCGATTTTTTTTTGTGTTATATATTGTATTTATTCAAGGATAATGTAAGCTATAAAATATCTCTACGAACCGATAATAATAATAACCGATATACGAACGATGTAACTGCAGGAAATAGCTAATTTATAACATTAGAAAAGCAACTAGTGATCGTGATACTATATCATAGTTTTAATGAGAATTAATTCAGAAGGTCGTCAAATTACACTCTAAAATAAACACTAATTTATAATCGAATCTAAGAAGATGTAACTACACGATGATCAAGTAAGGGGGTTTCCCTGTAATAGAAAAATGTAGAAGCCCCAGTTCTCAGTATTTGGTAACATTACCTTTATCATATTGGATGTCTCAATGTAAGCTAATATAGTTTATATTGAATACAAGTTTGCAAAAATGTTGTTTGGTTTGAATGTACAATTTTTTTTTCGAGTCGATACTATGAAAATATTTGATCGTTTTATATTAGTTTTGCAGATAACCTCTAGCTTTATATGTTGCAATTAAAGTTATGATAAAAATAGAATAGTGAGCTACAAGTATATACATATATAATATGATATAACACTATCAATATTAATATTATATACTACATATATATATTATATTCACACGCCCGCACACACACCTAAACACGCTTGTTCATACACGTCTTATCATAAGTCATCAACTGTACCCGTGATTCAAACAATGGCAAATACAGCTACATATATATATATATGTGTGTTTATGTATGTATGTAAAACATATGTATGTGTATGATAATATATATTACATTTCTGAAGATGTAATTATCATATGTTTATGTTTATTTCTTGATAAAATAATTATACCCGTATCCTATTCCTTTATTTTCTTTAATTTAAACATTACCCTAAGGTAGACTGGCAGAGAATGCCTTTGGCATTAAGTCCGCCTGTGCGCATTTTGTGCATTAAGTTTTCAATAAATAAATCTTACTATGGGTACTAGAGCCGGATTGCTTTAGTTTTAAATAAAATAATATTATTGTGATAATATGTACGAATGTTAGCACCGTACCTCTTTTTTAGATATGAAAAAAAAAATATTATTATTAAAATAAAACAATGATATTTTCAGGTGTTAAAAATGTGTATAACTATTGGGGATGGCTTCCAGTTATTGACTGAATATCAGGTTTTATCCCCGGAGCGAATGGCATCTAACCTCCGCAACCCTACACAACTCAACCACGCTAATTAAGTTTGATAGTTGGACTAGTTTTCACGATATTTAAGGGGAACTGACATCCCAATATTAACTGTCATAGGTGTTCATGAGAACCGGGAACGATGGTTTAACGTGCTGTCCAATGCACGGTGCCTCTTGATGGACAGTCGTATGCGCTAGCCGCTAGACCAACGAAGTACTTTCATTTTATCATCTAAAACCTGTTAATGTTATTGACCTTGTCCTACCAACTATAAATATGTATATATGAGATATAATGTAAATCTTCTTAAGAGTATAATTGAGATAGGGAATGGCACTTTGAGATTACCTCTGTAAAAAAAGGGTAATTTGCCAATGCGGTCTGGTTTTCTATACTGTATAAATAATTTTAATTTTTATATTGAAATTTCAAATAGCACAAAACTTTGCAACTTGTTTTTCATACTTAGAGATCTACGCTACGTTAAATACAAGTATTCTTATTAGAAATATACCTAAGTTACAAAGAATACAAAATTGAAAACCTAAAAAAGACATTGCTTCTACACCCGATATTTGTATTCGTCGTTTAATTATAATTTTTCATACTAAGGTGTGCTGCCCATCTTTGAAGGTGATGAGGGAGGCAAAAAAAGAGAGAAGGGACGAAAAGATGGGAAAGAGGAGAGGGGGTGAGGGGAGAGAACAGAGGACAAGAGTTGGGCCTCCGAAAACCTCACTCATTTCAGGGAAATGCAACGCAAGCGTATTTTGACAACCGGTTTTCTGTGAGGGTCTCTGTTTCTTTTCTGTGAGATGTTGCATCTTCTATCTTCTGTCTTATTCAGATATTGCAATGATCTTGTACTTACTATATACATCTGTACCTTCACGCCTATGTCCCTGTACCATAGGCACAGGCGTATGTAACCCTCACATTTAGCTGACTGTAATTCAGTACGACTTGCGTAACGGACAAACTTGTTATCATTTTTAAATTAGGAGTATTTTGAAAGGGAAAGAGTAGATGGGGAAGGAAGGCTATCGCTTATATGTATAGATTGGGGAGTGTAACAATGGATCAAGCAGATCAGAGTCATACCCTGTAACTCCTTACTGTTCGTGTGTTGAAAATATGTATAAAATCTGACTTAAAAATTATCTTCCTATGTCATACCTCCGTCATTAAATCTGTCCTTCTCTGGAACGCTCTTAATCAAGAAATCACACCTAGAAATAGCACCCAGACGCCTTTCCTTCAAGATAACATATTCTAGCAGGCTCATGACACCATAACGACCTATTTATCATCTGTATTTATTTACAGATGTGTTTATATATACGTAAATATAAACACATATTTATGTATGTTACAGTTTCTCTCAGTTCTTTAACTCACTTATTTCTGTACCATAAGGATTAGAATGTTTAGGTCAATGGTCACAAAGAACACCCAGACTTACAAAAATCTATTTGTGTATCACGCATTTTTTTTTGTCTTATGTGGGAATCGAACCTAAAGTCAGGCCAGTCGAAATACTAATAAGGTTTTTTTATGAATTACTTACGATTTTGTGGAAGAATTTCCATCTAGGTTCAGGCGCTGCCGATACATTGGACACAATCACTAAACAAGCGAAAACGAACAATAAAACTTTGGTGAAATTCATTTTCATTTAAAAAAAGAAAAAAGGATTCAAAAATTGTATAAAAATATATTATAATTCTAATGAGTAAAGCGTTGTGAATGATGCTCTATTTTAATCACCTGAGGAAAGTTGTCCGTTATATACTTTCTTTTTTGAAGTGCTTGAAATGAAATAGTTTTTGATTGTAAAGTATTTTCAGCCTCATTCCGTCCACATATGATTCATTTTTAAATGGATGTGTGTAACTGTAATCGTGCATGCAATACGTCACGACATTCAAGGGGACTCCCTCGAGCCACAAGAATATTGTCTCCGGTTCTTTTTATAGCTTTTGGATGCGGTATGCCGTTGGTGTTTTCTGTCATGGTTAACTGTATAATTGCTAATATTTTCCTGCTCTGCATATATTGGAATGATTGACTGATGCCTAATTACTGATTTCAAGAAATAATATTTTAGTGAGAGTATTACGGTATGAGTCACTTTTAAAAATGATTACCTTTTATGAGTCAGCAAAGTTGTCCGAAATAAATTCATATTTAAGGATTTTTTTTAAGTATTTCTCTTTATGAATAATAAGAGGGGTTTCTATATTATTTATACTTTAATAATACAGACAGAAATAAGTATATATTTACACATATAACCCACAGGAAGCCGGCCTTATATGACTGTATACATACTGTCTGATAGGAAACAGTCCGATATCTTAGTTGTCTTTTACGACACATGTGGGAAGAGAGGGTTTGGCTCTATTATACTCTACCGAAAACCACACGGCTAATGTATGTATTTTATTTTTAAGAAATTGTATCTGTAGTAACTGTACTAGCAAATTGTCAACAGAAAACAAAAATCTTATGTCACTTAAGACACATTTAGAAGTACATTATAAACAGTGAGTAGCTTTTAAAAAACTTGTTTATATGTTACTAAATATAGATTATAATAAATAAAGATATTACCTTTAGCATATTTGATATACAAACAAAAGTATTATATGATTAATTAATAGATATAACACATAAATGAACTTGCTAGCGAGTTAGTGTACAGATCAACTTAGAATACCTTTTACGTAGTATAAAAACAGGTTTGAGTTTTTGTATTACAAATTATGTAAAAGCAGTCAGTCAATAAGTCGACTAAACTGTGCTTGAAAGCATATTGTGGTCATTGGTTTTTATTTTAAACGAACGGTTTATCCATAAAATGTAAAATAGGTAGTTTTTTTTTATGTAGAAAAAACTGCAACAGGAATTATTCATTCATACAACACAATGGAAGCAAAGGACACCTAGACACGAGATAATTATTTGTTTATCACACAGACGTTTATTACGAGTGGGAATAGATTCCACGACCTTTGGCTTAGCAGTCAGGGTCACTAACCTGTAGCCGTACAGGCCTATCAAATTATGACTAAGTCTATATTGTAACGAGTTCGAACTGGCTATTTATTCGATATCATTCAAAAGTACGATTCCCCCACTAATGTCATTTGTATCAAATGCTTTATTAGTTCATACCTGTCTATGTCTATTTATTTTTTATCATCATTTCACGACATGTCTGTAACGCAATTGGATCTTATTCAAACATTTGGGCTTTATTAACATACCCACATAGTCCTCCATACTCAATTTTTTTATATTCAATAATATTCACCCTCATCTCTTTAATAAATTTATTGATTCTTTGGTTTTAAATATATATTTTAATGTCTAGTTACCTAGACATTAATGTAAACATTTTTTATATTGTCATATTTAAGTAGCACTTAACCCAAATATGAAACACTTAATTAAAACGATTACAAAATAAAATCAGTGTTATCGGTAATATTGATTAACAAGATAAGATGATTTGCAATAAGGTAAGTACTAAATAAAAATAAATATATAAGAGACTATCAGCAACGATACCACTTCAGACAAATTTGTATAGGCAAAAGTGTATTACACGCACATATTTTCAAAATTAGAAATTGTTTTAAGTAACACAAGCCTATGTTCGTTTACCAGGCACTAAAGGAATTAAAGGTAGGAATGTTAGGATTATATTAAAGGGTAAAGTTAAGAACACGGGAAAACAACGGAAGGACAGAGATATTGCTTGTAGGGGTGGATAAGGAATTGTTAGCAATAGCTTGACGAGGTCTGGGTCGCATACCTGTCGCTCGAACTGGCTTACAAAAACTGACAAAGTAATAAAATTTCCACATCAAACAACAAAGTAAATAAGCAAAATAAAAAAAAAAAAACACTCTTCAGACGACTGTTGTGTATGTAAGTTCCTATATTATAACAAGTTCCTCAATATCAGGCATATTATTTATTTACTCTCAATTTCCTATGAACAAATTCTAATTTCTTATGATCTGCGGCCATAGTATAGTAATCGACATCTTTGCCCTTGCCGCCGATGCATACCTCAACTGCATCTCGGTTTCTCAGTGTTTATTGTGTTTTTTTTTTTCATGATATAGGAGGACAGACTAACAAACGGGTCACCTGCAACTCAAGAGTCCTAAGTGCCTGATGATCGCCTTTAAGGGTGATAAGAGATGGGGGATACTGCGAGGGGATGAGGAGGTGAGAAAGAAGATAGGCGGGACCAGGAGATGGAAAAGTGGAGAGGGTTCAATGAGGGACTTGGGCCTTCGGAAACCTGACTTATTTCGGGGAAATGCAATGCAAGCATTACTCCACAACCGGTTTCTCTGAGGCCGTGGTATCGCACCGGTCGAGCCTCCTTCTTGGGCTTTTTTAGAATTCACAGGTATTTAGACTTTTATTAAACGATTCTGGTAAAAATATTTATTTCTTAAGGGTGAGTTCATTATTTCTTTTTCACTGAACCGAATGACCTCTTTTCCAGGTCAGTTGGCCGTTAGAGGTTCTCAGGACTATTGCGAAATGAATAAGTAGATAACAAAACTAATGAAATTAGTTTTTTTTATTTATAATAAAAAAATAGTTTTATTTTAGAGTATATCCTACAGATCACGTATACGTTTATATCAATATATCACGTATACGTACGATCACGTATACGTTTATAAAAATGCAAAAGTTTTTTTTGTTTGTTTTTTTGTTTGTTGTGTTGTAATATAATTTCTAATCGCAAACGAATTTGATCCTTAGGGTGAAGCATTGAGCATAAATGCAGATGATTCTACACTTCCTTAGTCTTTTTCTCGTATGTTTTGTAACGTATATTATTCTGCAGTAAATACTCTATTCAGTTAGAAGACTCAGACTTCTCGGAACACGCCAGTTCGAGCTATAGGTATGCAGCTCTGACTTGCTTGTGCTATTGCTTATACTCCCCAATCGATCTATACAATCAATGTCCACTTTTTTACTTTTATATTGTCCCTTACTGTCTATATACTCCAGATCACCCATCAGATCCCCAGGAGTGCCCGGAAGACGGCAATAGGTTTGCCCACTATTACGTAAATAGGTCTAAATTATAATCGCAAAATGTGGGCCTTCATTGGGGTAGACACCCCTTTAAAAAACCAGCCGTGAGTGTACATATATATGTATGTAAGTACTCTGTCAAACACAAAAAGAATTCTGCGAATATGACAAATATTTCCAGTGATTAAGCAAATTTAAAAAAAAACAATCAAAAACCTATTTATCTCTTTTTATAGGTATTTATAGATAAATAAAAACTCATTATTTAGATTGATAAAAGGTAAAAGTACGTAGTGTTAAACAATTGTTCAAATAATATATCAGATTATGTCAAATTTACCATTCAGTTAATAAAATAACACGTAAAAACAATAAATTCAACAATTAATTTATAAAATCAAATCAAAGCTATAAATAACAAAAACATTGGATAAGGGAGTTAACATTTAACCTTCCCGGTAATTCCCGCAGACTGAGACTATCATAATGCAGCGATTCGTACAATGTCCCGTATGCTATAATGACCTTTATTGTATGAGACACAGAGTCTTGAATTTAATCAAGAATTCGTTAAATAAAATTGTTGTGATTTACAAACTTGCTATAAATATGAACATATTGCTGAGTGGAGCATCATTCGCATCGTCTTCATCCAACCGTTAACTTGACAGTACAAAATCAAATTATAGTTTCAAAAATGAATTTCTCAAGAATTTTATTGTTCGTGTTCGCTTGTTTCGTCGCATTGGCGAGCGTTTCTGCTGCTCCCGAGCCCAGGTGGAAGATTTTTAAGAAAATCGTGAGTTTTTGTTGACAATTAGTAAATATAACTTTTTAATAAAATTAAATAAGCTTAGTTTTTGATAGCTATTCCGAGAGCGGTTATGTAATTTATTTCTGGTAACTTAAAACTACGCTCCTAAATTACGTTTGAAGAGACTCGCTACTACTTCTTTTTCCCGCTCAAAGAATCAATGACGATATTCATAATCAATTATATTATACTATTACTACTATTTAATGGCTGTTTTCTATATATTAAAGAAAGTTCTAGACGTTTTTCTGGATATAATTTAATTTCAAAAAAACGTCTTTAATCACTTATAATGATGTAAACTTTTTATGGATTTAACATTTAGATTTTCATATTTCCAGGAGAGAGTCGGCCAGAATGTCCGCGATGGCATCATCAAAGCGGGACCAGCTGTTCAAGTCCTAGGAGCAGCTAAAGCGTTAGGGAAATAGTATTTTTTTGTTAAAATACTTCATGAAACTTTCAGGTTTCATTAAGCCCTCCTAAGAGTGACCTCTCAAAACATGGATTTGTAATATATATTTTCGTTGTAAATACCTTTACTATGTATTATTGAATATAAGATAATTTAAGTGAACTGCAATAATACTGATAGAAATAAATAAATTATTAACTACATATTTTTTTAAATGCATATATATTGATCCGTCGTCTGATCGCAAATTAAGCAGAGCTTGTACTATGGTAACCAGACTGCTGATAAACACACATAATAGATAAATTACACCCAGACATAGAACAAATGATCGTGCTCATAATACAAATATTTGTCATGTGTGGGAATCAAACCCACGACCTTGGCTTAACAGTCAGTATCGCTAACCACTGAAAAAACAGGCTAGTTGAATACATACATACATATGTATTTATATTTTGGACTAGAGAGACTGACTAACAGCGCGCTTGAAAGCAACCAGCTGCTCCTGGTGCTTAGCAAACTCTACAAATATCCTTACTGATCGACATCTAAACAGATAAAACATATTTATTTTACCAATTTTAAATAAGAAGAAGCCAGCTAAAGGAAGATATCCTTACAGTTACATATTTCGTTCTATACTTTCTTAGATCCACTTTTTTGGAAGTAATTAAAATAGGTGTACAAACTCTTTGCACCTGTCCAGAGCGTTTAGGATCAAGAACTGCAGGGATTAATAATAATACCGACTACTGTTCTTACGACTGGTTTATTGGCTAGAACATCAACAATGTGTTTACAGGTCAATATCATAATGCTAATGATGGTCTTAATAGCGTGATTCAGAATTAGGCACACCGCCATCTAGTTACAATTTTCAAACTAAATATTAAACAACATACCGAACATACAGAACTTTAAATCTTATACTTTACACAAACATTCCGCATAGACATAGGCCTTAATACCAGCGTAACAGTGTAGGCACCGCCCACCATACATACACTGCCTTATTACTTAACAAATTTACTTAATTTTAACATGAACACCTTAGTACTCACTTATATAATACATATTTGAACCTGAGACCTTGACAAAATAAAATTAATGACTATTGTGTGACAGGTAAAATGCCCAACTTAGAACTCGGTCTCCTTATGACAGAGTTCTTGGTACGCAGTGTAACCACTCTTGTAATATTGTCTAAACCGGGATGCTTTTCGACAACCTTCGCCAAAAGCCATTTATTAGGTGGTAAGTCGTCCTCTCTTACTACAACTATATCCCCAATATTTGGTTCAGGATTAAGAGTATCCCATTTGTACCTATGAAAATATTTAGTAAGATACTCATGTGACCAGCGACGCCAGAAATTTTGTATCATTTTCTGAGTCAACTGCCATCTACGTAAGGTTGATATCGTAGAATGCTCAAAATTTTGATCGGGTACGGCGACCAAGGGTTCACCAACAAGAAAGTGGCCTGGGGTTAAAACATCAAAAGCGTCCCGTTCAGTGTTTAAAGCGGATAGGGGTCTGGAGTTAAGACACGCTTCTACTTGCGTCAGGACAGTGGACAATTCCTCGTAAGTCAAAGTAGAATCTCCTATTACACGTTTCAAATGAAACTTTACCGATCTCACGCCCGCCTCCCACAAGCCCCCAAAATTTGGAGCACGAGGTGGTATAAAGTGCCATTGCGTGCCGTTGGTGGCTAAGGTTTCCGAAATGTCCTTTATGTATGAGGATTTCTCTTTAGTAAACAAATTTTGGAGTTCTCTGGAAGCACCCACAAAATTAGTTCCGTTATCACTCCATATATCGGTACACAAACCCCGGCGAGAGACAAACCGTTTGAATGCAGCTAAAAATCCTTGAGTGGTTAAATCACTGACTACCTCTATGTGAACAGCGCGGGTCGCCATACATATGAACAAACAAATGTATCCCTTATAAGCCTTATGACCGCGTCCTTTGGTAGTTCTTATATTAATGGGACCGGCATAATCCACACCACTACATTTAAATGGTCTTGATGGACTTGCTCTGGCTTCTGGTAGCTGACCCATTAATTGCTGGGATGGCTTCATAGAGTTCTTTAGACATGGAATACATTTACGCACAAATGATTTTACAGACAACCTTGCTCCAATTAAATAATAACTGGTGGCTAAATATGTCAACATTAATTGTGGGCCACCATGCAGTGTTTTGGCATGTGTATCTGCCAGTAATAGATCCGTAAGCTTGGAGTTCTTAGGTATTAATATAGGATGTTTGGTATTAATACACAGGTGGGATCTTTCCAACCTTCCTCCTACTCTTAAAATGTCATCCTTGTCAAAATAAGGGTTTAAAGATTTAAGAGGCCCTTTTAGTTTTACTACGTCGGTTTGGTGTCGTATGATGGGTATTTCATCCTTGAAACTATCTTGCTGACACATTTTGACAACACACTTTAGCGCTTCGCCCAATTCATCTGATGTCAGATACTCACCTTTGTTTTTGGTTCGAAGACGGGTTTTGAAACGCCTGCAGTAAGCCACAACTCGTACTAACTTGGTAAGTGATGAATATCTGTCCATTATATCGACTGTCTGTGGGTTATCATTTACAGCAAAATTAACTATTATTTCTTCTTCTGTATGTAATTCTTTCGTCTTACTGTATTTTATGACTGACTTGTGAAGAAATGCTGGACCGCTAAACCACAACGTAGATCTCGACAGTTCCAAAGGGCTGACACCACGTGATCCCAAATCTGCAGGATTCTGACTTGAAGATACATGAGACCACTGAGCTGGATCAAATGTAGTTAATATCTCAGAGACACGATTGGCAACAAAAGTCTTCCACCTACAAGGATGACTATTGAGCCAAGCGAGGACCACAGTTGAATCCGTCCATGCTCTTACCTTAGCTATATCGATTTCCAGCACCGATGCTACCTCAATTAGAAGTTTAGCTAACATTACCGCACCACAAAGTTCCAACCTAGGAATTGATACCTGTTTAATGGGTGCTACCTTCGTCTTGGCGGTTATCAACGTGACTTGTATGTTACCTAAAGAATCGACTACTCTTGCATAGACTGTAGCCGCATACGCAATCTTCGAAGCATCTGAGAACCCATGCAGTTCTACGAGTGTATCGTCCGGTTTTGTGCCTTGCCATCGAGGTATCTTTATTTGTGATAACAATGATAACTGATTAAAGTAAGTATCCCATTCAACTAGTATGTTATTTGGTACCTTTTCGTCCCAATTCAACCCTGCTATCCATAACCGTTGGATCAATATTTTTGCTGTTATAATGCAGGGTGCTAACCATCCAAGAGGATCATATAACTTGGCAATATGTGAAACAATTTTCCTTTTCGTTACCGGTCCAGCTTCCGGAGAGAGTGTTACTGCGTATTGAAAATCATCTGTGGGGCGATTCCAGGTAAGACCTAATAATTTCACTATTTCATCTTCCTTTATTTGCAATCCTTCTCCTATTTCCCCCTGACCTTTAGACATTTCTTTGATTATCTGTATCAATTCTTCATTATTACACATCCACTTCTGAAGTTCAAACCCTGCTTTAATCAATAGTAAGTTCATTTCTTTATAAATAACTACGGCTTCCTCTACCGTATTACAACCCGTTAGCAAATCATCCATGTAAAAATCATTTATAACTCTTACTGCAGCTGTTGGATAATTTGCTCCGTCATCACGAGCTACTTGTTGGAGAGCCTTTACAGCTAAATAAGGGGCTGAAGCGGTGCCAAACGTGACACGCAGCATACGGTATCTCTCTACTGCGTCGGTAGGTCCTTCGCTCCATAGTATTCTTTGACAGTCAGTGTCCCCTTCTGCCACCTTTACCTGCCGATACATTTTTACTATGTCAGCTGCTAGACAGATAGGATAAATTCTCCAGCGCATTAATAAATGACGAAGTTCTCGCTGCAGTCGGGGTCCAACCATCAATTTATCATTTAACGAATAACCACCCTTGCCCTTACAAGAAGCATCGAACACGACTCTTACCTTCGATGTATCTTTGTCATTTCTTACAACTGCGTGATGAGGTAAGTATACACAATTATCTTTTTCCCTTTCCTTTTCCTTTACCTTTTCCATATGACCTAATTGTACGTATTCGTTAATTACTTCTGTGTATTTTTCCTTCAGGTGTTTATCTTTCTGCAATCTGGTCTTTAATGAGGTCAACCTTCTTTCCGCTATCTCTTCAAAGCCTTCAAAATGGCGAGTATTATGCTGTTGACGAAACGGAAGTCTCACAATGTATCTTCCGTCTGCGTCCCGTTTAGTGGTTGCCTCGAAAAACTCCTCACATTGTTTTTCTTCTTCTGACAATAATTTCTTTTCGTTGCTAGGCTCAGACTCTAACTCCCAAAATCTTTTTAAAGCGGAATTATCATTCCAGTGCGAATGCATAACCATAACATTTGAAATCAGACTACTGGATATATTTATTACTCCCGACAGGATCCACCCAACTTTGGAACACTGAGCTACTATCGTACCGTCCGAATTCTTTTTTATACCTTCTTCAATTATCTGGCTATACACGTCAGCACCTAATAAGATATTTATTTTATTCGGTGTGTGGTATTCAGGATCGGCCAGATTTTCATTATGAAGGTCTACCCATTCTACTTCAGTTACTTTAGTAACTGGGAGAACGGATGTAATTGATGTTAGGACATAAGCCTTAATTTGTATGTTAAAATCTGACTTAAACCTAGACTTAAGGTTAATAGTGACGACTGACCTTGACGTTATTTGTTTGCTCCCTCCGACTCCCCTAATAATACAAGAGGAAGGTGATTTCTTTAACCCAAGAAACTGCACAGTAGCTTCTGTGACCAAAGATACCTGCGACCCTTGATCAATAAGCGCCCTTACCACCTGATATGTGCCTGCCCTCGACTCAGCTCTAAGAAGAGCTGTGGCTAATAAAACAGTTTTATTAGACTTTCTTGTCGAAAAACAGGATATTAATGGTTTATCTTCACAATCTGTTTGGGACATATGATTGTTTAACATCATACTAGTTTCTTTCTCTGGCATGTTGTTGCTATCTGCAAAAGATACCATGTTCGATCCTAGCGCTGAACCAGTAGACCCAGTAACACTCTGGGGATGCAGTAGAGAATGATGACGACGTTTGCAAATATGACATTTTACGGTACTTTTACATGCCTTTGCCGAATGATTGTTCCCTAAGCAATTGAAACAGACACCCTTTTCTAAAACGAACTTACGACGAGCGTCACCATCTATTTTCGCAAACTGTTTGCAGTACGACAACTTATGAATCTCTGAACAGTAAAGACATTGAGTGCTAGTGACATGTAAACTATTTACTTTAGGTGTACCTGTATTTTTATAAGACTGACTCTTGAACCCAGAATTACCCTTACTGTCTAGAAATTCTAAAGCTCTATATCTATTTGTTAAAAATTCGGTAAACTGTGAGAATGTAGGCAACTCTTCTGACGAATTTTGTGAAGTTATATTAAACTCCCACTGCTTGCGGGATTCGGGATCCAACTTCAAAGTTATTATATGTATTATTAATATATCCCATGATTCAACATGAATTCCCAGATTAGAAAGTGACTTCAAGCAGTCGTTGGTACCATCAATCAATTCTTTAAGACCTACACCTGATTCGTTTATTAGATTTCTTTGACTAAGTAGTCTTTTTAATATAAAATGCGACAAATACCTTTTATTGTTATACCGCGAATTTAGTATTTCCCAACACCGCTTATAGTTAGCATCAGTAATAGGAATTTGTCTGAGTAACTGTTCTGGTTCCCCAGACAAATATCCTTTCAAATATTGCATTCGCTGTACATTATCCAAACTCTGATTATTATGTATAAGTGAAGTGAACAAATCTCTAAAAGTAACCCAATCGGTGTACTGACCAGAAAATACGGGAATTATTATTTTTGGTAGTTTTACCTGACACTGTTTTAGGTTACTCCCCGCAGTTTTGGGCCTTTCCTCTTTGTAAGCAATAGACTCTAGGACAGTTTCAAGTTCAAATTTGTATTCGGTGTACACTTCTTCTGCTAACTCATATATATTTTTCTTAACATAATCACTTGCTTTTATTTCTCCTGGCGTATGATCAAACAATTTGCTATGACCGTCCAATAACTGACCCCACATTTGTTCTAATGTCTCTAATCTTACTTTAATATATGGTCGTGTAATTCTATCTTTTGGGGACTTTTTAAAGTTAGAATATGCTTTCTTTATTCTATTTAACGTATCTTCTTGTTTCAAAGCTAACGATTCCATTTTGATATAGGCTATAAATGTTTGAAACTATCAAAAAATGAAATTTAAAAATTTAAAAGAAGATTTTTATAAGTCCCCAAATTTCAAATATTTTACAAGTGCACTATAATTAACACAATCTCTTAACTTAGAATTCACAAGGTAAGGCAAGTGTAACAGCTACAAATGTTACAGTTATTTATATAGGCAAATAGGCATAGCTTCAACGTAACAAGCCAATTTGAAACAACACACACCTTTTAACTAAGATTTTCTAAGTTCAATTGTAGCAAACACAAAATTTTTACAAGTGTTTTACAGATAGTTTAATCGAGGGGAAATTGGGCATAGGTTCCCCGTCTCAACCAAATTTAAGAAATTATTCTAAGTCTAAAACTAATATTAAATTTAAAATCCACAAATTTCACTTGAATTCTTCTAAGTTAATGAAGCTATTACGATAAAGTTCACTTTTGTTTGAATCTCTTGACACTTTGCAAAACTTTAATAAAAATATAAATGTGCAACTCACAGTTCAAGTCCCAGTAACTTCAATACCTTTGTCCGTTCACTCGACTACGTCCTGTTCAATTGACTTTATCAGCCACCAGCTGCTGTTGTTCTTCCAGGATATTCAGTTGCTGCTGCTTATCCAAGTTATACAGTTCTGTTCTGACCACCTTCAGCACCCGGATCCTCCCGTGACCGCAACACTCCTCCAGATCCTTCAGTACCTGGTACCTCTCAGCACTCTGCTGAGAAGCTGTTCTGAACAGCGATCCACTGTCCAGTAATGTGCGGAGTTCCACACGGGGTGTGAATCAATGACAAGTTGATCACACAGCTGCCAACAATACCGTAAAATGCCGATTCCGACTCTAAGGACCAATGTACAAACTCTTTGCACCTCTCCAGAGCGTTTAGGATCAAGAACTGCAGGGATTAATAATAATACCGACTACTGTTCTTACGACTGGTTTATTGGCTAGAACATCAACAATGTGTTTACAGGTCAATATCATAATGCTAATGATGGTCTTAATAGCGTGATTCAGAATTAGGCACACCGCCATCTAGTTACAATTTTCAAACTAAATATTAAACAACATACCGAACATACAGAACTTTAAATCTTATACTTTACACAAACAATAGGGCCGCTTCATTTCTTCCTGTGAGTATCGTAACTGTTATCTATCTGACAGTATTAAGGAAATAGAAGAAGTCTGTTAATCTGAAACATGTGTCACACAACTTAGCGTACCCCAGGGCAGCGTGTTAGGACCTACTTTTGTTCCTATTATAGGTACATAGGTGTAACTGAGAACCCAATAGCTCTCTTTGCAGATGATAATACAATAACGTGAAATGTGATAGTTAAAATACCTATGCCGCTGATATAAATAACGCATTAAGATCTGTTATTGAATGGCTAAATGTAAATAATATAAGAGCATACGAATGTTGAAGAATTTAAATCAGAGTAATCCATCTATTAAAAATCTACAGATTTGCGCTAAAGGTCAATAGTTTAAAGAAGTTAGCTCCACTTTTCTCCGTGTAATAACAAATAGTAACTGAACATAGTCAAAGTATAGTTTTATACAAACAGTAGAATATGTATTTGAAATAAATCGATATTCCTTTTGCTATTCTGTGGCAGGGGATAAAAATACCACATAATAAAAAGAAAACCTTCTTTGAAGCTTTGGAAAGTTCGCTCTTTCTGACACCAGCCAGTTCGAGTTATGTGTAGGTAGGCAACCCTGACTTATTTGTACTTTTGCTTTTACTGTACAGACCTTCACTATAGGCCTCCCTTTAAATCTTCCCTTTCCTTTTCTATATACTACAAACTTTTGGTAAAATGCGGCCGTAAATTTTCCGTCTGCCCACCCCTTAGGGGATATAGGACTGAGAATATGTAGGGTAAAAGCCGGATAGTTGCCCCACTTTTCGAAAAAGCTTAATTTTTTAAAGATATGAACTTGCTGAAAATTATTTAGTATGTATCTCAAAACATAGGCGTTTTATCTTCTATAATAGCCTATTTTTGTGTACATAATTAACAATGGTTTTGAATAAATATTGTTTTATTTCACCTCTCAGAAAAGGGATAGTTGCCTACTATGGCGGATAGTAGCCTAGCGTGGAAAATGCTCCGAGGGATACTTGCCTCCTGCGGGGTTAGTAACCTCGGTAATTTTTTTATTTTAGATAGAAACAAATTTATATCAATTAAATTAGTCTTTATTATTTATTTAACAGTCCTCATAATTTACTGAGATCTATTATTAAGTACAATGTGAAATATTAATAATAACATTATTAAATAGTTTTCATTTTTAATGATTATAATTATAAAAATATTATTCAAACTTGAAGTAATGTACGTTATTATAAAATACTAGCATTTATCTTAGAGATATAATCATTTGGTAATTAACTTTGGTGTTAGTTAACTTTATGTCTCAATTCTTCCAAGGCAAGTTTTAAGCTATCTTCTGTCCAATTGATGTTGCGTGGCACCACGCCTGGTTTTCGCTTATATTTACGAGGCATTTTGCTAATCTAGAATAAATATATAAAACAGTTGAGCAGATATTTATTTTAATTACAACAAGTTAGAGTCACAGTAATTTTGAAAAAACAACAAAAAAATGAAATTTGTCTTTACTTGTTTAGTTTCTCTAGGGGCAACTATCCGCGAAAGTAAGTAGGGCGACTATCCTTTTTGATGCGGATACTTGCCCTTTAAATTTGCAAAATAAATAAAAATAATTTTGCACTAAAACATAACAAACAATGTAATTTAAACTCTAATGCATGCAAACAAATAAAAAGTTGACTGAAACCACGATCAGTAATAAAAATATTCAATAAAAATTACTTACCAATATAATTATAACGCCCGTCAAAGTTTCGCCGCGGAAGATATTTGCTCACACGGACAAAACAAAAGTAAAGCGCTAACACAGCTTATATTCCTAACATAGTGTATTAAAAACCGGGGCATGTATCCGTCCGAGGCAACTATCCGGCTTTTACCCTATGTGTGTATATATGAGAAAGAAGTTTCATTCGGTACGATAGTTAGTGAGATCTAGTGCCAATTATACCGTTATAGACTTTTACACGACTGCCCAGAATACTAATGTTCTCACTATTTAAAGAGAGATATGTTCAACTCCGAACTGCGGCCTCACGGAAAACCGGTAAATAATTAAAAAAAAATGCATTAAGTAAGGTTACCAGAGCCTCTCTCTCCTCTTCTTTTATTCTCCCACTCCTTTTCCCAGTCTGCTAATCTACTTTGATTTTTCCCCTCCCCGCATCACCCGTAAAGGTGGGCAGTGCATTCAAGCCATTACAACTACTACTACTACTACTTTACAATTCAGTGGTTAGGCACGAAGGGGCCGGCTTGACCGGTGCGATACCACGGCCTCACAGAAAACCGGTTGTGAAGTAACGCTTGCGTTGCATTTCCCCGAATTGAGTGAGGTTTCCGGAGGCCCAATACCCCCGCCCCCCTTTTCTCTCCCCTCATCTCCTTTCTCCTATTTTCCATCTGTTCATCCCTCCTCTCCTCTTTTCGCTCCCTTCATCCCCCATCCCTCATCACCCTCAAAGGCGGGCAGCGCACTTGTGACTCTTGAGTTGCAAGTGTCCATGGACGGCGGTGTCACTTACCATCAGGTGACCCGTCTGTTCGTCTGTCCCCCTATAGTATAAAAAAAAATTGCCGCTCACGTACACCTGAGACTGTGTACGTGAGCGGCAGTTGTGACTTACTATCAGGTGACCAGTTTTTTCATTTCACCTATATTATAAAATAATTGTAGGTTTGCGACTCAATCTGAATACATGTAGATTACATTCTGGAATAGCACATGTGCTGCTTTTTTTTCTTCAAAATTGCCACTCAAAATTGTCACCTGCAATATTTCTTTATATTATATAGAAGGACACTAGAATTTTCACACTGCAAAATTAGCCGTTAGAGAACAATACTAAGAAATTCGTGCTTTTTATATGAAAGTAATTAGTAATTACTAAGAAATAACAAGTAATATAGGTTTTAAGGTAATAAAAATTACCCTAATGGTAAAGTGAGTATTTTATTAAGTATATAACAATTACAATAGTTAAAGAAATAAAAAGACATGCTATGACTAGTTAAAATAAACTAGTTGAGCCCAAAACTCGAGATGTTTACGATTAGCCTTTAAAGAGTACCTCTATCCACCTCTAACTCCAAACAACATACATGTACATATAAAATAACATTTCAATACGACTATAAAAAGTAGGTTAACATTGACTTCAAAATCGAAATCAAAATCGGTTACTTCAACTGAACAAATCATTAGTATTTTTGAATTGTCAATAGACGAAGTCGATCAGACTAAGTCAGTTATGAAGCTAGTTGCCTGTTCCAAAACGTATATCCTATGGAAAAGAACAAACAAGAAACTCCAAGGACACTCTTTTTCAGATATTTTACATAAGTTTCTTGTGTGTTCATAAGTGCGCATAAAAAAATAATATAAGTAGATAAGGACATTGTAATAAATAGCTCTAAAATAACGTTTATGGTAATTACTGTTCTATGTTAAGTAATAGCAGTCATTTTCTTCAGAGAATACAAGTTAGTTACAAGTAAAGATTATGAAGAGTGTTACAAACTTTTATCGGAATGGCACATGCATCACAAAAGATTTATTAGCTTCAAGATCATTCAAAAAGAAAGAAAGCATTCGAAACGGGAATTAACACTTAACGGCCCGCTAGGTACTTCCCTCGATGTTCTTATCACAGTGCTCGTGTGTCACACGTATTTTGAACTTTATTGCTTGGCACAAAGAGTCTTAAATACAAATGGATATACAACAATTAGCATTTATAATAATCCAACGCGAGTGCACGAGTGGTATAAATATGCAGATATTTCTTAGTGGAGCATCATTCACATAGTCTTCATAAAACCATCAATTTGACAGTTAAATACAAATTCAAAATTTAAAAATGAAATTCTTAAGAATTTTATTGTTCGTTTTCGCTTGTTTCGCCGCATTGGCGAGCGTTTCTGCGGCTCCAGAGCCCAGGTGGAAGATCTTCAAGAAAATCGTAAATTGTCTTTTATTTACTTATTTAATTTTTAGTTGATCTTTATAATTATTATATTTATATAACTAAGTTCCTTAAAAACTATTTCAAGGTCAGGTAGATAATAATTGATTTCTGTCATTTTTATGGGTGAATAATGAATTTAACGAAGTTACTTGTGCTTTTAACAAATAATTGATGACACTGCTAAAAACCTTTTCTCCCAAACAATGTATGTGTTTGTATTTATTGGTGGTGTTCCGTATGTTAAAAGGTTATTTCTAGAAAAACGTATTTAATCACCATATAATTTACAGTAAAAAAAATCGTTACATTTTTTATATAATTTCAGGAGAGAGTCGGCCAGAACGTACGCGATGGCATCATCAAAGCGGCACCAGCTGTTCAAGTCTTGGGAGCAGCCAAAGCGTTAGGGAAATAAGTAGTCCTTTGGCGACAAAACACTTTATGAATCCTAAAAAAACTCTTAAAATATGATTCTTTGAACGCTTGCTTTGTACAAATCTCTAGTAATAATTATAGAATTAAGTATATTTTCTACTACCAAATTACTGACATCAATAAATAAATAAATTATTTACTATTTACTATAATGTTTTTTTTTTAAACAGTTTTAAAGCTAGCATTTAAGAATTAAGAGACTGAAATTTATAGTATAGTTTTATAGATACGATAGCTTATTTTACAAATTAATAAAAGTTACTAAACGGGTACTGAATAAAATACATGTTCATATTGCTCCAAACATATCTCTCCTGTAGAACAGGATCACCAATACACATTTCATAATGTGGGGCGAGTGTCTCTCATAGACTAGAAAACTCATTAGAAAATTTGTCAAGTGCGAGTCGGACTCCGGCTCCGACCCTAAATCCACCATTATCTATAAAAATGCAAAAAAAAATATGTCTGTTGTATAGGAGCCTGCCTAAAATATAAATTATTATTTTTAATATAATTATTTATTATAACTAAATATTCTGTAAATATTTTAAGCCTCTAACTATACGGTTCATAAGATTCAGCTTGGTGACAGGCGGACAGCAGAGTCTTAGTAATAGGGTCCCATTTTATCATTTGGGTACGGATCCCTAAAAAGTGTGTTATAGTGGAATATGCCACTAAAACTTCTTAATTCTTAATGCGTGAATAGGTGGTTTAGATGTAAGGCGTATAATAAGGCGTTAGAATCCTCTCCCTCAGTAGTGTCTGTACGGTTTTTGAACACAAAATATTATGACTATTATATGTCGCTTCATATCGCAGGCTAGTGGGATTTTTAAACTAATTTCTGCTAGACTAATTTCTAACAGGATATCCATATTTTTGATACCCTATCAAATATGGAAATGCTCCTATGCAGGGTAAAATAGAAGCACATATTCCAATGCAAATAATATATATTCATGCGTTCAAAACTTTAATATGTCTTCCTGTATGTGTGGGGGGATGAAAAGATTTGACTGTTATCTGTTCGATCGCTTGGCCCCCATTACGCAATTATATTATGGTTGGAAAAATGGTGATGTTTCGGGGATATACGTGAGTATATGTAGGACTGTATTTAATATAATAACTTAGGCATTTGCCCCTCTACCCGAAGTTACAGTTGATAGCCTCAATCGACACCGTATTAATAAAAATCATATAACACCGAAGTGTCTGTCCCCAAATAAGCACATTTTTTCCTGTTTTTAGTTGCTTCATTGGATATGTAAATAAAATAATATTAGGTTATCAAAAGTTGTCTGGTAGAGACAGCTTGTAAGGATAAGACCGCCCATTGTACCTAGCTGTAATGATTATTAAGATTAGCTGTTTACTTTGTATGGTGTACAACAAAAAGTATGCTATTCTATTTTATTATTGTTTGTACAGATATATTTACATAAACATTTTTAAAACGTTTGTGCATAATTTACACATTATTTATGATTGAACACGTGATTCTTTATACTCATAAAATTGCCTAGCCTAACAGTCTAGTGGTTAGTAACCCTAGCTGTTGAGCCGTATTAGGCTGTTGTTCGTATATTCCTGTAACATGGATATAATTCCTCGTACGACAGTTGTTTAAAAAAACATATAAGAAGAAGTGTATTATAAGTAGTTATAAAACAAAACTTACAAACTGAAATTATTAATTAAAAACATTTTAAACACACATCACTTCTCAATACACTGATCGTCATACATATTGTAAAACTTCTTAAACCCTGCGTGCCAAGAGATAGATAAATAAAAAAATGGCGCTGCGTTTAGACTTAGCACATGAAACGATTGTGTTATAAGTTGTATTAATTAATATTATATTTTAATTTTGTGATATTCATATGTATATCACAAAATGAAAATAGGGGTGAGGTTTCCGGAGGCCCAACTCCCCCTATCCTCTTTCCTCTCCCCTCATTCCGTCTCTCCTCTTTCCGATGTCCTCATCCCCCCTCTCTTCTTTCTTCTCCCAACATCCCTCTAACCCTCATAATCCTCGTCTGTACCCCTATAGTATAAAAAAGCCTCGAAGCAAAAATAAAGTTTAAGAGCTTCTGAAGAACTTTATCTTATGGTTTTCCAGAAGCCTTTTCTAAAATACTCGACTGGTGGGTTACCATGGCCTCACAGAAAACTGGTGGTGAAGAAACGCAAGCTTGTATTTCCCCGAAATTTGTGAGGTTTCCGGAAGCCCTATTCCCCTATCCTTTTTCCTCTCCCCTCATCCCCCTCCCCGCATCCCACGATCCCTCATTACTCTCAAAGGCGGACAGCGCACTTATGACTTGAGTTGCAGGTGTCCGTGTACGGCAGTTGTCACTTACCATCAGGTGGCCCGTCTGTTCCTCTGTCCCCCTATATAATATACATATGTATATAAAAAAAATATTAGGGCGAAATTAATTTCACCTTTTTTTTTTTTTTTTTTATTTTTTTTATTCGTAAGCCTACCATAATGACTCCACTTTGCCTGATGGTAAGCAATAAGTGGAGTCCAAGAGTGGTGGTCACCATCCTCATTGCATGTCTAGTCAATGCAGCATGGTGACCCACACTATGGCGGCCTGGTAAGATGCTTTTTCACGCCCCGCTTAAAAGACCCGGGATCAAATTGGGAAGGAAACACGTGCGCTGGTAGGGAATTCCAGGCTTTCACTGATCGGCACAGGAAAGAAGAGCCAAACCGTTTCGTTCGGGATCGCATATCTTCGACTCGCAAACGGTGACTCCTCAGGCCAGCACGTGTAGTCCTGTAGAGGAAGGGAGAAGGTCACCTTACAAAAACGACTGTTAGAGAACAATATCAAAGAAGTTCTTGCAATCAAAAGGACATCATTAGCGAAGCGAGTGTTTGTAAATAATAATAATATATATTAATATATATTATTATAGTTAATAGCTAATATAGTTTTCGCCGTGTTTCTCAGTGAAGTAGAATAGGGCCTCACCATCTCTTCGAGTGACTGTCGTAAACCACCACTCTTAGACTCCACCTGTCAGGCATCAGACAGAATAGAGTCATTATGGTAGGCTAACATAAAAAAAAACATACTATACTGCACGGATGGCCCAATGTTTAAGTGTTTACCTCGCAGTGGCGAGCCGACTTTTGTGGGTTCGATCCCCGCACGAGACAACACTTTGTGTAATTCTCAATTTGTTGTTATGAGTCTGGGTGTTCCTCGTGTCCGTTATTTGAATGTCTGTAAAGTACCCCGCGACACAGGAATTAATCCTAGTGTAAAACAAAAAACAAAAAAAAAGACAAAATAAACATATCAGACACTATGTGTAGTAATAGAGTGCCCGGTTGACGGCACTAGGCTTCCTTCCTATTACGTTGGTGGGACCCATTTGCCACACACATACAGCTCTGCCTACCCCTTCGGGGATGCAGACCTGAACGTATGTGTGTATTTATAAAATAATTAAAACAAAAATGTGTTATATAAATAAACTAATTTAGCCCAAACTTGAATGGTACACTATTAACCACTATCCACCTCCGAGTACATTCTCATTGATGTCCAAACTACATATACATAAAAAGCTACATTTCAATACGACTATTACAAGTAATTTAATATCGACTTCCAAGAAAACATAGTTCCAAGTGAAAGTTTTAAAAGCCTGTTAAAAGAACTTAGTTAGTTCAACAAATTGACGCGTGCGGTATTTCTGAGCCCATACGAATTCCAAACTTACAAGAAAAAAAATGAACTCCAACCCCAAAGGTCGGCAACGCAATTGCAACTTCTTAGCTGGTCCATGGCTTACCATCAGGTGGCTGGTCTGCTCGTTTGACTCTATATCATTAAATAAAATAAGTTCAAGGCCATATTCCCGAACTAAACCTCTTTTGGATTTAGCATGAAAAATGTAGCACAAGAGATTATTAAAAGCTTTAAAATCATTTAAAAAGAAAGAAAGCATTCGATACGGGTATTTACACTTATCGGTTCGCTCGGTACTTCCCTCAGTCCTTATAAAACAGTGCTCGATATTTACAAGCATTTTGAACTTTATTGCTTGACGTACAGAGTCTAAAATACAAATAAATATCCCACAATTAACATTTACAATAATCCAACGAGTGGTATAAATATGCACATATTACTTGGTGGAGCATCATTCGCATCGTCCTCATCTAACTGTCAACTTGATAGTTAAACATTCTAATTTTGAAAATGAATTTCTTAAGAATTTTATTGTTCGTGTTCTCTTGTTTCGTCGCGTTGGCGAGCGTTTCTGCTGCTCCCGAGCCCAGGTGGAAGATTTTTAAGAAAATTGTAAGTTTTATTTATTTTTGTGCTAATTAATGTTAAATAAGTCTTGTAGATTTATGGAAGATTGACGCACTTGTACGTTTAACATATATATTTATTACAAAACCGATGTTGATCTTGGCCAGTGTTGAATAGATTTTAAATTAAAAATGTTATGTGAGTAAAGATTGTTATTATTATTTCAGGAGAGAGTCGGCCAGAACGTCCGCGATGGCATCATCAAAGCAGGACCCGCTATTCAAGTTTTGGGAGCAGCCAAAGCATTAGGGAAATAGTAATTTGTTGTTACAATACCTCATTAAACTTAAAAATCTCTCAAAACATAGTTTTTGAACAAACTTGTACATAAATTTAGTATTAATATTTATAGACTTAACTATGTTATAAGTGAACTGTCATAATACTGATGAGTTAATAAATTAATGTTATTTATTATAATAGATTTGTTTATTTTTAATTTAGTTCAAAAATGGATTGAATTCCATATTCGTCTACACGTGTGTTTATTTTATGAATGTAAATGGATTTCACCGCCAATTGTCAACGAGTAGTGTCGAAGTATAGGTATGCCATCCTGACTTGAACTTACTTGTTTTTTTTATGGTTTATGATTTTATGATGGTAAGCGACTACCGCCGCCCATGGACACCTGCAATTGAAGAGTCACACGTGCGTTGCCGGCCTGTACTTACGGCTCATACTTCCCAAGCAATCTTTATAAGCAATTTCTCTTTCCTACCCTTCTATCCTCCCATTCCTCCCAATATACTGCAACTTTTCCCAACTAATTCCAAAAGTGCCCAAATGATGGCAATAGGCTTGCCCCCTATTATGTAAATGGGGCTAGACTAGACTACAAGTGTGAGTATGTTTTATTTTTTAAATACTATTGAACGATATCAGATATTTGTTGGTTTGGAAGGTCCTTAGAGGTGAGGAGTTACAAGATAATACTTCAAATTACGTTACTTTATGAATTACTCTAAAACATCTATGGTATTTTTACTTTATTACTTCTATTCTATTTATATTCTATTTTTTCAGTGGTAGAGCCATGCTTAGGCACGAATGGGCCGGCTCGACCGGTGCGATACCACAGCCTCACAGAAAACCGGTTGTGAAGTAACGCTTGCGTTGCATTTCCCCGAATTGAGTGAGGTTTCCGGAGGCCTTATTCCCCCTCCCCCCTTTTCTCTCCCCTCATCTCTTTTCTCCTTTTTTCCATCTCCTCATCCCTCCTCTCTTCTTTCCGCTCCCTGCATCCCCCATTCCTCATCACACTCAAATGCGGGTAGCGCACTTGAGAATCTTGAGTTGCAAGTGTCCATGGACGGCGGTGTCACTTACCATCAGGTGACCAGCCTGTTCGTCTGTCCCCCTATAGTATAAAAAAAAAAATCTTACCAAGGCGCATAATTAGGGTTAGTGCACTTTAAAAAAAACCATTCTTATGATGAGATCTGATTGTAAAAGAAAACTATCATTAAACAGAAATAATATAAAAAAGGAGAAGGTATTTTGATCAAGATATGCTAATATATTTCTATTCTAGGCTCACCAGTCACACGGAATCTTGAATCTGAATAGCTGGATTGTATCAGTCTTGTTGAATGAAGGTATTGCTGTCGCACTGCTTCAAATTGATTAAAAGAGTAATAACTCTACACACCGCAGACACGGCCATCTGATCCCAAACCAAACAGAGCTAGTATTGGGGTAAGCAGACTGCTGATAAACATTACTTACTTATACTATAGATAAATTACAACATAACTAAAAACAAAAGACAGTCGCCAATATAGGATATCTTTTTATGTACCCATGAAAACTTGTATGCAAAATTGCATGACGTACGATAGAACAATTTAACAGTACGAATTAAATTTTGTGTATATGTCCTGGGATCCCCCGCTGTTTCATCTGCGTATATGATCACTGTTCCATTACTTGTATTTTTACTCTCTTTTGAATACGAGAGTAATTTTTAAAGAATATCTTGATGAAATAAAAAAAAAGTGTATACACTCATGCTTGCGTCAATTAAACTGGAAGCGGAGGCGTATTAAAGGCCTACATTTTTCGAATATACAAGGTACAATGGGATTTAAATGGGAAAATTATCGCTCGTAACTCGAACAGGTTGTTGTCGTGCTGGCAAATACGAGCTCTCTAACCAAAAACAAATGTTTAGCTATATTATATTAGTATATGAATATGTAGCTATCTGATATTTATTATATATACCACGATAGTCTCAAAATGTTCTATCTCCAATTGACAAAAGCGCTGACGCAAATCTAATAAAATTGTATACAACTATGGACAGGATCTGAAATACAGGCCGTCAGCCTAGCTTAGGCACCGGTCTGCCACGATATAAAATGTATTTATAAATAATATACAGTAGCGTGAAACAGTAATTATACTTTTAACCCGTTTAGAAAAAGAAGAAGGGTCTAATTATGACTCTTTCTATCAATTTTCTTAAATATGTTTAGCGATGTCCACCAATTGTTGATCGATTTTTCGAAAATACTCCTTTGGTGATTTGTTTGAAATCATTGTAATCAAATCAGGGTTTGATCATTGGAAATTATGTAAAGGAATTGGAAAGGCACATATAAATCGGTTTTCTAAAAATACAAGTTTCGTTTTGGTATAAGTTCATTATATGTAAATCTGTAAAGAATTATTTTCAAAAGAGGGTCATTAAGACGCGTATAAGGTTAAAGCACACAACAACATAAATATGTAAAGATTTCACTGATCCGATCATTCGATATACTTTAAGGATGCAGCTCATAATTAATTAATATATTGAATTCATAGCTATACCGATCATATACGGCTACAATGACGTAATTGCTTTATATCACTTTCAATCCGATGGAACGCCTATCACCGAGGAATGAAGCAACTAGTTGCAAATAATTATTTTTATTATTTTTAATTTTTTTATACTATAGGGGGACAGACGAACAGACGGGTCACCTGATGGTAAGTGACACCGCCGTCCATGGACACTTGCAACTCAAGAGTCGCAAGTGCGCTGCCCGCCTTTAAAGGGGGATGAGGGATGGGGGATGCAGGGAGCGGAAATAAGAGAGGAGGGATGATTAGATGGAAAAATGGAGAAAGGAGATGAGAGGAGAGAAAAGGGGGTAGTGGGAATTGGGCCTCCAGAAACCTCACTCAATTCGGGGAAATGCAACGCAAGCGTTACTTCACAACCGGTTTTCTGTGAGGCCGTGGTATTGCACCGGTCGAGCCGGCCCATTCGTGCCTAAGCATGGCTCTAACATTGAATAAATATATTTATAAGTAACTTTTTTGCATCTATACTTAATTTCATATGTATAATAAATCTGAAGAGGTTTTCTTGATCAAAAGCACTAATCTCTGCAACTAACAGTCGTATGTAATTGATTTGATAGAGTACTTTTTATCAAATACATTTTTTATTTTTTTTTATTTGTAAGCCTACCATAATGACTCCACTTTGCCTGATGGTAAGCAATAAATGGAGTCCAAGAGTGGTGGTTACCATCCTCATTGCATGTCTAGTCAATGTAGTATGGTGACCCACACTATGGCGGCCTGGTGAGATGCTTTTTCACGCCCTGCTTAAAAGACCCAGGATCAAAGTGGGAAGGAAACACGTGCGCTGGTAGTGAATTCCAGTCTTTCACCGATTGGCACAGGAAAGAAGAGCCAAACCGTTTCGTTCGGGATCGCAAACGGTGACTCCTCAGGCCAGCACGTGTAGTCCTGTAGAGGAAGGGAGAAGGTGGGACCAATTACAAGAGCTCGTCAGAACACTCTCCGTGATGTAGGCGATAGAGAACTGCCATAGAGGCGACATTATTTTCTAGTTTTATTTAAACGCGGGTTTTTGTCGCCACTGTTTTACTAAGTAAGCACCGGGACATATTATACTCACGGCGGCTGCCAACGCACTGCTTTACTTCATTTAAGAAAATAATAAGGAAGCGGCCCTGACATTGTGCCATCTAACCTACATATGTACATACGCTGTGTTTATATCCCCTAAGGTATATTAAAGACCTACATTTTGCCAATTAGATTTTTTTCCCACTGACGTAATAGGGGGCGAGCCATTGCCATCAGCCGGGCACTATACGACTCTATAAATACTGTCTGTAAGAAAACAGTTCGATCGCTTATTCCCTTTTTACGATACCCATGGGAACAGAGGGAGTGGCATTCACCACTACCGAAAACAGCTACACCAATCTATGAACCTAAGCTATTTACATGATAATTTACGAATATTAAAGTCTACAAAACATCACGCTACGACCTCCAGAAGCAAAGTAGTGATCATAAATCTGAAATAAAAACTGAGGTACAGATAGCATATTAAAAATTATATAATACCAGTATAATAAAGTCAAAGAGTTTTTGATAGTTTGTTTGTTTGTGTGAACGAGTTTTTCAAACATCTCTCTGATCTTTTAATGAATCTCTCCGTATTGTCTACGTACGTACGTACGTTCTTAGTCACGCAGGGGCCCTGCACTATGTTTGCCTACTCGTGATCTCCAGTCTAACATGACTCCACCGACCATCAGTCTACCTACATACATGATGGATAGATGCGGGCTGCCATCCGTTCGTGGCAGTCCGCATCTCTCATTGGCGCTCCTAGCAGGAAGCTTTCGTCCAGCGTTGGATGGTGATAGGCTGATGTGTAGAGTATTTATTACCGACTCATAAAGTCTATTAAAAAAAATGTGTCTCTAAATACCGTAGTTAAGACTCCGCTCACTCAGAGATCAAAAGTAGGTAAAAACATAGACTCGTAAGTTCCCCATATATTGATACTGTATTGTGTTAAAGCCTCTATCAAAGTTAGTTATATACGGGTATTTAGTTAAAGAACGGCTTCGTGGCAGTATATTCCGGAATTCCATAGAGCGACTTACATGCAGACATCGATACAATAATATGCTACCGTGACAGGTCTGGGTTTTAATTAGCTGCACTAAATATAGGGATAATTTTAGATAAGAATGCTCTTAAATACTCCTTTCCTGTATAAATTTGCCGTTTGCCGGCTCAGCTAGTAGTAGTAGTAGTAGTATAATATACTTGTAAATTTCTTGTACGTATATTTGTTGAGTTTTTAAAATTGATATAAAGATTCAAATATTGCTTGGTGAACATCATTTGCGTCGTCTACTGTTAACTTAATAGAAGAAAATTAAATTCTGAATTTGAATTTTTTAATGGAAATTTTAAGATAATTATTTCCTTCATGTTCACTTGTTTAGTTGGATTGACGAGCGTTTTAGCCGCTCCCGAGGAAGGAATGAAGGTTATTTCAGAAAATTTAAAATTTTGTTTAATTTTATATGTTTTATGTATTCTATTTACAAAAAAAATAGTAGTCCCAAGTAATAAGGATTCATATATACTTAAAAGGAATAAAGTAAAAAGAATCTTATTACTTTCAATTTAATTTAGATTTTTTTGAACGCCATAAAATAAGTAATCTATTGATTTTAAAACATTTGTAGTACTTTTAAGATAGCTGAGTGTAAAGACTGGTCTTCGAATTCAAATACTTTAAGCAACTTTCCTAGCTAGCTAAAAATATCTTTGGCGAACTCTATAGTAGACTAAACGTTGACTGACTGGATTTGACAAGATAATACATCAGACATGGAATGTGTCTTGAAGGACGTTTATCATTTCAGTAGAGAGTCGGCCAGAACATTCGTCATGGTATTATACCAGCTTTTGAAGTCTTGGGAGCAACTAAAACGTTACGGAAATAAACGATTATTGAATAATAATTGTTTATATAATATACTTCATTATCCATCTATATATATCTATATATTTGAGGTCAATTTCCTACAAATGTTCCTTTCTAATTCCCAAAAGTGCCCGGATGGCGACAGACTTTCCTCCTGTTACGTTAATTTAATTAATTACAACACTGCCCACCCCTTTGAGGATACAGGCATGAGCGTATGTATGTTTGTGTTTAATTTTGAATTAGCTATATGTTTATGTATTATATTCAAAGCCAATACTAAATCATTATCTTAAATATTATTATGAATATTATGACGACTTTGTTTAGTATATTTACAATGTGTTTCCGCCCAAACTTCTTAACCAATCATAATGATTCTTTTGCAGGTGTCTGCTTCATCGCATCGGGAAGAAATAGGACTGGTCTCGCGGGATAGAAAAAATCTTAATAATACATATGTATCTACGACATGTCACACATGGCTCTTAAATCCCAAATCAAGCAGGACTTTTAACGATGGTAACCAGAGTGCTGATAATCATACTTTATCATCATCATCATCATCAGCCTATGTCAGTCCACTGCTGGACATAGGTCTCTGCTATTGCAGGCCATTTCGATCTATTTTCGGCTTCTCGCATCCAGCTGCTGCCAGCCATCTTGCGCAAATCGTAACTCTACCTGGCCTATGGGCGTCCTAAGCTACATTTGCCGAGACGCGGTCTCCACTCAAGAAGATAATTATACTTATATATTTCTAAAGCCATACATGTTATAGAAAAATTACACCAAAAACTATAGTACAAATTGTCAAGCTCATCACACAGTCATTTTTCCCTGTGATAATAGAACCCACGATCTAACTAACGATCACTAACCATATCACCAATAAGTTAGTAATTAAAATTGGTGTCGTGATGTCACAAAAAAACTGCTTGAAATTACAACATAATACTTTATATTATATATACATATTTTTAATATATGACATAGCGAGCAAACGAGCTGTCTGGTCACCTGATGGTAAGTGAAAACTACCCCCTTTGAACACCTCCAACTCTAGAATTATATGTGAGGGGAGGGGAAAGAAGAGAGGTGGTATTGTTTCGGGGGCCGATACCCTCACACGCGCGTATCAGTGACTAGACATGCAATGAGGATGGTGACCACCACTCTTGGACTCAATTTATTGCTTACTATCAGGCAAAGTGGAGTCATTATGGTAGACTTACACATAAAAAAAAAGTACAACTCAAGCATTATTTGACTACCGGTTCACTGTGATGCCTTGGTACGATCAAGCGCATTAAAACACGGCTTTCCCACGTTACAACATAGCAGCGTGGTGACGAGGTGACCACCGCTTAAACCGCTATGCGTGTAAACCATAGCGGTTTAAGCGGTGTGCAATTGTACAAACGGCGTGGCGGTCTTCTTGCAATGCAATTTTTTATAGGCAACCTAGATAGACTTAAAGAATTTAGATAAGTATTTAAGGCAGTAAGCACTAATTCAGTTAAGTATATGCTTAAAATTTGTTCTATTTTGAAATATTCACTTTTTTTATTAAAACAAAAACAAAAGTGTGTACGAATTTAATTTATGTACATATACAGAAAGTATTATATACAGTTAACTTAAACAAAGTTTTATAACTAATTTAACATATATACTATTTTCCTACGGCTTTCGCTTGCCCTAACACTTCGACAGCTGGTCCCGCTTTGATGATACCATCACGAACATTTTGACCCACTCTCTCCTGAAATATAACCAGGTTTAATAAAGTAAAAACACATACACGACATTCAAACATCGGGGCACAACATACGTACTGCCAGGAGCAATAAACTTTGCAATATAAAAACCACAAAAAAAAAACTCGTGTGTAGACCTCTTCCAATATGCATCAGTCAGTCTTCAGAAAAGTCAATAACAATTGAAAAATAAAAATATGTATGTAATGTCAAAAATACATGCATACACCCAAGCAGTGAAAAGGAGCTAATATCAGTCATGTTCAAAGAAATGTTATAGTTTTAAAATGGGTATTTATTGAGAAATAATATAAACCTTAAAACATTATGGCTCGAGTCTCTACTTAAAAGTGCGGCAGTGCCATATAAATGCAGGTAAAAGTACGGGTAACAACGAACTTACAATTTTCTTAAAGATCTTCCACCTGGGCTCAGGAGCCGCAGAAACGCTCGCCAACGCGACGAAACAAGCGAACACGAACAATAAAACTCCTGAGAAATTCATTTTCACAATAGTGAGTACGACGCAAATGAAGCTCTATTAAGCGTTGAAGCGTTTTTATAATAAAGATGTGAGATAAAACATATTTATTTATACAATTTATAAAGTACATTGTAAATAATGGTAGACTCTATTATCTAAAAAATAAAGTATATATTCTTGCTATTGCACCCAATCCATTCGTGCTTTGATAAGATGGGTCAGTTAATTAGTAAGAGGAATCAGGGGACTACCTTTTGAACATTGCACATATGCAAGTTTTATATTGACTAGAATCAGCACTCTTTGTTAAATAAGTGACGTTTGCTGTTGACGGTACGATTTTAGTAAGAAATTATAATTATGAGGTAACACCTTTAGTTCATCACAACTAGAGTATATATAAGTTTTTGAATATAGGATTTTTTGCAACGTTTATTATAAAACGAGATTCATGATTAGTTTTTCAAACAATTCAAAGTTGGTAAAACATAACGAGAAACCAGTTACCTATTTAAAGAAATACAAGTATATCATCAATAAAAACTGACTGTCCGAAATTTAGCTGATATTACGAATTCCTTTTTAATTTTTAGATCTGATAAAAAAAATAAAAAAGCTTCATTTTATTTTGTTAGAATAAGAAAATTAATTTAAAATATTGAATAAATTAAATGAAGTAAACAAAAACATTTCTAAAATTATAACTTTGAACAAAAAAAAGTCTTAGGAGATTCAAAAAATTCCCAACAGGCAAATGGAAAACTTTTTGCATAACTATACGCCCATTCCCAGAGAGAAACGAGGTCTTAAGGTATATCTTTTTTACTCAGAAGCTAAATTCAGGTATGTAAAATATACTTTTGAATCACAAAAAAATAATATCGATATTATTTTAGTGAACAAACTTTATAAGTTTGTTATAAAACAAAATCCTTGGCCACTTCTCATTACGAGAAAATTTTATCTTAACATCCAAGCCATTTTATCTTAAAATATAGGAAAAATTTTACTCATCAACAGCTTGGATCCTATCATTATATTCCTACCCTTACCCAAAACTTATTTCAAATCGGCGCAATATGTATATTGTAAGAAAGTTTTGAGTAATTTGTTTTATAGTCAAACACTTACCTGTTGCTAACCGTCTTGCGTAAGTTTACTTTTTAAAACCAGAAATAAGGAAATAAGGGAGATTTCTTGAAATGCCAATGGTTCCGAACAGAAACGGGGGTACAGCTCACAGAAGCGAAGTTCACGTAGCCGTATATTTTTTACTTACTTTAAATGGAGAGGCCTTACTTACATGAAAGTTATAACATATTTTAATCAGTCCTTTACTTTGGTGGAAGGTATGCTATGTCGTAATAATACACCCTACATAATTTACTATTTTATTTCAATATATCTTATTCTAAAATTAATATATATATATTTATACCAAAACTTGAGAGAGAAATTCAATTTTTATGCAATATTGGACTGAATCACTAGGGCATAAAACCCATAAACTAAAAAAATATTACACGAGAATTCTTACTGTATATTGATATGATGACCTATAAGGATGAAAGTATCAACTAAACGAGAGGACCTCAATTAGCATATGAAAAACAATCGGTATCAATATTTATTACTATCTATTTCTGTATTAATGTCATGTGCGCAGTGGACATTGCAGTGTCCTGGTAGTTGCCTGAATCTTAGTAGTAATTAATACGGCCTTCATAGCTAAGAGCTCTCTCTTATCAAAACTGCTGATAACGGACCATATCATGAGACCTATAACCTTTTTTGTTATAATAGTTTACTACATAAATCATTTGTGTTTTATCTCACAAGTACGTATAAATAATCAAAAACACTTTGTAGAGCATCATTCACGTCATACTCACCTTGCCGTGAAAGTTGAAATCAATTAAATTTAAAAAATGAATATCTCAAGAATTTTGTTGTTCGTGTTCGCTTGTTTCGTCGCGTTGGCGAGCGTTTCTGCGGCTCCTGAGCCTAGAATGCAGGTTTTCAAGAAAATTGTGAGTAAACTTCTTAATAATGCATTTTCAGTATATATTATAATTTTAGTATTATTAAATATGAATTATTATTGAAAATATTAATACATAGTTTAGTATTACAAGTTTCCTTAACACCTGCATCCCCTAAGGGATAGGTACAGGCGTTTCAAACGCCTACTTGTTGCCTATGTTATAGGGGGCAAGCCAATTGCCGTCAACCGGACACTTTATATTTTTTTTTTATTCCGGACAAAAACAGTTACATGCTAAAATGTTACAAAGAATTTGTTAGTCTAAATTTATAAACAAGTAACCCACACCATTTTCCACAAATTAACGCAAATTATATTATGAAGCAAAACAAACAACTTAAAGGATAAAAAGAGGAAGACACTCATGCCTCTTCTCGCCGACATTCTTCAATTCAAAAGTTTCTATAAAGAGCGTGTTAAGCAACCACTAGTGACGAGAGAACCATTTTCTTTTTAAAAGAGACGTGTCTCGTGCTCGTCTTAGACACTTACTGATTCATGCTCATTTTCGCCGACATCCTCTCAGTGAAGCCACCGAGAGGTTTCCTTGCGGTGATTAATATCGGTCCAGCAGTGTCAGAGTATCAACTCTTTTCCAAAATTATGTAAGGTATTTTTACTTTTTAAGGGTTGTTCCTTAAATTATAAGTATTTTTTACATATGGGTTTTATTAATTTTTAATTTCTTTTTTATTAAATATATCATATCTTATTTAATTAATATATCATATCTTATAGGCCAAAACATCAGAGAAGGTATCATCAAAGCGGGACCAGCTGTCGAAGTCTTAGGACAAGCGAAGGCGATAGGAAAAGAATTCATCGAATTAATAACTAATTAATTAAACATTCAAGACTTCAATTATGTTAATTGTATATAGAACTTATTAAATATACTCCTAAATAAAATATATTTTACTATGTAATTAAGTTATTTTAAATTATTTAATTTTTAAGGAACCTAAATTTTGACGCGGGATTTAAAATGGGACTTGCCCCATCCAAATCTGTAAAATATTTATCTTGCAGTTAGTGATAGATTCTTCAATATCTAAAATATAATTATTGGTTCTAATACTCATAGATATCTACAGAGATTTTAGCTTTTGTAACAACCTTCTGCAAAGGTGTGTAGGGCCTATGGATGACAGTAAGACAACTGTGATGTGACGGCAGATAATTTAAAAGAGAAACTTTAGATTTTTCTAAAACTTCACAACTACAGAAGACATTATTATCAATGCATATAGCAGATGACTCGGTAACATGAGTGGGATCTATAAATATATTTTTCAGTTTAAAAGATTTAAAGAGTCTTAGCAACTGATTAGAACTTCAAGTCTCTTCCAAAATATTTATGTTAAAATCACCACAGATGATCACCAATTTATCACCAATATTGACATAACGTCTTCCATTGTTGTGTCAAAGAAAAGAAAATTTTGATCATTTAGGGACCTATAAACGCACACAGCAAAATGCCCATCCAGCTCAACACAAGATACTCCACGCTGTGTTCTATCGAAAATCTAACTATATCTTTTCTTTGTTTTTATTAAATACCATTTGTAACTAAGATTAACGATCCTTCATGCAACATAGACTTTCGGTTGAAACAACCAGCCACACTGTATTTCTTATAATTAATTAACATCTGTTCTTCCTTCAACCATTGTTCTGTAAAACACACTCATGTCATATTGTGGTTTTTCTAACAGAATTTCTATTTCCAGTAAGTTTCGTGAAAACCCCTGAATATTTTGGTAGAAGAGTATCAAAGTATTCTGCTTAATCCTGGTATGATTTGAGCACTGACTACTGCTCTAGATTCATTGGTAATAGTATCTTCAGTTGTCACATTGACTAGTCAATTTTAAATTAATATCCGAAACACGGCTGTTTACTATATCAACACCAGGTAGCTGTATCCTTAGCTTCGGAGCCATCCTTCATCCTATAACTATAACTAACTAACCTAACATTATTACATAGACTAAACTGTGTAAACGAAGAAGTCATGTTATTTATGACAGAGGAAATATTATAAGCTAATAGCGAAGCTACTTTATGCCTCAATTTACAACTTTTATTTGGAATGCAAAGAAAAAAGATAACAAATAATAATAATAATACGAAGGGATATTGTTAAGAATAAACAATACTTATAATTGTTATTTAATACCATCACAGCAGTTTTTAGTAGAGTTACCTTATTTGTAAACATAAATATAAGTTACACTTAAGCAAATTCTCTCCCTGACTGTATTAGGTTTTTTTTTTTTAATTAAAAGTTACATTTTATTTCCATTAGGTATACAAATCGGCGGTCTTATCACATATGGCCATTTCATTAATTGAACCTTCATTTATCATGTATGATTGAGGTCGCCTGTGATATTATATTTCGTTCCTATATTCTGTTGACACGGTATTTTATCACGAGGCCTTCAGGGCGAGTCGAAGCACCTTTATCGACGAAGTCCTCTTTCATAACTTGAGTAAAAATATCCATAGCGTAGATACTTAATATTATCATGTGAAGGAAATACAGGCTTGTCAAGAAACTAAATAGACTTTATTCGTAGTTCGGGCAGCGCACTTGCAACTCAAGAGTCGCAAGTGCGCTGCCCGCCTTTGAGGGGGATGAGGGAGGGGGGTGCAGGCAGCGGAAAGAAGAGAGGAGGGATGAGGAGATGGAAAAAGGGATAAAGGAGATGAGGGGAGAGAAAAGGGGGGAGTGGGAATTGGGCATCCAGAAACCTCACTCAATTCGGGGAAATGCAACGCAAGCGTTACTTCACAACCGGTTTTCTGTGAGGCCGTGGTATCGCACCGGTCGAGCCGGCCCATTCGTGCCTAAGCATGGCTCTACCACTAGAATCTATCTAGTATTTTTATTATTGAGTGGGATGTTTAGTTCTCTATTACTGCTACAGAGTACGATTTTCTAATAAAATTACTAGAACGGCTATGTACAATAGACTTGATACTATGATTAGTAGACATTTATACAACTTTGAATAAAACATACACCGATCAAATTGATGATGTTCTGAAGAAAGAACAGGTCAGAAGTACTCGAAATAGAGGAAGCTCACGCTAAACGATAGAACCAAGTAGTAGACTGTTATCTTTGCCTAGCCTTATAAAAAGAGAAAGTGATCATTTTGACAAGCGTTATTGCCATGGATTAGATAGAAGAATAGAGAAAATCATTATTAATATTAATTTTTTAGACTTCTTTTTACGGGTAGAATGTAAAGTAGCAGTAGTGTAGAGCCTGTGTAAAGCCCAAGAGGCTTGGTGGGTTTTGATATGAGTTGTGATTTTAAAGGTCTTACTAGGTAATTATTCCTGTTTCACAAACACATAAACAACGGACACAGAGAACTGAACATGACCAGACTGTTGAATGTTTGTCTCGTGTCGGAAATGAACCAACGACCTCTGGCTCAACAGTCAGGGTCACTAACTACTACACGAATAGGCTAGTTTTGAGCTTTAACGGTGAATTTTCTCTCCAGACTCTGCTCATGTTCAGATTTCATGGGAGAAAAAAATATAATGGCTGCGTAGCACTGAACAAAAATACTACTTGTGTCAAAATTTTTATTTAATCAGCGAACATTTCAAAATCACAGAAAAAAAATATATAATTGTAATTAATACTGTATGTACAATAATGGCATTCGTTAATCAATTTCTTTGGTGCGATTGTAGATACTAAGATTGTAGATAATAAGCTATGATTTTATTTTCCGAGAGCTTTTGCTTGTCCTACGACTGCGATGGCGGGTCCAGCTTTGATTACTCCATCACGGATGTTACGACCAACTTTCTCCTGAAATAGAACAAATGTTATAAATACCGCTTATAAAGATACAGGCCACAACCCAAGACGGATTTTAATAATAGTATAGTATATATAGAAGGCTTTTAGAGCACCCATCAAAAAAGGACAGTCAGTTTTTTTCAAGGAAATGTATTTTTTTATTTCAACATTAAAACCTCATAGTAGTGACTTGTTCTAGATACAATCCATCATAAACCATTATTAAAAAAAATAAGTAGTCGCTCCTTAATATTTCTATTTTTATTTATTTTTATTTAAAAAAAATCTAAAAGAAAAGTGGTGAAACCACTTAAGTACAAATTGATTTTAACGCAAACAGACCCTATACAAGTCAGATTTCTGAAGTAATGTATGTCATTTCACACCTTCAAACCGAGGTCAAATAACTATAAATGTATTGTTCATAAAGAAAGTAATGATAAACAGAGTGTACTTGGTATAGGCGGATTCCAATTGATCTTCGACAAATTTTTTGAAGAAGGCTTATTTCCAGCAAAGGACATCCTAAGGCTGAACCAATGATTATGCTGATGAAATAAAGTAATATACAAATATGCAAAAAAAATCCAAGATGCTTACAATTTTCTTAAAGACCTTCCACCTGGGTTCCGGAGCCGCGGAAACGCTCGCCAACGCGACGAAACAAGCGAACACGAAAAATAAAATTCTTGAGAAATTCATTTTCAAATTTAGAATAAGATAAGTCTTAATTGTTTTTTAATCACCGGTCGCTGTTACTGTTTGAATGATGTTCTATTTGCTATACACCTCATTTTATACACATGCCATATGACCAACATCATTGTTAGCTTAAAATATAAGCTATTTGAATTTGTAACCTTTTGCTTTGCATTAAGGTTTAATTTCGTTCAGCTAGCTATTATTGAATGTAAATGTGTTTATGAAGATAACGTCATATAGAGCGTGAACTCTAGGGAAGTACCTATATTGTGATCGTAAAGAAGCCCCTAGTACCAGGAATTTGTAAATTTAATTAAGTCATATTAGGATTTATAGTTGCGGTTGCGGTTGAAGTTAAACAGTCTAGCAATTTAAGCATATGGTTTATGTTGCGTGGTAGATTTCTGATGAAATTAAAGCAGCCAGATTGGGGTCTTATATGTAGAAGACCGTGATAAGCCAACTTAAATAAATAAAATAGCTATTATTGCTGTTCCTTTAATCACAAATAATAAATGCCTACTTACTAAAAACTAAACTGATTTAGTCAGTAGAACAGCTTGTCTGTCGACAAAGGCCTGCTGTAAAGATTTCTTCGTATTCCTGTCTCACCCGTTTAGGGTCCATACCGGACTAGATAACGCAAACAGACCCTATACAAGTCAGATTTCTGAAGTAATGTATGTCATTTCACACCTTCAAACCGAGGTCAAATAACTATAAATGTATTGTTCATAAAGAAAGTAATGATAAACAGAGGGTACTTGGTATAGGCGGATTCCAATTGATCTTCGACGAATTTTTTGAGGAAGGCTTATTTCAGCGATGGACATCCATCATGAAATCATCTTTCCATCTTTTCATTTGTGTGCCTCTATTACTTATGCTATCTCTTGGATATAATTTTTTACTAACATATATCCCGCCCATCGCTATTTTAGTTACGTGACTGGGTATACATTTTCAAATATTGTTTTATTTTTAATTTCTCATAATTTCACTCTATCCCTTAATTTTATACCTAAACTACGCCTGTCTTTTGCGTTTTGGCAGATTTTGGCAGAGATGTATGTAGTTCTGTTCACGCCATGTCTGGCACCCGTGTAGTATGCATGAATATTTTATAGTATATATTTTTCTAAGAGACACACACATTTTCTGTATAACGTTCTATTTGTCGTTTTCCCACAATAAGGTAGAAATAAAAATATACATATATATTTATCAAGACGTATACATTTTTATTATTTATTTATTATTTTATACAGGACTTAATTATGGTTGCACAAATGCGGGCGCTTGAGATGCCTCCGGCTATTATTTGGGGAATAGAGGCGTACGTATGTATAGTATTCACAAACACTAATCATGTACTAATTTCGTACTTTTTTTTTATACTATAGGGGGACAAACGAACAGACGGGTCAGCTGATGGTAAGTGACACCGCCGTCTATGGACACTTCCAACTCAAGAGTCGCAAGTGCGCTGGTGCAGGGAGCGGAAAGAAAAGAGGAGGGATGAGGAGATGGAAAAAAGGAGAAAGGAGATGAGGGGAGAGAAAAGCGGGGTGGGGGAATTGGGCCTCCGGAAACCTCACTCAATTCGGGGAAATACAACGCAAGCGTTACTTCACAACCGGTTTTCTGTGAGGCCGTGGTATCGCACCGGCCGAGCCGGTCCATTCGTGCCTAAGCGTGGCTCTACCACTGAGACTTTCTATGAGACATCTATTTTTTTTTTTTTAAATAGGGCTTTTGCATAGAGTAAAAATATGCTTGAAGCCACTTGCTACCTAAATAGTTCAAAAAGATACAAAGACAGAGTTAGTTTATTTGTTTGTTTTGTTGACCGTGAAACTGGATTTCTCTTGATATATCGACGCCAAGGATTCCGATACTGGCTGATGCATTGGATTGGATTGGATGAGAAATCTCGACTTAAACCTTAAAATTGTTACAGAACTTTCACCAAACTCCAATTAGTAGTACAACTAAGTACCTAAACAATTTATAAATTTTATAATTACATACATACCCTCACGCCTAAACCCCCGAAGGGGAAGGTATAGGTGAAATTAACGCTCACATGGATTTTTTTTATGCTATAGGGGGGCAGAAAAGCGAACAAACGGGTCACCTGACGGTAAGTGACAACGGCCGTCCTTGAAAACCTGCAACACAAGAGTCGTAAGTGCGCTGCCCGCCTTGAGGGTGATAATGGTTAGGGGGATGTAGAGAAGGGAAAGAAGAGAGGAGGGTGAGGAGATGGGAAAGAGGAGATGGGGATGATAAGAGAAGAAAGGGAAGTGGAGGAGTTGGGCCTCCGGAAACCTCACTAATTTCTGGGAAATGCAACGCAAGATTTACTTCACAACCGATTTTCTGTGAGGCCGTGGTATTGCATCGGTCACAGAACCAGTAGACAAACAATTGCTTACATTGTGTTGTTGAGTGCGTGAGGGTGCCGGAGGCCCAACCCCCCCTTTTTTCCTTCCCCTTAATCCCACTCACCTCTTTCCGATCCCTCTTCCCCTCCTCTTTTCCTCCCTTCATCCCTCCATCCTCCATCCCTTTCCCAATCATTCCATATCAATAGAACGTCGACGTACGTACTGCATTGTGGAAGTGAAAGTTTTAATTCTTACCTATGGAATTCATAAAATCTATTTCTATTCTCACTACAATGCTTATGAAAACAATATTTTACCAAATTCAATTTATTTTACCCTTGTACAATTCGCTAGGGGGTCGTCCACCCCAGATTCCTTATCTCGTTGCTCTCAGGCATCAGCGGCATTTTACGACAGACATCAATCTGATATCGGTGCCGCAATCTTGACGGGAGAAATTATTACTTGTCAACTATACTACGAGAATCTGGATTTCAGTATCGTATAAAATTATAAAATTTAATTCATATAACACCTACTTAATCTTCAACGGGGGAAAGGCGTGGTGATATTACACATGCGTTATGTGTTACTGAAAAATTAATTATTGATGAGTTCTCTTGCATAATTTACTTTTAAAAATAAGTAGATTACCGTTATTAATTCTTCTTTCCAATTTCTTTGCGATAAATTGAAAAAACGTGCAATTTAAAAATGTATTTATTATTTCCCTGGTAACCCACTATCAAATATTGATTTGGTAGTATACTCCTTCAAATAATGAAAAAAAAAACTTAATGCCATAAAAAGATTTTGTTAGGTGTGCAGGCTGGTATTTTTTAAAACCACGTCTTGTAAGTATCTTTTTTTTTATGCGGTATGGTTCAAAACACCTCTTTTCTTAAAGGATTAAAGGGTGTACAGGTACGGAAATACGGCAGGCGACAATTTGTTCCAGTGCTAGTTGTGCGAGGCAAAAAGCTACTGGAGAAGCGCATAGTGGTGGAGTGCCAATCATTCAGGTGATGGAAACGGATTTTTTTTTTTTTCAAAACCTGCGTCCGTTATAAGTCCAAATAATTCCTCTGAACACTTCCCATGATACAAGAGACAGAGAATGCAAAGTGAAGCTACATTTCTTCGCCGCGCGAAGGTGTCAAGCCGATCAGAAATATCTTGTAAGTATTTGAATGGAATAGAATAGCTCTTTACTACTTAAATTGTGTACATAATAAGATGTAATTATTTGTTTTAGTATCAACGATTTATACAAATCGGATATAACCTGTTATTAATATAACTTGTGACTATTGCATATTATTTTCATTATGGAATATGTTTAATAATTTATTTATTTATTTATTTATTTATTTAAAACTTCATGCACCAAATGCACACAGGCGGACTTAATGCCAAAGGCATTCTCTGCCAGTCTACCTTAGGGTGATGTAGAAATGACTGAAGTAGGTGCATTAAACAGTAATAGCAAATAAGTTAAAGAAAATAAAGGGTATAATTATCATATCAGAAATAAACATAAACAGATGTTAAATATATCTACAGAAATATAACACATATTATCATACACATATACATATATGCTTAACATACATACATACATACATATACATATATACATATATAGTCTATCGGTGAGATGTATCTGCCAGTTTATGGAGGAGAAGAGCTCGAACCTTGGTCTTAAACGACAGGCGACTAGGTGCCATCCTGATTACCTCCGGTAGGGAGTTCCAGAGGAGGACAGACTGAATAATGAAAGAAGAGTTGACGCAGGCGGAAGAATGATTTGGACATAATAGTAATAGGTTGTTTGAAGATCGAAGATGTCTGTTGTGGTTAGAACAAAGAAACTGGAAGAGAGACGTAAGATACGAAGGAATAATCTGTTTGCTTTAATGTTTTGAAATTCTTGACTTTATCTGAGAAGTAATATATTAGTAAATATTCATGCTCAAACTGATGTGTGTCAAACTGACCACTTAGTTTGTTTTGTAGAATAATCAAATAGTTTATATAGATTGTTGTACAGCACGTCTACTTTACAACCCAAAATTTAGGCCAAAACTTTTTGTAACCGCCTGTATAATTTACGTCTACTTTGATTTACACAGTACGATCTTAATCCGATCAAGTCTATGGTCTATGTGGCAATGATGTAATTTAATGTTGAGAGATTACAAAACACTGCGATTTTTGGGAAAGAACCGTAATATCTCTCATAATAATGTAAACAAGTATTTATCTTGTTATATTTAACTGTGTGTTCAATATTGATAAGTAAATAAAGACGTTTACTTTATTTGAACACTTTTTATTACTTTATAGAGACAGTGTCTATATTGTAATCTAAAACATATATCAGCGCTTGTTTCACATATTCTGTGTTAATATTTGCGTGTGGAAGTAGTTCCTGGGTTCGATTCCCCATACAACCAAGTGCCTACTAGTTTTTTTTGTCTTACTAAATGGTTTAATCCAGTTGTAAGTGTGAGTGAATTGCAAACGTCTATGCGTATGCGTATATATTTATAAGTCTTTTGTGTGTGGGTGCGGGTAGGCCAAGAAAGATAAAACATATTGACCAGGTTCGCAATGTTCAGAAGATCTTATTAATTTAAATTTGTGCAAGATCTAACTATAGAAGCGGCTAGCAATCTTACAACATAACGATAGCCGACAGTTTCGTAACTACCCACATGGCGCCGTATTTTTTTCTGTGCTCGGTCGGCGTCCATGGTGCTTTCCTTTATTATTCAAATTATTTGAGACATTAAATTTCAATACACAATTCAAAATAAGGTTAATAAAGTCGTAATCGGGTGATCCGCCACATATTCTGTATGCAAGTAGGTAAGTTAGAAATTTGTCAATAGTTGCGTGGGGTTTAGATACGTGCTCGTTTCAGGCAATAAAGTCGCCTATTCTTTTTTGTGACTAAATTTTAAAAATCCTTTGCTGAACTTGATTTTATAGAATAGTACTCTATGTATGTAGTATGAGCCTTACTCATAATTCTTACTATTATTATTATTTTTTTGTCTTGGCAAACATTAAGTAAACAAAAAATATAGTTTTTTTTTTATGCGATATTGGGCAAACGCAGACGGGTCACCTGATGGTAAGTGACTACCGCCGCCCATGGACACCTGCAACTCAAGAATCACAAGTGCGTTACCGGCCTTTTAAGTAGAATTACCCTCTTTTCTTGAAGGTTTGAAGGTGGTATCGGTTCGGAAATACGGCAGGCGACAATTTGTTCCATAGGCTTGTTGTGCGAGGCAAAAAGTTAGTGGTCTAGTTGTCTGTTTATGACTTAGTTATAATGTATGAATGTCTGAATTTAATTGAATTGAATAGTGATATTAATCGGAATGATTTAATTATATGTTACAGAAAAGAAATTGCTGTCTCTCAACATCTTTTGTATTCAATAAAGTACATACAGTATGTGTACTTAATAGCCGTCTACTGTTGATATATATGTATAAGTGTGTCGTTTCCTTAGATAAATTTGTTTCAAAAAGTAAAGAACCGTCTTAATTCAAACAATAGTAAATGAATTTGACCTCATCACTTAAGTAATGGTAAACAGCTGCGACGTTCATATAACAATAGATAAAAAAATAACTTCCTTATTTTCTGACTTACCATTTGTTTCAGTCCGTGAATAACCTACTTTACAACTGTTTACACCGTAAATATTTAATGATAACATCGTTTTTAAGATTTAGTTGATCTGCCAAATGCATTTTTAGTCAAAACAGACTCATTTCGTTTAATTGTCTTTATCTACCTATAACAAACCAGAGACAAATATTGTATTATTATAATGTTCTGTAATATATAAGACATTACTATCTAAATTGAAATTAAGCTAACTTCGTACTTTGGACTAAGCTGGTAAAGCTTTCTTTGTATAGATCTAGTATCTTAGGAAGGTAGCTGTAGGTGCCAGTGTCGGTGGACCTGATGTTAACGCACGTTGGGCACGCAATATTAACAATTTTTTCCATTAAATACTCAAAATACCCAGTTTACAGCAATAGGCTTTCCCATTATGATACGTGTGGGACTATATTGTAATCGGCAAAATGATTACCTGGGTTTAATACATCTCTGAATACGCATTCTTAGATACAGGCTTGAGTATGTTATTTTCATTGTGACACTGAATTGCGCCTTGAAGTAAATAAACTTTCAAGGTTATGTGTGGTGGTATTGTTTTAATAAATTATACCGAGTCAAGTTATTATCGGAATCATTAGTATAAACAATAAATTGTTACAGCATATCGGGGCATTACATTTATTATAACATTTACAACGATGTGTTCGTAGTAATTGTAACCATTGATTATTTGAGAATGAGTAATATCGGAATTACGGATGGTTTAAAATGAAATACATATGATCAACTAACAAGAAAAACTTTAATTACTAACTTATAATATTATAAATAAATTATGATAGTTTAGAAAACGTGATGCAGTAATTTACTACGAAGAACATATTACGATCGAATGAGTAATTTTCTAAAGAAGAAGGTGGTACGAAATAATCGAAGCTGACGGGCTTGTATCAAAAGTTAATTGAAAATAGAGAAAGCTCGTGAGGTATGTTAATACAGAAGCAATCGATGGACTGTTTATTCTGCCTGCCCTAAAGCGAAAAAAGCTTATATTTATTAATGTGTATTGTGTGTATGTAAACTTTGTATGTAAAGGTGAATGGAATGAGGTGATCCGGCAGTAAACCAAGGTAATCGACGTAGCCCAATAGATCAGCAGGCTGAAGTGGCAGTGGCCTGGCCATATTATACGCAGAACTGACGACCGTTGGGGCAAACGAGTTCTTGAGTGGAGACCGCGTCTCGGCAAAGGTAGCGTATGACGCCCACAGGCCAGGTGGAGTGACGATTTGTGCAAGATGGCTGGCAGGAGCTGGATGCGAGAAGCCGAAAATCGATCGAAACAGTTCAAAAAAATTACATTCAATCAGTTAATGACGGACTTAATTGTCTGGTGGTTAGTAACCCTGATTACTAAACCGGAGCAGGTCATGGGTTCGATTCCTACACGGGACAAAAAAAAGTTTGATACACCAAGGTTGCCCCAAGGTTTTTTTATAAAAAGAAAAAAATAGAAGTAAAAACGGTGTTAGGTCCGTGGCCTTGTAATATCTCAGTTGTCTGATGACACATACTATACTATGTACTAGGGATTTTATTACAAACGTATTAACGGGGCTACCCCAGCTATAGTACAGCGAAGCATTATTGAAACAAATTTATAGTTACAGTCAATCAAACCTTGATAATCTAAAATGATTCATACGTGTTAGACATAAAGTTCTAGTTCAGTAATAAACAGTTTTACAGCTAATAAATGACGATGCTCTCATTTTCTGTGTATAAAAATGAGATGTTTTGTAAGTAGAGCATCATTCAAGCCTCAACTGCAAACTGTCGTTACATTAATTGTGTTTTAATAAATTTTATTTTTAAATAAATTCTAAAGTTAAACATGAATTTCTTAAGGATTTTATTGTTCGTGTTCGCTTGTTTCGTTGCGTTGGCGAGCGTTTCCGCGGCTCCGGAGCCCAGGTGGAAGGTCTTTAAAAAAATCGTAAGTATTTTTCTGTTAAACATTTTTATAGCAATTACAATATGCCCTGTAATATGGAAACTAAACTACACTTTTCAAAGTAATAGGATTTGATTAAGGACAAAAATAACAAGTTATTTTTCTATTTCAGGAGAAAGTAGGTCGCAACATCCGTAATGGAGTAATCAAAGCTGGACCAGCCATCGCAGTTATAGGACAAGCAAAAGCCCTCGGAAAATAATAAATGTATAGAAATATTCATACTCTGAGGCAACAATAGTATATAATAGTATTGACGTAACTAACGTTATTTATAGGTACATTATAGATCTGTCTTGTATAAAGAAATATTTTGTATACATATATATATTTTTTTCTGCAAACCAAATCCTTACGTACATTTAATAAGCAAGTGGTAAACTACTTCTTGACATTATGAATTATAGTTAGTATTATATATAAGGACTGTTGTTAAAATAGTACTAATATGATATTTGTGTGATAAGACTGCCAATTGTTATACCGTAATACATGCAATCATGTCTGTATTTTTTTCCAATAGATTTATGGTGTACAAGTAGGAAATAAATAAATATATAATAATTTTGAAATAAATTCAGGTATCCCTAGATTGTTTTCTTTATGACAGGCATCTTACATGCTCTCCTGTACCACAGACAATATGTTTTCAAAACTCCATGTTGATTGAGTAATTAAGTAAGAGGAGTTACACTTGATACCCAAAAAAAAAAACGTTTTTATTTTTCTTCTTTGTTTCTTTGTTATAAACATGATTCCAAGAAGTATTAAATTGCAAAGTAATGCTATGCTGTGTATTAGTATTTAATAAGATATATATTTATAAATTCCTTAAGCATTCTACTCTGTCAAGTTGACATACAAAGAATGCTGCTGTCTTAATGGCTAAATCTGCGGTAAACATTGTAAACCTAACAGTTCTATATGTACTCACTCTATTTATGGTAAATAAAGACTTTAAATTAGAATTTGAAAAAAAATATATGAAAATGTAGAGTTAAAACCGGCTTGCATTTCATAAATAGTTTACGTATTAACTTCGTTTCTATTTTTTTATGTTATCTCAGTATCCTGTATCCTATGTCACTCACACAATTAAGACAATTTAAATAATACCCAATATGCCAATCACCATTAAACCGTTTAGGCTCCAGGTCTTGACACAGTAACATCATACATTCCAAAAATATGTATAAAACGCTGTCGGGTTAAAATCAGGCAAAAATATATTTACCAACATCATAATAACATTTTTACCAAAAGATATTACAATTCATTCTTTCGTCTTTTATCGAGTATTGATATCCTAACGTAATAAGACGTACGATATAAGCCCATATTTACCAATCTTATATCAGATATTGTGTTTGGTGAAATTGGCTGGTTAAGAGATAAAGCAGATTCTCTCGCCATAAAACAACGGGAAAAGATTATTATACTACACGACACGATATATTCATAAATCGTAAACCCTGGAGTCACATGTAGATACATGTCAGAGGTACACGCATACTTTCACGCTTCTATTCCTGAAACGTGTATTGAACACAAACATTTTCCCAGTTAGAATTTGGTCCTACTAGCTTAAAAGGGAGCAAGCCTCTAGTCAGCGGGTACTTTAGAAATTAATGAGGGGAAAATTGGGAGTATATTGAAAGATAAGTATAAAAATAAGATAATGTATTATTTTTTTTTTATGCGATAGGGGGCAAATGAGCAGACGGGTCACCTGATGGTAAGTGACTACCGCCGCCTATGGACACTCGCAACTCAAGAGTCACAAGTGCGTTGCCGGCCTTTTAGGTAGAGGTACGCTCTCTTCTTGAAGGTTTGAAGGTCGTATCGGTTCGAAAATACGGCAGGCGACAATTTGTTCCATAAGCTGGTTGTGCGAGGCAAAAAGCTTCTGGAGAAGCGCACAGTGGTGGAGTGCCAATCGTCCAGGTGATGGGGATGGATATTTTGTCGCGTAGGACGATGGCGGAAACCAGCAGCCGGTATAAGTCCGAACAATTCCTCTGAACACTCCCCATGATACAAGCGATAGAGGATGCAGAGTGAAGCTACATCTCTAGGCAACGCCAAGGTGTCAAGTCGATCAGAAATATCTTGGCAGTCGATGATGCGAGTCGCTCTCCGTTGAATGCGGTCAAGAGGGAGAAGTTGGTACTGGGGTGCACCTGCATAGAGATGAGAACAGTATTCCATGTGCGGCCGAACCTGCGCCTTATAAAGTTGCAAAGGATGAGAGGCATATTGCTTGTACGAGTGGATTAGAAAGTGTACATCCGTCATCTGAATCTGAAGCAATCGACTATAGTTGGCTTTTCCGAGCAGAATCTATAAGGATTATAATGTGTGCCATAGTACGATGCTCCGCCTTATGCATCCAGTTCATCCGAGCGGTTCTCCTCAAGTCATCAATCCATCTGGCTGGAGGAAGTCCCATCTTCCGTTTATTAAATCCGTTCCTTTAATATGTACTAAATATTATATAAAAGCTTAGCTCTATGAGAGGAGCAGTGTCTGGAAGGTGGAAATGCTGAGTACAGCTTATTATATACATGAAGCAGTAGAAAGTGCCTCGTGTTCAAGGTTTATCGTTAATTTTGAAGTTTTCTAGAAAAAGAGAAAACGCTTGGCTACTCGAAGAAGATGCTGACAAAGCTTGTGGTTCGATTTTTAGGTATTTCTATGACAAAATAACAGTCTTTATCTACGTCAAGGAATCTGACAAAGGGTTAGGGTTCGATGGGTCCGAGGAGAGTTTTCAAACACTCGCCAATATTAATAATATTAAAAGGACCGATAACGGGTACTATATGTTTTAATGAGAGAATTGTGAGTATTTTAGGCTTCTTTATAAGTCCTATTGTTAAGTATTACTATAAAAACATAAAACTATTAATAGTTACATAAGTTTATAAATGTTAAAACCGTGTACTGTTGCAGTACGAATTTTTAATCTTCAACAAAGCATTTCCACAAAGTTTGACTAGGTAGATGATGTCTTCATTTAAATTGGGGGGACTCCGTGTGTAGCTGTGAATGTTCTAGTTCAGATTAGTGTATAACATTTAAAATTACAAAATGCTAGTTTAATATAAGATTTTCATCTCTTATACATTACCTTCTTAAATATGTATCTCTAGTCCCATGTATAACATTTTAAAATCTATAGTTGACGCCTGACTGACGTCATGATTTCTGGTGTAGTACCAGAAAAAACTCATAATTTCAGTCGAGTTATGTAAAAAAATTCAATTTATTTTAAGTTCTTACTTCGAATATTCAGAGAAACATGACATATTTGTTTTGTTTACAACTCAGAAATAAATTTCATGGCATACATCCTGTGATTTAGGACAAGCCAAATTGTTTTGGGATCGGTGGCAAGACAAGACTTTTGTAGAATGTAAACTTTTGACTTATAAAGAATATGGTTGCAACTGATTTAAAAGCCTCATTGAATATTTAGAAACATAAAGATATAATCCTGTACAGGACTACCACCTTTAATAAGTAACGCCGATGTACTTATGCAAAATGCATAATTTTTACTGGTGCGAAAATATTTCAACCAATTTTAGATTTTAATAGGCGGTTGTTGTTTAGCCAGATGCTACTTACAAAAATGGTAAAAGTAATGAAAGTAGTATATACGAACATCAATTCATCATCCATTGTCAAGTTCTAATACCGAGAGAGAAATAATTAATAAAAATAAAAATATATATAATAATTACATAATTACATTATAGGTACATTCGTATATGTCTGTTTCTATTAGTCTAAGAGCATCAATTTATAAACCAACCAATTTAAAGTAAGTTTATCTGAGTTTTGGAACTCATAATATAGGTGATGAGTAATATTATAATGTTCGTGTGTAATAAAAACTCTTACTTCTTCAGTACATACATACACAATACATCATATTCGTCAGTATAATGATCAATACATTTTTTTTAATATAGGGGACAGACAAAAAGACGTGTCACCTAATGGTTACTGAAAACGCCGTCCATAGACAACTTAAGAGTCGTAAGTGCACTGCCCACCTATGGTTTTGTATTTTATATATTAACAACCAAAATTTATAATCTCTAGTACCGTATTCCTTTAATATTTATAGATAACATTTCAAAATCAAAGCCCTACTACTAATCGGTTACCTGTCACATATCATCATCAATAGACGCCAGCTGCTTGTAGTATGTCACCATAACATAAAATATCCACCCGTTTAATGTGGTTTCGATTGCGCAGCGTAAAAGCATTATAGAAACTTAAAAATCTGTAAGCGTATACAAGAGTTAGCAAGCCAGCTCTGAATCTGGCAACATATTTCCTTGTTTTAAATATACATATACCCGCGTAATAATACTTTCAATGCGAAATCAAGAAGTCCAAAACAAAAATCCCGGAAACTCCTTAAAGAAGAACGAACATTTTTGTAAGTAACGACGAAAGATAAATGGGTTCTCATGTGCATTATACAAATAGTCCAACGTTTCCAATAAAACACGGCGTGTGTTAAATCAGTGCTAAGATATGGACTAATAATCTCGGAAATAGTATTAATGCAAATAAAGCTTTCATAGTTCAAAAAAGGAGTACTTATACGAGCCATATCTGATGTTGCCCTTGATGATCATGCCACTCATATTTTCTACCTCTATATAAATTCTACCTCTGCCTTGCTTAAATATACTAGAAATAGGGAAATTTGTTAAAATGCACCAGGAAATTCTTAAACAGGTACAGTACGTAACGCAAAGGAGTAAGTAACATTATGTACCCAAACAAACTTGTTTTAAACATGATTCAAGAAGTACTAAACTGCAAAAATTGCTATGCTATGTATGTCAAAATATATTCATCATCAGCCTATAGCAGTCCACTGCTGGACATAGGCAGAGGCCTATGTCCAACGAAGTGGCAATAACAAGCAAAATTTATAAATTACTTAAGGATACGATTTCTACAGGATACATTCTACTCTGTCAAGTACAGTGAATCCTTGAATAATCATAACAAACTTTAAAAATATTGATATAAAATTGTTAACTAATTAGCCTTCCCTATTTGTCCCCCATAGTTTTAAGGCTCTTTTGCATGCTGGGTGTCGGCTAAATAGGCGTTAAACATTGTAAACCTAACAGCTCTATATATATGTACTAACCCTACTTATATCATACAAAGAATAAATAAATAAATTAATAACAGACAATAAATTCAATTATTGAAAAAGTTATATTACAAATAAGCACTGCATTCAATTAATATGTATGCAGTTAATAATAAAGTAAACAAAACAAATACAAAATGTTGCTATTATTAGGTGACGGGTTAGCACTCATTTGTATTCTACGTACGTTTGTTATTACAACAGGAAATATTTTAAGTGACTTACCGTGAAAACAACTTTATGTCGGTAACCTAGGTTTCATTAAATCTCTCTGTGTCAGGGGATAGATATTTTACTTAATAGGACATAATGAATCAACGAGATTTGGGAGAAGGATTCTGGCATCAGATTTCGAACTATAGATAGCCGTGTTGAATTACGAGACTTATAAATAGTTATAACAATTCGAAAATTTATCTAAGTTATCGTTTTGGCAAATTTTTCTTTAAGTTTTGGGTTATAGTATTAAATTTTAGAAAGTCTATTATTTTTTATGACTCGTCGTTTTGCAGGGGGCAAACGAGCAGATGGGTCACTTGATGGTAAGCAGCCACGGCCACCCATGGACACCCGCAACTCAATAGCCACAAGTGCGTTGCCGGCCTTTTATTTGGGAGTACGCTCTTTTCTTTAAGGTTTGAAGGTCATATCGAGCAACTGTGTTATTTAAAAAGGAATTTAAGACACCTATTATAAAGTTACGTTTACATTACATTATAGCCAATGACCGACTAACCAATTTTAATTATTTTTAACCGAAAGACGAAGTCGTCCTATTGTAAGCAAATCAGGATTTGATCATGGGGTCCCAGGGAAATAGAGGTATTTAGACGATTATGTTAATTATAATAATAATGGTTTTATTTTTAAATAGAATTGGTTGTAGTACCAACGAATAACACAGAGTAAACCCTAATAACTAATTCAGATACAATCCAGTTGCTGAACTTCTCTTACCCTTCAAGGGTCAGTTATTAACCTGTAGTAAGTTAATAAATTGTTAGAATTATTTGGTCAGATTACATATATGTATTTACAGATTACATATATTATACATATATTCCTTGAGCACGCACGAGCATTTTTATAAAACCGTAAGATTAACCTTGACTCACAGTAATGGTATTTTTAACGCCAGCGCTTAGTTTGAAATTTATTTGTATGTACCTATATATATATATATAGGTTAAAACGGTAAAGACTAAAGACTTAACTGTACTGAAATTAATAAATATTAATTTGCACAAAATAGCAAAATGTTCTCCTCTGAAATATTAGAAGATTATATATATCATATCAACACCCACAGTTCTCGATCGCCTCTGGCGCCATTAAAGGGTCATGGCGGTTTGAGCCATCCAACTGACTCAGGTTCTTTCTGAACACGGCTGCTTTGGAAAGTGCCTGCATTCGGTCACCTCTACGACCTCTACGTCCCGTCTCGTTCACCGCCAGCGAACGGGACGGGACGGTGGAGTCACACCTACTAGCGCCTAATACCGCCCTGAGTGGCCGGGGGTAGATAGTGGTCAGAGCCGAAGGAGGTGACGTCCATTTGTGCCTAGATGACGCCTAATTCAAAGGTAACCTGTGAGTGGTGCCCTCATTAGGCATTAGGGAGTTCCCGGATGTCTTAATAAACCTGTTCCCAGATTCCTCCTATTTTAAGCGCATTATGGTTACAATTATGGTATGCGCACACCGTGTGGTTTTAATCGGTTCGATCTTGTCACACCACTCCACCGAAAACCCCGGTGGAGTGACAGCCCGAAGGGGTTCAAAAAAAAAGATAATCAAATCAATAAAAGATATCGAAAAACTGAATGTACGTAAAGAAAATTGGTTGTATACGTTTGAATCTAAAGATCTAATACCAAAAATGGACAAAAAATTCTCTGATATCCACAACATAAACGAATCAAAGAAGAATAGCGAAGCACGTAATCAATTCAGTAAGCTGTTTCCGGACTCAGTTGACCGTAATTTTGTTACTGAATTTATGTTCACAAAGGCCTTTGCGTGTGAATATCAATAAAAGTTTACGTGTTCATAACACGTTACATTATATTTTGGTGTATAGTACTAAAACATTTTATGACTTAAAACCAAAAGAGGTAATGAATCGTTTGGAGCCCGCTGATAACACTTCTATGAATTTAGATTTTATTTGACAGTATAATAATGTATTTTTTTCAAATAGCACATACATATATACGCTACTGCCTGTGTCCCCTAAGGAGGGAGGGAGTATAAAACACCAACAATTTGTCCATAAGAATTTTGGTCCAATTGAGGTAAGGGTGGCCTGCCTACTGCCGTCAATCGGTCACTTTATGACTTTATACAAACTGTCTGATAGAAAACAATCCAATGCTTTAATTGCATTTTACGATACTTACGGGAAAAAATGAACACTCTATTCTGCTCCACCAAAAACAACACAGCATTTATAATGCCTTGGTTGGGCAGAATTAAACCGCATCCTTTCTCATAGTAAATTGACTCCGATCCTCTCAAATCTTTAAGTACCAAGTTTATCAGCATAAAAAAAAATGTTATCCTATTAGTTTATATATTAACAGCTTATCATCATCAGCCTGTTACCGTCTACTACTATATGAAGGCCTTTTTGCGTGTGGAAATCCCCATGGGCTGTCACCTCACCGGGGCTGACAGTTGGGCGGTGTGTCGGAATTGAGCTGACTAAAACCACACGGTGAACCGGGAACAACTTTAATAAGACATCCGGACCCCTCCTAGCGCCTGGAACCACCTTCGGTTAAACCACAGTTAGGCGACGGCCAGGCACACGCGGACGTCACAACGGACGCATCCTTGTGCGAGATAACATCCTCGCTGAAGCATGCGACCGCGGCAAAACATCTATCACTGCCGGCCATGGAGCGTAGATGAAGGCCTACCCCAAGAAGTGTCAACTACACCGGTCTTGGAAAGCCCGAATGTAAATTCAATAATGTATACGATACAAGGACTACAGACCTCTATCCCCGAAGGGTCAGGCAGAGCCGTCACCAACACTCACTTCTTTCCAATCATATTTTAGTCCCACTTACGTAATAGGCCAAACCTATTGCCATCATCCGAGCACTGTATGACTGTATATAATATACTCTCTGAGAGATAACAGTGCGATCCCTTAGTGGCCTTTTATGAAATCCACGGGAAGATATGGTTTGTCCAAATTCTACTGAACTGAGAATCCCACGGCATATACCAACTGTTGCTTATACAGGTGTTTTACACGGGGAAAATCTTAACACACCAACTAAAAGCATATTTTAGCTGCTTTAAGTTACCAACCATTTTTTAAACTGGTTACGATCAGGTGTCAGCTAGTAGGTACATTTTAATTCATCCAGCTATGCGATGAATTGGTCAAGTATATAAGTTGTGACTTACAGCTCTTTAAGTAACAACTGAATATTGTAGAATACTCAAGATCAGGACACAAGGTGAAATATTTCGGAAATTTGCTACCTCAGGTCGTTTTAAAGCATCCTTTAAATAAGGGAACGTGAAGAATGACGAAATGCTTCAATGTTAAAATTTTGAAATATAGAGCTCTACTTGGGCATTTGTATCTGAATGAAATGGTTCAGAATATTCAAGATATATTAATGGCTTTATTGGCAGACATATTGTCGATATACAAGGAGACGTTGAAGTTACATTATAGCAAGCTAAGCGGCTCAAGCACTTCTAATATAGCAAGTACAAAGAAATATATATGATCACTATTTATTTCTGCTAAACACATTAAAGAGATATTTTGCAAGTACAAAGAAATATATATGATCACTATTTATTTCTGCTAAACACATTAAAGAGATATTTTCTTTTGTAGAAAGTGTAAAGGCTTTGGCGAAAGGTCTTCGTAAATTGCGAATAAAATATATGTTTTAAAGTAAGCCATCCTTTGAAAATTCACACAATAGAAAATAGAACTCCTTGCACAAGTTCTAGCTCGACAGCTACTGAAAAATTAATGGACACAACAGACAGTACAAGGGGGATTGCGTTATTTCGTTATCATTGTTAATTTTAGTTTAGAGAAAAGAAGAAAGAGTTAAGAGTGTTAAGTATAATTTACATTATTAGTACGTTTTTATTGGTGTTAGAAATAAAAAAGAAATATGTTATTTTGTATTGTATTCTTATAGACAAACAGACGGGTTCCCTGAAGATAAGTGAAATGTCCATGGACAACTGCAACTTAAGAGTCGTAAGTGCGCTATCCACCTTTGAGGGTGATGAGAGATGCAGGGAGAGGAAAGAGGAGGGGGCATAAAGAAATGCGAAAGAGGAGAGGGGATGAGGGGAGGGAAAAGAAGAGAGGGGGAGTTCGGCCTCCGGGTACCTCACTAATTTGGTAAAATCGCAACGCAAGCATTACTTCACGACCGGTTTTCTGTAAGGCGGTGGTATCACACCGGTCAGAGAGGCCTATTCGTGCTTAAGCAAGGCTCTACAGCTAAAAACTTATTTGGTTACTCCTGAAGCCCCGGCGATAGAACATAAGGAAATACTAGTTGGTTTTAGTCTTTATGTTAACAAATAACATACAGACTCGGGACAACTGTAACTGTTAACTGAAATCGAACCCAAGATCTCTGGCTCAACAGTCAAAACCACTAACCACTAGACCAACAGGCTAGTCATGGCAATAGGCTTGCACCCCTGACACTGGCGTCAGTGTCTGTTAAAGTGAGTGTGTAAGTCTCTATTTAACTGACACTGACGCGTGTCGCGAACGTGAGTTAGTCTGTTAAATAGAGACTGGCCTCTCGAGGTAAATTTAATGAATTTAGGAGTCGTAAACTACTCATATTTCTCAAGGTCAGTTCCCGGTATCTTTACTATGGTAATAAGAGATATAGAGTACTTAAGACCAAATAACAGAGTTTATCCACAAATGATGCAATAGTTTAAACAAAGCAAAGGATTTCAAAGTTTTAAAAAAAGGACTATTGTTCTGAAATGATATTTACCACTCTTTGAATTGTTTATAATATAAAAGGTTTCTGGATTCAATTTCCTCAAAACATAATATATAAATATCTGTACTATGAGTGTTTATAAAATTTATAGAATTTAATACCGTGAGTTCCCGTGAAACACACTATACAGTTATTAATCAATATCAAATTAAATTTTGATGTTATAATATCGCTAAAATATAGAAATTCCTACATATTCGATCCGACAGATTATATCATTGATTTCCACTTTTTTTGCTGGCGATATATCTAAATGTTATACCATATCGCACTCCCAGAGTTAAGAAGTTTCAAAGAAACATTATACATATAATATGTATATATGTACAAACATTTATATACTCGAAAAACATAACCCGACTTCTTGCGCAATTGTTAATAATAATAACTGTTCCTTATTATTGATACGACTAAGTGAAAGATCGTATAGATTGTTGATATTTCCATTCCCCATGACGACAATCTCATAAAGGCTGAAAAAGAAAAAGAACAGATTTTTTTGGATTTGTCCCATGAAGTTGTCGATATGTAGGATGTAGATTTAGCAATCGTTATGTCATATCAGCAAATCGGCAAGCAACACCTTAAGAGGCTCATGTTAGGTAGCCTGATGCAAAAGGCAGTCCTTCTTGATACGGCACGAATTGTGAGGACATTCCTATCTCTGTACCCGATACCGGTGGGACACAAATTTTTATATTCTAAAATATATTTAAAAATGTGTTTTATATGTTTGTTTAATTAAATAAAGAGTATAACAATAATAACTTGAGATCCTTTACCTGTCTGCCAACAGTTTATCAATTATTTACATCATTATCATTCTGAGTGAAAATAACAATACTTATGAATATTAAGAATATTGTGGCCAACTCTCAGAATGGATGTAGAAGTGGAGCACGTGGCAATCAAGAGTTAATTATTATTGACACGACTATTTCAAAAATGTAGTGTTTCACGACTGTTTTTGGAGACATGAATGCAACAATGCTTTGCAAACCAGGATGTTGACAATCTCAGGGTGACAGCGAATATATACATATAAAGCGGAGTATATTTTGGGGGGATTGTTAGTTTTTTTTTAATATTTAATTATATAATAAAAAGAGAATAATAATAATAAATACAAACAAACAACGGACAAAAAGAACACAGGCTTGGGACAACTATTTAAAAATTACACATTTTTTTGTCCCGTGTGGGAATTGAGCCAACGACTTTTGGCTCAGCTTAAATGAATCACATTTTTATAAATTCAGGGCGCTCTCTTAATTATTTGAGGAACGCTGTTTTCTTTATCAGCCACTCTTCATTCACTTATATATAGCCGTTCTTTATCTCTTTTAGATTAAAAGCAAATTTTGTGAATAAGATGGGGACGATTTTTCGTTATTGTTTTCTATTCGTACTTGCCTTAGTTCTTGTCACTGGTAAGGTTTTATTTCTAGTTTTTTCATGTTGAGATTACCTTTTCGCAATTAAGCTAAACTGTTTAGTTAACATATAGAATATGTATTGGTAACTGTTTATCTGTTTAACATATTTTCTTAGAATACGTTACAAGAAATGATAGTTAATAAAGATTTTTATGCTGTCATAAATTGACAAATGTTTAATTTTTACTTAACTTGTCAAAATAGTACATTCATTATTATACGTATATAAATCAAAGTGAAACTTTGCATATTGTTGCCTCTATTAGTCTAGTCACTAAGAAAAACTAATTGTTTTCAACGACTTGTGTTGATGCGTTTTGAACGGCACCATATTATAAATATATTTATTCCTACTTTTAATATTTTAGATGCAATAAAATTCCGATGTGATTATACATACAGCCCAGACACTAAAGCATGGCAGAAACACCATATAATACCAGCAACATGGACTGATGCTCGCCTGATGTGCGCACTTGAAGGTAAAGATTTGAAAGTTCCATAAATCTTGATTCCTACTAGAATTATGCATTTACATTTATAATACGTAAGACTGATATTAGGTAAGAACTGACGACCACTTTCTATTAGTAGAACATGTGGTTGTAGGCGGGCATGATAGTATAAAACATTTCAAGATAACTTTGAAATAATGAAACATTATAGAACATGCATTTAGCACGAGGACTGCAATTTGCACATCATCGTATGTGAATTATTGTTTTGGATTATATCGAGAGCATGATACGATACTATCGTACTATTGTCTGTTCTTTTTTTTATTAATTACTGCTAGCCTCAATGTTGTCTATCAACAGGCGCTATTTTAGCTTCACCTACTACGACGGAACTCACTAAACTCATGGTGGGGTTAACTGCAACGACTGAGATTTTTACCGGACTGCGGGCAACCTTCTCAAGAGGAAGTTATTATACTGTTGATGGTAAACTAATTCTAATTACTTCTGCATGTTTATTAAAATTGAGATTAATTGTTTAACTTGCTACAACATCAAAAAAAATGTATCAGTTGTGTTTTATATTAGTAAAGTCTCCCACGACACAGCGATAATTCCTAATGCACGCGTTGTCGTTTTAAATAAATAAACAAAGAAAAAAGAATGGAGATAAAAAAATATTTTCATCAGTAATTTTGTTTGACAAGTTGGCACTTGCCAATTGCAAATGATTAATGATTAATGCTTGCAAATTGATGTAAATAATATGTAATCAAACATGTATGTAACTTGTCCAGTATGAAATCAAATTAGTGATCAAATAATAAGTGGCAAAATATTGACATCGTTTTGTGTGGAAATTATTCAGTAACAATTTATTATAGTTATTAAGTAGGTGTTACAATAGACTAAGCATTTTGTTTTAATATGAATATAGTCTGTCATAGACCTCCTATAGTTTCAATCTGAAAACCCTCAACACAGGGAACGATAAAATGATCGAATTGCTTAAAAAGATATCTTAGTAAAACTGTTCAAAGATTTCGTATTCATTTTCAGAAGTAGAGTTTTTTTATGCGATACAATGCAGCACGTTATACAGCACGCATACAATTTATGCAAACGAGCAGATGGGTCACCTGATGGTAAGTTACTGCTGCCGCCCTTGACACCCGCAACTCAAGAATCTCAAGTGCGTCGTATCGGTTCGGAAATAGGCGATATTTTTTTCCGCAGGCTGGTTATGCGAGGCACACAGTGGTAGAGTGCCTATTATCCAGGGGATGGGGATGGATATTTTGTCGTGTAGGACGATGGCGCAAACCTGCGGCCGGTATGAGTCCGAATAATTCCTCTGAATACTCCCCATGACTCAAGCGATAGAGAATACAGAGAAGCTCTCTACCAACTTTATCTCTCTCTATCTCTACGCAACACATCTCTGGGTTGTAATAATGTAAAAAATGTATTATTATTTTTCCCATGTATATAAATAAAACCTCGCAGTTACTATCAGGAGGATAATTAATGATGATGACATTTTCCACTTTAGTATACAATAATATTTTTTCTTAAAATAGAAAACCACCTTCAATTGCCCATCACGATAAATCGTAAAACGTGCAATTTAAAGACTTATTCGTAACGTAACATAATTAAAAGAATATAACTCTCTAACTCTTAAAAGTTAGAATTGTGCCGATCATAGAAATAAATTGTTAGTCCGTATAAAATTACAATCTGACTACCTCTATTTATACTCTTTAAAAAATATTTAAAATCAGCTGGTCACAATATTGCTTAACGTACAAAAAAGGTAGTTGAACATAGAACCTCCTTCTTTTTGTAGTCGATTAAAAACGAAATCAAAAGGTTAAATACAATATGTTTTACAGGCATACGTTTAGATCAAATTGTTCAAGACCAGTCGCTATTGGAGCTTGATAACAAAAATAATAAAGAAAATTGTTTGGCTTTACAATCCGATGGTAAATTATTAGATGTGGATTGTGTTGAACCTCGTCCTTACGTGTGCTACAGAGCTTCTACTGAAGACTCGGACGACGTTAATGAGTGTGGAACTACAGATCCAGGTAAATACAAAACTTATTAATATCTGTCTCTCTCTTGGGTCGTTCCCTCATATCTGAGGATCGTGGTCAGCATCAGAGTTGCATCTGAACCGGATAATCTGCATCAATCGGTTTTTGTGTCTTTATTAATATGCATATATATAATATAGAAAATTTCAATATACTTAAAGTAATAATGATATTGAACGCACTCATAATAAAAAAATACGTACCAAAATTTATATTTTAGAATTTCTGTAAGGAGTAATTTTATTAGGATGAATTTTGCATATTTAGACATTCGTTCGTTTACTTACATCTTCATTATAAAATCCCTACATTTAATATTTGCCTATAACTGAAATAAAAACAAATAAGGGTTAATTTATTTTTTATTATTTGATTCCAGTTTCTATTAAGTTGTAAGGTTCTTATGACAGTATAGTGTTTTTTTTTTGTTTTAATGTGTGCAAAATATTAACAATTTCAGAATACATTTACGATAAACGGACAGAAAAGTGTTATAAATTTCACACGGTTGCTCGAAATTTCCAGCGAGCTCACTTCACTTGTAGCGCTGAAGGTGGCCATCTTGCTATTATAAACAGTGACGAAGAAGCAAGTGTTTTACGGGACATTTTTGCGAAATACCCGCCTGTTACAATGCTTGGAAACTTTTGGAAAGATGTTGCTTTTGTCGGGTTTCACAACTGGGGCGAAGGCAGTGACTGGAGAACTATTCACGGTAACTAGAAATCATTAATACAAGTTTCGCATCTGAGTCGGAGAGAGTGAGAAGATGGGTAATCTGGGTGAATTAAGCAGCTCAGGGACTCGGATTAGAATGTAACACCAACCAATAAACTCCGAGCTCTCTAACATAGATTATGTATAGTAAGTAATAAAAGTAAATTATGAATTGTTATAAAGTCACGAGGCGTAAAATTTTTGGCATCTGATACTTCAGACCCTGACCTGCTTAAATTATTACTTCTACTCCCAAAATATACTCGTATTTGTGTGATCAATACCCATTTTCTACCATTGTCTTTCTTCTATGCCTACCTTTATCTTTCAATAGTATACTCCTAATTTTCCCATCCAATTTCCAAAGTGCTTAACGAAAGGCTTACACTTATTGTATCTGTTGGACTAAATAATAGTCAGCAAAATGTAGGCATGAATAACTACAAGTTTGGAAGGTAAATTATAGTAAGGATCCATGGGAATTCTTAATTGAATGCGTTTTTCTATGTAGGTGAAATGCAGAGGCGTTTCTATATATAGAACGTAATGGAAGGCAAGTCTATTGCCGTCATCTGGGCACAGTATGAATGTATATACATATACTGTCTGATAGATAACAGTTCAACCACATAGGCATGTCTGATAGATAACAGTTCAACCACATAGGCAAACGGTATTTTTTTAAAAAAAGATTGATAATTACACAGTAATATAAAAAAAAATCCAAATAAAACTTTATGCTTCATCAGGTCAAAGTCTCAAAGAAGCTGGTTACGCCAGATTTTCGCCAGGAGAACCAAACAACTCAACTACTGGAGAGTACTGTGGGTCAATATATCGCTCTGCGTATCTCAATGATCTGTGGTGTGAAAACGATTACGCATTTATCTGTGAGAAAAGTCCGGAGTATCCTCGTGTTTGCGACAGTACAGGCTGACATTTATTTTGGAAAAAAAAAGAATTGGACATACATGACTTGTTGGAATAAAACTGTAACTCAGGCAAATAACATATAATAAAATAATAGTTACAAAATATTTGACATGATGTATTATTTATTTTTATGTAGAGATTATTGTGATCTGAAGCATTTTTGTATGTTAACTAAATTTTGTTACGTGACTGAATAAATTATAATTTAAAGACATGCTTTGGTAAGTTCTTAATCAAATCTTTAAAAGACATTTTTTTTTTTATATTTAATGTTTCCGATTTCTTCTCACGATGCCCAACCATTTGGAATCGGTTATAAATCAATATAGGTATGTATTTAACTATCTTTTTATTATTCATTTCACACTTGACAAAGAAACCTATGGTTACGGCGACACTATGTATATTGCTATATAATTTTTATATATTATCTTCTGAAAACAGGACGATTTCAAATAATTGATGAGCAGTTTTATGAAATAAAGAAATTTAATTTGTATTTGGATCTCAGACTGCTTCCACTTCAAATCATTAATGATCGGTGTATCTTATATATATAGCAAATTCTACTGTGCTCTGCATTTATTGAATTCTAATTTCTCTCGGTAAACGCTTGTTGCATTGCATTTAAATATGTTTCTTTCAAAAAAATAAATTTGAACCTAGCACTTTTGTTAAATATCAGGAGTTGAAGAGTCCCCGTATCACAAAAACCTTAAAAGCAGAAGTTTTACATACATCGCGAATAGATTGAGAAGTTGTCTGAAACCTTAATTATGCTTTAACTTATCAACTTACTTTCCTAATGGTGTTTTGGCGAGGAGCAGAATATCACGTTAGTAGTATATTCCTGTCTGTGATTTTTGATTTATTTAACATCGGAGGAACATTAAGATCGTTTTGCAAACTTGGCCGTAGGCTCCATTTTCAGGAAGGAAGAGTAGATTTCTGAAATTATTTGCGACCTTTTCAACCTGTAATACGAAGCTGACAAAATTAATTCAGTACACAGGCACGGCCGTTAAACGAGGCATTCATATATAACTGCATTTTCGTGTAGGAAATTTATTTAAATGAGCTATCCTTTATGACTTGTATTACTGCCACAATCATGATGTAGCCTGAGCCAAGTTGATTATATTCAATATTTTATCGCAAGATAACCGCTACATTTTTATTCTTAATGAGTTATTTAAGATCTCATTCGATACATATATATCGAATATTAAATAAATTAGCGTAACGATAAGCAAATCGAATATGTGTGTGTGCGGTACGGTGTTCAACATTATGGACTCGTCCCAGCCAGATGGTCTAACGACTTGAGAGGAGCCGATTTCTAAAAGTAGATTACAATAGCCTGTACGATGATGATTAAAGAAAAAGTAATATTCCAATTGACCATATGAGTTTATATATGATCCAGTTAAAATAGACCACGCAAGTTAAAGCAACAATTTTTTATTATATTATAGAGGGACGGGACGGGGACGTGGATACCTGATGGTAAGTGACAACAGCCGTCCTTGGAAACCTGCAACTCAAGAGTCGCAAGTGTGCTGCCCGCCTTCGAGGGTGATGAGGGATAGGGGGATGCGGGGAGGGGAAAGAAGAGAGGTAGATGAGCTGGGAAAGAGGAGAGGGGGCATGAGGTGAGGGGACGGGGGAGTAGGAGCTCCGGAAACCTACGTTGCTTCCGGTTTTTTGTGAGGTCTTGATATCGCACTGATCGAGTCGGCCCATTCGGGCCTAAGCATGGCTCTTGTACTGGTAAAAATTAAAATTAAATAAACGTTTAACAAAATTTTCTTACAAAACAATGGGTTTTCGAGTGATCAATGACTCGAGGTCTGCTTAGTGGTATTCTTTTTGTTATTGATTATACTAAAATATTGAAAACCTTAATATATTATTAAAAAGTATTAATATTTGAGAAACGCAAAATGTTGCAGCGATCCACATATAAAAAGAGAAACATTAAGTAATTCTATTTCATATATTTTAATACTTAAGATGAAGCTGTTGTTTCGCTTTGCATTGATATCACTTTTCGGTGTGATTTTTGTCGCTGGTAAGTTTATTAGTTTTTTTAACCATCATAAAAAGCCTTGCATATTTTTTTTTGTTTTCAAAAATCCTTTCATAAATATCAGAGGCCAATTATTAATATTGAACATGTTAAAATGAACTACACATACAGCTACAAATTTTACCGTTTTTTTTATTTTTTTGGAATTGTATCAGCCAATATAACTTTGACCCTGGCGGCCCGCAATGTTGCCTTTCTGCGGCGACCGCAGTGGGCGATGGCCGTTGGAGTCATAAGAAAATACCGTACGATATACTTCGAAGCAGTCAGTCTCCTAGCCGGTTCTGCCCGCTGGGACCTGGATGCCAAAATCCTTGCGGCATTGTACGCGTACCGCAAAGAGGCCTTGGAGCCGAACCTGAGACCCGCGCCTCGGGAAATCGAAGCGCAACGGCCCCAGCTATACTAGGTCTTAGTGAGTTAATGGAAGGAACAGCTTGACAGACCAACCGCAAAGCACGCAACAATTTTGGCGATAAAACCCATTCTGGAGGATCGGCTGGAGAGGCAACATGGTAGCCTCTCTTACCGGCTGACACAGATGCTCACTGATCACTTCTATTTCGGTAAGTACCTGTGTCGCATTGGCCGGAAGCCAACATCTGCGTGCCACCACTGCGGAGTCTGTCACGAGGATACTGCACTCTACACCCTAGTGAAGTGCGCTAGTGTAATGGCTATTGATGTGGGAAGCCTCCCGCTGGAGACCATGGTTCTGTCATGGTCCACAGCGAGAATGCGTAGAATTCTGCTACCTCGTTTTGCGAGGAGGTGATGTTGGCTAAAGAGGTGGCGGAATGGGAGAGGACAAGTAGTCTCCCATTCCGCAGAAGACGCACCAGATGTCGGAGAGCACCATGAGAGACCTCCAAGAGCACTGGCCTGGGGGTATCGGGCTGGGCTGACCGTTACCCCAGCAGAAGCAGGCCTGAGACGGTGGTGTGACGTACGTAAAGCGTTTACAAATACTCACTCCAGTATTACTTATTAGACTCGGATATCGTAAAAATTATAAGTAGCAATTTTCCTTCGAATATCGTATGGGTCACTGGCAGTCTACATTTTGGTTTTAATGATTCGCACCCCGTTGCGTCATAATTTTGATTATGAAATCGTTTAACAACTTTCAAATGATACTACGCGTTTATATGTACATATGTAGATGATGTTCATTTTAGTGTTAACTCATGCCGGCCATAAAAAAGATGACTGTCTGCACGAGGTATTGCAAGAATTAGTGTAACCCATAATCTAGAAGAACCATATAGTCTAAAAAACAGCAAGCTTCAGTACAAATGAATGAAGCGATAACATAAAATACATCGGGTCGCAAATGCTTGACTTTGAAACAGAAATTTTGGTCATTTAAAAAACAACAAAATAGTAGTTGTGTAGAAAATAAATCATAATCGAGATTTTTTGAATTAAAACTTTTTAGTGCGCTCATTGAAGCCTGAGGTCGCCGTCTATTTCAAACCTGAAATTTGTTTTAAAACTTTTGTGTTGTACATTTACTTTCTAAACCTATTAATATTTAAATAAGCGCCTGGTTAAGTACAATTGCAATCTCTCTTTTTACTTATTCCTAGAAATAATATTTACTTACACTTTTTAAGAGTATTTTGACAAGTTTCGAAGCGTTCTAATATTTGATCGAATGTGATACTTATACGGAAATAATTACGGAATTTCTTCTCAAGCTATGATAATTATAATAAAAATTATGTTAGGAAAAATAGTACAAGAAGAATGAAAATGAGAAACGTATTAGCTCATAATACATTGTACTGATTATTTGGAATATTTCCACTCAATATTTCTTAATCTAGCTTTTAACTATTGTTTTCAAGTTATTTCTAGCTAGCTAGATATTCTAATCATGGAAGCTATATTCTTGAACTGTTAGCACGATATCTTCATTCAAATATAATCTGAATGCATGTCCAAATTTTAACAAGTTTGCTGGGTTTAATGTATTTATAATTAAAGTCATAAAGCATAATTTTTTTGTTTTTTCAGAAAGTGTAAAGTTTAGATGTGATTACAAGTACACTAATGTTGGATGGTTCAAATATCATGAGATGCTAACGACATGGCACGATGCTCGCTTACAGTGTCATCTTGAGGGTAAGCTTTACTAAAAAGATAAGAGTCCATTTAAGTACTTAATATGTTTTTTTAAGTCCTTGCTCCATCACTTTAATTCTCACTTTAGTAACATCTAAGTATATAAGTGTCTTATAATTGGGGAATAACTTATTAAATTATGATTCTTACTGAAGGTTACTGGTCATCAATTTTGAAATATAAAATGAAATGCAAAAAAAAAAAGAACTCTAACACGAAAGGAGGATTCTCCGATGAGAACTTTTTTATAGTGATTCAGGATCGTAGTACGTCATAAGTGCAGTTGCTACATGGTTCGAATTGTCTTCGCTAGATGGTGTTGATATGTTTCTTCTGAATATAGAGATCACCACAAGTCGTAAGTGTGCTACCCGCCTTTGAGGGTTATGAGGGGGAAAGGAGGAAAGGGTGAAGGAGAGGATGGTAAAGAAGAGAGCGGAGGGGAAAGAGGACACCTGACTATTACATTTTATAATGATTTCAGTATGAATTTTCAAATAGTTTTTTTTTTATGTTATTGTTTGTTTTTGTTTTGATATAGTTATTGTATATTTAAAAAAAATACTATAATTGTACGGGGTATAATTGTACGGGTAACTCCTTTTTTTTTAAATTCACACTCATTCAAAACTCCTTATTTGCTCTAGTACTACTACTACCGAACACCTACCGCAATAAACTATTAATTCCTTCACACGAACTTATTTTTGTCCAGTGTGGTCCAGGAATAAAAAACTTTGTGTTCAGATTCCTTCAGATATTAAATTAAAATGAAGTTCCTCGGTTAAAAATGTAATTATTACATTACGGGCTTTTTCTGTTTTCTACAGATGATCATTGTATTATGATACAATGTTTTAAGTAATAGCATTTAATATTTTTTTTCATTTTAAATAAATTTATAAATGAATGCTCTGTTGTAAAAAACATCATTATTTTTTTTTGCCCTCAACAGGTGCTATATTAGCCTCTCCTACCACGTCTGAAATCATGGGTTTTATGTTGGAATCATTTTGCAAGCCTCAAATCTTTACTGGGATCCACGCTACTCTGAACAACGGACAATACTATTCTGTCGATGGTTAGTAAACTGTATGTTTTCTCAATAACAATTTTTAATATCCTCGTTTAAACGGCTTTCTTAAGTGTCTATTACATTTTAATTAAAAATTCTCCGTTAGAGGGCTTGAACCTCACGAGCCAGTTCTAGTTATAGATGGATAAGCAATACTTACGTACGTGTAAGCAAAATCCTTCCATTTGAATGTACTCCTGGTCTTTCAATCTTCAGTTCCTAAGGTGCCCGGTTCGCATCAATGGACTTGCCTCCTTTGACGTTAGTGGGACCAAATTCTTATTGGCTAATCGTGGGAATTTCATAAACATCCAACTATCCCTTCATATGTGCAGGCGTGATCGAATGTGTGTTAAAAAGATAACTTATTAGACACGCTATAGAAGCAGATACATAAATTATGACCATATATTTTCTGTACTATATTAATTTTACAATACAGCACTCATTATTGTACACCATTAAAGATAGATAGTTAAATATTTCAAACATTTCGACGGTTTGCCGGAGATCTGTTACAAACAAATTTCAGATGGACAGATGCATTAGATTCGTATATTGAGCATTTAATAAGTGTACATAAGTCTATATGATTAAAAAGGAGTATCTATATATTCACTACTATATATACATATGCATAGGTCAAAGCTACGACGTCAGTACTACGCCGCCCCCTATTGGAAACCTCGAGCAAGGTAGTTGCTGGGTGCGCTCGATGTCGTTTGACAGTTGTCTACTGTCAACTGTCTTACTGTAATTGACAATAAGACAGTTTACTCTTGAGTGATTTTTGATTTGAATGTCATTCTATGTTAAGACGGTAAAGCAAGCGGTCGTGCTAAGAACGCCACGTGGCATCTAACTCACAGCGTTTTCTATCTCGTTAATCCTAATCTTTAAGTTGCTTTGTAATCGGAAAAAAAAAACAGACGATAATGTAATTAGTCTTGCGAGTGTTATTTGAATCTTCAGCATATCCAACCACTCTGATAACGGGTCACACGATCGATCTCTGTTATACTCGTATGTACAAATTCCTACATTATAAATGTACCTCGATATATTCGGTCGAGTATATTGATATAATTAATTATTTATTAATTACTATACAAATAATCAACATTACCGCGACAACACAAATGAAATATTACTGTGACAGATTGTGATCAGCGACTATTTTTTTTTTTTAACTTTAAGCGACTTAGTACGTCTAATTCAGAAAATGCATTCCAGAGGTCAGATTTATGAAAGAAGTTTGTGGAATGTATTATAAATGTATTTTTATTTTGTGGTTTTTCGATGATATCAGGAACCTCACATGTGTGTCATTCCGGTACTCGAAACGTTCTTTGAGGTAGGAGGAAGTAGAAGGATTGATTATGCTAAACCTCATAAAGTAGGGCAAGAATTGTGATATTTTAATACATTTTGTAGGTATACCGCTTGATCTAATTCCACATGAATGGGCTCCGTTCGAGCCTGACAATAAAAATAACGACGAAAGTTGCCTCGCTTTAAACTCTGATGGGAAATTCTCGGACGAAAGATGCGATGAACCTCGTTCTTACATATGCTTTAGAGAGCTTTCAAATGTCGACGTCAACGTATGTGGCACTACAGACCCTGGTAATTACAGTACTATAAGTACCTTATATTTTCCTAACCTGACAGAACTGACATTATCCAAACAGTTTTTAATTGATTGCTACCTTAGTAACAATGAAAAAAAAAACTATAATATGTTAAAACTTTCAGAATACCACTTTGAGAGCCAAACAAACAAATGTTACAAATTCCACACAAATCCCAGAACATTTAAACGAGCAAACTTTGCGTGTTCTGCTGAGGGTGGCCATCTTGTTATCATAAACAATGAGAACGAAGCAAAGGTCATCCGTGAAATTTTCGCCAGGTACCCACCATCAAAAATGATCGGCCCTTTCTGGAAAGACGTCGCCTATGTTGGATTTTACAATTGGGGAGAGAGCGCAGATTGGACAACAATCCACGGTAAAAGTTGCATTTTTATTTATGCAGAAATGTCTCTATTACTTACTCTATTATCCGGTACCCTGTATTGTTAATATGTCCTTTTCACTGAACCTTATTTAACCATCTAAAGCTAGGAGCTTTTGAAAACATTCCAAATATAATCAAATATTTTGTTAACGAATCCGAGACCGAAAATACCTATGTAATTTAAATGTATTATTATATAGCAAGCGTTACTTCACATCCGATTTTCTGTGAGGCCGTGGTATCGCACCGGTCGAGCCGGCCCATTCGTGCCTAAGCATGGCTCTACCACTGCTTGATAAGTAATTCATTCTTCTCGTTATAGGTCAATCTCTTGATGAAGCTGGCTATGCTAATTTTTCTCCAGGGGAACCAAATAACTCAACTACAGGTGAATACTGCGGAGCAGTATATCGTAATGGGATGTTTGATGACTTGTGGTGCGAAAATGATTACGCATTTATTTGTGAAAAGAAGCCTGATTATCCTCCTGTCTGCGATAGTACCTACCAACTAAATAAATCGCTTTACACTTCTATGTGTAAAAAGGGCATACACACCATTAAGACGTAAAAATGTGGATTCGAAAGTTTAGCTTAAAATCACCATCATACAGAAATACAATTTCGTAACAATCATATCACTAAACTTGTATTTTTATAATGGGCTTGTCAAACAGTGAACAAAATTAGTAAAAGAATTGTCATATTTCTCGAGATATAAGAAAGTGTATTTAAACAGTGTTACAATTGGCAGTCTTATTGCAGACTAGCCTACACTTAACTTATTATTCTTGCTGATAATATTTACGAAAGTAAATAGTTCAAGACCTTTAAATAAATTTTATAGTCTCTATAATTATGGTCCTTAAATACCTCCTTCTCCGGTTTTGTAGATCTACTCTAGTATCTATTCAATATCTTGATTTTGTCTTATTAGATGAATTAAATTCTCCTAAACCAGTCTTTCAAAATCTAGTTTTATTTCGCTTCATACAGATTTTTATTTGCTGTTTCTATTACTGTAATTAATTCCATTGAGTATATATTTGTAAAGTCTATACGTTCATAGTGCGGAAGTCGTCTTCATAAATTAAAAAGTTCGTAAAAACTGAGTCTATAAAAACTGTTCGTACACAGCTTATAAAATAAATATGCACTATACTACGCTACATATTTAATATGAAGAAAACCTGGAATGTGATAATTACTCTAACAATGTGTGATAGAAGAAATCGAAATATATATATATATATATACATACATACGCTCACGCCTGTATCTCTGAAGGGGTAGTCAGAGGTGTATTAAATACCCACATTTTGCAATTAAAATTTTGGTCCTGTTAACGTAATAGGGGGAAAGCCTATTACCATCAACTGGGCTCTAATTATATGACTGTATATGTATAAGTAAGTAAGTAAGTAAGTAAGTACTCTTTATTGTACACCAAATATACATATAAAAAACATCTGATATTTTCACATAAAATGTACAATGGGCGGCCTTATCACAATAAGCAATATCTTACAGGCAACCTTTGGATGGACAGGACTTTAATGATCTCTTATGGGTGGCTGTGGTGTACAGTCATGTAATGTATGCTAGTTTAATGCCAAATATATATAAATACCAATATAAGTACTTAGATATAAATACATATATATAGAAACATACATACATATAACCACACATACAAGTAAATATATACCTATAGTTATCTTAGACATTACCTTGCAAATAGTAGTCTTTTAACATTTTTTTGAAGGATCCTAATGATTGAGCTCGTCTGATAGGTAAAGGTAGGGCATTCCAGAGCCGTGCTGCTTCAACTGTGTATGATTTGCCAGCAAACTTTGTCGAATGCACTGGTATTTGCAGTTTTAAGCTTTCCGATGATCGCAACAACCTCGAATGTGTGTCACATAGGAAATTAAAACGTTGCTTGAGATAAGGTGGAGTAAGGGGACTGAACAATATGTTATAAAGTAGAGAAAGAATATGAGTATTCCGACGAAGGCGAATCGGGAGCCACTTGAGCAAATTGCGGTATTCGGATACGTGGTCATATTTGCGTAGGCCAAATATAAACCTTATACAAAAATTTTGAAGGCGCTCAAGCTTATAGAGTTGCTCCTCTGTGAGATCAAGATAGCTGGCATCGTCGTAGTCCAGTATTGGGAGCAGGAGCGTCTGTGCAAGCGAAATCTTTGTAGCAGTCGGAAGAAAGTTACGCAATCTTCGTAAGGAGCCTGCAGATGCAAACAATTTGCGACTTACCTCTTTGAGTTGTGGGCCCCATGACAAAGTTTTATCTATTAATATCCCCAAATTTTTGACGCTATCGCTAAACGGTACCGGCATGCCATTAAAATTAATTTGTGGCAGTTGTGTCAGTTTAATACGGGACATCATCCCGGGACTTCCCACCATAATAACTTGGGTTTTTGAGGGGTTCACCTGAAGTCCATAGTTGGTACTCCACTCACAGATACGTTCCAAATCACCATTGATAACGAGAAATGCTTCGTGAATTCTATTTAATGGAGCTTGTGTGTAGATTTGGAGATCGTCTGCATAAAGGTGGTAGGATGAGACTAATTCTTTGGAAATGGTATTAATAAATATTGCGAAAAGTAAAGGGGATAAAACGCCACCCTGCGGTACACCGAGTGAGATATCACACCAAGAGGAATACGAATCCTCAATGCGGATACGTTGGCGGCGACCAGACAGATAATTATGAAACCAATCAATCACTATTGGAGATATGTTAATTGAGCGTAGTATACCAAGCAGGATACCGAAATCTACACTATTGAAGGCGTTACTAAAGTCAAGAAGTGCAAGTAGTGTAATATTTCCATTCTCCATGGCCATCCTTATGTCGTCGGTAATATTAATAAGAGCTGTAACCGTGCTGTGCCCAGGACGGAAACCAGATTGATAAGAGTTTAAAAGGTTGTACTTTGGTAGAAAGGAGTTCAGTTGGGAGTACACGAGGCGTTCCAAGACCTTAGATAGAAAAGGTAATATAGATATGGGGCGATATTCTGTAAAAGTTAACGGTCTTGGCTTCTTAGGTAAGGGTATTACTTGGGCATCTTTCCACGTAGATGGAAATATGCCACTGGAAATAGAGTGGTTAAAAATGTTGCGTATTATTGGAAGAATTAAATCTAAAATCGGAAGGACCATATTTCGGCTAACACAGTCGTTACCGACAGCATTAGAAGAAATGCTCAGTATGCTCTCCCTAACATCACAATCAGTGAATTGATTAAAGACAAAAGGTGGATAGTGGGGAGCTGGAAGCTGTGAAAGATAACGCAAAGTATTAGTTTTGGTAGTGTCATCAAAACAAGACGAGGCAGAGAAGTGCCTGTTTAAAGCATCGAGGTTAATATTTTTGGTTTTGATGTCTTGCTTTGACTTACCAACTCCCAGAGTTTTAATGAATTTCCAAACTTTGGAAGGATTTTCATTCTCGACTGATTTTTGGATATGTTGGCGTTGCGCTTTCCTACACGCCTTATTGCAGAGATTTCGTATAGCTACATAATTATCACGGTTATACTGATTTGGTCGGCACTTAAACTTTGTTTTGGCTCTAGCTTTCTTATTTAATAAATCTTTGATCTCTTTAGTAAGCCAGGGGGATGGTAGATGTTTTATCTTCACGGCGCGTATAGGTGCATGTACATCGTATAAAGATATTAATTTCGCTGTAAGCATGCTCACCTTCTCATCAACAGAGCCAGAGTTGTAAAGGGGATCCCAGTCAATTTTAGTAGTGTCCTCACGAAGCTTTTCAACGTTCATACCACAAAAATTACGCTGCATTAAAATTTTGGACTTAGCCTTGGGGGGACGAATTTTGTAAGAAAGATATATAAGATCGTGATAGGAGAATACGTCTGCCGAGCACTGACCATGTTTTGCCACATGCGCAGTCGACGAGACAAAGATGAGGTCGAGAAGGGAAGGAGTGCAGTTGGGAAAATTGTGAGTAGCAGTTAGGGGAAGAGTGGTAAGGTTACAAGATTCGATAATGTTGCATAAAGAGGTCGACCTAAAGTCTTTTTTTAAGAGGCATGTATTAAAATCTCCCATTATAATGGTATGACTGTAAGACTGGGTAAGCTGTTCAAGGATGTGTTCAAAAGAATAGAAGAAATTGATTCGTGACGAAGGACAGTAATACACACCTAGAAGGATTTTGGAGTGACAAAGCTCTACTTCTAAAAAGAGATGTTCCCCCGCATTCGAGGGCGGCGGCTGTGCTGATACATTAATAATATTGAAAGGAATATGTTTACGTAGATATATAGCAACACCGCCGCCACCACCAACCGCACGATCATTTCTTATAAGGTGAAAATCAGGTAGAGAATACGAAAGAGAAGATAGACACGGTTTAAGCCACGATTCTGAAATGAGAATAGCTTGGATATTCTTACAGTCAAAATTGGCCAGTATCTCAGGGTAATGGGCCGGAATACTCTGGGCGTTAATGTGGACTACATTGAAATTTCTGGGAACATCAGAAAACTGTGATTCAAGAATGTCAGCAAGTGACGGGATGCTTGAGAAGCTGTCATTTAGGCTATTCGCAGTTAGAAAAGTATCGTTATCACTGTCTAAGATATGTGACATTAATATACAATATAGACAAATAAATAATAGAAATAATAAAAAACTATACAAAATACAAAAAAATTAAACCAACAATTAACTAATATTATAAAATATCGCAAAATCCTGTTCACCCACCAGTTGAGTGCTACATTGAAGGAAAAATATTTTTTTTTTTTTTTTTTGTTTATGGAACAAGAACATAAACAAAAAATAAAAAAATAATAATAATAATGTAACTAAAGAAAAAAATAAAAAATTTACAAGATAAAAATTAAGGACGTTGAGCATTAAATAGTATAAACTAATCATCATCAATAAGAAGCAAAAATATAATAAGAACTAAGCTTTTGTATCCGACCTCACAAAACACTTATCAGATGCTTTTGTTATCAACATTTTAGCGGAATGGAACGCAGCGTAAATTTGACGTTTACATTGTTGACTTACATCAATTGAAGAAGAAGTTTATTTAAATGGATAAATTATAGGGTCGGTAGTCAAAAGTATAGACTAAGTCGTCAATGATAAGAAAGAAACATATATGTATTAGCAGATAAAAAAGAAAAGAAACAAATAATGTCAAGAGAGGGTGCGATACATAAATTAATTATTTGTAGTACCCGGTTAATGACACTTAAACGATTATACATACGAAAGACGAAATGCAGCAGGTATCCATGACTACTTTTTGGATGCGACTCGTTTGGACCTCCCACCTGGTGGCTTAGGAGCCGTAGTGGCTGACTCAGCTCCGTCAGTGGCAGCCTCGGGAACGTTAATTTTGGCGAGATCATTTTGTGAGGTGATTCTATGACGCGATCCATCAGGCCCAATAATGTGAATATATCCGTCTCTCGTCCAGCATTTATTGACACCAAACCTCGTCCGCGCAGCCATGAACGCGTCATGTCTTGGCTTTGTGAGAAACTCGGATACAGTAATACCAGAGCCCTTAAGTTTAGGTTTTGAAAACCAAATGCTATCCCGGACACTAACCTTCTGAAGCTTTACTAAGATGGGCCTTGGCTTATGGGGAGCTGAAGGACGACCCATTCTATTACAGCGTTGTACATCTGCAGCCATGAAAGTGTCTAATTTAAGTTGCTCTTTAACAAGTTTGACAACAACCGCTGATGTATCCTCTGAAGCCCGCTCTTCCAAGCCATGCAATAAGAGTATTTTGCGACGACTGCGCATCTCCATGGTGTCGAATTGTTGAGCAAGTGTCTCCATTTGACGCTGGAGCAAATTCAGAGCTGTCATTGTAAATTGCTTGAAAGCTGTGAAATCTGCTGCTAGTCCTGATGTAACTGGTGAGGTGCTGTTGGATTTCTCTAATCTTGCTTCGAAGTTGCTCATTTGTTCCTTAAACATGGTTTTTAAACCAATCAGAGACTCCTGAAGACTTGAATCCATAGTTATAATTTAGAAAGATGATTAGTGATATATAATTGATGTGATTGTATGGAAATAGCACTCTTTCTGGTAGGTGACTTTTAGTAACTATACTAAACCTTTTAATTCGATTCCAGATTTGACAATTTCAGTATTGCAACGTTATGACAAGTACTAAATAGTGACGTTGCGAAATTATTCGATACGGAAATGGAATATTTCCAGATCGATTCCTCTGGTTTATAGCAGTATATCTAAACAACTACTACTTTAATAGAAACTAAGTATATCAGGAAATTAAATATTTCTGAAAGGATAATTTAGTTATGACGATTAATTTTATTAAGGATCTGAGAGTTTTCTTTAATAATTGTGTGTGAAATGAATAAAAAAATGTGATCATGAAGGAACATGAGAAATAAAACAAATAGATGTATCATGGTAATATTTTATTTTATAAATCGTCGCCGTCATCGCTATCGCTATCGCTGTCACTTTCTGTAACATTTATTATAAATGTGTCTGTGATATTGTCAATTAACATATCTAGCCTACTCATTTTTTCCTCTTCTTTGACAACATGGGATACGCATTTAGACCATTCGGTAGCCGTAATTTTTTGAATGCCTTTCTCAAATAAATTTCGCACGTCTGTCAATTTGAAGGTTTTATTATTTTGAGCCACATGCCCCTTTACCTGCACCCATATTAATTCGATAGGGTTCAGCTCGCAATGGTAAGGGGGCAGTCTTAAAACCGTGATCCCATGTTGTGCTGCCATTTCGTCTACAGCGTACTTATTAAAAGACTCGTTATGTGGAATCAGTTCTAAAAGCGTAGCTTTAACCATATATGGTTCGTAATGAATATTTCTATTTAAAAGCCAGTCTTGAATGGCAGCTTTTTTCCAGCTCATTTTTGGTGCCGTTTCCAATTTTCGGGAGTGGTAAGGTGCATTATCCATCACCACAATTGAGTTTGGTCTTAATTTTGGTAAGACTCCAGCGAACCACTCCTCAAAACAAACTGCATTCATCTCATCATGGTAATCTTCATAATTTTTCTTTGCTTCAAAAATCATGAGCCCCTCTTCCAGGAAGCCTTCTTCACTACCTATATGGCTAATTATGAGACGTTTGCCTTTTCCAGATGGATTTTTTAATCCAGTGGTCAGTCCCTCTAAAAACGCTTGCCGAGATGATGTGACTTTCTTGTCCACCCAAGTTTTTTTTACAGTATGACCTAAAAATAAATATAGTACATGAACATTTAATATTACTATTAAATTTAATGTAAAATGTATATAAATTCAAAATGTTAGCCTTACCTGCGTTAACCCAAGTTTCATCTTGATAATATATATGTATGTCTCTCTTCTCGTCGAAACTGACATATAGAACGCAAGTAACGCTGGCGCCACGTTATTATATCATTTCGATCAATAAGTGTGCTCTTGCGTGACCGTGCAACAAATTTAAAATTAAGATGCTTCAAAATTTTTCTGAGGGTGTCTTTGGAAACCTTGGGCATTTCTGGATCATCGTTCATCACTTGTAAAATCTAAAATAGTAAATTTTATAATAGTTTGGAATCATTGCTTATATAGATAAAAGATGTAGGTAAATAATACTGTCTGACTGATTGACTAACTTTTGCAATGGTTGGAGGTTCATTTCGGTAAAAGAACTGATGAACAATTCTTCGTATTGCGGAGAATGTAAATTCATCAATTTTATCTTTGAAACTTCGCTTTGGTCCAGTTTTTTTAGGAGGAGTTGGCGGCGCACCTTTATTTCCTTCCTTCAAAACGTTACAAACAGAGCGTGAGGTTATTCCCAATATGTCAGCAACTTTGCTCATACATTCATTTTCGTCCACAACTTCAAAGGCCTCCAATTGCGCAGAAGTTTCATTTTTCACGTACTTGTAGGCGTTGCGGATCATTACTTTTTCAGTAACAGTGAAAGCTTTTCGTGGACGTTTTTTTCTTGGGGGCAAGAAAACATCCACGTCCTTTTGTGATGTACTTGGCTGAGGATCCATTTTGATGGGAAACCAAAACAAATAGATTCACTCTAAGTTCACAAAAAACTATAAACGTAACAACAAACACAACGTTACAAAACTTTAACAAAAACCCAACAAAATATCGATTCGCAATGAAACAAGATATTCGTGCAGTCAGACTGGGAGAATGAAGCCGAATGACAAGATAAACAAAATGGCGATAGCTGCACGAGCGCGCACGGGTTGCCAATACAGAAAATTATTTAGGTTCTTTTATTATAAGTTTTGTTTTTAATATAAAAAACAAAAATACTAACTTTTTATAAAATAAAGCAGCGGTTACTAATTAATAAATCATTATTATGAATAATTATGTATTTATTTAAATAAAAATCAATAATTTTGTCTTTAATTGGCACACCAATATTATGATTACTTAAACATAAATCGCGATTGTTTATCAATTTTTGTGTTCATCACTACACTATTATATGTGGTATCATTATTTTACAAAATGACAGTAGCTAATGTCAAATGTGGAATCGAATTAAAAGTCGTGGTATAATGTTTTTCACCATTATAATTGCTATAATTGTTTGCATATATTTTTTATTTTATTTTTAAAACAGAGCACCTTTAAATATGTCTTGCTGTCACAACTACCCACTTATCACTGTATGTATATACTATCTGTCAGATAAAAGTCAATAATTCTTAATTTGGTAGGTAACTTAAACCTAAAACTTCGGTCGTGACACATGGTACAGAGCGGACGCATAAAACTATAATAACTAATAATATTTGTAGTGCTTCTTCAGAAGTAAAATTAATTGCTATAGTTCCATTTAGATTTAAAATTGCACGAATTTAGCAACACCGTTGCAGCCTTTCTAATAGCAAGTGTTACGAGAGAAGGATTGCAGTGGCCGACGGTCAGTGCGGGACGGCACGCTTCACAGAAGCGAAAACGGTGCTACCACTGTTTTTGAATTCGCTTACACTTCGACTCTACGTTCGTGGCTTATCGTGTACCTGTAAAATATACAAATATACTATTATTCATCAGATCTAAAGTTTTACATTCGTCTTTAGAAACAAATAAATTATTTTATTACCTAAAAATTGTATTTTGGATACACGTAGTTATGATTATTTAGCACAATTAATATAATGCGGTCACCTCCAAAACAAGGTAGCGGTAGAGAACTGCAACCCGATTTCTCTAAAATTAGTGACGAGATAGTGGTAGTGCAAATAACAAATCGGAAGCATAGACAACCACAGACACAATGCCTTCGTTCGTTGGCAAGTTGTCACGTGTTTCTTTGCTATTGGAAGGCTTTAAGGCGAAAACACGATGAACCAATTGAGTAATACTATAATAGAAGTTAAACTGAAATTACTGAGTTGAAAACATCAAATGAACAGACAAAGCAACTGATCTCTACAAACATAAATGAAATAAGTTGTCAAATAAATAAGATTAGGTCATCAGCAGCGGCACTTGTATCAGAACACGAATTAATAAAATCCCAACTGGCGAACTTGGAATATAATCAAGTCACTCGATTCTGGCTTTAATGGACTCAAAATGGACTCATCCTTGACCCGACTAATAATCCGACGTATGCCAATAATTTGATAATTAACGAAGAACAAGAACGCAAGAATATGGAGAATAATATCATACTTGTGGGATTAACCGAGGAAACTTCCATCAGCAAAGAATATATCATACTCGAAGATGAAATTGATGTTTTAAATTCACGTCTACAATATTTACATATATTTCTAAACCCAACAAAGTAGTAGTACATACTAGGAAAATCGACGACTTAAACTATTGTTTCGCAACAAAGGCAAATTTACTTAATATATGTATGTTAATTTACTTACTTTAATTTTTTCTCTGATCAAGGCTCAGAAAATGTACTTAAATAGTCTACAACAATAACAGCATCTCTGAAGAATATCAGTCATCAAATTCTCAATAACTAGAAGGATATGACAGAGGGTAAATTTGACTATCTGAAATGAATCTTATGTTTTATACCTACTTCCATACGCATAATACTAATAACAGAAGCAAAGATAAGAACGGAGACACAAGCTATATAGTTACAGATACCTTATTACCTTATTATTATAACTATCACAAAAGTAGTAGTGGTGGATCAGCTTATGTACACAACAACTTAAATCATAAACCAAGTGAGCCAACCTACGAGAACATATATAAAAACCACCTATGGATACATATACAGAAATTTTCACTTCATCTTGGCGTCAGATACAATCTTGAAAATACATTTTTTTATAACTTTTGCAGGTCAAGTATCTCAGTAAAATCAACAACGACAGCAAAGACATAGGATTATCGTCTACCATAACTTAAATAAACTATTTATTTTATTTAACGATTACGATAAATATATAGGATTATATGTATGGTAGAGACATCATAACTATATTTTTATTCCTCACATTATTATTGTACTGGTGTTGTTTTTGTAAGATGTAAATAGAAAGAAAGCAAAGGAAAGTGTATTTAGAGTATATACATTTAGAGTTGTAGAGCCATGCTTAGGCACGAATGGGCCGGCTTGACCGGTGCAATACCACGGCGTCACATAAAACCGGTTGTGAAGTAACGCTAATGTTGCATTTCCCCGAAATGAGTGAGGTCTCCGGAGGCCCAACTCCCCATCCCCTCTTTTCCCTCCCCTCACCTCCCTCTCCTCTTTCCTAGCTCCTCATCCACCTCTCTTCTGTCCCCTCCCCTCATGACCCCTCTCCTCTTTCCCAGCTCATCTACCTCTCTTCTTTCCCCTCCCCGCATCCCCCTATCCCTCATCACCCTCGAAGGCGGGCAGTGCACTTACGACTCTTGAGTTGCAAGTGTCCATGAACGGAGGTTGTCACTTACCATCAGGTGACCCGTCTGTTCGTCTGTCCCCTATAGTATAAAAAAAAAAAACTGACAGAAAACAATATACGATTACGATACGATTGATTCTGCAGAATCAGTAGAATAAAAACAAGAATACAAGTCATTAGGTAAGAGTTAATCATAGTATAAAATATATATATAATACCGTCAAATGCATAAGTAATTAATTACTATAACTATGATATTTCATACATACATACAGACATACATAAGCTCAAGCCTTTCTTTCATGAGGCTATCAGAGACAAGAGTCCACCTCTTCATTTATTGTCATTAAATCTTTCATACAAAACGTTTTATATAAACAAATAACATACTTAATCTTAATCATCATTATAAAGAAATAATAATCAAAGTTTTGGATCAATTCTTTAATTCAATGGAGCGAAGTTTTTTTTTATATATGTATATATTAGCCTACAATAATGACTCCACTCTGCCTGATGGAAAGCAACAAGTGGAGTCTAGGAGTAGTGGTCACCATCCTCATTGCAAGTGTAGTCAATGCAGCATGGTGACCCACACTATGGCGGCCTGGTGAGATGCTTTTTCACACCCCGCTTAAAAGACCCGGGATCAAAGTGGGAGGGAAATACGGGCGCTGGTAGTTTCAGGCACAGAAAGGAAGAGAAGCCAAACCGTTTAGTTCGAGATCGTATATTTTTCACTCTCAAACGGTGACTCTTCAGGCCAGCACGTGTTGTCGTGTAGAGAAAGGGAGAAGGTAGGACCAATTGGAAGAGCTCGTCAGAACACTTTCCGTGATGTAGGCAATAGAGGACTGCCATAGAGGCGATATCTCTTCGCAACTGCAAAGACTCGACGGACTCGGTGATTTTAGGACAGTCAATAATGCGAACTGCGCGCCTCTGCACATATGGGCCGGCTGGACCGTAGTATAATCACGGTCTCACAGAAAACCGACGGTTAAACAATTCTTACATTGTGTGACTGAGTGAGTGAGGTTACCGGAGGCTCGATCCCCTTTTGATTCCCTTCTTTCCCCTCCTTCCTTTCCCCTACCCCAAAACGTGGACAACACTCTTGTTACTCTTGTATAATGTTTTAACTTTTAGCTTTCATTTAGTACTACCAGACTATTTTTTTAGTTGTATAATAAGTCTGGTGACAACATATCACATGTTTAGATAAAAAATTGGCAAATGTCTGTTTTTGATAAAGAGTGTTTATTCACATTACTGAAAACAGTATTACCAATATTGCATTTTATCGCAGAACTACACACATATGTACATACACCAACATATGTTTTCGTTGTAGACCGGCAAGCACAGAACGGCTTGTAAAAATCACAGGTCGACAGTGCCACTGTCTTCTTCTTCTGTCTGGTTTTGGAAAGGAAACGGGAGAGGTCTAGTTCTCTCCCATCTGCAAGCTGATTTCCGGCCTCCATAAGCGCTGGCCTGTAGGCGACAGTTAGGGCTATCCGCCGCTCTAGTAGAAGCCGGTCCAAGATGGCGACGCCATGTTGCGTGCGCGCCTTTTTGAATAGTGAAGCTGCACCACAGCGGGGTCGTCTGTTTTTCAATAGGTGGCCATTTCTGCCAGGGTGCACATGAATTTCCTTTCAAAGGTACACCTGAGATCCCGGCGATGGGAATATGTGACGGAACACTGTGTGGTTTTAGTCTGTTCGTGTCCGACATACCATTCTTCTGGTAGGGTAGGGTGATGGCCCGTGGGTTAAATGATGATAATAACGTTCTCCAGTTGAAACAGGCGTCAATTAGTTTTCTTATTGACAAATAAAATCAAGCCTGGATATCATATGTATATTATATCACTATAATGTCCTCAATGAATGGGTATATAATTGTTTGTTAAATTATCGTAGTACAAAAAAAATGATATTATCCAAGAATATTCTTAAATGTTTCAAAATGTCCTTGGAAAATACTTTTTTTTTTGTATATTAGCCTACCATAGTGACTCCACTTTGCCTGATGGAAAGCAATAAGTGGAGTCAAAGAGTGGTGGTCACCATCCTCATTGCATGTCTATCAATGCAGCATGATGACCCACACTATGGCGCCCAGGTGAGATGCTTCTTCACGACCCGCTTAAAAGACCCAGGATCAAAGTGAGAAGGAAACACGTGCGCTGGTAGTGAATTCAGGCTTTCACCGATCGGCACAGGAAAGAAGAGCCAAACTGTTTAGTTTAGGTAACCGTTTAGTGCAACCGATCGAGAGCGCCAAGCAAATACTGCGCATAGCCGTCCCAGAGATGAGAGCAGTTCTCCACGTAGGAGCGAACAATAGTCCTGTATAAAAGACACAGTTGCTCGGGCGAGAAGAACCGTTTCACCTTGTTCAATACACCGAGTTTCGCGAGGCCGCCTAAGTGACGCTCTCGATGTAATCACGCGGATTGAGATCCCGGCAAATATCCATACCCAGGATACTAAGCCTATCCTGCAGTGGTAGTTGAGTGTTCTGAAGAGTAGGAAGGGGAAGGAATGGAGACTTTTTGTTAGAAAACGCACATGTCTGTGTTTTGCATGGCGCTGAACTCGACTAGATTCTCACAACTCCATTGAGAAATGTTGTTTTACTATGATAATATAAAAAAATCGTATGAAGTAGCAGCGTCCGTTAAAATCCCTTGCTTTACTAGTTTCTGGATGCAAAACTGATAAAATATGTACTTATTAATGGTGCCCATATATTAAATTTTATGTTTTTTTTGGCAGTTTGGATGCTAAATCTGCCTAGCCCTTTAGAAGTACAGATATGAGCATCATGACATGTACAATAAAAATATATTATAAATTTTATGTCTGTCACCGACAACGCAGTCGCAGTGGCCAGGTCTGGTTAGAAATAATTTGAATTTTATCATCTGAACGACAAGAAGTTGCTGTTGTCATGTTTTTTTTTATATAGGAGGACTAATGTGCAAACGGATCACCTGATGGTAAGTGACCTCCGCCGCCCATGAACACTTGCAACTCAAGAGTCAAAAGAGTGCTGTCCGCCTCTTCGGGTAGGGGAAAGGGAGGAGGCGAAAGGGGGGATGGGTAAATGGGGAGTGGTAACAGCGGAAGGGAAATGGGAAAGGGGTTTGGACCTCCGTAATCTCACTCACTCAGTCACATAATGGAGACATTTTATATCCGGTTTTCTGTGAGGCGATAGTAATATTTTTTTTTAGGTTCTGGCCCATACATACAATTATCAGGTAACAAAAGGTTGAGAACCACTAAGGAGATAGCAATTACAGAACAGAACAGATCGAATTTTGTTTCGAAATGATAAAATATTATAATTCCTTGTGATCAACTACTATAATCAGTCAGTGACGTCTCTTCGCAAAATGAAGTTCATTTTAAAATATGTGGTTATTATATTTAGTTTTTCTATGTCGGGTAAGAGTTTTCAATACGGCTTTTATTTACATTAATATTATGTATTCTATTTGTATTTGTAAGAGAATACGTTCGTTTAAAATGTAATTATGTTGACCAAATTTAAAAACGATTTTTTTTTTATAGTATCTTTGCCATTCATGAACCGATTTTTTTTTTAAATACAAAAGTATTTAAGTAAAGTGTCTGTTGACGTATACTTTTATTTCAAATTAAGTATTATATCTCCAAGGAGAACATTTAAGGGATTACAAATACAGCTTTTTACAATAATAATAATAATTATATTTTTATTAACCATATTAATATTTATTTGCAAATAACGTTGTGTATAAAGTTGGTACAAATTTATCTGACGACTACGAGAATGTCCTGCCTAAACTGCAAACATTTTTATTAACTTTAAGAAGTAGAACTTTAGAGCAATTTATTTTTAGAACAAATATTTATTGTTGTTGTTTATTTATTTTATATTCATTTATTTACATGCATAGTATTTTGATCTTGTAGAATGATTGTTGCAAAATAGCCAGACCGTCCAAATAATGAGGCAATCATCTTTTCCGACTTCTGCTCTTCTTTACTTTTGTTGGCAAATCTTCGAATGCAAACATCTATTGCGCAGATTGTCTTTTGGTTTAGGGTTCGTAACAGTATATCCAGCCTCCATTCTCTGTGACGATGTCATATACAATATCAGAGTGACTTCCGTCATACTTTGGCATCAATCCAAACGGCGGCGTTTGTGATCTTCTGTCAAATTAGTAGGTACAATCAAGTACAAAGCTTCGTTACGTTAAAATTTAAATGTTAGACTTTTTGTACTTGACTCATACCAATTTCTAAACTGCTTACCCTTCTATCAGCTTCTATTATTAGCCGCAGTTCCACCATCTTGAATCAATCTTCAATGAAAATGCCAATCCTAGTCTATCGTAACATTGTTGTCGACTGAGAAGCGAAAATTTTCTCCAGTTAAATCCATTTTAATGCATGCAGGACACTTTTTTAACGGACACCAATTTGTATAATCAAATGATATACAAATTCATTATCATTTACAGCTTCCAAAAGAGTTCCTTATTCGAAATGTTAATTTCTTTTTTATCTGCTGCTTTTCTTACCTGCCTATGCTCAAAACATTTCGCGTGACACGTATTTTATAATTTAGTTGTATAATGTGAATGTAGTAATAACGTTTCTTACAAACAAGGATTCTTATTTTATTCATATGCTTCAAATTTTTCTTTTAAAAAGCAAAGATACGGTCAGCTCTCACTGGCTCTTCTTACGTTCAACTTGATCTTTTATTTACACTACTATGCTTAAGTTATTTCTAACAACCTAGATACTCCATTCACGATATATTTATTTTTCAAAAACGCTGAGTTCGTTAGATTCAATTACCCTCAACCTAATATCTTCATTAAACAAAATGTCTTTATAATTAATGTCTATACTTTTCTTTTTCCCAGAAGGTGCAAAGTTCAGATGTGATTACAGGTACACTTATCTCGGATGGTTTAAATATCATGAGATACCCATGACATGGTCCGATGCTCGCTTACAGTGCCACCTTGAGGGTAAGATTTATGAAAATAAAAATTTAACTATACACATTAACTCCCGTCCTGTCGCTTTAATTCTATCTTCAGTAACAGTAATAGTATGAGCTGTAATAGGAGTTTCATTAATTTTCTTAGATGGTTGCTCATTGCCTCTAACAAAAAGCTACTTTGCAGCTTATAGCAGATTTGTGGTGATATTTTTTGAATCAACATCATCTGATAACATAAGCAGGCTAGGTATTAATAAATATTGGTCCACTAACTTTTTACGCGCTAGGGTAGAAAGTTTAAATAGTTATGTCTAAAGCTATTAATTGTGAGGAATATAAGTTCCTTATCTAGAAGATTGTACATACACATGACTACTAAGGTATACAATTTTTATGCAATAAAAGTTATTAAATCTGTCTCGTATTATTTATAAATTTATAAATTGAAGTTCCTCTCTGAAAAAAAAAAATATAACAGCATTCCTCTGAGTCTTTTTTAGCTTGAAACTTATATTCTCGTGAAGCAATTTTCACGAATCACATTATTTGGCAACCCTCCACAGGAACTATATTAGCCTCTCCTACAACACCAGAAATGAAGGCTTTTATGTTGGAATCATTTTGCAAGCCTCAAATCTTCACTGGAATCCACGCTACCTTGAACAAAGGACAATACCATTCCGTAGACGGTTTGTAAACGAGTGTCCGCATTTTTAATATTCCTGTTTAAAATTCTTTATTATCTATTACATTAACGATAACACTATGAAAGCTAAAAATTAATAAACTATAATACTATATCACATTTTAGGTATACCTCTCGATCTGATTCCACATGAATGGGCTCCATTTGAGCCTGACAATAAAAAAAATGATGAAAGTTGCCTCGCTTTGCACTCTGATGGCAAATTCTCAGACGAAAGATGCGATGAACCTCGGCCTTACATATGCTTCAAGGAGCATTCAAATGTTGACGTCAACCTATGTGGGACTACGGATCCTGGTAATTATATTAAGTAGCTTACATTTTCTAAACATGACAGCTTTAAATAAGTGGTAATATAATAAACCTTTCAGAATACCACTTTGAGAGCCAAACAAACAAGTGTTACAAATTTCACACAAATCCTAGAACATTCAAACGAGCAAACTTTGCGTGTTCTGCTGAGGGTGGCCATCTTGTTGTAATAAACAGTGAAGATGAAGCAAAGGTCATCCGTGAAATTTACACCAGGTACCCACCATCAAAAATGATCGGCACTTTCTGGAAAGATGTTGCCTATGTTGGATTTCACAATTGGGGAGAGGGCGCCGATTGGACAACAGTTCATGGTAAAATTTGTATAATTTCCTACTTATGACTATCTTTATTGTTATTTTTTAACCGGGGAAGCTATATTGAACACATCAAAATTGTCATCAATGGGATCAAGAAGATTTTTTTTATTATTAAAAAATATCCGATTAATGTTCAATAAATCTAGTCTTCCAGACGAGGCTTCTTATGTTTCGGTGGACAAGTTATCAATATGTTTTGTAAAATTTGCAAACTGTGTGAAATTAACCTAGGTTGATGTCGTCTATTAAATGGCAAAAAAGGCCAAAATTGGGCTTGTATGACGTTTAGCGTAGTGCGGATTCTGGGTTATTGTTTTTATTACTAATCACTTTTTAAAAGCATCACAAATAAAATCGAATATATTGTACTATAATCACACAAGTGCCATAGTTAGCCATTGAAATATATACTAATTTATTGCTATTTTTGATTATAGGTCAATCCCTTAACGAAGCTGGCTATGCAAAGTTTTCCCCAGGGGAACCCAATAACGCAACGGCAGGTGAATATTGTGGAGCAGTATACCGAAATGGCATGTTTGATGACTTGTGGTGCGAAAAGCATTTTGCATTTATTTGTGAAAAGAAGCCAGATTACCCTCCTGTCTGCGATAGTAACAACCCACGAAATGAATCGTATTACATACCTTTTTGTGACAATGACAATCAGGCTCCACAAAGAATAAATAGTAATGGCCCTATATTTTAACTTTCAATTATACAGGCATGAAACATGCTTAAATGAACTAGAAATAAACATGTAGTAAACGAATATCATGAATCTTGTATTTTTATAATGAGCTTATTATAAAGTGAACAAAATCATTTAAGTAATATACCTATCTCGAAATATAATAAAAGACGATCAAGGAAATAAATAATAACCCCAGTTTAGCCACCTCCATGATTAAAAGAGATCGATCTCGAAAAGAGGAAAGGGAAATAAAAATCGCACTCCCCATCAAAGCCTCTGCTTCCAATTCTGTCATAAGTGGAAGATATCTATCCTGCAACGTACCTTATTTAGGAGATTATAAAATAGGTATTGCAGAAGACTATATAATATAATATAATATATATATATACAGAAGGTAAGTATCAGGAATAACATACATTCTTAGCATTACTTTTTGTTTTATTCATAACAGTCTTCTCTTATATTTAACAGTGATATATAGTGATAGCCATACTTAGCCCGAATGGGCCAAATCAACTAGTGCGATACCGCGGCCTCACAAAAAACCGGTTGTGATATAACGCTCGCTTTGCTTTTCCCCGAAATTAGTGAGGTTTCCGGATTCCCGAATCCCCCTCTCTTCTTGCCCCTACCCGTACTCCTATACCTCAACATTTGGTCTGTCACTATATTTTATACAAAATAAAATCTTAGTTGTATTGTTAAATTCTCAATTAAATATAATTATTATTCATATATTTACTAACTCAAAGTAAGATTTTATTATGGAATATCAAATTCTAACATGAAAGATCTTATTAGAGTGGAAGTAGTATTAGAAATAGTCAAACATACAAAGGTGTACGATGTGGATAAAAGGGTTAAGTATTAAATTAAGGTGCAGAACACACAGTCAAATTATTACAGCACATTGAAGAATAAAGCATTACATTATAATTTTAATGCTTAATGTCACTTAACACACAATTTAACTTTAATTTGAGAGAAATACTTCTACCTGCGTAGTTAATGGTTTTTTTAAATTTATTTTTTTATTTGCGGGGCGGAAGATCCTCATAGATGTCCTTCGCCCATTGGGGTGGGTGAAGGGGTCTGTCGGACAACTAAAAACCACCCCGGTGTTCCTCTTCTTGCCAATGTTTGGGGGGCGAAAATCACACTTATATTCTTCCGCCAACCCCCAGGCATTGACCCGTCTCACCCAAGACGGGTCTCGTCACCCGGTGCGACCGTCACCCTTCGGTCGCATTCCTCTAAGAAATACGCGCGGAACACTACGTGCTGCCTCTTAGGCCGTAACTGATCGGACTACGAATTCCCCAAAATAATCGATCGCAGGCCAATTCCTAGGGTGGAAGGAGATTAACGAATGCCCTACGTCGCCCAGTGCCCCTTCTGCGGGCAGAGAAAGCTGTACGTGCCCTGCGTTCTCTCTCCCGGTCCGCCGCTTCCTTTGAGGATATCACCTCCTCGCAGAAGGAACCGAAGGCGCTCCATACGCTCTCGCTCCGGACCATGGACAGAACTAAGGTCGGAAGCGAGAGACTACCCGCAGAACCAACTGCCGCGACAAGAGCTGGCCCAAGCTGGGCATTCCACCAGCGTGTGAAGCGTAAGTTGTAATTGGGGGAAATATAAAAAACTCTCAATTTGAAATTAATAATTACGTTACTATATTAAAATTTATATGCTTTATGAAAATAAATATGTGTAATATGTGTGTATGTAAATATATATTAAAAATTTAAATGAAAAATTTGCTGCTGAAGCTGAAACTACGTTTATTAGCTCTTTAAAAAAACTGTTTTTTTTTTAAATATGAATTGTAATTTAGTTAGTTAAGTCAATCACCACTGTGTTTCTCAGCATTTTTCTAGGAAGTTTTCATACCTACAATGTTAAAAAAAAATTTTTCTAAGTTGATTTGCAAACTTCCTGAGATATATGAGTGAACAGAAAAAAAAATCTGTTATTTTAATCCATAAGCTAGTTTTTTGTGATAAATAAAATAACATAGCAAAGCAAATCAAAATATTTTGAAACGAAGAATAGTTCAAGGTCATTTACGAGTTACGAGTTGTATGTAATATATTTATATATTTAGTTCAAATATCTATATATCATTTTCACAAACTGGAGGATAATCTTGTTTTTTCTCGCATATAAAAGGAAGTATCTTATCACACGATACGTCATTTAACAATCCGGTCCGATATATTGATCCACAACGTTGTTGAATTGTTGAATTACTTGGCTTACCAGGTGAAAACTGGTTGTACCCAGCCTCTTCGAGCGTTTGACCTGAAAAATAGAATATAAATTAATAATAATTAAGATATGCATATTATGTACTTATTACAGTTACTAGTAAATATTTCATAACATAATTGCAACAGGTAACATGAATTACTCTTGTCAGCAGTGGTAGCATAAATCTGCTATTGGTACATTATGGAATATGTGGTCACAGTTAAGGATGCTTTGTGTGGTAATTTTTTACCATGTTAATATTTTTAGAGCATAATGTAATATTTATTTAATTTCATCAAATAAAAGCATAGATTAAATGCAATAATACATAATAGATATTATTATTTGAAAGTGTACTTATAGCTTTATTGGTTTCAATAAATAATGTAATATACATCTTTGAATTATCGACAGTGTCAACATTATTATATTTGAACAGTACACCCATGCTTAGGCACGAATGGGCCGGCTCGACCGGTACGATACCACGGCCTCACAGAAAACCGGTTTTTGAAATTAGTGAGGTTTCTGGAGGCCTAACTCCCCCTCTCCTTTTTCGTCACCTTGTCCTCCCTTCCCTTTTCCCATATCCTCGTCCCCCTCCCTTCTTTCGCATCCATTTATCCCTCATCCCTCTCAAGGGCGGGCAGCACACTTACGACTTGCAGGTGTCCATGAATGGCGCTTTGGCCATTATATATTATATAAAAAAGAAGAAAGTGCCTATTATATAACATAGTTAGTACACATTTCTACATATTTTTAATCAAGCTCTGGAAATGCTTAGAATGTGTTACTGTTTGTTAATCCTTAATTCATAAATTAATAATCAATTTTAATATAATATAATAATGATTTAAGTTTTACTATTTACAGTTAATATATATAAAAGTGTTAGATATAAACGCTAAAGACGTTAATTGTTTTACCATGTATTGTTTTCCAGTCCACAGCTTCTCCAAAATTATGGAATCCAATATACGCCAGCTCTTTCGGTAAATTATCAGCTACAAGAGCCGCCGGATACTTCATATTAAAGAGTTGCCTGAGAACAGCTGCTTCCACCTCATTGTTTATAATGGCGAGGTGTCCACCTTCAGCTGCGCAGGCGAAGTATGCACGCTCAAACGTTCTCGGTGTTGTATGGAACTTATAACATTTATTTGTTCGAATTTCTAAATGATATTCTGAAAAATCGTTTATGTTATATAAGCTATTGCTTATACTCTCCAATCCATTTTTATAACCAATATCCCCTTCCTTCTCTCTCTTTCCTTAGTTTCCTGACAGCATATTAAAATTTTCCTGTCTAATTCCCAAAAGTACACGGATGACTTCAATATAGATAATAAGTGGGATAAAATTATGTTCCGCTAAATGTGGGCTGCCGTGACGAGTGTTGTGGGTTCGATCCCAACCGGGACAACACTTTGTATAATCCTCTTTGTTCTGAGTCTGGGTGTTCTTTGTGTCCGTTATTTGAATGTTTGTAAAGTCCCCCGCGACACAGGAAGTATTCTAGGGCGGGAATTGTCTTTTAAAAAAATTAATAAATAAATATTGTTATGTTATAGTAGAAAAAATCTTTTTCATTTGTTAGTTTAATTCTTGTTTTAGTTGTAGATTATGCTTGCACTTATTTTAGGATAGTAACGGGAAAATAAATTTAAAATGTATATATTGACAAACCAGGGTCTGGAGATCCACAAACATTAACATCTGCAAATGAGCTTCTGTAACACATGTATGGACGTGGATCATCACATTTTACATCCAGGAACAATCCTCCAGCATTTAGAGCTAGACAATTTTCAGTGTTAAGTAGATTATCCGGTTCATAGTTGTCCCAAGCATGTTGAAATACGTCAAGTGGAATACCTGTTAAAAAAAAATATGAACTAAATTTTTCGAAGGGTTTATTTTGTTGTTTGTTGAACAACTAGTAGTAGGTAGACACATTAGTTTGTTGAACAACTTACCATCTATTGTAAAATAATTTCCTTTAGAAAATGTCGCATGGAGTCCCGTAAAGATTGTGAGTTTGCCAGCGAACTTTATCATTGTATCTCTAATTGCAGGAGTCGTAGGAGAAGCTAAAATTCCACCTGTTGGCAAAAAAGGAATATATAAAACTTTAATGAAATTATATACAATGACACTATTTTCCCTTTTATATAAATGTTTTAAGTAAATTAAAACTAAAGTAAACCTTACAAATAAATTAATCGTAAATCTAAATATTTAACGCAACTTATTAAATTATTTTGGGTTAAAATATTTTATATTTCACAGATTTTTAATATTATATTCGTACGTTTAGTATCTTTTTTTTTTTTTTTTTTTTGTGTGGAAACCCCCGCGGGTCGTCACCTTACCGGGGCTAATGGGTAAGGTAGTATGTCGGACTCGAACCGACTAAAACCACACAGTGTTCCGTCAACGGGCCTATTGGCCGGGGCCTCAGGTGTACCCTAGAAAGGAAATCCCTGTGTACCCCGGCAGACCTAGCCGCCTTTTGAGCAAGGCGACCCCAATATGATGTGTGGGGGTTCTGTTCCCCCCCCCCCCTCATATTTTAGTCAGGCGCGCGTGGAACACGTCGCGCCGCCGTCACGGGCCTGCTTCTGCTAGGGCGATAGATGGCCCAGTCTGTCGCCCTCAGGCCAGCGCTCATGGAGGCCGGAGGTCATTTTGCACTCTTCGGCGCCTTGTGCGTCTTCTGCGGGACGGAAGAGTACTAACTCTCTCCCGTTCCCTTTCCGCCGCTTCTTTTGCAAGCATCACTGCCTCGCAGTACGAAGCGGCGGACTCCCATGCACTCTCGCTCTGGACCATAGCAATAACCATGGTCTCTAGCGAGAGGCTACCCACACCAATAGCTGCCACGAGGTCAGCACGCTGCTGCACCCACGCATAGCACTCCACTAATGTGTGGAGTGCGGTATCCTCGTGACAGCTCCCGCAGTGGTGGCACACAGGCGTTGGCTCCCGGCCTATGCGATACAGGTACTTACCGAAGCATCCGTGTCCGGTGAGTACCTGAACTAGCCGGTAGGAGAGAACTCCATGTCGCCTCTCCAGCCAATCCTTCATGATGGGTCTTACCGCCACAATTGTGGCGTGCCCCACGTTTAGTATCTAAGTAATAATACATAATTACACATTTATATAAAAAAAAAAACTTAAAACCTACACTTATAGATTAAAATAAATTATTTAACTAGCCCAAAAGGCATAATACAATCACCATATAAATAGGTAAGCAACATAATTATAAATTGTAAATTTCTAAGTCAATCTCATGAAATAGCAGAATCATTTAATATTTTTTACATAAATCAAATAGAATCGCAAAATTATATTTGCCATAATATCAAGCCAAAAATTAATGATAATCCAATACAATTTTTTAACACTCATTATAACATTGCACACAATTAAAATAATTAATAAGTTACGATGTTAAAGCTACGTTTTTTTTTTTTAAAGGCAACTAATACTAACTACTAATAAGGAATAATACATGCGTCGCGGGCGGCTTTACAGACATTCAATCAATATACACAATTTATAGCCACATAACCAATAACTGCACCGAAAAGAGTATATTTACAAGAAATTTTTTTATTGAAAATTAATGCAAAAAAACTACAATAATTGTATTATGTTAACATATTTTTTATTTATGTTGTAAATCTAACAAAAATTACAAACCGACTTACTACGCTTCTAACGGCATTTCAAGGATATATCTCATCAACATTACGTTTCAGATATTTATATACATATTATACATATTTTTGGGACTCTACTCTACCGACTCTACCTCTACCGACTGGCAAGTTGCGATAAAAGCACAGAAAGCTGTTAACCGCATTTTAAAAAGCTACAGATGCTCATACTTGTCTGTCTTTACATAGTCGAAGAAAAAAAGTACTTATTAATAAAACTTGCAGCAAGAAAATATATACATATATATATCTATATATATATACATATATATATATATATATATGTATATATTTTCTTGCTGCAAGTATACCCACCCCCAAATATACCCAAGACCGCACAAATAAGCTGTTTTATTAATATTTTAGACATGGCTCCCAAAATATATAATGACTATGAAATGCTAAACTAATCATAATTTACGTTTATAAAGAAACGAATCTCAAAAAATATAATATGGCCAATATAGCACAATATAACACGGCGCCTTCAATAAAAACGAACTGTAAAGACATTGATTTCCTACTTGAGATTTTAGATTTGCTATATTTGTATTTTATGTTTGCTATAATGGTTACCTTCAAAAGTGCACATCAGGCGAGCATCATTCCACACAGCTGGTATCACGTGGTACTTATACCAACCTTTGCTCTCTTTGGAATATTTATAATCACATCGAAATTTAGTGCTTTCTGTAATATTTAGAACAAATGAAAAATATACACATCTCACACATCTACAAATGTTGGTATTAAATCTTTTTACTCTAAGTTTGAAGAATGTACTTACCAATGAACGGAAATAAGAAGAATGCGAAGTAGAACAAATATATAAAAAAATTGTACATTTTATGCGGTTCCCTATATTGAAGTTAAAAGTATTATTAATATATCCTGACTGAAGACTGCAAGCACTGAAATCCAAATAACCTATTCAAGAATTTTTATTTTGCGCTAAACAGATCTTCCATTACTTAAAATTTTGTATTTTTTTCCAAATCTTCAAATTCTTTTATACTTGTTGCAGAAAGTTTGTTGTTTATTTTATTAAATGGTTATGTTCTTAATCAAACCTTAGTAAACGCTTTACAAAACTCTTGTAACACAATTTTTTTATATATATACTTTGCAGTCCAGTATCTTTTAGAAACAGAGAAAACTAACTATTTTTTTTTAATGTTGAGACCAGTTAGAAATTAAATATTAATAAAGGTTGTTTATAGCTTATTTTCGATAAAATCCATTTTAATGACCGTCTTTAATATTACTAGAACTGTTCTTATTATATTAATGAAATCAAACGAAAACCATTAAAATAAATGTATATTGATTAAAAAGTAAAAATCTTAATGTAGGAGTTTCAGTAATAGTATTTTATTACTGAAACTCCTACATTAAGATTTTTAATAGTCTAATAGCAACAAATATATTTTCTTCCAGTCAAAGTAAGTCGATTATTTATAGGAAGAAAGAAGGTTAACTGTGAATAAGCGCGTGAGTTCGTCACCGTCACTTAAGGAGAGCAGAAGTCGCAGTGTGCCCGGGCCTGAACCCCGAATGAAGAGGGCTTAGAAAAGTATAGCGATTTAGATATTGCAATAACCGCTGGCTCCACCTCAGCTTCCAGCACGTTAGGTAGAAAAGGAAGAATGGGAATTGTATTAGTAGGAGATGATTCAGAAGGGAAGGCTTAGGCTGAGGAGGTTTTTAAAGCATAGGACATGTAGATAATGTAATGTAATGTTAAAAATGTTGTATAAACCTGGAGCAGAGTGTTAGCCATGATTACCGACTTGGGAAGTAGAGTTAAGGATGAGATCCAACCAAGTATCAGATCTATCAATGTGATGATGAGTGGCTGATAATGGTAGCACATTCAAACTAGATGATTCGATTAACTGGATGAGTTTAAGAAACCGAAGGGAATTGGAGGCAAGGAGGTCGGTATTGAAATCGACGAAGACGAGTATACTAATCATATTACCATAATATGATTAGTATACTCGAAGCTCAAAAGTTTCTAAATCGTTACTAGACTGGAGAAGTAGTCAACTGCAGGGGGACAATAAAATAACACACAGAACTGTTTTTGATCCCGTGATGCAAAACTTGGGTAAGAGATATTCCACTGAGGGGTACAGAAAGGTTTCGGATGAAGCTAAGACTGAATGAAAAGGAGCTGTGGAGGTAAATAGCAACACTTCCACCTTTCCTGTCAAGCCTGTCGTTGATTAAAAGAATGAAACCGAAGAGTGAGTACACGGTAGATGGTCAATTAGGTTTGAACCAGGTCTCTGAAATCAGAATAACGTGCACTTCAGTGTCGGAGAAGGTCTCAAGTAAGTCAGTGTAGCGGCTGCGAATACTTTTAAAAGTTAAAAGTAAAATTATGCGATTGCGATGCTATTGTAATGATAAGTTAGAGACAGATTCCATAAACAACCAATAATGATAAGTTATTATCAACGTAAAAGCTAAATAGAGAGAAAAAAAAATGTCAGCTTACATAAGTTAAGATGACATAAAATACTGTTTGACAAGCTACGTCAAAACAACACTTTATTTTTTTTTTTATTTATTTATTGAAAACCAACAGCGATACAATATTTTTTAACATAATAACATACACAGAAAGTGTGGCCAATAATAGGTTTTCCTCGTTAACTAAAAACTATGTATCCAGCATGCGAACGAGAACATGAAATATGACATAAGTTTCAATACAGTCAACATAAATAAATATTATAAACTTAAAATTTAAAACTCAAAATTTTCACTGTCCACTCAAAACATTGGTGATTTTAAATTTAAACAATTTTTTGGAACATGAGAAGATATCTACCTCATGGAAAAAAACATTATATGTACGCGAAATACGGGTAAATACACAGTTCCTTGCGTAGTTAGTTGCATGACGGGGTACATGAAGCATGGGCGTATGTCGGGTGCGACGGGATGGGGTGTTAAAAACTATTTGTGAAACCAATTCATACAACAAACACATGTCCAGGACCATACGTCTGTCCTCAAGAGTCAACAAGCCATGCTCTTTACAACTTTGACGGTAAGTAATAACTGGTTTACAGAAACGATAATTAAGGTGATCTACCAGTTTTTCTTGTATATGTTCTATTTGATTCAAATAAATTAGATAATAAGGGGACCAAATAGGGCAACTATACTCGAGTGTGCTACGCACGTAAGCAAAATAAACAGATTTTAGCGATTCAATTGTTTTAAAATGTTGACAAGATCTTAAAACAAACCCAAGGTTTTTATATGCTTTAGAGCAAATAGTATCAATATGTTCAGAAAACGAAAGTGTACTATCGAATGTAACCCCGAGATCACGTACAGCAGTGACTCTTTCTATTTGCGTGCCGTTAAAATTATATAAATAGTGTAATGGTTGTTTTTTACGACTGTAAGTGACACATTGGCATTTATTAATATTTACAGAAATGTTATTCTTACTGTAATAATCATACAGATGGTTTAGGTCAGATTGAAGTACCAAGCAATCGGCAAGGCACCCAATCTTTAAAAATATTTTTTTATCATCAGCATACATTAAGTATTTAGAATTTCTGATGGCATCATTAATGTCGTATAAATATGCGTTATATAATAGCGGTCCCAAATGTGAACCTTGTGGCACACCACTGGGGATTTCACAGAAATTGGAACGGTACCCTCCCATCACTACTGCTTGTGACCTTTTGGCTAGGTAAGACTGAATCCACCTCAACAGATCACCACGTATACCGAGTCTGAATAATTTGTTAAGCAAGATGACGTGATATATTATAAACATTATAGTCATCGGTGGTAAAATAGTGTTTACTGTCCTGTTAACTCGACGATGAATTACCAGTTTTCTTAGCTGTCCAAATGGAAGATCATAGTTTTTCGGTTGCAAAACGTACCAGAAAAGGCCGCGGTCATTCTCTGCTCAACGGTCCAATCCTGTGGCAGACACTAAAGATATTGGAAGTGATGTTCTCCATACCAAAAAATATTTAAGCAAGTACAAGAATATTCCTAGTGCGGCAGTTGTCTTTTTCAATAATGACTCAATGAAATTATGAGACCCATCCAAGGGACCAGGACCTGGTGATCTTCTGGTACTATTATTAAAAAATACATACTAAGCAATTCTATATTTTTTTCAAACAAAAATTCATTTACGAATTTTATTCAATCAATGATGATGCAGGAAGTCTTCCCCAAGGATGAAAGTGCATTAATATAAAACCTGTGTACAAATCAAGTGCTAAGCGGAACGCTTAGAATAGTTCTAAGCGTTCCGCTCCGGCCCTATATCATTATAGTCTATTTTGTAACTTATGTATATATTATTCCTTTGCTAAGCCTAAGCTAGTCCATGACAAAATTTATGCCATAATATTACAGAGAGAAGATCTTTTTTTTTTATTTTTTTTACGTGGGGAAATCCTCATGGACTATCCTCCGCCGGGGGCATCAGCGGAGGGGTGTGCCGGACTTGACCGTGAAAAGTGCCACTCCCCCCACCATCACTCCCTGAGACACACGCCTGCAACCTCGGACCTGCTAAACGATTTGGGCGGTGGACTGTACCCCACGTACACCGTCCTCGGATCCATTTACGGAGGCCGGAATTGGGCATTGTCGGCCCTCCTCCGACGTCCGGTGCGTCGTCTGCGGATGGGGAGGGTAGTCGTGCTTTCCCTCTCCCTTTCCGCAGCCTCTTTCTGTGTCATAACAGTTTCACAGAAGGTGACCACTGCATCCCATGACCTCTCGCTCCCGACCATGGCGCGCACAAGCGCTGTGAGCGAGAGGTCAGTTCCTATCTCTGTTACTAAGGCACGGCGCGGCTCAACCCAAGCAGTACACTCTTTTACCGTATGCCGCGCCGTGTCTACCTCGCAGGTGACGCAGTGGTGGCACCGGGCGTCCGGCTCCCTGCGAATATCCCGCAGGTACTTCCCAAAACATCCGTGACCGGTAAGCACCTGCGTCACCCTATATGCCGCTGCGGCCTGCGCAGTATGGCGACGGTGGCTGCCGTCAGATGGTCGGCCCATACTGGGGCCCCGTAAAGGGCCATGGCCCGCACGACCCCAACGTATAAGTGCCGACACGCTACACTCGGCCCCCTAAGATTGGGAAGCAGCGAAGACAGTGCGGCTGCAGTACTCATTAACTTCGTCGACAGCCGGTTGAAATGTGGCCGTAGCCCCATCGACTGTCAAGGACCAAACCCAAGTATTTGATAGTATCCTTGACAGCCATCCGCACCCCGCTGATGACGATGTGGAAGTCCAGCGGCCGCGGGTTTCGAGGACCGTGAAAAGCTATCGCCTCGGACTTTTCAAGGGCCACCTGTAGGCCGAGCCGCCGGATTCGATCTACAATTTGGGAGACTGCAGCCGCAGCAAGCAACGCTGCCTCACCATATGTCGCCCCCCAGGCCGTGACCAGAGTGTCGTCTGCGTAACAGGTGAGGTTCACGCCTGGGAGGAGAGCAGCCCTCAACACCCAGTCATATCCGATGTTCCACAGGTGTGGTCCTAGCATCGACCCCTGTGGAACACCGCAAGACATCTCTCGACGGCCAATACCATCCTTCCCCGCGTAGTGACGCAACGCCCTGACAAGTAAGCCCCGACTATACGGCGGAGGTAAGAAGGCACCTGATGGTATCTTAGGGCCTCCATTATACATGACCAGGGTAGGGTGTTGAACGCGTTGGAGATATCTAACGAAACTGCAAGCAACACCCCGCCCCGGCAGACCGCTTCCTCCGCGAGAGTTCTCACGCGTTTAATCGCGCCAATAGTGGAGCGCCCACGCCGAAAACCGAACTGATGTTCATCCAGGTCCGACCCAAACGTGGATAAGTGGCCGATAAGGCGGTTGGCAATGATCCTCTCAAAGAGTTTGGCCACCTCGTCGAGCAACACTATGGGCCGGTAGGCAGATGGTGAGTCCGCTGGGCGTCCCCCCTTTCGGAGCAGTACCAGCTTGCCGGTTTTCCAAATAGAAGGAAACCGGCCCTGCTCCAGACATGCTGTGAAGAGCTCTCTGAGTCGAGGCTCCAGCTCTTTAAGGGCAAGTATCATTGCGCGGCCGGGTATGCCATCAGGCCCCGGAGCGGTTTTCTTCGCTCCGAGTCGTAACACCGCAACCCGAAGATCTGGTTGCGTCACCTCGGGGACACGTTCCTCCTCTCTAGTCTCTGCGACTATGGGTGGAGCCATCGTGGGAGGGATGTGCGCCGCTCGAGCGGGGAAGAGGGCTGTAACCACTTGTTCCAACAGCTGTGGCCGGAGACTCTCTGTTAGAGGAGGCGCCCAGGGGCGAAGTTTGCCCCTTACCAGATGGTAAGGCCGCCCCCACGGATCCCGATCGAGAGTCTCCAGCAGCTCTTCTTTTCCGCTATCTTTGGCGACACCGATGGGTAGTCGCAGAGCTAGCTTGGCCTGGCGGTAAGCCTCGTACCGTTCCTCCTCTTCTTCGAGAATACGTCGACGTCGCCTCCTATACCGGGTGTACTGCCGGAGGACCGCCACGCATTCATCGCGAAGCTGGGCGATTTCATTTGACCACCAGTACACCTGTTGCCTCTTGTGGTGGGATCGGATGCGGGGCATAGCTGCATCGCAGATGCTAGCCATCGCCGATCCAAACCATCGCGCTTCCTCCTCAACGTCGACTTCTCTCTCCGATAGGGAATTACGGATCCAGGCCGCAACAATGGCGGCTTCCTCCAGGACCTCTCTGTCCAGTTGTTTAAGGGCCCATCGCGGGCTGTTGGGCCTCGAAGATGCGGTAGTTGGACTACCTGCGGTTAGAGGCGAGACATCGAACCGGATGTAGCGGTGATCCGATAGTGTCTCCACCCTATCCTCCACCGTCCAACCTTGTACTCGGCATGCTAGGGCAGGGGTTGCGAACGTTATGTCCACAATGGACTCCCCCAGCCGTCGCACGCACGTGCCAACCGAACCTCGATTTAGAACAGAGAGGCCTGTGGTCAGTGCCCACTCCTCCAGGACGTAACCCCGACGATCTGTGATGCGGGAACCCCATGCCGCAGACTTTGCATTGAAGTCCCCTAACACCAAGGCTTGTCGAGAATGACAGCGACCAACAACGGCACCCAAATTAGTGAGGAAGCCGTCAGATTCGTCAAGGCTCCTGTTGGGTGAAAAGTAAACCCCAACAACGTAGATGTCGTCCAGGAGGGTGGCCACCCATCCGTTTCCCCTGGACACGTTCTCAGGAACCCCGCCATAAGATCTACCACAAACATAGGTTCCTTTGGGGATTTTTTTATTTAACAACATGGACTCTTATTCAACAAATATACATGATAGATATTTTTTTTATACTATAGAGGGACTGACAAACAGATGGTTCACAGGATGGTAAGTGACAACCGCCGTCCATGGACGTGACGGTGATGAGGGATGAGGGTATGCGTTGAAGTTATAGAGAGGGGGATGAGGAAATCGGAAAAGGGGGCGGGGATTAGGGAAGAGGAAAAAGTCCATCTGTATAAATAATATCCCTTTCTTATACTACCAACTTTCCCATGCCAAATTTCCTAAGGTATCCGGGTGATGGCAATAGGCTTGGCCCTTGTTAGTGGGACCAAATTATAATTAGGAAATGTAGCTGTTTAATACACCTATTTACTACCTACCTACTATTTCAGGGATGTACACGTATTGCAAATAGTTTAACACTCATGAGTTATTATTGAAGGTTCGTGATGTTTAATCAGTAGAAAAATTGTGAGATCCTCAAATTTTATAATATACCTTTAAACTGTTACAAGAATATTCTATAAAATATTAGAAAAAAAGAAAAGAAAAGGGGTATCCTTGGAGTTTCCCGCCTTTTCTGCTCTATAGGATCTATTATTAGAATAGGCTAGACTTCTCTTGACGATTCTAAAATACCTATGATTGGTTTAATTGAAATAAAATTTTTGATTTTGAATAGATTGTGAGATGTAAATTAACAGGCGCTTTATAAATACGACGTAAAACAGTACAACAAGTAATGTATCTTTTTAATCTTATTTATTTACCATTGATGTCATTTATTCACTTCGAGTAATATTTATAAACATTTGGAAGTAAGAGAAAGAAATTAAGAGTGCAATGGTTTTTTTACTTGTCATCCAGGAGTCAAAATTTTACTCTAAATTAACAAAAAAATACTAAAGTGCGTTAATCTGCGCTACTTGCGTTAATAATTATGTAAAAATAGTTTAGCTATAGGCTTTCGGCCTTCCCAGCACATGCCAGTTCGAGTTGTAGGTATGCAACCCTGACTTGCTTATTGCTTATACTTCCCAATCTATGTATTATATAGTATATGTTATATAGTTATATAGCAATATCCTTTTCCTGACATTTCTATCTCCCTTCCATGCCAATATATTCCGAACTTTCCCATTTAATCTTCAAAAGTAACCGGGTGATGACAATATGCTTGCTCCAAATACGAGTTCTTGAGTTGAGACCGCGTCTCGGCAAACGTATCCTGTACGCCCGCAGGCCGTAGAGTGACGATTTGCGCAAGATGGCTGGCAGGAGCCGAATGCGAGAAGTCGAAAATAGATCGATGTGGCGTGCAGTGGGAGAGGCCTATGTCCAGCAGTGGACTGCGATAGGATGATAATGATATACTACTATATGATGATGATGATGATGATGATATTACGTAAATTGGACTCAATTATAATTGGCGAAATGTTGGTGTTAATTATGCTTCTGCTTACCCCTTCGGAGATACGTATATGTACATATTATGCATATGAAATGGTTTGTAGACCCACTGTTATTGGGGAAGAAGAAAGATTATTCAGATCATCATCTCCTTAACCGTATCTCAAATTCATTTGGGGTCGTCAAAATGTGTTTTTTCTTAGTTTTTATTTTTTATTAGTTAATTTTTCACTGCTTACTCCTTTTTCTAGCCATATCCACTTTTCATTGATCGTCCTCTACGTATCGTATCCTCCTCTCACACTATTATCATAGATTCGGCTCCTTTTATCACCTTTTCCTCATACCTATATAACACATGTCCACAATAATCTCTTTCTGTTTTCAATTCGTTTTTTTTTTCTTTTTTTTACGTTTGTAACCTCAGAACTATCGACTGCGTGAACGGATTTCAACGATTTTTATTTGAAAGGTGGTGCTTCCCTTGCGGTCCCATTTTAATTTGGTCCAGTTTTGACAATGGCATCCATGAGAAAACCATATAAGTCTTAAATTTGCATTAAGCATGTGCGCGACAAATGGACGAATAACTCAATATCACGCCAACAGAATTCGATGATTCTTTTTTTATTGGAAACGATGTACTTTAAGGGTAGTTAGATGAGAGTTTGGTCCAGTTTTGGCAATGGCATCCATAAAAAAACCATATTAGTCTTAAATTGTATGCTAGACGCATTGAAGTCGGTTGTCTACTTTTTCAAAGTGAATTATTCATTCACTGGCACAACTTTTACGCGTTGAATCGTTGCATCTTGGTGGCTTACATTTCGATCCATTCAGGACGGCACGTCTGATGAATGAAAATAGGTTCTTCTCTTGATACATACTTTTTAAACCTCAAGTTATGTAGATTTAGTCAATAAAATCAGGTATCCGTAGGCAACAATTGTTTTTATCTGATCAACACCCGAAACATGATATGATGACGATACATGAGACTATATGATGACACTATGTTCTTAGTTTGGATTAGCTACTTTATTACTGTACGGTATTTCCCCAGATGGGCGGTATTAATTTATAAATCTGCTGGTTACAATAACTTTGATAACCTTTAGGTTGAATACTTATCTTATCTTAACCGTAACCTTTTATTTTACATTTTTAGGTACATATCTTTGTAGCGTTTGTCAGCCACTGTTTAAGTTCTACTCTATGAGGTAGATGCATCGTGTGTTTATATGTAAAATGAAATCAATGTTAAAACACCTTGTTTTAATATTTTATGTGAAATTTCTCGGTAAGATAATAATGACATTATTGGTATTTTCGTTAGTCTTATTTTGATACAGCCATATTTTTATGGACTGGACTCTACGAGCACCTACGTAAGTGCTCGTAGGACGGACTACAAGCTGGTGACGAATGTAAATAACCGTAAATATGTAAATAATAATAATTTTGTTACACTTCAGTTTTATTTCTTTTTGATAAATGTTTTGCTGTATTCGAAATTGTATGTACCTACTTAAAATTTATATAATTCATCATTTTATGTGCTCATGTTTTATGCATAGGTTAGTCCTAAATAAACTTATAAATATAAGTGATTTTATTATTTGCTTATCATCTTTCTTTCTAATTCACAGATGGCTTGAAATTCAGGTGTGATTACCAGTACAGTGAACTGGGATGGTTCAAATATCACATAATACCAGCAACTTGGCCTGATGCTCGCCTGATGTGCCAACTTGAAGGTAAAATAGTGTAATAGATAGAATGCGATGCTTCTAGTAAAACTGAAGAAATATAATTAAAGGAAAAATTACTGATTGATACTTAGACTCAAGTTTTAGAATACTTAGAAGATATTCTCATATGGATATAAAATGTATATAATATATTTCACTTTTCACTACTACATAAATTAAAAAAAACAAAAGTCGAAACATCAGAGTACAAAAATACGTTCGCCCACAATAGATCTGGCTTTGGTTTGAGTATGACGTATGTTGTACTATCTCTCGCTGCAGCTTCAGCCTCGTGGTATGTCAATAAATAGTAGCCTATTTTAATTTAATTAATTATCCAACTCTAGGAATTAAATTACGTCTTCCAACTCTAGGAATTAAATAAAAATAGGCTACTATTTACTGATATACCACGAGGCCGAAGCCGCAGCGAAAGATAGTACAACATACGTCATACTAATTTAATCAAGTCATAATAATTTAATCAAGATCAGTGCAGCTCTTTAGCCATAAACGTACACATACGTACCGTAACAGCAGAGAGTTACTTTCGCAATTTTAATATTAGTATTGGTATTAATAAAATTTAATCTAATATTTAATTTTAATAGGTCAGCTTTTTATATATTTGCAATGAATCAGTGGTCTCTAACTGGAAATAAAAATACTATAAACTATATTACCTAACGGTATATTAATGTCCTATGAGTAACAAGCCACATAAGTAATTAAATATAGGTAAGGTAGGTAATCATATTTAAAAATGGCTACTTCTTTCTTAATTGTTGTAAAATACATATAGGTTGTTTAAAAAACAAACTTTAAACAACCTACATACCTACTTTTACTTAATTTAGTTTATGTATACATATATTTTATTATTACTTTTTCTTGGGGTCATTTTATCAAGAAGTCGAGGGAGATTCCTATCTCGTTGGTTGCGCACTACATTGCCATTAATTTGAAATATGGCATAAAAGAGATCTTCAAGTTTTGTAAATATTTACCTCATTTTCATTACAGGAGGCGTTTTAGCTTCCCCGACATCACCTGAATTGAAAGCTGCAATGATACCTTATATTGGTAAAATTGATATATTTACTGGAATTCATTCGACTTTTTCTAAAGGGCATTTCTATCATTCCATTGACGGTTAGTACGACTGTTGATATATATATATATTTTTTAAGATTAAAATCCTCCTTTTTCACTTTAATCCATTCGGAGTCAAATGTGAATATAAATTATTTAAAACATCCTTGGAATTTATTGCGGTTAAACAATGGTCTTGAGTAGCAGAATAAAAAAAGTAAATAATATTAAATAAATCTATTTTACAGGTACACCACTCGCAAAAATTACACATGAATGGGCTGACTTAGAACCTGATAATAGAAATGATGTTGAAAGATGTCTAACCATCAACTGTGAAGGCAAATTAGCTGATGTGAGATGCGAAGAACCTCGGCCTTACTTGTGTTACAGGGAACATTCACATGTCGATATTAATATTTGTGGAACTCCTGATCAAGGTCAAAAACACATCAAAAATTGAAATATAACATTAAACCTATTAAATGAAAATCTAAAAATTGTAAGATACAATATTGTTGCAAATCTCAAGTGAAATATTTGTTAAGATATTCAATTATATAAAAAGGCCTATGTGACCAGTAATGTCTAATGATTTTTGTATTTAAAGTACCTACTTTATAACATTAGATTTAGTTTTTTACATAGTTTGATTGTATCATCTATTCTCTTAGGTGCCCTATCTTGATCTATTGTTATTCATTTTCATATGTATCTTCAAAGATTCAAAAATTATTGTTTTTATGTAGAAATCCCAGCGAGTAATTTTTCCTACATTTTAATAAATCTTTCATCTTTTTTTAGAATATCGATTTGAAAGTATTACAAATAAATGTTACAAGTTTCACACTAAGCCGCGGTCGTTTGCAAGGGCTTATTTCGCCTGTTCAGCAGAAGGTGGCCATCTCGTGATTGTAAACAACGAGGAAGAATCAAAACTGATTAGTCAAATTTACGCCAAGTACTTGAGCAAAATGGTTGGCAGCTTTAGGAAGGATGTTGCTTTCATTGGCTTCCATAATTGGAATGAAGGTGGTGATTGGATGACGATTCACGGTTGGTTTTAACTTTACGTTCTATAAATATTATATTTTAATGAAGCTTTACATGGATATGAACCTACCAAAAGAATCTGCAGTTTTAGTTCTTATCTATTACGGGATAAACTCTGAATGTTGTAAAAAAATATTTATTTATTCCCTACTGAATATATTACTTATTAGATTTATTTAACAATGAACATTTTCTTTGGTATATTTAATTTGATATACCATTTATTTCAGGTCAGTCGCTCCAGGAAGCAGGTTTCGATAAATTTACAAAAGGAACCCCAAACAATAGAACAACGGGTGAATACTGTGGTTCAATATTACCTAATGGTTTACTTAATGACTTGTATTGCGAAGAACATTACGCATTTATATGCGAAAAAAGTCCAGACTATCCAGCGGTGTGTGACAATGAGAACAAAGAACAGAAAGACACAGTAAATATATTTTAAAAATAAATTCCAAGAGTTAAGATTTTTTATTGTTCTTATAATTTCTTATTAAACTGTAATTTATTTCCTTATTTTTTATTTATTGTTTTTATTTGCTAGCAGTTTTTACTCCACTCACGTTATGAAATTTTCGATGACACATGTCTGATTGGGTCTTTAGTTTAAAAGATGGACTATAATTTTTAAATTTATTGCACATTGATTGATGAAGGGGTTATTAACACTCACATTTTGCCAATTATAATTCAGTTCCATTTAAGTAGTGCACTTTTGGGGAATTTGTTTTGAAAATTTGCAATATATTGAAATGAAAGTAGATAGATTGGCGTTGCGTAGAGTTGTAGCTTCACTCTGCATCCTCTATCGCTTGTATGATGGAGAGTGTTCAAAGGAATTATTCGGACTTATACCGCAGTTTGCCTGCCTATTTCCGGACGGATACGACCTTCAAACCTTCAAGAAAAGAGGGTATTCCTACCTAAAAGACCGGCAACTCACTTGTGACTCTTGAGTTGCGGGTGTCCAATGGCGGCGATAGTAACTTACCATCAAGTGACCATCTGCTCGATTGCCCCCTTCGCATAAAAAAAAATGATAGTATAAGCAATATCTCAAGTAACTCAAGGTCGCATACCTATAACTCGAACTGACTAGTGCCGGTAAGTCCAAGTCCTCTTATTCTCTGTTACTTCACATGATAACCGGTAAAGTTGTTAAAGCCTCAAAGCGTAATAAACAAACAAACCATTCTTTTTATTTTGTGGTGATTAAATTGTTATCTGATTCTATAGATTGATCTGTTGTTGTTTGTCATAATGCGCGGTATCCCCATGATATGTAAAATAGGATACTGTGATTACAGGTAATAGACTGATAAAGATACTTACAAATACAATTTTAGAAGTATGTACATATATGTTTAACTTTTCTTAGAATTTTACTTTTGCTCCTAAAATGACTTTATCAAGGGGCGAAATAATCCACCATAGGCTATTCTAATTTGTTTCATTCGTTTTGGCAATTGCAAAATTCTCTCTCTTCGATACACCTTCTTTCTTCCCTCGTTACCATATAGCATGATCTTACTCTCACCAACAAATACACCTTTGTTCTATTGAAAGTATGACCAATTTAAGTGCTTACGTGCAAAGTTAAGCCGCTCCTCGGTGGTTTACCGTCAATTTTGAGCCATTAGCTGGTTTAAGAGGTTTGAGGTCATGCTCCGGTAATCTTCTTCTAATAAGAGAATTACTCACAGTTAATCCTTGAAATTCACATAGCACAATTCAATTCAAATTTGGATTTATGGTACACCATTGTATGGACTAAACTGCCAATTATTTATGTGCGTATTTTTTATTATTAAAAAAATACGCGCCTTGTAAAGTGTTTGGATGCGATTGCCTCTGTGATTCTTTAGGTAAATACATAATATTGTCACCATTCTCGTTCATATGTGATACAGTTTAGAATTTCCTCTCCTTCACATCTATAATTACGACAGTGAATGATCGTTGATTATATTGTGGATTGTATCAGTATATTGTGGATGAAGGCCGATTACAAAAATGTGAAGAGCAAACTCTTCCATTACGGCGACAGCGCCAGGAGTGGATGAACAGGTGCTATGTTGTAAAGTACATACGTACGTACGTACATCGTCGTATGTGTCGTATGAAGGATGGATTTCCTAGTACTAGCCAGTTCGAGTTATAGTTATGCGACTCTGACTTGCTTGAGCTATTGCTTACACTCCTCAATGCATCTATATAAGCGATATAAATTTCCGTGCTTTTTCTATCCTTTCTTTCCAGTCCATATACCCCATATTTTCCTAACTTATTCCCCAAAGTGGCCGAATTACGGCAATAGGCTTGACCCTATTACATAAATATGACTAAATACTTATTGGCAAAATGGGAGTGTAATTTCGCCTCCGCTTACCCCTTCGGTAATACAGGTGTGTGTGTATGTGTGTATGAAGGATTGTTATATTAAGAAAATAGTATTATATTTATTATTATCCGTCTTCAACTGAATGGAATGTTAACATTAGCTTTTATAAGCAAATTATTATAACCAGTTTGTAAATACTTTATAGGTACTTTTTTTTATTAGAGTGGAGACAGAGATACGACGACTGCAACTTAACGAGTCGTTAGTGCGATGCTCGTTTTTGAGAATGATGATTGAGGGGTGGTGAGGGGAGGCACAAGAAGAGAAAGCTGGATAAGGAGATGGGAAAGAGGTGAGGGGTAAAGGGTATTAGGGGAGAGGAAAGGGGCGGTTGGGCCTCCGGAAACCTCACTTAAATCGGGAAAATTCAACGCAAGCGTTACTTTACAACCGGTTTTCTGTGAGGCTGTGGTATCGCACCGGTCGAGCCGGCCCATTCATGCCTAAGCATGGTTCTACAACCTTTAAATTAGTTAAAAGTATGAGATATTATTTAGTTTCTTGTACAAACTAAGTAGTTTAGAAACTATTTGTAAATCACTGATTTAGAGAACTCAAGGTCAAAGTAAATGGCAGGATCCATAGGAGCATTTTGTATAATGCTCGTTAAATTTGCTCGTGTGTCTTTTACAGGAATGTCTGTGTAATAATAGATTTATACAAAACTTCAATGTGTAGCATTTGTTTGTTGTTACTTACGACAGCAACATGACGTACGCCTAATACATATTTGAAGTTTGCAAGAGTGAAAAAGAGTCATATTAGGTTGGCAACTAATAACCCCGGCACTTTTTTCGATCAGTTTCTAAAACATTATAGAACTATCTCAAATTTCATGGAGTAGTATATAAATAAAGCAAGAGTTGTTTATCCGATCAGTTGACAACTGGATCTCGAATAGTAAAACTACAGTAAATTATGGATATTTCTCGTAGAGAACTTCGGCTGCTTTTACTTCACGAATTTCACAGACACGAGTAAAAAAGTTCTTTTAAGTGGGTGGTGGGGAATAAACGGAATTATATACTGGGAGCTGTTGCCATCTAATACTACAATCACGGCCAATATTTATTGTGACTCACTGGATAAAGAAGCAGCGAGATTACCGAAAAATCAAAATAAAGTATACTTTTCACACGATAATGCTTGACCACATGTAGCAAAAGCGACTCGTGAAAAATTACTTTCGCTTAGCTGGGCTATCCTTCCTCACCCACCGTACTCTCCAGACATTATGCCCACAGATTATCATCTATTTCGTTCTCTGTCCCACTACTTAGCAGATAAAAAATTTAAAAATGAAGACCAACTTAAAAGTGACCTTACCATCTTTTTTGATCAAAAGCCTAAAAACTTCTACGAGGAAGGCATTATGTCTCTACCAGCGCGTTGGCGACAGGTGATAGAAAACGACTTTGCTTATATAGTTGAGAAATAATTTGATTTTGTATACTTAAAAATATAATAAATAAATTTGTGTACAAAGATGGCGGATTTATTAGTTGTTAACCTAATATTTAAGCAACGCGTTGCAATTTGAATAATTAAATTTATGATTAAATCACTTATACTCATCAATTTCATTGTATTTTATATTCGAAACTACAGTTTCGCATATCTATCTACACTTGAAACATAGCAACAAGATTAATAAACATAAATAAAAAATAAAGATTATCTTTTGTAGGAGTTCTATTCTTAATTAATGAAACCCCAAGTATTCCATAAAGAATTCAAGAACTGTTGGCCTATTTATTACTTCAGCGATGATCAAATTTACTGTGTCAAACAAAGTCACGAAACATAGTCATATTCATGTTGAGAACCTCTGAATTTATATTCATATCCTGTTTCTAAAGTATTTATATTTGATATGAATTATTCGTATCCTCATTACTTAGCTTCCCTCCCTCACATCCACACGCAAAATGAATTTAATTTTTAAATGTGTTGTCTTCATATTTTGTTTTGCATTTATGAGTATGGCTTTTTTATATTTCATCATTTACAATTGCAATTTATATTTTATTTTATTAGCCTTTTTATGTTGTACTTATATCTATTTAATGAAATCGTGAAGTGGTAAATTAATTATGATCTGGTCACAAAATACACATTTTAAAGAATGATAACAAAGATAAGAGAGAATAAAGCTAAGAAGAGCTAAGAGTGGAATAAAGCTTACGCTTCAGTAATATAAGTATTTAACAAGATTTTTTCTTAACTACATTATTTTCAGATGCTGTGAAATTCAGATGTGATTATAAATACACTATTCTAGGATGGTTTAAGTACCACGAGATACCAGCTACATGGAGCGATGCTCGTTTGAAATGCCAACTAGAAGGTAAGTAATAACGAAATTATTCAAATATTCCTTGTGTTTGTAGATTTTATCAATCCATTCAGATATTTCGATACAAACTCGAGTAAACACCATTGTGTCAGGAAATGTGATTTTCTGACGTATTCTTAGTTAAAATAGAAAGGAGAAAGAAAGAAAATATTTTTATTTTGCACTCATAAAAAAAGTGTTCTAAGGTGCATTTGATCAATATCTCTTACAAAAGCTCTTCAAAATCTATAAAATCAACACAATATTTAAACCCAAATAACTGAGCTATACATATTTTACTATGAATAAAGTTTTGCTTCCAATACATTACACTTAAAAAGCTTGTGACTTATTTGGTTTGTTTAAACGCATAATTATCAGTCTGGTTTGAATAGTTTCCTTTAATTTGGATAGAGTATTCATTTTATTTTCATTCCATTGGTAAAGGTCTTTAAAAAGTTCTTCAATGACTTCTTAATGAACTAATGTTACTATTCTATAAGTGATTGTTAAGCAGGTAAATAATATATACTGTATATGAATTTATAATGTAATGCAAATAGTAAAAACGTAATAATAAGTAATGACAATTAATAAAAATAATATATACTGTATATGAATTTATAATGTAATGCAAATAGTAAAAACGTAATAATAAGTAATGACAATTAATAAAAATAATATATACTGTATATGAATTTATAATGTAATGCAAATAGTAAAAACGTAATAATAAGTAATGATAATTAATATAAATAATTATATCTGTAACATATTTGTATTACCTATAACGTAATGTAGCATGTTATGAATAATTGTGTTAGCGTATCGATACGGCAGAGCAAAGTAAACTATGAAAAATGTGTAGTTACTGTGTATTTCTGTGTCTGTATTCTAATTCTTAGGAGCGAAGCAAGGACCATGAATAAATTTACCCTAAAACGACTTGACGTTTAGTATAGATTATTTTCAAAAATAAAGTTCTCAATTTCCTGTAAATACCGGCAATTGCGGTCAATAATTTTAATATCAGTGTGGGAACAGTTTTGTTTATGGGTTGTGGTTAACTCGCTGTTTTAAACTTCGCTGTAATAAAAAAAAAATGTTTATTTCCACCACAAACAACAGAATGTACAATGATAACTAAATAATATTGGTTCAACAATACTATGATCTTTTGCTAAATAACTACTTTTTAGCAGTGTTAAAAAAAATACGTTTGATACTGCTATATACAGTCTGCTCTTCACAGCCACATCACTCAGTTAAAATATTTTTGAAAAAATTAATATTATAAATAATTTACTAATTTTATTTTTGCGTCTTATCAATGCCCTAGATTGATGAGAAGAAATGTGGAATGTCTAGTGCCCAGGACCCACCTAATTATTTTTAACTTTTAGAGCATAATCATTTCATTATCTGCATCACAATTATTTCTCTTAACTTAAAAAAAAAAACCATTTATTATATGTATATGTATATGTACCTACTTTACTTATAGGTTTTTTTATTTTTATTTTGTTATATTTCTCATTCTATTTAGTTAATTGAGTACACCATAATTACAAGGTTTCTTTCCCATCTACTTGTTGTAATCTTACTCTTCTTTTACTCAGTCCACGTAAGCTTGCCCATCCTCAAACAATTTCAAGCTGGAATACACAATTGTGTCTGTACTTTAACCTGACTTTGCGTTTTTCAAGTGTTTCTGATGCTAACCGCTCTCTTCGTTTCTTCCACTCTCTAATATATTTATTTGTTATAACCTTCTTTTTCGATGTATTGCAGTTTCTATGTTATTTTTGTTTGTTTTTGTAATTACATTATAACGATTGAGACGCCCCAGAGGTCTAATAGAGGGTCAAGGCTTTAAGATGAATCATGTATTGAAAATAGGCAAAATCCGCCATTGTGGTAGTGACCATGATGATATACTTTTTTTTTTATGATGTACTGTATTCTACTAGTCAAGTAATTTGTTACCCATATCGAAGTTGAAAAAACAATGTAATCCATCCATGTGGCGGTGGCGATCTCGTCTTTATAATGATACCGAACATATTTACATTTTTTTTATCATGTACTGAACTAATTTCAGATCAATTGTTTAATAAATTTACCCTTAAACAAATACACACTATTGGGTAATACAATTCTGAGTTAATTATATTAGTGTACAATAATGTAACAGTGATTTTCACTAAATGAGTCTTGGAATGACATATGGCAAACCACTAGATTGACAAATGGTAAATTTTATGACTCTCTACAACCCTCTATACCATCAAGACCTTGGTTCTTCACCCAAAAGCATATTAATAAGTTAACCACCTCTACTATAATTCGCTTACGGTTAGGATTTGTTTCGAGTTCGGGATCACCATCTATGTGAGTGTAGACACTCTTGACCATATTTTTTTTTTCTTGCCCTAAACTCATCATTCCCCTTTATGATCTTCTCCCTCAACAGATATTTCGTTAATTTGTCCTATCTCTTAACTGTAGTTCATACCCCACTTGTCGAAATTCTTAACAACAACTTATTCATTTCTTACAAAATACATTTATAGAATTTCCTTGTTGTTTGTTTTCCAAGTCAACAAAATGAAATAATAAGATCATTAATCGCATCGGAAAAAACCGCATAGTTGATATTTTTTTTATTGTATCAACTAAAAGGCCTTTTAAAAAATGCCAAAAAGTGAAATTTCATAACAAAAATAAAGGAAAAAACCGCATAGTTGATAATTTTTTATTTATCACCTAAAAGGCCTTTTTTGTAATAACAAACTATATATGAGAGAGAACTGCAAAAGTTAATTAGGATTAAAAAAAAAGGGTACATAATCTTCGAGGATCGATTCCCTAGATAGACGAATTATTACGAGACGTGCAAGATGTATGCTTAAACGTAATAAGATTGTATAAATAAACAATAATAATAATAATAACTTCGGACATCTCACACACGGCCTTCTGTTCCCAAACGATCTTGTACTTTTGTAACCAAACTGCTAAAATGTATGTATGTACGTTACGCCCTAGCAGCTTAAACAGCTTGATGGATGGGTTTTAAATAGTTTTTAATCTACTTCAAAAAGGGGGAAATACTCAATTTCAATGGGAAGGGAGGGAGGGAATGGGAGACACTTAACTAAAAAAAATAGTTCTTCTTTACGATGGTCGGATTGACACTATTTCAGCATTAAACTTGTAAAGTAAGGAATGTAGAATTAAATATAAATTAAATGTGAATAGTATCGATTTCAATAATTCTTTGTTTTATTAAATTTGTGAAATTTGAAGACCATAGACCACGTGATATGGAAATCGATTTCATTTTTGTTTTTCATTTAATCGATTGTACTTAAGGTGCACTTAGTACAGTTTTAACAAAATATTCTCTAACGCGTTAAATGAAGGAAATAAAAAACAGAACAAACGATGAGCGGGTGAAGTCAGTTACAGAAATTCGTTTGCTCCTCCCTCGGAGAGCGAGGAAAACATGCATTTTTTCACATTTTCTCAGTGTAGTAACTAAGGTAAGTAAATTTATAAGCTAAACTTAGGTAAGGTATGTGTAGATACATAGGTAAAAACTTGTTTACTAAATCAATGTTTGTATCTACATAGAAAATGTCGAAAAAAATGGGAGCCTTACTTCTAAATGCAATTTTTTTCTTAGGATGGATCAAACGCCTCTTAGAATTATCGATTAATGGTATATGTAATGTTGTACAAATTAAAAAATAACTTACTTAAAGTTAATTTTTCATCAACAGGTGCTATTTTGGCCTCTCCTACAACGAGTGCTTTCAAATTTATTATGTTGGAATCATTTCGCAAATCTGAAATCTTTACCGGGATTCATGCTACGTTCTCTAAAGGAAACTTCTATTCCATTGATGGTTAGTAAGGAATTATTATTATTTTTTATGGTGGAGGGGGTATACAAAAAAACCAAGCGATTACCACCGCCCAGTGAGACATGCGACTAAAAAGTGGTGTGGGAGGAAATAGAAGAAAGTTAATCAAAATGGGAGAGGGGTTTCGGCCAACAGTAACCTCACTTAGTCGATAAAACACAACGCAAATATTGGTTTACAACCGGTTTTGTATTAAGCTATGCTATTACTCTACTCTACCACGTTCGGCAATGATAAGTGACAGCTACTTCAATAAATACATACATATTAATATACACTCACGACTGTAGGTAGCCTGGGATTTTGGAAGTAAAGTTTAAAAGAAAAACAGAAAGACTTCTATCCGAATCCAGTAAACGACTAGTATCCTGTTCGTTTACAATTTTTTTAAATATATATATAGGATAGGGGGCAAACGAGCAGACGGGTCACCTAATGATAAGTGACTACCGCCGCCCATGGACACCCGCAACTCAAGAGTCACAAGTGATTTGCAGGCCTTTTAGGTAGGAGTATGCTCTTTTCTTGAAGATTTGAAGGTCTATTTTCATAATAACATGGAAATAGACAATATTCGTTGTTTAAAAATTGTATGGAGCTGGAGCAGCACCCACGATCCGAATGTTGCAGTCAGATGTTATGGTGAATTATTTCAGTTATAACGCCTCTATTGCATCCATTTTGCAGGTATACCTTTAACAGATATTCCACATGAATGGGCAGCATTTGAACCTGATAATAAAAATAATTCTGAGAGCTGCATCGCTTTACATGCCAATGGAGAATTTTCTGACGTAAGGTGCGATGAACCTCGTCCTTACATCTGCTACAGGCACCATTCTGTAGTTGATGCCAATATTTGTGGAACTCCAGATTCAGGTAATATAAATTTTAGGTTAAAACAGATTGCAGTTTTATTTAAAGCTTTACTAAAGCGGCGGTAGCATAATGGCTATGACGTCGGGCTTGCAGTCAAGTGGTTGCGGGTTCGAACCCCACTCAGTGCAATACCATCGTGAACCCACCACTAGCCGATGCATTTAGCTCAGCTTAGGGTTCAGAAGAATTATAAAGCATTATTAAAAAAAAAAAACTTTTTTGAAAATATGTACATTTCTCAAATTAGGTAATTCTCGGTCTTGATTAGATAAGGATAAGATTTAAAATTGTTTATTTGCATAAAACTATATTAAAAATAAAATGTTAACAAGAAAATAACTATTGTGACTAGATGAGTGAGCTAATGTGAGTTCCATTGAATACACCGCACACATTGCGCTATGGATGCCGTCAATGACAAATTTTATTAAATAAGTATATAGTTTTATTTACCTCCATTAATACTGACTTTACTGTTGTTTTGTGACCCTGTGTTTTATGACCCTGACTGCTGGAGGTGATTTTAATTCCAACTCGGGATAACAATTTGAGTGATCCACAAATAATTCCAAGTTTGCGTGTTCTTTGAGACCTTCGCTGTATGTTTGTGAAGTCTGCAATAACGTAAATCCACAAAAAAAATAAAAAATATAATGAGAATATTTTTAGTTAGTCTCATAGTGAACCTATTATCCTGTTACCTATTTTATTATTATTTAACACAAAAATATAATTAATATGTGTTATAACATATTGCTAACAAAATATTACAAAGGTTTTTAACAATGTATCAAACATTTTAGAATATCAGTATGAGAAATCCACAAACAAATGTTACAAGTTTCATACCAATCCAGCAACGTTTGCAAGAGCCCATTTTACCTGCTCTGCTGAGGGTGGACACCTAGCCATTATTAACAGTGAAGAAGAATCAAAGACCATCTCTCAAATTTTTGCCAAGTACCCAGCATCAAAAATGGTCGGCAATTTCTACAAAGACAATGCTTTCATTGGTTTTCGCAGTTTTGAAAAAAACAATGACTGGATAACGATTCACGGTATTAGTTTTCATTTTATTTTAAACTTATAACTACATTCTCGGGAGCAAAGATGCCAGAAAAATCAACTTTTTAATCATGTGAAAAAAAATATGAATTTAATATTGTTAATACGGTACAAAATGTTTTTCCGAGATTTCCAATATGTATAGAATTTTAAATAATTAGGTTAAACCTTGGCCAGAAAGAGATTATGCAGTACCGATTGTTTAAAAACGAAATATGTATTTATTTCATAACGCATTTTTACGTACGCAACGCAACGCATTTTTATAACGCATCGGATGATGCATACGATGCAGATATACATATGTATATGTGTAAAACACACTTATTTTATTGATTAAAAAAGCTACTCACAATATATTATGATTTATGTCATAATTTTTCTGTTTAATATTTTTATTATGATCTTTCTTTTCGAATGCTTCAAAATGTGATAATTAATCAATAACAATTTACAGTTTAGTGATAGTAATTTACATGTCAGGACAGTACGAAAAATTAAGAAAACATAATATATAACCCATATCTATTTTGTTTTCAGGTCAAACTATCCAGGACGCTGGCTTTGCAAAGTTTACTTCAAACCAACCAGATAACGCTGGAAATAAAGAATATTGTGGATCAGTTTTCCGCAATGGTTTGCTGAATGACGCAGATTGCGAAGTCTTGTACGCTTTTTTTTGTGAAAAGAAATCTGATTACCCTGCGGTTTGTGATAATATTATTGGAAATAAATAATACTTGTCTCTTTGATAACTAAGCAAATTTTCCTTTTTTAAAGTCAATAAGGGTCTGATACCAATAACGTTAACAAAAAAATTGTCAGTATGACTTCAAAATTACATATTCAAAAAACAATTCTCGTCTCTCGTGTCGAAACAATCTCGCTTTTATATTGTGTGTACATGTTTTTCTATTTAATTGCTTCGTAATGACTGAGAATGAGTGTGAGTGAGTGAGTGTTCCGTTCTTCTTTGCTCTTTTGTATATTATAACCTTAATAAAAATAAAGATTTAAAAGATGTTTTTTTTTTTTTAAATCACAGTGTCATTAAAAGGTTTGTATATGTGTTGACTTAATTTATTCAAATAAGAAGAAAACTACCAAATCACCTTAGAAACGTAACTTAACTTGAACTCAACAGTGGTAGAGCCATGCGTAGGCACGAATGGGCCGGCTCGACCGGTGCGATACCACGGCCTCACAGAAAACCGGTTGTGAAGTAACGATTGCTTTGCATTTCCCCGAAATGAGTGAGGTTTAAGGAGGCCCCCCCCTCCATCCTCCCCCATCTCCTTTCTCTTCATCCCCCCTCTCTGCTTTCCACTCCCTGCATTTCCCATCCCTCATCACCCTCAAGTCAAGAACCCTCAGTCAACAATAACATGTAATTTTATAGGTTAAGTTTAAATGTAATAATCATTGTAATGTAATATTTATTGTTAGTATTTAAGTAAGTTTTTGTAATTAATCATATTTTTTTTCCTCTTTCTTTCATTTAACGCACAATCCATCAACCGAGGTTCGTAGGTATTTTTTCAAAGACGTACATTGATCCTGGTAATAAATCCTCATGACGGAACACTGGACGCGAAATAACCATGCTAAGCTTAGACGATTACAGGCAAGCTTGACCTGAGGAATACCACTTCTTTGTTAATATGAACCAATTCTTCAGTTGTGTTTTACTGATTGGGGAGATTAGCCCAACTTTTCAGTTATATGCGTTACTTAACATTGAGCAAGCGGGTCGATAGCAGGCTGCTATAAAATAAAATTAAAATCACGTCCTTCACGGTTTACCCCGGTGGGTTGACGATCAGGAGTTTCATACATCGAAATATGATTAATACTAAATGTTAGCTTGACAATATACAAGTGAATTCAAATTAATACACGCAGTAAAAGAGGTTATCAGCTGTTTAACTTTTGTATATATGATAAACGGTGTACAAAAGGTACTCAAAGTATCGGTTTGAATTTATTATATCTTATTTTGCAGCTTTCTGTCTCAGTTATCAGGTGTTCTATTGCTTTCCACTGAACTATTTCAAAATTCTTTTTTTCTTTTTGCCTTTTTTGCCGATTAATTGACGAAATTAACTAGGCTAATTTATATTTATTTTAAATAATTTGAAAAAAAAATCAATCTTTCTTAGTTATTACAAAATACTGGAATATTTTTTTAACTTAAACATAAAAATTAAAGTGAGTCTGGAAAACGAGATCTTGTAAATATTAATTGGATATTTTTTTATAGTTTAAAATGTACATGATGTTTAGACACTTTTCATGTATTTATTTTCATGTTAATATTTTATTTAAAAAACATTTTAGTGTGTAAAAACTTAGGTAAAAGATACATATATCCTATTTTTCTAAATCTATTCAAATTAAATAAAAAAAGTTTGATGTTGAGAACCGCAGAATGTCTTTCTTTGACCCATTGTTAACAAATATAATAAATTGCTTTCATTTCTTCTCATTTCTTAAATTTGTGTACAAAGATGGCGGATTTATTAGTTGTTAACCTAATATTTAAGCAACGCGTTGCAATTTGAATAATTAAATTTATGATTAAATCACTTATACTCATCAATTTCATTGTATTTTATATTCGAAACTACAGTTTCGCATATCTATCTACACTTGAAACATAGCAACAAGATTAATAAACACAAATAAAAAATAAAGATTATCTTTTGTAGGTGTTCTATTCTTAATTAATGAAACCCCAAGTATTCCATAGAGAATTCAAGAACTGTTGGCCTATTTATTACTTCAGCGATGATCAAATTTACTGTGTCAAACAAAGTCACGAAACATAGTCATATTCATGTTGAGAACCTCTGAATTTATATTCATATCCTGGCTTTTTTATATTTCATCATTTACAATTGCAATTTATATTTTATTTTATTAGCCTTTTTATGTTGTACTTATATCTATTTAATGAAATCGTGAAGTGGTAAATTAATTATGATCTGGTCACAAAATACACATTTTAAAGAATGATAACAAAGATAAGAGAGAATAAAGCTAAGAAGAGCTAAGAGTGGAATAAAGCTTACGCTTCAGTAATATAAGTATTTAACAAGATTTTTTCTTAACTACATTATTTTCTGATGCTGTGAAATTCAGATGTGATTATAAGTACACTGATCTGGGATGGTTCAAATACCACGAGATACCAGCTACATGGAGCGATGCTCGTTTGAAATGCCAACTAGAAGGTAAGCAATAACGAAATTATTCAAATATTCCTTGTGTTTGTAGATTTTATCAATCCATTCAGATATTTCGATACAAACTCGAGTAAACACCATTGTGTCAGGAAATGTGATTTTCTGACGTATTCTTAGTTAAAATAGAAAGGAGAAAGAAAGAAAATATTTTTATTTTGCACTCATAAAAAAAGTGTTCTAAGGATCTCTTACAAAAGCTCTTCAAAATCTATAAAATCAACACAAAATTTAACAATATTTAAACCCAAATAACTGAGCTATACATATTTTACTATGAATAAAGTTTTGCTTCCAATACATTACACTTAAAAAGCTTGTGACTTATTTGGTTTGTTTAAACGCATAATTATCAGTCTGGTTTGAATAGTTTCCTTTAATTTGGATAGAGTATTCATTTTATTTTCATTCCATTGGTAAAGGTCTTTAAAAAGTTCCTCAATGACTTCTTAATGAACTAATGTTACTATTCTATAAGTGATTGTTAAGCAGGTAAATAATATATACTGTATATGAATTTATAATGTAATGCAAATAGTAAAAACGTAATAATTAGTAATGACAATTAATAAAAATAATATATACTGTATATAAATTTATAATGTAATGCAAATAGTAAAAACGTAATAATAATTAATGATAATTAATATAAATAATTATATCTGTAACATATTTGTATTACCTATAACGTAATGTAGCATGTTATGAATAATTGTGTTAGCGTATCGATACGGCAGAGCAAAGTAAACTATGAAAAATGTGTAGTTACTGTGTATTTCTGTGTCTGATTTCTAATTCTTAGGAGCGAAGCAAGGACCATGAATAAATTTACCCTAAAACGACTTGACGTTTAGTATAGATTATTTTCAAAAATAAAGTTCTCAATTTCCTGTAAATACCGGCAATTGCGGTCAATATTTTTAATATCAGTGTGGGAACAGTTTTGTTTATGGGTTGTGGTTAACTCGCTGTTTTAAACTTGGCTGTAATAAAAAAAAAATGTTTATTTCCACCACAAACAACAGAATGTACAATGATAACTAAATAATATTGGTTCAACAATACTATGATCTTTTGCTAAATAACTACTTTTTAGCAGTGTTAAAAAAAATACGTTTGATACTGCTATATACAGTCTGCTCTTCACAGCCACATCACTCAGTTAAAATATTTTTGAAAAAATTAATATTATAAATAATTTACTAATTTTATTTTTGCGTCTTATCAATGCCCTAGATTGATGAGAAGAGATGTGGAATGTCTAGTGCCTAGGACCCACCTAATTATTTTTAACTTTTAGAACATAATCATTTCATTATCTGCATCACAATTATTTCTCTTAACTTAAAAAAAAAAAAAACTATTTATTATATGTATATGTATATGTACCTACTTTACTTATAGGTTTTTTTATTTTTATTTTGTTATATTTCTCATTCTATTTAGTTAATTGAGTACACCATAATTACAAGGTTTCTTTCCCATCTACTTGTTGTAATCTTACTTTTCTTTATTCAGTCCACGTAAGCTTGCCCACCCTCAAACAATTTCAAGCTGGAATACACAATTGTGTCTGTACTTTAACCTGACTTTGCGTTTTTCAAGTGTTTCTGATGCTAACCGCTCTCTTCGTTTCTTCCACTCTCTAATATATTTATTTGTTATAACCTTCTTTTTCGATGTATTGCAGTTTCTATGTTATTTTTGTTTGTTTTTGTAATTACATTATAATGATTGAGACGCCCCAGAGGTCTAATAGAGGGTCAAGGCTTTAAGATGAATCACGTATTGAAAATAGGCAAAATCCGCCATTGTGGTAGTGACCATGATGATATACTTTTTTTTTTATGATGTACTGTATTCTACTAGTCAAGTAATTTGTTACCCATATCGAAGTTGAAAAAACAATGTAATCCATCCATGTGGCGGTGGCGATCTCGTCTTTATAATGATACCGAACATATTTACATTTTTTTTATCATGTACTGAACTAATTTCAGATCAATTGTTTAATAAATTTACCCTTAAACAAATACACACTATTGGGTAATACAATTCTGAGTTAATTATATTAGTGTACAATAATGTAACAGTGATTTTCACTAAATGAGTCTTGGAATGACATATGGCAAACCACTAGATTGACAAATGGTAAATTTTATGACTCTCTACAACCCTCTATACCATCAAGACCTTGGTTCTTCACCCAAAAGCATATTAATAAGTTAACCACCTCTACTATAATTCGCTTACGGTTAGGATTTGTTTCGAGTTCGACTCTTGACCATATTTTTTTTTTCTTGCCCTAAACTCATCATTCCCCTTTATGATCTTCTCCCTCAACAGATATTTCGTTAATTTGTCCTATCTCTTAACTGTAGTTCATACCCCACTTGTCGAAATTCTTAACAACAACTTATTCATTTCTTACAAAATACATTTATAGAATTTCCTTGTTGTTTGTTTTCCAAGTCAACAAAATGAAATAATAAGATCATTAATCGCATCGGAAAAAAACCGCATAGTTGATATTTTTTTTATTTTATCACCTAAAAGGCCTTTTAAAAAATGCCAAAAAGTGAAATTTCATAGCAAAAATAAAGGAAAAAACCGCATAGTTGATAATTTTTTATTTATCACCTAAAAGGCCTTTTTTGTAATAACAAACTATATATGAGAGAGAACTGCAAAAGTACATTAGGATTAAAAAAAAAGGGTACATAATCTTCGAGGATCGATTCCCTAGATAGACGAATTATTACGAGACGTGCAAGATGTATGCTTAAACGTAATAAGATTGTATAAATAAACAATAATAATAATAATAACTTCGGACATCTCACACACGGCCTTCTGTTCCCAAACGATCTTGTACTTTTGTAACCAAACTGCTAAAATGTATGTATGTACGTTACGCCCTAGCAGCTTAAACAGCTTGATGGATGGGTTTTAAATAGTTTTTAATCTACTTCAAAAAGGGGGAAATACTCAATTTCAATGGGAAGGGAGGGAGGGAATGGGAGACACTTAACTAAAAAAAATAGTTCTTCTTTACGATGGTCGGATTGACACTATTTCAGCATTAAACTTGTAAAGTAAGGAATGTAGAATTAAATATAAATTAAATGTGAATAGTATCGATTTCAATAATTCTTTGTTTTATTAAATTTGTGAAATTTGAAGACCATAGACCACGTGATATGGAAATCGATTTCATTTTTGTTTTTCATTTAATCGATTGTACTTAAGGTGCACTTAGTACAGTTTTAACAAAATATTCTCTAACGCGTTAAATGAAGGAAATAAAAAACAGAACAAACGATGAGCGGGTGAAGTCAGTTACAGAAATTCGTTTGCTCCTCCCTCGGAGAGCGAGGAAAACATGCATTTTTTCACATTTTCTCAGTGTAGTAACTAAGGTAAGTAAATTTATAAGCTAAACTTAGGTAAGGTATGTGTAGATACATAGGTAAAAACTTGTTTACTAAATCAATGTTTGTATCTACATAGAAAATGTCGAAAAAAATGGGAGCCTTACTTCTAAATGCAATTTTTTTCTTAGGATGGATCAAACGCCTCTTAGAATTATCGATTAATGGTATATGTAATGTTGTACAAATTAAAAAATAACTTACTTAAAGTTAATTTTTCATCAACAGGTGCTATTTTGGCCTCTCCTACAACGAGTGCTTTCAAATTTATTATGTTGGAATCATTTCGCAAATCTGAAATCTTTACCGGGATTCATGCTACGTTCTCTAAAGGAAACTTCTATTCCATTGATGGTTAGTAAGGAATTATTATTATTTTTTATGGTGGAGGGGGTATACAAAAAAACCAAGCGATTACCACCGCCCAGTGAGACATGCGACTAAAAAGTGGTGTGGGAGGAAATAGAAAAAAGTTAATCAAAATACGAGAGGGGTTTCGGGCAACAGTAACCTCACTTAGTCGATAAAACACAACGCAAATATTGGTTTACAACCGGTTTTGTATTAAGCTATGCTATTACTCTACTCTACCACGTTCGGCAATGATAAGTGACAGCTACTTCAATAAATACATACATATTAATATACACTCACGACTGTAGGTAGCCTGGGATTTTGGAAGTATAGTTTAAAAGAAAAACAGAAAGACTTCTATCCGAATCCACTAAACGACTAGTATCCTATTCGTTTACAATTTTTTTATATATATATATAGGATAGGGGGCAAACGAGCAGACGGGTCACCTGATGGTAAGTGACTACCGCCGCCCATGGACACCCGCAACTCAAGAGTCACAAGTGCTTTGCCGGCCTTTTAGGTAGGAGTATGCTCTTTTCTTGAAGATTTGAAGGTCTATTTTCATAATAACATGGAAATAGACAATATTCGTTGTTTAAAAATTGTATGGAGCTGGAGCAGCACCCACGATCCGAATGTTGCAGTCAGATGTTATGGTGAATTATTTCAGTTATAACGCCTCTATTGCATCCATTTTGCAGGTATACCTTTAACAGATATTCCACATGAATGGGCAGCATTTGAACCTGATAATAAAAATAATTCTGAGAGCTGCATCGCTTTACATGCCAATGGAGAATTTTCTGACGTAAGGTGCGATGAACCTCGTCCTTACATCTGCTACAGGCACCATTCTGTAGTTGATGCCAATATTTGTGGAACTCCAGATTCAGGTAATATAAATTTTAGGTTAAAACAGATTGCAGTTTTATTTAAAGCTTTACTAAAGCGGCGGTAGCATAATGGCTATGACGTCGGGCTTGCAGTCAAGTGGTTGCGGGTTCGAACCCCACTCAGTGCAATACCATCGTGAACCCACCACTAGCCGATGCATTTAGCTCAGCTTAGGGTTCAGAAGAAATATAAAGCATTATTAAAAAAAAAACTTTTTTGAAAATATGTACATTTCTCAAATTAGGTAATTCTCGGTCTTGGTTAGATAAGGATAAGATTTAAAATTGTTTATTTGCATAAAACTATATTAAAAATAAAATGTTAACAAGAAAATAACTATTGTGACTAGATGAGTGAGCTAATGTGAGTTCCATTGAATACACCGCACACATTGCGCTATGGATGCCGTCAATGACAAATTTTATTAAATAAGTATATAGTTTTATTTACCTCCATTAATACTGACTTTACTGTTGTTTTGTGACCCTGTGTTTTATGACCCTGACTGCTGGAGGTGATTTTAATTCCAACTCGGGATAACAATTTGAGTGATCCACAAATAATTCCAAGTTTGCGTGTTCTTTGAGACCTTTGCTGTATGTTTGTGAAGTCTGCAATAACATAAATCCACAAAAAAAATAAAAAATATAGTGAGAATATTTTTAGGTAGTCTCATAGTGAACCTATTATCCTGTTACCTATTTTATTATTATTTAACACAAAAATATAATTAATATGTGTTATAATATATTGCTAACAAAATATTACAAAGGTTTTTAACAATGTATCAAACATTTTAGAATATCAGTATGAGAAATCCACAAACAAATGTTACAAGTTTCACACCAATCCAGCAACGTTTGCAAGAGCCCATTTTACCTGCTCTGCTGAGGGTGGACACCTAGCCATTATTAACAGTGAAGAAGAATCAAAGACCATCTCTCAAATTTTTGCCAAGTACCCAGCATCAAAAATGGTCGGCAATTTCTACAAAGACAATGCTTTCATTGGTTTTCGCAGTTTTGAAAAAAACAATGACTGGATAACGATTCACGGTATTAGTTTTCATTTTATTTTAAACTTATAACTACATTCTCGGGAGCAAAGAATGCCAGAAAAATCAACTTTTTAATCATGTGAAATAAAAATATGAATTTAATATTGTTAATACGGTACAAAATGTTTAACCCGAGATTTCCAATATGTATAGAATTTTAAATAATTAGGTTAAACCTTGGCCAGAAAGAGATTATGCAGTACCGATTGTTTAAAAACGAAATATGTATTTATTTCATAACGCATTTTTACGCACGCAACGCACCGCATTTTTATAACGCATCGGATGATGCATACGATGCAGATATATGTATATGCAAAAACACACTTATTTTATTGATTAAAAAAGCTACTCACAATATATTATGATTTATGTCATAATTTTTCTGTTTAATATTTTTATTATGATCTTTCTTTTCGAATGCTTCAAAATGTGATAATTAATCAATAACAATTTACAGTTTAGTGATAGTAATTTACATGTCAGGACAGTACGAAAAATTAAAAAAACATAATATATAACCCATATCTATTTTGTTTTCAGGTCAATCCATCCAGGACGCTGGCTTTGCAAAGTTTACTTCAAACCAACCAGATAACGCTGGAAATAAAGAATATTGTGGATCAGTTTTCCGCAATGGTTTGCTGAATGACGCAGATTGCGAAGTCTTGTACGCTTTTTTTTGTGAAAAGAAATCTGATTACCCTGCGGTTTGTGATAATATTATTGGAAATAAATAATACTTGTCTCTTTGATAACTAAGCAAATTTTCCTTTTTTAAAGTCAAGAAGGGTCTGATACCAATATCGTTAACAAAAAAATTGTCAGTATGACTTCAGAATTACATATTCAAAAAACAATTCTCGTCTCTCGTGTCGAAACAATCTCGCTTTTATATTGTGTGTACATGTTTTTCTATTTAATTGCTTCGTAATGACTGAGAATGAGTGTGAGTGAGTGAGTGTTCCGTTCCTCTTTGCTCTTTTGTATATTATAACCTTAATAAAAATAAAGATTTAAAAGATGTTTTTTTTTTAAATCACAGTGTCATTAAAAGGTTTGTATATGTGTTGACTTAATTTATTCAAATAAGAAGAAAACTACCAAATCACCTTAGAAACGTAACTAAACTTGAACTCAACAGTGGTAGAGCCATGCGTAGGCACGAATGGGCCGGCTCGACCGGTGCGATACCACGGCCTCACAGAAAACCGGTTGTGAAGTAACGATTGCTTTGCATTTCCCCGAAATGAGTGAGGTTTCCGGAGCCCCCCCCCCCTCCATCCTCCCCCATCTCCGTTCTCTTCATCCCCCCTCTCTTCTTTCCACTCCCTGCAGTTCCCATCCCTCATCACCCTCAAGTCAAGAACCCTCAGTCAACAATAACATGTAATTTTATAGGTTAGGTTTAAATGTAATAATCATTGTAATGTAATATTTATTGTTAGTATTTAAGTAAGTTTTTGTAATTAATCATATTTTTTTTCCTCTTTCTTTCATTTAACGCACAATCCATCAACCGAGGTTCGTAGGTATTTTTTCAAAGACGTACATTGATCCTGGTAATAAATCCTCATGACGGAACACTGGACGCGAAATAACCATGCTAAGCTTAGACGATTACAGGCAAGCTTGACCTGAGGAATACCACTTCTTTGTTAATATGAACCAATTCTTCAGTTGTGTTTTACTGATTGGGGAGATTAGCCCAACTTTTCAGTTATATGCGTTACTTAACATTGAGCAAGCGGGTCGATAGCAGGCTGCTATAAAATAAAATTAAAATCACGTCCTTCACGGTTTACCCCGGTGGGTTGACGATCAGGAGTTTCATACATCGAAATATGATTAATAATAAATGTTAGCTTGACAATATACAAGTGAATTCAAATTAATACACGCAGTAAAAGAGGTTATCAGCTGTTTAACTTTTGTATATATGATAAACGGTGTACAAAAGGTACTCAAAGTATCGGTTTGAATTTATTATATCTTATTTTGCAGCTTTCTGTCTCAGTTATCAGGTGTTCTATTGCTTTCCACTGAACTATTTCAAAATTCTTTTTTTCTTTTTGCCTTTTTTGCCGATTAATTGACGAAATTAACTAGGCTAATTTATATTTATTTTAAATAATTTGAAAAAAAAAATCAATCTTTCTTAGTTATTACAAAATACTGGAATATTTTTTTAACTTAAACATAAAAATTAAAGTGAGTCTGGAAAACGAGATCTTGTAAATATTAATTGGATATTTTTTTATAGTTTAAAATGTACATGATGTTTAGACACTTTTCATGTATTTATTTTCATGTTAATATTTTATTTAAAAAACATTTTAGTGTGTAAAAACTTAGGTAAAAGATACATATATCCTATTTTTCTAAATCTATTCAAATTAAATAAAAAAAGTTTGATGTTGAGAACCACAGAATGTCTTTCTTTGACCCATTGTTAACAAATATAATAAATTGCTTTCATTTCTTCTCATTTCTTAAATTTGTGTACAAAGATGGCGGATTTATTAGTTGTTAACCTAATATTTAAGCAACGCGTTGCAATTTTAATAATTAAATTTATGATTAAATCACTTATACTCATCAACTTCATTGTATTTTATATTCGAAACTACAGTTTCGCATATCTATCTACACTTGAAACATAGCAACAAGATTAATAAACACAAATAAAAAATAAAGATTATCTTTTGTAGGTGTTCTATTCTTAATTAATGAAACCCCAAGTATTCCATAGAGAATTCAAGAACTGTTGGCCTATTTATTACTTCAGCGATGATCAAATTTACTGTGTCAAACAAAGTCACGAAACATAGTCATATTCATGTTGAGAACCTCTGAATTTATATTCATATCCTGTTTCTAAAGTATTTATATTTGATATGAATTATTCGTATCCTCATTACTTAGCTTCCCTCCCTCACATCCACACGCAAAATGAATTTAATTTTTAAATGTGTTGTCTTCATATTATGTTTTGCATTTATGAGTATGGCTTTTTTATATTTCATCATTTACAATTGCAATTTATATTTTATTTTATTAGCCTTTTTATTTTGTACTTATATCTATTTAATGAAATCGTGAAGTGGTAAATTAATTATGATCTGGTCACAAAATACACATTTTAAAGAATGATAACAAAGATAAGAGAGAATAAAGCTAAGAAGAGCTAAGAGTGGAATAAAGCTTACGCTTCAGAAATATAAGTACTTAACAAGATTTTTTCTTAACTACATTATTTTCAGATGCTGTGAAATTCAGATGTGATTATAAATACACTATTCTAGGATGGTTTAAGTACCACGAGATACCAGCTACATGGAGCGATGCTCGTTTGAAATGCCAACTAGAAGGTAAGCAATAACGAAATTATTCAAATATTCCTTGTGTTTGTAGATTTTATCAATCCATTCAGATATTTCGATACAAACTCGAGTAAACACCATTGTGTCAGGAAATGTGATTTTCTGACGTATTCTTAGTTAAAATAGAAAGGAGAAAGAAAGAAAATATTTTTATTTTGCACTCATAAAAAAAGTGTTCTAAGGTGCATTCGACCAATATCTCTTACAAAAGCTCTTCAAAATCTATAAAATCAACACAAAATTTAACAATATTTAAACCCAAATAACTGAGCTATACATATTTTACTATGAATAAAGTTTTGCTTCCAATACATTACACTTAAAAAGCTTGTGACTTATTTGGTTTGTCTAAACGCATAATTATCAGTCTGGTTTGAATAGTTTCCTTTAATTTGGATAGAGTATTCATTTTATTTTCATTCCATTGGTAAAGGTCTTTAAAAAGTTCCTCAATGACTTCTTAATGAACTAATGTTACTATTCTATAAGTGATTGTTAAGCAGGTAAATAATATATACTGTATATAAATTTATAATGTAATACAAATAGTAAAAACGTAATAATAATTAATGATAATTAATATAAATAATTATATCTGTAACATATTTGTATTACCTATAACGTAATGTAGCATGTTATGAATAATTGTGTTAGCGTATCGATACGGCAGAGCAAAGTAAACTATGAAAAATGTGTAGTTACTGTGTATTTCTGTGTCTGTATTCTAATTCTTAGGAGCGAAGCAAGGACCATGAACGCAGTCGAAACTAAAACGACTTGACGTTTAGTATAGATTATTTTCAAAAATAAAGTTCTCAATTTCCTGTAAATACCGGCAATTGCGGTCAATATTTTTAATATCAGTGTGGGAACAGTTTTGTTTATGGGTTGTGGTTAACTCGCTGTTTTAAACTTCGCTGTAATAAAAAAAATGTTTATTTCCACCACAAACAACAGAATGTACAATGATAACTAAATAATATTGGTTCAACAATACTATGATCTTTTGCTAAATAACTACTTTTTAGCAGTGTTAAAAAAAATACGTTTGATACTGCTATATACAGTCTGCTCTTCACAGCCACATCACTCAGTTAAAATATTTTTGAAAAAATTAATATTATAAATAATTTACTAATTTTATTTTTGCGTCTTATCAATGCCCTAGATTGATGAGAAGAGATGTGGAATGTCTAGTGCCTAGGACCCACCTAATTATTTTTAACTTTTAGAACATAATCATTTCATTATCTGCATCACAATTATTTCTCTTAACTTTTTTTTTTTTTTTTTTTTTTTTTTTATACTATAGGGGGACAGACGAACAGACATAAAAAACATAACTTAAAAAAAAAACTATTTATTATATGTATATGTATATGTACCTACTTTACTTATAGGTTTTTTTATTTTTATTTTGTTATATTTCTCATTCTATTTAGTTAATTGAGTACACCATAATTACAAGGTTTCTTTCCCATCTACTTGTTGTAATCTTACTCTTCTTTTACTCAGTCCACGTAAGCTTGCCCACCCTCAAACAATTTCAAGCTGGAATACACAATTGTGTCTGTACTTTAACCTGACTTTGCGTTTTTCAAGTGTTTCTGATGCTAACCGCTCTCTTCGTTTCTTCCACTCTCTAATATATTTATTTGTTATAACCTTCTTTTTCGATGTATTGCAGTTTCTATGTTATTTTTGTTTGTTTTTGTAATTACATTATAATGATTGAGACGCCCCAGAGGTCTAATAGAGGGTCAAGGCTTTAAGATGAATCACGTATTGAAAATAGGCAAAATCCGCCATTGTGGTAGTGACCATGATGATATACTTTTTTTTTTATGATGTACTGTATTCTACTAGTCAAGTAATTTGTTACCCATATCGAAGTTGAAAAACAATGTAATCCATCCATGTGGCGGTGGCGATCTCGTCTTTATAATGATACCGAACATATTTACATTTTTTTTATCATGTACTGAACTAATTTCAGATCAATTGTTTAATAAATTTACCCTTAAACAAATACACACTATTGGGTAATACAATTCTGAGTTAATTATATTAGTGTACAATAATGTAACAGTGATTTTCACTAAATGAGTCTTGGAATGACATATGGCAAACCACTAGATTGACAAATGGTAAATTTTATGACTCTCTACAACCCTCTATACCATCAAGACCTTGGTTCTTCACCCAAAAGCATATTAATAAGTTAACCACCTCTACTATAATTCGCTTACGGTTAGGATTTGTTTCGAGTTCGGGATCACCATCTATGTGAGTGTAGACACTCTTGACCATATTTTTTTTTTCTTGCCCTAAACTCATCATTCCCCTTTATGATCTTCTCCCTCAACAGATATTTCGTTAATTTGTCCTATCTCTTAACTGTAGTTCATACCCCACTTGTCGAAATTCTTAGCAACAACTTATTCATTTCTTACAAAATACATTTATAGAATTTCCTTGTTGTTTGTTTTCCAAGTCAACAAAATGAAATAATAAGATCATTAATCGCATCGGAAAAAACCGCATAGTTGATATTTTTTTTTATTTTATCACCTAAAAGGCCTTTTAAAAAATGCCAAAAAGTGAAATTTCATAGCAAAAATAAAGGAAAAAACCGCATAGTTGATAATTTTTTATTTATCACCTAAAAGGCCTTTTTTGTAATAACAAACTATATATGAGAGAGAACTGCAAAAGTTAATTAGGATTAAAAAAAAAGGGTACATAATCTTCGAGGATCGATTCCCTAGATAGACGAATTATTACGAGACGTGCAAGATGTATGCTTAAACGTAATAAGATTGTATAAATAAACAATAATAATAATAATAACTTCAGACATCTCACACACGGCCTTCTGTTCCCAAACGATCTTGTACTTTTGTAACCGAACTGCTAAAATGTATGTATGTACGTTACGCCCTAGCAGCTTAAACAGCTTGATGGATGGGTTTTAAATAGTTTTTAATCTACTTCAAAAAGGGGAAAATACTCAATTTCAATGGGAAGGGAGGGAGGGAATGGGAGACACTTAACTAAAAAAAATAGTTCTCCTTTACGATGGTCGGATTGACACTATTTCAGCATTAAACTTGTAAAGTAAGGAATGTAGAATTAAATATAAATTAAATGTGAATAGTATCGATTTCAATAATTCTTTGTTTTATTAAATTTGTGAAATTTGAAGACCATAGACCACGTGATATCGAAATCGATTTCATTTTTGTTTTTCATTTAATCGATTGTACTTAAGGTGCACTTAGTACAGTTTTAACAAAATATTCTCTAACGCGTTAAATGAAGGAAATAAAAAACAGAACAAACGATGAGCGGGTGAAGTCAGTTAAAGAAATTCGTTTGCTCCTCCCTCGGAGAGCGAGGAAAACATGCATTTTTTCACATTTTCTCAGTGTAGTAACTAAGATAAGTAAATTTATAAGCTAAACTTAGGTAAGGTATGTGTAGATACATAGGTAAAAACTTGTTTACTAAATCAATGTTTGTATCTACATAGAAAATGTCGAAAAAAATGGGAGCCTTACTTCTAAATGCAATTTTTTTCTTAGGATGGATCAAACGCCTCTTAGAATTATCGATTAATGGTATATGTAATGTTGTACAAATTAAAAAATAACTTACTTAAAGTTAATTTTTCATCAACAGGTGCTATTTTGGCCTCTCCTACAACGAGTGCTTTCAAATTTATTATGTTGGAATCATTTCGCAAATCTGAAATCTTTACCGGGATTCATGCTACGTTCTCTAAAGGAAACTTCTATTCCATTGATGGTTAGTAAGGAATTATTATTATTTTTTATGGTGGAGGGGGTATACAAAAAAACCAAGCGATTACCACCGCCCAGTGAGACATGCGACTAAAAAGTGGTGTGGGAGGAAATAGAAAAAAGTTAATCAAAATGGCAGAGGGGTTTCGGCCAACAGTAACCTCACTTAGTCGATAAAACACAACGCAAATTTTGTTTATAACCGGTTTTGTATTAAGCTATGCTATTACTCTACTCTACCACGTTCGGCAATGATAAGTGACAGCTACTTCAATAAATACATATATGTATATTAATATACACTCACGACTGTAGGTAGCCTGGGATTTTGGAAGTAAAGTTTAAAAGAAAAACAGAAAGACTTCTATCCGAATCCACTAAACGACTAGTATCCTATTCGTTTACAATTTTTTTATATATATATATAGGATAGGGGGCAAACGAGCAGACGGGTCACCTGATGGTAAGTGACTACCGCCGCCCATGGACACCCGCAACTCAAGAGTCACAAGTGCTTTGCCGGCCTTTTAGGTAGGAGTATGCTCTTTTCTTGAAGATTTGAAGGTCTATTTTCATAATAACATGGAAATAGACAATATTCGTTGTTTAAAAATTGTATGGAGCTGGAGCAGCACCCACGATCCGAATGTTGCAGTCAGATGTTATGGTGAATTATTTCAGTTATAACGCCTCTATTGCATCCATTTTGCAGGTATACCTTTAACAGATATTCCACATGAATGGGCAGCATTTGAACCTGATAATAAAAATAATTCTGAGAGCTGCATCGCTTTACATGCCAATGGAGAATTTTCTGACGTAAGGTGCGATGAACCTCGTCCTTACATCTGCTACAGGCACCATTCTGTAGTTGATGCCAATATTTGTGGAACTCCAGATTCAGGTAATATAAATTTTAGGTTAAAACAGATTGCAGTTTTATTTAAAGCTTTACTAAAGCGGCGGTAGCATAATGGCTATGACGTCGGGCTTGCAGTCAAGTGGTTGCGGGTTCGAACCCCACTCAGTGCAATACCATCGTGAACCCACCACTAGCCGATGCATTTAGCTCAGCTTAGGGTTCAGAAGAATTATAAAGCATTATTAAAAAAAAAAACTTTTTTGAAAATATGTACATTTCTCAAATTAGGTAATTCTCGGTCTTGATTAGATAAGGATAAGATTTAAAATTGTTTATTTGCATAAAACTATATTAAAAATAAAATGTTAACAAGAAAATAACTATTGTGACTAGATGAGTGAGCTAATGTGAGTTCCATTGAATACACCGCACACATTGCGCTATGGATGCCGTCAATGACAAATTTTATTAAATAAGTATATAGTTTTATTTACCTCCATTAATACTGACTTTACTGTTGTTTTGTGACCCTGTGTTTTATGACCCTGACTGCTGGAGGTGATTTTAATTCCAACTCGGGATAACAATTTGAGTGATCCACAAATAATTCCAAGTTTGCGTGTTCTTTGAGACCTTTGCTGTATGTTTGTGAAGTCTGCAATAACATAAATTCACAAAAAAAATAAAAAATATAATGAGAATATTTTTAGGTAGTCTCATAGTGAACCTATTATCCTGTTACCTATTTTATAATTATTTAACACAAAAATATAATTAATATGTGTTATAACATATTGCTAACAAAATATTACAAAGGTTTTTAACAATGTATCAAACATTTTAGAATATCAGTATGAGAAATCCACAAACAAATGTTACAAGTTTCACACCAATCCAGCAACGTTTGCAAGAGCCCATTTTACCTGCTCTGCTGAGGGTGGACACCTAGCCATTATTAACAGTGAAGAAGAATCAAAGACCATCTCTCAAATTTTTGCCAAGTACCCAGCATCAAAAATGGTCGGCAATTTCTACAAAGACAATGCTTTCATTGGTTTTCGCAGTTTTGAAAAAAACAATGACTGGATAACGATTCACGGTATTAGTTTTCATTTTATTTTAAACTTATAACTACATTCTCGGGAGCAAAGATGCCAGAAAAATCAACTTTTTAATCATGTGAAAAAAAAATATGAATTTAATATTGTTAATACGGTACAAAATGTTTTTCCGAGATTTCCAATATGTATAGAATTTTAAATAATTAGGTTAAACCTTGGCCAGAAAGAGATTATGCAGTACCGATTGTTTAAAAACGAAATATGTATTTATTTCATAACGCATTTTTACGCACGCAACGCAACGCATTTTTATAACGCATCGGATGATGCATACGATGCAGATATATGTATATGCAAAAACACACTTATTTTATTGATTAAAAAAGCTACTCACAATATATTATGATTTATGTCATAATTTTTCTGTTTAATATTTTTATTATGATCTTTCTTTTCGAATGCTTCAAAATGTGATAATTAATCAATAACAATTTACAGTTTAGTGATAGTAATTTACATGTCAGGACAGTACGAAAAATTAAAAAAACATAACATATAACCCATATCTATTTTGTTTTCAGGTCAATCCATCCAGGACGCTGGCTTTGCAAAGTTTACTTCAAACCAACCAGATAACGCCGGAAATAAAGAATATTGTGGATCAGTTTTCCGCAATGGTTTGTTGAATGACGCAGATTGCGAAGTCTTGTACGCTTTTTTTTGTGAAAAGAAATCTGATTACCCTGCGGTTTGTGATAATATTATTGGAAATAAATAATACTTGTCTCTTTGATAACTAAGCAAATTTTCCTTTTTTAAAGTCAATAAGGGTCTGATACCAATAACGTTAACAAAAAAATTGTCAGTATGACTTCAAAATTACATATTCAAAAAACAATTCTCGTCTCTCGTGTCGAAACAATCTCGCTTTTATATTGTGTGTACATGTTTTTCTATTTAATTGCTTCGTAATGACTGAGAATGAGTGTGAGTGAGTGAGTGTTCCGTTCTTCTTTGCTCTTTTGTATATTATAACCTTAATAAAAATAAAGATTTAAAAGATGTTTTTTTTTTTAAATCACAGTGTCATTAAAAGGTTTGTATATGTGTTGACTTAATTTATTCAAATAAGAAGAAAACTACCAAATCACCTTAGAAACGTAACTTAACTTGAAGTCAACAGTGGTAGAGCCATGCGTAGGCACGAATGGGCCGGCTCGACCGGTGCGATACCACGGCCTCACAGAAAACCGGTTGTGAAGTAACGATTGCTTTGCATTTCCCCGAAATGAGTGAGGTTTCCGGAGCCCCCCCCCCTCCATCCTCCCCCATCTCCTTTCTCTTCATCCCCCTCTCTTCTTTCCACTCCCTGCATTTCCCATCCCTCATCACCCTCAAGTCAAGAACCCTCAGTCAACAATAACATGTAATTTTATAGGTTAGGTTTAAATGTAATAATCATTGTAATGTAATATTTATTGTTAGTATTTAAGTAAGTTTCTGTAATTAATCATATTTTTTTTCCTCTTTCTTTCATTTAACGCACAATCCATCAACCGAGGTTCGTAGGTATTTTTTCAAAGACGTACATTGATCCTGGTAATAAATCCTCATGACGGAACACTGGACGCGAAATAACCATGCTAAGCTTAGACGATTACAGGCAAGCTTGACCTGAGGAATACCACTTCTTTGTTAATATGAACCAATTCTTCAGTTGTGTTTTACTGATTGGGGAGATTAGCCCAACTTTTCAGTTATATGCGTTACTTAACATTGAGCAAGCGGGTCGATAGCAGGCTGCTATAAAATAAAATTAAAATCACGTCCTTCACGGTTTACCCCGGTGGGTTGACGATCAGGAGTTTCATACATCGAAATATGATTAATAATAAATGTTAGCTTGACAATATACAAGTGAATTCAAATTAATACACGCAGTAAAAGAGGTTATCAGCTGTTTAACTTTTGTATATATGATAAACGGTGTACAAAAGGTACTCAAAGTATCGGTTTGAATTTATTATATCTTATTTTGCAGCTTTCTGTCTCAGTTATCAGGTGTTCTATTGCTTTCCACTGAACTATTTCAAAATTCTTTTTTTCTTTTTGCCTTTTTTGCCGATTAATTGACGAAATTAACTAGGCTAATTTATATTTATTTTAAATAATTTGAAAAAAAAAATCAATCTTTCTTAGTTATTACAAAATACTGGAATATTTTTTTAACTTAAACATAAAAATTAAAGTGAGTCTGGAAAACGAGATCTTGTAAATATTAATTGGATATTTTTTTATAGTTTAAAATGTACATGATGTTTAGACACTTTTCATGTATTTATTTTCATGTTAATATTTTATTTAAAAAACATTTTAGTGTGTAAAAACTTAGGTAAAAGATACATATATCCTATTTTTCTAAATCTATTCAAATTAAATAAAAAAAGTTTGATGTTGAGAACCACAGAATGTCTTTCTTTGACCCATTGTTAACAAATATAATAAATTGCTTTCATTTCACTTTAGAATAGACATTCATCAGAGTAGATAAAATGAACTTGCTTGTGACATATCTAATAGTGTCAATGTTTTATTTACCATTTTCAGGTAGGTTTCTTGATATATTTATAACCTACTTCTAATACTAATATTTTGTGTTTACTAATACATTTTTTAATTGTACATGTGAGAACTGTGTAGTCATTTATTTAGGTTTATCTTTTGTGTCTCCTGACAGTTGTGAATATGTCATGCTTGCCTAAAAGCTCGCCTGCCAATGGTGGCGTATGTCTCGGGTCCTTCAGCTGCCCTTGATATGGTTGAGATGGATGACGGCTGGCTGACTGACGGATTTAGAATGTTGTATTGCATTGTCCTCACATATATTATCTCTTTTTTTTATTCAGCCTACTATAGTGACTCCACTTTGCCTGATGGAAAGCAATAAGTGGAGTCCAGGAGTTTTGGTAACCATCCTCATTGCATGTCTAGTTAAGCATGGTGACCCACACTATGGTGGCCTGGTGAAATGCTTTTTCACGACCCGATTAAAAGACTACCGGTATTAAAGGGGGAAGGAAACACGTAAGCTGGTAGTGAATTCCAGGCTTTCACCGATCGGCACAAGCATAAAGAGCCAACCCGTTTAGTTCGGGATCGTATATTTTAGACTCTCAAACGGTGACTCCTCAGGCCAGCACGTGTAGTCGTGTAGATTAAGGGAAAGGGTGGGACTAATTGGAAGAGCTCGTTGTTCGACATCTCTTCACATCTCATTTTACGTTCACTTATTAATGTACACTTATGTCACAAAAAGCTTATGTAAAATATTTGGAAAAGAGTGTCTTTAGAGTTTCTTGCTTATTCATCTCCATAGGATCTACGTATTGGAACAGGAAACTAGCTTTATCACTGACTTAGTTTGACCGATTTCATCTCTTGACAATTCAAAAATACCTATGATTAGTTTAGTTGAAGTAAACGATTTTGATTTGATTTGTGAATTTGTATAGTTTATTGAATATTTCTTTATAAAAAGCTAATTTTATTTGGTCATCATCTCCCCTTTCCTGTCGTTGTGTGGTTGAAGGGATATTTGTGAAAAGGAAATCAGTAGGACCAGAAACTTGCGGTATAGATACTTAAAGTGTTGGATAAGGAAACGGCACTGAGACTGCAGTAGCGCAGAAGTACGATATGACCGATTGTTGCATCGTGATGATCGGGGAAAGAGGTTTAAAACGTACGTGAAAACTATACTGAGCTGTTAAATTCTATTAAAGAAACGCTTTAGCACATTAGCCACACCAACATCATATTATATACGCCCGTTTATGAATGCGGAGCACTTTGTATATACAATTATAAAATTGAATTATTTAATAAACTGTTATATTCTGACATCCAAAACCATTCATATGTGTATTTTTTTGACACAAATCGTAATCTCACCTTTGACATGTGTTCCTTTAAAACAGGGAAACTTATTAAAGCTGGCATTAAAAATATATATAACACATTAATGAATGATATTAATTTTAACATGTTATGTGATAATAGCTCATCCATAATGGTATTACGTGATAGCAATATGACTGAATCAGATTGTGATAGTATTAAGTTATTTCGTGTATAGTATAATTGTAACATTTCGTGTATAATTGTAACATAGGAAAGCAAAGCAAACCACTAGTTACAAGTCAGAATACATTAATGTGTAGGAAATATAAGTGTACGAAAAAAAAGTGTTATATTACCAGAATATCGGAAGTCTGCGGTCTAGACGGCTATGTTCTTAAATAACATTGCTGCATGTTCTTATGACTTAATTACTATTACTGAAACGTTCTTGAACGGTTCTATAAGCGACGCCGAATTATTTCCTTCTGATTACATAGTATTACGTAAATATCGCGTTAGCGACTTCGGTTGGGGCGGCCTTCTGATAGCTGTTAAAGACTGCTACACCGTCAAAAGGACAGGCAGCCGCTAATACTTTAGTTCTGTTTCCCATAACAATGTTGCGATGTTAAATCCTGAGGTAGCTGAACTGACAGCAACTAATAGACATTGTGTGACACAAATAAAAATATATCATATTAATTTATCTAAAGTGAGTGACTTCACTTCAACAGGTAAGTTCAACACTTAAGGTTTTACCAAGTGTTCTTTCTAGGGCGCAATGTTTTCTGTTCACTGATGATCTCAAGTTATTTTTAACAATCACCGTAATTAATCATTGTGTCGCATTACAGCACGGCTTTAATGCAGTTGTTGGAACAAAGAAAGCAAACTGATTGATTGAAATTAAAGTGCAAAGTAATAACCATTACCCGGTCTCGGTCCCCGATTACAACGACATATGAAGTATCGGGTGCTCCGCTCAAACTTGTCACAGCAGTACGGGATCTTGGGCTAACCCTTGACAGCAAACTGAACTTCCGTGCATTGTCTTGATGAAACAACACTTTCTTCTTTTTCAAATGAGGCCGCTTTTTCGCGATTTCATTTTTAAAACGCTCCAATAACGCTACGTAGTCGTTGTTTATGGTTTCTCCCTTTTTAAGATAGTCAATGAATATTATACCATGAATATCCCAGAATACTGATGCCAGAACCTTGCCAGCCGACTTTTTTGTCTTTCTACGATTTGGAGTCGGTTCATCACGTGCAGTCCACTCGGCTACCTATCGATTGGACTTCGGCGTAAAATGATTGAACCATGTTTCATCCATCGTCACATATCGACTCAAAAATTCAGATTTATTACGATTGAACAAACAAAACCTCCAAACACTCCTTAGAATCATTGATTCATTGTTGTTTTTGGTCGATTGTGAGCTCGTGCGGCACCCACTTTGAACAGAACTTTCACATATCAGAATATTCATGCACGATATGACCAACACGTTCCTTTGATATATTTAGGATTCCAGCTATCTCAATCAACTTCACTTTACGGTTATCAAAAATTATTTTGTGGACTTTTTTGATGGTTTCTTCGGTAACAGCCTCTTTGGGGTGTCCACAGCGTGCATCATCCTCGGTGTTCATTTCGCCTCATTTAAATTTAGCAAACCACTTCTCTACGGTTGATTTTCCTGGTGCAGAGTCCGAATAATGTTTATCAAACCAAGCCTTGGTTTCAACTGTATTTTTTTTTTTTGCCAAAAAGCAATGCTTATCCATTATTTTAAAGTAACAAAAGTTCTTACACTAAAAATGCTATAACTCAGATACTAATAGTGCAACAGCTGCCAAATTAATACACCGTCTTTTGAAGGTTATTGATAACTAAAAATACTTGTAGCGCCGTCTATATGTCAGCCTACGAACTTTTCAGCCCACCTAAACGCAGACATTTTTTGATAAGACTATTGTATTAAGTGATAAGATAATTACATACTTTTTTTTTTTTTTTTTTTTTTTTTATACTATAGGGGGACAGACGAACAGACGGGTCACCTGATGGTAAGTGACACCGCCGTCCATGGACACTTGCAACTCAAGAGTCGCAAGTGCGCTGCCCGCCTTTGAGGGTGATGAGGGATGGGGGATGCAGGGAGCGGAAAGAAGAGAGGAGGAATGAGGAGATGGAAAAAAGGAGAAAGAAGATGGAAAAAAGGAGGAATTGGGCCTCCGGAAACCTCACTCAATTCGGGGAAATGCAACACAAGCGTTACTTCACAACCGGTTTTCTGTGAGGCCGTGGTATCGCACCGGTCGAGCCGGCCCATTCGTGCCTAAGCATGGCTCTACCACTGGCACTTAAATTGTTTTGAATAATTCTATTTATCTTTTTCTTTCTAATATGGCATTTTTGATGTGTAGAGATCTTTCATAGATAATATTTCACTGATTTATAATGTCTGATCTTATTTTGTTGACATCATATATACAATCTACATATCTATTTTTAAGTTATTTGTAATTGGAATGTAGGTACTAATGTTGAAATGTATGTAAATATTCAAAATCATTTATTTGGCATATCATGTAAGCATCTTGGTGCGTAAACTGTAAGCTTATATTGGTTAAATAAATAAATAAATAAGGCATCGCTTACCGAATACACTTAAATTTCTCTGACTGAGTAGGCAACTAGAACAAGAAACTCTGCTGGCTTTAGTATAATTTACTAAGCTTAATTATACATTTATTTAATTATTATTTTTATAAAGTTTACGTGAAACTAGTTTTTTATTCAGAGACTTAAAATAAAACCTTATATTTTTTATCATTTGAAACAATATTTTTCTTCTATTACAGGTGGACAAGACGAAATCGAATCATTCGAAAGTGAATTCGCAAAGGGTAACTAAACTTATTTTTAACTTATAACATTATTTCAATATGATCATGCTCAACTTTGTACTAATAAATCGCATAACTACATATTAACGATACAGAAAGAATGTAATATATCATCTGTCTCCTGTATTGATCTTTTTTTATTGAAGTTTTTTTTTTTTAATTTTAATACAGTATTTTATACTAGTTTTAACAACAGGTTTGCTTAAAGTGAAATAACAACAAATCAATGAATTTCAAAATATGAGATTTTACTCCTTGCCTGAAGCAGAACAACCCGAAGTAGTGTTAATTATATTTGATGACGAGACGTCAGGCACTAGGGTAAAAGATGCTTAGGGCCTAGTGTCAATCGCACCAGTATCTGCAACTTTTCTAGCCAATAAAGGTTACGGTGATGTCGAAATTAAAGCTGCCACTAATTTTAAGTTGGTCTGTCACGGTTCACATGCTCCAAAGTACGACATTGAAGAGGGCGGTGATAGACCACGGAAAAAAAAAATTGCAAAAGGTCAGGTTAATAATAATATATAATCAACCTAAATGAAAACTCCTAAAAAAGCTGTACACAAACTAAAATTACATCGTATACGTAAACAAAAATGTTCATAAAATGAAAACTACTGGGCAAAACCATGTTATTTTTTTTACGGAATTAAATGGCAACTATTCGCCATCGAACTAAAGAAGAATCACGTAAATCGGATCATAAATCTCAGCGTAATCGGTGTACATACATAAAAAAATATATACCAATCGAGTTGAGAACCTCCTCCTTTTTGAAGTCGGTTAAAAATGGATGGAAGCTAAACAGCAAAAATATATTAAATACTAAAAAAAAATATTCTTTTTAACTTAAAAACTTTTATCTGAAAAATACTTCTCAAAAAAACTATCATACTCAGGACAAGTATTTGTTGATCATCAAATGGGATCAAAATGGAATTGAAACCTATATAACTATTTCAGCAGTCAATATATCATTAATTCATTTAGAAATGGAGTGGAGTCTACAAATCATAAATTAATAATGGTTACTTCTCCAAATGATAACCTGCATATTGACAGTTGATAGCCTAGACATTAAACAACAAACAAATGTCTTACTAAGCCTAAATTCTTCGTGCTACATGTAACTTGTAAAATCTAAGAATTCCACTATCCATCTCTTGATTCTAAAATCAGATCAGGTCGATGGAACCTAATTTTTGTTTTGCCATCTGCAGTACATATTTTCATGCCAAATCATAACGACTATATTTTTTTTTTAAGCGTCTTAGACTAAAATCATACATAGATCATTACAAAGAAAGTATGAAAGAGAAAAGTTTTGTTGATTGTAATGTACAAATTTTGTTTTAAGGCCCTATAATCTTTCGATGTGATTACAAGTACACTGAGATAGGTTATCTCAAGTACCATCATAGACCCGCTGTATTCAAGGACGCTCGCCTGAAATGTTTGCGTGAAGGTACGAGTTTGTTTGTTAAAAATACATGACTACATAGAAAACGGTCAACCATAGATTTACCGCATTTACTTGGGACTAACTTAAGGTTGGCAAAATGTGGATTTTAAATACACCTTGTCCTACTTCTTCGTGGATAATGGTGTGAGTTTGTGTCTCTATTTATTTAACCAAAGTTTTTAATTAACAGGTGCAGCGCTAGCTTCTCCAATGAATGAAAAAATGAAATATATTATGTATAGGTCAATGTGCTATACTAATATGTTTACAGGACTCACTAGCTTTTTCTCTAAAGGCGGAATATATACCCTCGAAGGTTAGTGAACCACATAAATAATTTATTAAGATTGTATTTCTGTATATCTTCGAATACTCAAGCAAAATCAATCTGCAAATTATACATCGAATGTGGTTCAACTAACTCTAACTTGTCCAAAATAAACTGTGTAACATTGCATTAAGAGATAGCTAGCGTAAAAACAACATTGCATTAAGAGATAGCTAGTTTTGGTTTTACGTATTTTTTTTGATGAAGAGGCAGAAATTTAGACTGCACATATTTTATTTTGAAGTATTATACTTTCAGGTGTACCAGTTGAGCTTACTGCTCACACGTGGGAGAGATATGAACCTAATAATAAAAATGATACAGAAAACTGCATTACGTTAAACCCTAGGTCATATTTGTCTGATGAGTCATGTGATATTCCTAGGCCTTTTATGTGTTGGCGGAATCATACAAAAATTGATATTAGAAGTTGCGGTACTTTGGATATGGGTAAACTTTTGTTTAAACCGTGGAGTTTTATTAAAACACAATTTTTTTTACTACTTTTTAATAAGAGACCATTAAACACTATACAGTCATCTTAATGTTTTAGCATATCGCTTTGACCCAGGGACTTTAAAATGTTATAAATTCCATGTAATACCGAGAACATTTGATAGAGCTCATTTTTCCTGTGCTTCTGAGGGCGGCCACCTTCTTATTATTAACAACGAAGAAGAAGTTCAAATTGTGCGTAAATTATTTTCTATATATACACCATCGAGATTATTAGGAGGCTTTAATAAAAATATGGCATTCATTGGGGTTCACAATTGGTATGAAGGTGGGGACTGGAGAACAATTCATGGTAAGTTTTCATTGTATTCTAGTTATTTAGGTATTCTTTATTTAAATGATATTTAAAAGAAAGTGTAAGCTAATTAATATTAGTAACACCACTAATTAAAGTGGTCGCTTAAAAAAAATGAATTATTTTTATGTGTTGTTTTCGTTTCTGTTAAGAACATACCTTTTCTTATTTGTATGTCGCACATTGCATGTTTTTTACTTTCTACATGTAAATTACCTACAAAAAGGTATTTGACTTATAAACATTAATTTAAAATAAATGTTAGGTAACGCGTTGTTGTTTGACAAACCTACCAATAGATTTGATGGCTATGACTTTATTAATGTACAACAATACGTTACAGATCAAACGCTAGAGGAAGCTGGTTATGCCAAATTTGCTAAAGGACAACCAGACAATGCCACTAAAGGTGAATACTGTGGATCAGTGCTTCGTGATGCTACATTAAACGACCTGTGGTGTGACAAAGAAATTGCCTATATTTGTGAAAAGGATCCGGATTTTCCTCCCACTTGCAATACCACTGAAACAAATACATTCTATAATGGTTACTGTAATGATAAATATAACTTCTAGATAGCAACTAAAATAATAGCAAAAAAAAGGTTTACTGTCAGCACTGACTAAAATGTTCTCATTGTAAAAAGTCCAGGTGAAACCAGATGTATTCTTTATTCTTAAAGACTGCTAGCGCTATCTCTAAGGATTGTCGTATGTAATGGGGAAACTATGAATAGTAAGTACCAGCAATCATTGCATTTGACAATTAGAAAGGGGTTTATTTTATAACATTTATGATATTAATTATATTTTTTTAATTTTACTAAATACATATTATACGTTGTAATCTTAGTATTTAAGATATGTTTAATATTGTAATGGAATATTAATAAAGATACCTTAGAACTAATTTCAGTGCTCCTTCCATTACAGCACTGAAGATATTTTTAACTGCAGGTGTTATTCATATAAAAGAAGAGTGTGCTGTGTAAATAAATCAGGGTTTAGGTTAAAAACCCTGATTTAATTGTGCTGACACAAATATTGCAAGTTTGCCTAATGAACGACACGTACGTGAGCTGTTTAGCCCAGTGATCGTACTGCACACTGATTACAATATGTATAAATGTATTGCATATTGTAAAGTGTAGATTCATGATATCATGTACGAACTCGTACATATTCCAGACCACTTCATCGTCAGCTCCGGTGGGGTAATGACCCGTGTGGGTTTAATACATATAGATTTTAACAGTGTTAGAGCAATGCTTAGGCATCAACGGGTCGGCTCGACCGGTGCGATATCACGGCCTGATAGAAAAGATAGAAAGATTTTCCCGAAATGAGTGAGGTTTCCGGAGTTCAGTTCCTCTACTCTTTCCCATCTCTTCAACCCCCCTCTCTTCTTTCTACTCCCCGCATCCCCCCATCCCTCATCACTCCAATACGGGCACTCTTGAGGTGTCCATGGACGGCGGTTTTCACTTTTCATCAGGCTACCCGTCTGTTCATCTGTCCCCCTATAATATAAAAAAAAAGAAAAGTACTACTTAGTAAAATATGTAACAAATTAAATGTAAGTTGGTTAATAACGTTATGATGGTTAAGTTAAGTTATCAAAATTGAATTGCCATCATTATCGGAGCTCTCTGCCGTTGAACACCGCTTGGCTTGAGTCGCTGGTCTCACTGCTGATGCTTCTGGTTGGGGCCTATTCTTCGTCCCGCGATCCGCCACCGAATAACACCGGAAAGAGTTCCGAATAGATCTAGGCTTATAGGCCTGTAGTTTTCTTAGCAGGACTAACCTTCACTCCGATGTTCCTGTCTTCAACCAATTCTAACAGTGGAGTTTTTTTTTTTTTTTTTTTTTTTATGCGATACAAACGAAGCAAACGGGCAAACGAGCAGACGGGTCACCTGATGGTAAGTGACTACCGCCGCCCATGGACACCCGCAACTCAAGAGTTACAAGTGCGTTGCCGGCCTTTTAGGTAGAGGTACGCTCTCTTCTTGAAGGTTTGAAGGTCGTATCGGTTCGGAAATACGGCAGGCGACAATTTGTTCCATAAGCTGGTTGTGCGAGGCAAAAAGCTTCTGGAGAAGCGCACAGTGGTGGAGTGCCAATCGTCCAGGTGATGGGGATGGATATTTTGTCGCGTAGGACGATGGCGGAAACCAGCAGCCTGTATAAGTCCGAACAATTCCTCTGAACACTCCCCATGATACAAGCGATAGAGGATGCAGAGTGAAGCTACATCTCTACGCAACGTCAAGGTGTCAAGTCGATCAGAAATATCTTGGCAGTCGATGATGCGAGTCGCTCTCCGTTGAATGCGGTCAAGAGGCAGAAGTTGGTACTGGGGTGCACCTGCATAGAGATGAGAACAGTATTCCATGTGCGGCCGAACCTGCGCCTTATAAAGTTGCAGGCGGTGGGCCGGAGTAAAATACTGTCTCGATCTGTTTAGCACACCAAGCTTCTTCGAGGCTAATATGGCCTTACTCTCTAAGTGACCGCGAAACTGGACTTCGCTTGATATATCGACGCCAAGGATTCCGATACTGGCTGATGCAGTTAGGGAAGTGCTCTCAAATTGAGGTGATACGACCAATGGCATCTTTTTAGCGGTGAACGCGCAAACCTGTGTCTTCGTGGGGTTAAATTGGACTAGGTTAAGTCGACCCCAATCTGAAACTTTTGATAAAGAAGTTTCGATTTCAGACACAAGTTTGGATCGGCTTTCGATGACGTTTACCTTTTCTGATTATCGGTATGATTGAGGTATTTAGGGGTGGAATCTTGTTTTTCTAGTTCTAAATTCCAGTTGCACTTTGTTGTTGTAGCTGTTGCGAGAATGTATCAGGATGATTTTCGTTTAGAGAAGATATCCTTATTTTAGTGCCATAGAAGATGTATTGATAACTTGAGTTTTAAAGTGATATTTCTTTTATTACAAGGCGAACTGGCCTTTTCTTCGTGATGCACAAGTTTAAGTTGCACATCTAATGCCGGCTGCTGAGTTCATTGCTGTTCTGTCATATTTCTTTTGTTATGCTATATGTCAGCATATTTTTTTAGAGTATTTTTTTAGGAGTTAACTACCGTACTTGTAACGTACTTTGACGTAACATCGACAACTGCGGTTTTGTTTTGTGTTGTTATGTAGCGTAAAGGTATAATGTGAAATAAAGAGTAATCTTCGTGACATGCCAATGGAATGTGCACTTCAATCAACAAGTACTCGCCGATAATATGAGCTTTTGTTACAGTTTATTTTTAATAGTTTGTTCTAAGTTGTATCTATAAGTAACAAAAAGGTAATCGACAATTTCCCAGAAATCAAAGTTAGTTGATTGATAACTTTTACTGGAGTTAGCAAAAGTACATCTATGTGTCATTCATATAAGTCGATCAGGCAGCTAAATACGACCTCTTGTATATGTTTAAATTGGCGAAAAGTAAAGAAGAGCAGAAAGTGATGTCGAAGCGATATATGTAGTTTGCGGCCATAGTAACTTCAATTGCAGCCTCGATTTTACTGATTTTCACTTTAGTTTGGTCCATAAAGGTATTGATTAGCTCAAATTGATACTTGATATTCGGCTCGTTCTTTTCTCGTATGTTGTTTTATAATCGGTAACAGGAGTTTGGTTCTTGATTAATATTATAAGCTAATTTTGGTTGTCATAAAGAGCTTGAATATCCTCTTTGTATTCATCAGCAAACTGTTGGACTAAGATGCCAACTAGGTACTCTTTCCGTTCACATTCCCTCTTTCTATGAGTCTTCGCATGTAACAATTAGATAAATGTTTATATGGGCTCAGCCGTTTAAGGCATTGTAGTGCCTCAGAACTTCCAGTTCATTATTATGTTGTTAAAGTCACGATGACTTCATATTTTGAGATCTAGTATTTTGCAAACTAAGTATGTGTCTTTCAAATATTGTTTAATTCGGAACTCCGTCCTACTTGAGTCCCACTAAGGTTCAAGTACAAAAGTAGTTTCTATTCGTCAAGCAGTAACTGTGTTTACCTAAATTATCATAATGAGTAGACCGATTTTTTACTACACGTGTATAATTTAAATAAAATAAACCAATCACAGGAATTTTTGAATTGTCAAGAGAAGAAGTCAGCTAGACTAAGCAAGTCGTAAAGCTAAATGCTTGTTCCAATACATAAATCTTCTCCAATACATAAAACAGACAAGAAACTCCAAGGACACTTCTTTTCAAATATTTAAATAGATAGATACTATTTATTGTACACCGTGGTACTACTCCTGTCGAGCCTCGGCCCGGCCCATAGTTATGTACAGTATATATATGTATATATATATATATATATATATATATATATACATACATATATATATATATATATATATATATACATACATATATATATGCACTTATACGGGGGTAGTTGGAAAGTTAACAGAAGACTTTAAAGTTGCAGCTAATTAAAATATTTATTTTTATATATATACATATATAGTTTAATATATTCTTAATTCTAATACCTGCTAGTATGGTGTTATTTTCAACAATACGCTGGGGAACGAAAATTAACTAATATCCAAAACACATTACCAAGTTAACTAAAAAAATTATATATTTTTAAAAATTTAAAATATGGTACACAACTGTCTGTTAAAAACACACTCTCTTTAAAACACACAGCCCTAACACACTTTTTTTTGCAAAAAAAAAGATAACACAACATTTTAAAATTGAAGCTATCATCCCATGAAACGCAGTGAAAAAAAATAGTTAGTTCCCAAATAAGCTGTAACTGTAATACAGTTATATTTAGTGATGAAAATGGTAAGGGCATGGGACCCTTAATGATAAACACAAACTTGGGACATTCATTCAGCAATCATTACATGCATGATTTAACTTATAATAATATAATTGAAAATATATCTAGGGCCAGTATTTTTTTTAAATAAAAATAGAAATCCCACACTATTTATTGGCAATAAGGGAAATGTAAACAAAAATAAATTAATAAGTCATTTTGCAACTTTAGCCAAATTTTGTGTAAACAAAATTGTAATGTTTACATTTCCTCTGAGTCATCATCATTATTATCATCAGCCTATCGCAGTCCACTGCTGGATATAAGCCTCTCCCATTGCCCGCCATTTAGATCTATTATCGGTTTTCTGTAATCCAGGTCCTGGCAGCCATCTTTAGCAAATCGTCACTCCACCTGGGTCCTATGAGCATCCTCTGAGTAAAGGGTTGTTATAGGAGGAAAACAATAGTAGATGTTATTTACATATCACATTGCATAACTTGACTTGCCAAGTTAAAGGACCTTATGTTAATAAATTCTATTTTAATGACACGCAAACTTGTTAATTATAATGCTGATCTGAGAAAAGGTAGCCATTACGATTCTTTTGATAGTAAGATACAGATAGCTTTGTCGCTATCGTATTATTTTACAACAACAGCCAAGAACTTGGCTACTGTTCGCGCCGCTTACAAACACTCCACAAGTAATAATAGAACGCAATCATAAACGCTTCACAGGCACAGCACACATGCATATCATTCGACACACATACTTCACTCAACATTCACTTCACAGACATTCAAAGATACGAACTAGAATAGCACAAAAAATTTGTATATAATAATTAAACTCCTAAACTACACAAAAGGCATTTTTCTGTGTTCGATCATGAACAGCTACAAACATTGTTTTTATTGAGCAAATTGACACTAATTATAATCATAAAACTGACAATATTTTGGCAAACAATTTTACAACTGTCTTGTAAATTAAATTAACTGATTCGACAAAAGAGAGTACCTCTGGCAATTATTTTACAAATTAAAATTATGATAACAAATCAATAAGTAAAATTATTAATGATTATTCAATTGGTAATAATAATTTGATATTTAATAATAATCGTAGAAACCATATCAACATTGTTCATCAAAATATTAGAGGAATTATGGGCAAAGGTTTAGAAATTTAACTGCTCATGAACCATAATGCAGTTGACATTCTTTGTATTACAGAAAATTGGTTAAAAAGAGATCAGTTCATATTCACTTCTAACCACAGCCAGGTAGGCAGCTCGTTCAGCAGAGGTAATGGAGGATCTAAGATACTAATAAATAAACAGCTTAAATTTAAAGAGCGCCATGACGTTGATAGTTTATCTGTTGAGCGGACTAAAGAAATAGCCTGCATATAACTCAATATATTAGAAAAATCCAATTCAACAACTAAGTTTAGGACATTATTTCAATCATACAATCTGAGAAGCCTGTTTTCAGAGCCTACATTACTAACAGCCACTACAGCCACTTGCATAGATAATATTTTACGGATTGGATTTATATATCGATTGTAAAACTAATGACTCCTTTAATTTCATTGATTCTTTTTGTTTATAATTCAATTTAGTTTTACTCCTAAAATGATAGTGGTATTGACACATTTAGTGAATTTACTTTGGGCTTACACAAGAGTAGAAAGAAACTGTATGAGTTAAATTATGAAATGTACTTTAATAATACTGAACAATTTCACACCTACATATTTCAAAGAATACTCTATATTGTTCAGGAAGGTTTGTAAATTAGCGAAGTCCGGTTTTATGAAATCAAAGATTCAAAGTGGGACGACAAGGTTAAAACTACATGCAACATTATCAATAGCAAAAAATGGATAACGTAAATATTGTTACCATGAATTTAAGTTGAATAATAATAACAAACTAGTGACAACAGACATTGAAGTAGCCACTGCTTTTGAGAACTTTTTCACGAATATTCCTATATTGACTACTAAATCTATGAACTACTCACCTGCTCTTGCAGAATTTATTTTGAAGGAAAAACGTAGACTGGGAAATTCTGTAATTATTATTAAAAGTGTGATGACTATTGCTGTAAATCGTTTATCATTTCTATTTAATCAGTGTGTAGACAGTGGTGTATTTCCTGATGTTATGAAATGTTATAAAATCATTCCATTGTATAAAATCTTGTACTACCACAGACCCCACTAACTTTAGACCAATTTCGGTACTACCAGTATTCATTAAAATTTTTGAAATTATAATTTATGAACTAATGCACAGTTTCTTTCACAATAATAATTCGTTACATAAAAAGTAATTCGGTTTGACAAGGAATCACTTCACAGCTGATGCCGGTGTAGAGCTTGTTAAACATATTTTTGATGCCTGGGAGAATTGTCAGGATGCCCTAGGCATTTTTGCGCATTATTAAGAACTTTTAATAGTGTTGTTAATTAAACTCTGATCAATAAGTTATAAAACTACGTTATTAGAGATACGGTGCTGGAACCTTTTACTTCTTATCTAAGTAATATGATTCAGATAATCGATATTGATGGTAAAATATCTTCAGGTTCTGTGGTTAACATGGGAGTTCCACAGGGTTCTATACTAGGACATTTTTATTCTTTATGTATATTAACGATCTACCTCATCTTATTAAGAACTGCCACTAGATAGTGTTGTTTGCAGATAAAACTTCACTTTTATTTAAACTAAAACGTATGACTACAAACTTTGACGAAGTAAACCACGCTGTTCCGAAAGTGGTTCACTGCTTTTTTTTTTGTTTTTTTTTTTTTTATACCATAGGGGGACAGACGAACACACAACGGGTCACCTGATGGTTAGTGACACCGCCGTCCATGGACACTTGCAACTCAAGCACTTGCACTAGCTTCTTTTAGTGCTTGCAATAGCTTCTTTTAGTGTATTTCTTTGTTTTACCTTTTTTAACTTCTCTTTTCTAATTTTCTGGTCTAATTTTAGTATATTTACTTTTAGCAACAAATACCATACGATAAAATAGTATTTTATTGAATAGTGTATATTAAATAGTAGAGTCTTATAGAAGAGTGGCCATGAGTTTATTCGCCCGATTTCTTCTCATAAGGTTCACAACAGCGGTAACATATCAACACAGGCAGGTATTAAATTACTTTATCTTTATTAATTTCACATTTGACAAGGCAACCTACAGTTTTGGTGTCGCTGTGTTTATTGATCTATAACCTTAAAAAAATTTAAATCAGACGATTTCAAATAATTGCTGAGCAATATTAAGAAATAAAGATATTTAAATTGTAAATTCGAATTTGAACAACACTTCATTGCTAACTTTCTTCGACAGTTCTGTATGCTTAGTGCGGCTTAGTAAATCTGTTTATGCACTAATATAAGCAGATTTACTAAACCGTTTACACACCTGTTCTACATGAGCTTTCTAATTGAATAACCCAAGAACCTGACCTCATTAACTCTTTTAAATTCGCAACTTTTATAAATCAAATTAATATCAGGTATTTCACACCATTAATGGAAATGCATGAGTTTTGTTTTTTGTAGATTTATTTATAAATTATTTTTGTTAATTACAAAAAAAAAAACATCTTTCGGCATAGTTTTGAACTCTGTTCAGTGAGTTCAGGAATTTGTTTCTCACTCTCTTCCTTGGCTATAAATAATTCCATAGTCGTTTCAAGTACAATTTTGTATTGAATATAGATTACCTCCGCTAAATCATACACTCTCTTTTTAACATACTGACTGGCATTTAGTTTTTCTAGTTCTGATTCCCCGTATTATGGCCTTTTAATTTTATTTATTTTAAGTTAATTGCGTCCGATTTCCTTTTACATTTCTAATTTAGTTTCAAACATGTACACATATTTTTTTGTATTATAATTAAAGCGTCCATTTTAAGTTAACTTTAAATTAGAAGTAACGAAATCAATGTGCTATGAAAAGGCTATACTCGGAGTTTCTTTAAGGGATCGCATCAGGAATGGGGTGATCGGGCAGAAATCTAAGGTAATCGACTTAGCCCACCGGATTAGCAGGCTGGGGGCTTGCCATATTACCGCAGAACCGACGACCGTTGGGACAAACGATTTCTTGAATGAAGACTGCGTCTCAGCAAACGTAGCGTAGGAGGCCCAGACTAGGTGGAGTGACGATTTGCGCAAAATGGCTGACGGGAGCTGGATGCGAGAAGCCGAACATAGATTGAAGTGGAGTGCAATGGGAGAGGCCTATGTCCAACAGTGGACTGCGATAGGTTGATGATGATGATGATGAAATCAATACTAATTATATAATCTAGAACCTACTAATTATATAAATGAATATGTTAATGTTCCACTTAACAAATATATAGTATAAACTATTGGCGACACAAGAAGGTACTTTATGAACATAAACCACAGAAACAGAATTTAAAGTTAAAACTATCGGCTATGTTCTAGAAAATAAACAGCAACAAAGATAAACAGTAAAAAAATGTTTTAACACAAGCGCCAATGTTAAAATGTTAAATTTGGTCTGATATTTAAAGCATAAATAAGTTATAAGTAACATCAAACAACTACTTTCAACTGCTGACCATTTACTTTACAGAAATCTTTTGCAATAAAATATTTCAAACAAGACGAAACTTTATAAGTTTTTGAAATAAGCGAAAAATGTTTTAAAGGGTTTTTTACAGATAAAAGTAAACAAAAATCGGACATAGGTTCCCCGTCTCATCAACTTTTTTCAATTTAAACTAAGTTTGAATCTAAACTAAAGTTGGTGTCCAAAACTATTAAGTTTTTAAGTTCATTAGCTTCAGACATTGAAGTTCACTTTGCTTTAATTTATTTTGCTCTGGAAACTATCTCACTAAAGCTCACGATTGAATAATTTAAATAATTAAATTTTACTCACAGTTTTTCCAGGCTGTGTTCACCACTGTATAATATAATATCTTCCTTCACCTGGTTACTTCACCAAGGACTCCAAGTGAACAGCAAAGCTGCTCCAGGGACTCCACTTATTCTTTGACAATCTTAATAGCGCGATTCAATTTTATTCGAGTGCCATCTAGTGGAAATAGACACAATCAATAATACACTTACACGTGTAATACAATTAAACAACTGAAATAGCTTATATTATTTTAAAGTGGACTATTCACAATAATAAACAGTATTTTATTCCTAAGAGTGTATCCCTAAGAAATGATTGTCCGTTATCCCTAAGAAAGTAGGAAAATTCAGACTTTTATAGTGTTTATTATATGCGTTGTATGTAATTATATGTATATAAGTTTGTATTTATTTATATATATGTATGTATATAGGTATATATTAGTATATGATGTATGAAAGTAATATATGTATATAATTAGATCATATTTTATAATAATTAAACTGGTACCTCTCTCATCTATTTGCACCTACTACCATTTATTTTTGCCACACCCCAAGGTTGACTGGGAGAGAATGCCTGAGGCATTAAGTCCGCCTTTGTACAAAATGTGCTATAAGTCGAAATAAATAAATAAATAAATAAAATTCTAATTTAACCTTTGACGTTAGGAAAAGAAAATCTAACAATTCATGTTTTTTTTCCCATTTGGTACTTAATAATTAGCAGTAAACAAGCCCTGAACTCGTTTAATAATATTATTTACATCGTCAAAGTTACTGGCATGTCTAAAAACTTTAAAAATAATGATGTATAATGCATGTTAGCAAATATTTTAAAAAAATATATGCGTATACAAAATGATATATAACTTGATCATCTTTCCTCAATTAAAGCCTAGTCCTGAACCCTCTAATGAAAAACTTAGAGTATTGAAGAAGGAAGAAAGAAACAAAGAAATTAAAGATTCAAAGCTAGATAGACCCACTAGAACTGGAACTCACTGTATCCTTGGAAGATGCCTTTTTTTAGGGTCAAACGATATAATCTGCCAACATCCTGGATAGAAGAGATAGAACTGTTCTCTATCGCTAGATACACGACTTCAAGAAAGTGCATAGAGTTGCATCAATTTTATACAACTTCAGCACCCGCAAAAGTCATGTATGTAGAACCGAGTAGGGCCTTCTTATAGTTTATCCAACATCATAGGCCTTCTTATAGTTTATCCAACATCTCGCCAGTTGCGCCGTTGCGCCAGTTGCGGTTACGATGTACTTATTGCCGTGTCTATAAAGAGGAGGTCCCTAATGCCACATGCCACACATCGACATCCATTATGAGAAATAGAAATGATTAAATTTCTGTTTAAATGTTGTGTTATATACTGTTGGTAAGCAGATTATTGGTCTATAATTCTTGGGATCCATACTACTTTTAGACTTGTAGAGTGAGTGGGTTACACCGACGGCCAAAAAATAGGGAAATGAACCGGAATCTAGGGCTGCTTGAAATTAAGATGAGAAACGAGCATGTGAGCATCAAACCACTTAAGCCAAAAATTCTGAACTCGATCCGGTCCATTTCTTTTCCAATTTCTCAGTGAACAGACTGCACAACCCACATCCTTTGTGGTTATTGCAATAGGTTTCATTTCATTTTTAGACACACGAGGGCTTGACATCTCGTATCCAATCACCCTCTGTATGAGTGACAGACATCGACCATATGTTACGCCGGTATATATTTGCAAAATTATCGTCTGGTAATTGCAAATCTCTGGCACATTGATGCGGTTGTTCCCATTTTCGGTTCTCACCTCTCATTTCTTTGGAACATAGATTTTGGTTATATCGATCAATTCGCTTTTTGTAAGGACCTGTCTGTTCACCCATGCATGAAATTTCAGTGCGACTTGTTGACGACTAATATCAGTTACCAAAAATGCGTGTCTTACAAAGCGCATCACTTTTGGCCGCGTACTGTCTGATCTAAAAGAAATAAAAAAGAAGCTTACCGATTAGTGTTTTAGTTCAAGCAATACGACACTCAATTCTACAGCGCTATACTGGAACAGCTGGTTTTCGTCTAGTAGCAATATTGTTCTCAGCTAAATGAAAACCCTACTCGATATGCTGATCCAAGATCATCACTATCAAATCCAGGACATACCAACACCATATTCTTTTAATTCTGAAAAAAACTGGGCCTAATTTTGATAATTCACAGATCTATATTCCAAAATAGCATCCTCCAAAGCACTCCTTAGTCTCTCAGTGTATTGGCTACTTACAGATATAGCTTCACTCCCCACAACTTCATCAACAATGGTGTTGAATAAAGTGTGTGAGTACAGGTAGCAATGGTGTTAAATGTCGTGTGTTGTTAGTCACCAAACACACAATTCATAATAAAGAGGGGACAGTGGAGCTTTTCCGTACATCAGAACTTAATTTTTAAAGCTGCCATCACTGATACTACGGTATCATGCAGCAGAGAGCAGCGCTGTATAGCGCATACCTCATCCGATAGGCGTTGTGTTAATACGTTGACAGCTGGCTTAAGCTCCTGAAACAAAGACAGTAATCGAACACGGTACGCAGTAAGGTTAATTCCTTACTCTGTAGCCCAATAATATTTTCATAATTTTAAATTTATAATGTTGATTTGGCATATAAGTGACCTAAAATCATTCACTATTATTTATTTCAGGTCAGTCGTTCCAGGAATCAGAACATCCATCCATCATTACAAGATATAGAATATAAAATGATGGTTTTATAATGACATGTATTCCAAAGAAAATTAGGCATTTATTACCAAAAAAAGGTCCAGACTATTAAGCGGTGTGTGACAATGGAAACAAGCAGAGAGACACAGTAAATATATTTAGAAAATAAAATTCAGGGTATTTTATTTTGAAGTAAACAAGTAAAGAATAATTATTTTATTTATAATATCTTATTAAACTTTATTTTTCTTCTTTCGCTTTTTCGTCTTTTTCATCTTCGTTATTGTTTTCATTTGCTAGCAATCGCTACTCCAGGCATTTAGGTTTACTGGTTGAGTAAAAGATGGACTTTATTTTTCTAAAAAGACTGTTTATGTTGTGTTTCAGTACAAATATAGACATATTATTAAAATTCCATATTGCAGTATACGTTTATCACATAGGCAATCATATCGTTTCCTGAGCTCTGTCGATCTTATCTTGTGTAAAAGAACCTTAGTATTGACTTAGGTATATAATAAACAAACAATCATTCATTTTGAAATGTTCAGTTATTGGACAATACATCTCTAGTCAATAGTGATTATATTCAATAAGGTCAAGTTTAGATAGCCTCAAAATGTAGTAAATAAACAAAACAACTTTTTTATGGTTATTGAATGGGAATCTGATTCTATAGAATTATTATTTTAAGTTGTACTTACTTCTATTTAGGCATACCGCAAGATAATCACCATGACATGTCTTGCATAATACCATGATACATGAAAACAGACTAATAAAGATAAGGTATACTGATTCTACATTGAATTTTCGTTTAAAGGTTAACGAAATTTTTATGTTGTCTAAGCTTTTTTTTTTTTTTTTTATACTATAGGAGGACAGACGAACAGACGGGTCACCTGATGGTAAGTGACACCGCCGTCCATGGACACTTGCAACTCAAGAGTCGCAAGTGCGCTGCCCGCCTTTGAGGGTGATGAGGGATGGGGGATGCAGGGAGCGGAAAGAAGAGAGGAGGGATGAGGAGATGGAAAAAAAGGAGGAATTGGGCCTCCGGAAACCTCACTCAATTCGGGGAAATGCAACGCAAGCGTTACTTCACAACCAGTTTTCTGTGAGGCCGTGGTATCGCACCGGTCGATCCGGCCCATTCGTGCCTAAGCATGGCTCTACCACTGAAAAAGTTTTTAGTAAAAAAAATAAGGTTTTATAGACATTACATTTAAAATTTTAAATGCAATGCAAAATGCGATACAACTTAAACAATCATACAATAACATCTTAATAATTGTACTGAAACTGAAACTGAAAAAGCAATTCAGTTAGAAAATAAAGTTATCGAATTCATTACTCTTCAAATAACGAACTGGTTTGAATTCGGTCAACTAGAATACTTGACATGGAAAAGTGATCAACTTTCTGGTTCTCTTCAGGCTATTTGAGTAAGCGAATGAAATGCGCAATATAACTAATACATACTAATTTCCTTACACTGAAAATTTTTAGAAAATGAAAATGGAATGATATACAAGTCTGTTAATAAAATAATATTTTTATTACTTTTCGAGGTAATCCCCGTCCCTCTAAGCACCGTCGCATGCGATGGAAATGTGATTGAAACAGCGAACCTACTCTTCATTAGGAATCTCTTACACGCCTTTTTCAAACGCAGCGACGGCATCTTCAGGGTTCATAAAGCGAATTCCTATAAGTTGATATTTTATTTTTGAAGAATTAACAAAGTGCCAAGTTGGGGCTGTAAGGAGGATGACTCACTGACTGCACTACTTTTAGATAATAAAATATTCGATAGTCCGTCTGAAAAGTGATTCTGAGAGTGAGCTGGAGCGTTGTCGTGATGCAGGAGGATCATGCTCCCTGGGCGTTGCTGTCTAACATTTTCCAAAAGAACTGGTAAACAATGACTGATATACCAATTTGAAGTAATAATCCTTTTATTTTCTAGCTTGTTGCAAAATGACCCGTCCGTGTAAAGAATAAGACAATCTTATTCCCTCGACTTCAGCCCTTCTTCATTGAAACATCCATTGCGCAGATTGCCTTTTCGTTTCCTGCCTTTTGGTGCCATAATATATCCTAACAACTCAAAACTACCTAGCTACACTGATAATAGGTGGACAAAAACCGTGACTATTTGGAGAGGCACACATGGGCCCAGCAGCAGAGGAAGACCAAAGGTAAAGTAGAAGTACGAGATAGAGATCGTTGGAACACATAATAGGTACAATCTCACTAGGAATCGCCATGAGTAGCAATCTCCGGAAAATGCCTTCACCCGAAGAGGGGTCCAGATGGCATGCATGACTAACATTATCCACAGCTTTTACTATCCATATGAATATACTGCCAATGGAGTAATAAAGATTTTATTATTATTCTCTTTATTAACTTCAATAAACATACAAATTGGATTTTTAAATATAAAACAAGAAACAAAATATATTTAAAAATATAAAAAATAGTGTCCCACCGGAATGTGGTATTATTATATTACCTAGCATTACACTATTATACGATAAATAACATCTTACAAGGCATTTATTAAAATAAGATTGAAAAATGTGATGCTAGCACCTTCATCAGTCTTATTTTAATAAACTACTACTAAATTTAAGAGTCTGTCTTAATATACATATCTACATACATACATATATAGTAGAACACTTCAAGAACACTACTTGTTTGTCCTTTGTCCATATTGGTTGTGCTCTTTATTGCACATATTTTTTACTTTCTTGCTAACTAGACATTTAATCAGCCTTGTTTGTAGGTTTTTAATGTCTTTTAAATAGGTAACAGAAGTTGGTCCGTACACAAATCGTTTTTAATTTATCAGTGAGACTGCAAGGGCATGGCAGTATACAATCAGTCGTATCAGTATTCAATATGCTTTAAGATTAAAGAACTTACTTAAAATTGCTCTTAAACGATAACAAATATCGGATACATGCATGGCCCAACTAAAGTTTTATCTGCGAGTATTCTCAAGCCTAAGTATTTAAAATTGTCAACATATTGAAGTGTAGTGCATTATCAACTCTATTTATTTTCATGTAAACAGTCGTATGTTTACCTGCTATCATAATATTAGGCCTGTTTATATTTGGTGTACATTAGTTGCAAGGCGAATGCAAATACATGCATTTTGTTTTGTTGGGATTAAGTGTAATGTCATTATCATATGCCCATTTTCTTATACTTTCAGGGTATTATAAATCTGTATATATTTTTGAACTAGCACAATATATTTTTAGGAGTAGAGTAAATACATCTCATTGGCATACATAAACATTGTAAAATGATGGTCATAATCCCCTGGCCCAAACACTGAGTCTGGCACATCTAAGCTCCTCATCCGCTACTCCATTAATAATCGTTCTTATTTTTCTATTCACTAGCTTCTGAACCAGTTGTTCCGCACCACCGCACTCATCCATCGCCTGTAGAAATATACTTTTATCTAAAATGGCAAAAGCTTTCTTATAGTCAATGAAAAGCTGTTTCCCAGAGTCTAAACTTTCATTGACATAATTGACAAAGCTCGTCAGGGCAGATACAGTACTTCTCCCTCTTCTGAAACCATGTTGTGTGTCAGAGAGTATGCGAAATGATTCCAAAAGATGAATAGTTTGGCCAGCCACTCAAATTCAAAGAGCCTCGTCGCCGTTCGGTTCGTCCAAATTTGTTTAGGTATCGTATATTAGGGTAGTGGTTTAGTTAAGTCTAACAATATTGATTTTCTCTATTTTTTGCTTCGTTATCAATGGTTTTGTATCTTGTTAAAATATCCATCAGTCAGCTGGGGTTCAACAGATTTTTCTTTTAGTTTTTTTTTTAATAGCCAAAGCTAAGGATTTTATGAGGTGGCTTGACCTGATTAATACCACCAACTGTTGTGTTGTGTGTCACAAACTGAATGCCTACCTAACCTATGAGCTGTGGTAGTTACTCACCATCAGGTGACCAGACTCGTGCCTCGCTTGCCATGGTTAAAATGCTGCCGTGCTCGCTTGCCATGTTCTGGCAGGTGATCAGGGGTTTCATACATCTAAATATTATTGAATTATGTTAACTTTACAATATTATGAGTGATATCATCTGAATGTAAGTGAAAGAGGTTATCAGCTATTTAACCTTTATAGAAATGATAAATGGCGTAAAAATGGTACTCAAAGTATCAATTATGCGTTTGCTACATTTTATTTTGCATTTTCCCCGGCTTAGTAATCAGTTGTTCTATTGCTGTCCATAAAACTATTAAATTATCATATTACTACAGCTGTGTACCCTATACATGGTACTAGAGAGATTGTGATAATTATGAGACCTTTCTGTACCTACTTAACTTAAATGTAACTTAACTCTAAAATGTTAGAGTAAGAAGTAAAGTAAAACACGATACATATATTTAAAATATAGAAAGTTCTGATGTTGAGAACAACTGTATGTTCTTTAAGCCATTGTTAATTAATATAATAAAATGCTTTCACATCACTTTAGAACAAACATTCGTCAGTGTAGTCAAAATGAAGTTGCTTGTGACATATCTAGTAGTGTTAATATTTTATATACCATTTTCAGGTAGGTTTTTTGATATATTTATCACCTTCTTTTGATACCTGTATTCAGTGTTGATTAGTGTCTTTTATTGAATTTTTTTTTTTTTTTCAATTTTGGCCGGCCGCCTGACGACGCCTTCTTTGGAAAGGTAGTAATTTTAAAACAGAAAAGGAGGTAGAAAAGGAGATTTGTGGTCAAGACCAGAGAGACCAGAGAGACTTTCAGTATTCCTTACCCCCAGGGGTAAGGAATACTGAAAGTCTCGGTTAAGGAAACGTGTCTGAGACTGCAGTAGCTCGCAGAAGACTGGATCGTGTAGCCAAATGTCCTTAACTCCTTCTTACTGGGTAGCCAATAGAACAGATAAATCTACTGGCTAAAGTTTATTCACTAAACTTATTTTAACAAATATCTAATTTGATTTATTTAGAGATGTAAAATTACTACTAAACATACAGAAAGTATGTAATATTACGTCTGTCCCGTGTATCCATCTCGAAAGTTGACTATTTTTTTTTTTTTCAAGACAAAGTAGTTTACAGCTCCGTTATATCGACGTCAAGTAAAATATTAGGTTGGCAACTAATAACCAACCTTACTTAAAAAAATAAATATCTTTGTATACAAATTTATTTATTTTTTTAAGTATACAAAATCAAATTATTTCTCAACTATATATGCAGCGTCGTTTTCTATCACCTGTTGCCAAGGCGCTGGCAGAGACATAATGTCTTCCTCGTAGAAGTTTTTAGGCAGCCAAGCGAAAGTAATTTTTCACGAGTCACTTTTGCTACACGCGGTCGAGCATTATCGTGCAAAAGTATACTTTATTCTGATTTTTCTGTAATATCGCTGCTACTTTATCCAGTTGGTCACAATAAATATTGGCCGTGATTGTAGTGTTAGATGGCAACAGCTCCCAGTATATATAACTCACTTTTCGTGCCTCGTAATTACATCCCTCAGCCACTCATTGGTACAATGATAACTAAGTAGTTCCATGCACACGTCTCTCGCTCTCTTCTGAAGTTAAAACGGCGTCAACTCATGTGGCAACCATATTTCCAGGTCTTTTCTAAAGCGTTGTTTTTCTACTGCAGTATGAGAACACTGGAGCTGCTCTGCCAGACAACATGAAGTGAACCTAGGATCCTTTTCTATGAGTATTTTTGACTGCCCTGATGGCGTAGCAGTTTAAGTGCTCACCTCGCAACTACACCATGCCGAGTGTTGTGGGTTCGATCCCCTCACGGGATATCACTTTGTGTAATCCTCAAATTGTTGTTCTGAGACTGGGTGTTCTTTGTGTCCGTTGTTTGAATGTTTGTAAAGTCCCTCGCGACACAGGAATTAATCCTAATGCGGGAGTTGTCTTTTTATTAATAAAATAATAATAAAATAATTTTTAACTCAACTAAATCTATTGTAGGAGGTCGTCCTGGATGAGGTTCATCAGATAGGTCATAATTTCCATCCTTAAATCTTCTGAACCAATGTTTGGTGATATCATAAGAGAGCACGCCTTCGTCCATCGTTGCACATATATTGCGCACTGCGCAAAAAAGCAGCCAAAGTTCTCTACGAGAAATTTCCATAATTTACTGTAGTTTTACTATTCGAGATCCAGTTGTCAACTGATCTGGCAAAGAACTCTTGCTTTATTTATATACTACACCAAAAATTCGCCCAATCACAGAAATCTTTTCGGGTTGCCCTAAAAAACTTACAAAGAAAAGGTAGGCAGTATTCCGAAGGAGTCCAAGTTAAAAAGAGGCTAACAGTGATAGAGCCATGCTTAGGCAGGAAAGGGTTGGCTCGACCACGGTCTCACAGTAAACCGGTGGTGAAGCAACTTTTGCGTTGCATTTGCCCAAAATTAGTGATAATTCCGGAGGCTGAACCTCCTCTTTCCTCTCCTCTCATCCTTCTTCTCCTCTTTCCCGTGTCCTAACCCATCCTCTCTTCTTTCTCTCCCCGCTTCCCCCTATCCCTCATCACCCTCAAAAGGTAGGCAGCACTCACATTGACACTCAATAATTGTGAGCAATCTGAAAGATAACTGCTAAATGTGCACCTCCATATTCTAACTTATAGAGATAAGAGGGCCGGAATAGGTACATTAGCAAATGCTTCTGTAAGGTCTAGTAATATAGTCAACATCCTCTTCTTACAGTCCAAAGTACTTGCAATATGATCTACTTATTTGTTATTTGCGTCATTGAAGGATCTACTTTTAATATTGTGAGGCTATTTTTATTACACACATTTTAAATACTACAACAAGCTTTCTATATAGAAGTTTAAGCATTGTGGTGGCATGGTTTTATTATAAATATAATTGAAATCAGTATCTCGATGATATATTTTATATAATATAACGTTCTATAGTTTATAAAATGACTGCACAGATGGATCAGTGGTTTACGTGGTCGCCTCACCAGTGGCAGTTGTTGTTCTGAGTCTGGGTGTTCTCTGTCTGTTGCTTGAATGTTTGAAAAGTCCACCGCCATACTGGAGTTATTGCTAGTGCGGGAGTTGCCTTTTGAAAAAAGAAAATAAGTATGAGCGTAGCATTAAATCGTACAAATAAATTCATAACAGAATTCAGAAAATAAAAAATAAACGACATAGAGGCCTTTATTTTAATGGATTTTTTAAATTATTTTTTTCACATATCTAATTAAACACCATAATTTTTATTGAAGTTTTGGGGGTAACTTAAAACGGAATTTAATAACACTCATAATCGGGACAACTATTTGTGGATCAAATCAGTCAGTATTACTAACTACTAGACCAAGAGGACAGTCAACAGATTAAACTTTTTTTTCTTTTTGGAATTTCTTGTGACCAACAAGTAAAAGCGGTACGGCTGTTGAAAAATTTATTAAAATTCGACTTCGATCATAATGATTTGTACTTAGATATTTACAAAATCAATATAAAGGAAAAAAGTATAACTAACTTTAAGGTAGTTGCATCGATTTTAATGTAGAAATTTGTTTTCAGGTTCTGACTTTCGATGTGATTACAAGCACACTACTGTAGGTTATATCAAGTACCATCACAGACCCGCTATATTTAAAGACGCTCGCCTGCGGTGTATACATGAAGGTATTTAAAAAAAATGTAATAGAAAACTGCCAACCAAAGATTAATCAAAGAATGGTTAGCAAGATGTAGGATTTAAATACGCCTTTTGTCTACCATTGTATGTAAACCCCTGTATGTATTTACCCATTTTTTTTTCAGGTGCAACACTAGCTTCTCCACTTAATGCAGACATAAAGTATGTTATGTATAAGTCAATGTGCTATACTAATATGTATACAGGAATCACTAACTTTTTCTCAAAAGGCGGATTCTATAACCTTGATGGTCAGTGAACTACATAATTAATTAAGATTGTATTCCTGTATATGAAAATATACAGGAATAAGCAAGTAAAATAAATCTGAAAATTACCCATCGGATGTATTTCAACTAATTATAACATGTCCAAAATAAACTGTGCCGTTTGTAGTAATAACATACGGTAATAACTTACGGTCCTTGCTTTATTAGATTTTAGTAATGCTTTCAACACCGTTGATTTTGAGGTTTTGCTAGATATATTGTGCTCTCTCAATATATCTCCATCAGCGATTGATTGGTTTCGTAGTTACCTGTATGGACGTCAACAGCGTGCTTGTATTGAAAATGTATACTTCCCTTGGCGCTTTACAGCTGCGGGCGTACCTTAGGGCGGCGTGTTATCCCCATTACTTTTTGCAGTTTTCATTAACTCTATCATAAAACACTTTATGCAGATGATCTTCATTCATTCAAAAGCTGTTCTGAGTAACTTATCGGAAGCAGTCAATGACATAAACCGAGATTTAGTGCAGATATGTAATTGGAGTAGGAATTATGGGCTAAATGTAAACGCATAAAAAACACAAGTTATTGTAATAGGTAGTCCTAGACTGAGCTGCTGAATAAACTTACAACAATTACCAGCCATTTATTGCAATAGATCAGTTATACCGTACAGCGAGAAAGTAAGAAACCTAGGGTTCGATTTGGACAAGTACTTCTCCTGGGGCCCTTAAATTGGAGAAGTTAGTGGCAAACTATTTATAGTTTTCAAAATGCTGCAAGGTTTTCAGTTTCAAACTATGATGAAGAGAGAGACATTTAGACTACATAATTTTTTTTTAAAGATTTAAGCAATATATAGAGAAATTAAATACACAGTTGCATTTTTAGGTAAAGACATTGAAAGTATGCCTCGAGTATGGGCCAGTTATGAACCTGATAATAAAAATAATGAAGAAAACTGCGTTACATTCAATCCTAGTTCATATCTTGCTGATGAGAAATGTGATATTCCTAGACCTTTTATGTGCTGGCGGAATCATACACAAAGCGATATTAGAAGTTGCGGTACTCAGGACAGAGGTAATCATTTATTTTATTTAAAACTACTACTACTTTTAAATACTTATTTTAACTAAAATACATTTAAATACTTAATAATCATTATTATGTTTTAGATTATCGCTTGGACACAGGGACTAACAAATGTTACAAATTCCATGTAATACCGAGAACATTTGATAGAGCCCATTTTGTCTGTGCTTCTGAGGGCGGCCACCTTATTATTATTAACAGCGAGGATGAAGCTCGAATTGTTCGTAAATTGTTTTCTGTCTATACACCAGCAAGAATGGTTGGAAACTTTAATAAAAATGTAGCATTTATTGGCTTTCACAATTGGTATGAAGGTGGGGACTGGAGAACAATTCATGGTAATTTTTCACTGTTATTTTTGAGTTATTAAAGTATTCCTTATATTAATGTTACCTAAGAGAAAGTCATTGTTCACTACTAAAATTCTGGGATAAGTTAAAATCTGCCACCGCGCCTTTACATACGGAGTCTTTGTATCAGTTAGATATAATATTTGGGGTGCACTAAAATTTTGTGTAACTTATTAATTAAACAAGTTATAAGTATATGAATATATTCATTGTTTGTCGAAGTATTCTCCTTTACATTTTGAACATTTTTCATACGTTTGAATTATCTTTCAAAACAATATGAGTATTGGTCTGGTGGCATGTTTTCAACGTGTTGATTGAACGCCGTCACTGCCTCTTCGTTTGTAAAAGTGAAGCCTCTAATCAAATCTTTCATGTTAGGAAAAACAAAGAAACCACAGGGTGCGAGGTCTCTCTACCCTCACTCACTCTTCAAAACAATGCAAGAATTGTTTGTCCAGCGGTTTTCTGTGAGGTCGTAACATAACTCCGGTTTAAAGTTCTTTTTTAAGATAAATTTTAGATTGCTATAGCATTAATTTTAGATTTAAAGATTGTGATCCTATAAATGTACAATTATAAGTTACCCTAAATTACTTTACTATTTCCATACAGGTCAAACGCTAGAGGAGGCCGGCTATGCAAAATTTGCGAAAAAACAACCAGACAATTCCACTGGAGGTGAATATTGTGGATCAGTGTTCCGTGATGTTACATTAAACGACTTGTGGTGTGACAAAGAAGTTACTTATATTTGTGAAAAAGATCCGTATTTTCCCCCCATTTGCAATACTTCTCAAACAAATAAATTCTATAATGGTTACTGTAATGATAGGTATACCATTTAAAATAGCCGTACCGGTGATGATTACTCAAAAAGGTTATAGCGTACAAGTGATTAAATCAAACCGCAACTCGCAACACCAAGTAAGTTCCAATTCACCAATAACGCGGCCAGCAGCGAACTTTAACGGTCTCAACTAATCAACCAAAGTACTCCACAGACTGATGAAAATCAGCTTCTATCACAAATAAAATAATATATAATATTCCATAGCATTGTTATTACCTTTATAACCTTTGTTTTTCATTCGAAGATTGCTTTGACGAAATTAAGAATAGTACCAGCAATGACCACATTTGACAAATAGAAAGCGGTTTATTACAAAACATATGAGTCAATACAATATTATGAAACACATATACTTATATTATATATGTATTGTGTCGTAGTAATCTTAGTAATTAAGGTGTATTTAATGTTGTAATGAATAATTAATAAAAATACCTTAAAACAAGCATCATTTTTTAATTAGTGCGAGCCCCGTCCTTCTAGTATATATTTATAAGCGCTCACCCAGAAAGTAAATTCATGTAATCTCTAAAACTATTGGAAGTAGTTGCAGTACATTGTATTATTTAAAAACATACACTATTCGATTTTTTTCTGACATGAACACAAATAGAAAAATCTGTTTTGATTATGTCCGTCTGTTCTTATCATGTTCATTTAAGTACATTTAGATTTTGTAAATACGGATCTGTATAATTCTGATGTTGATGATGTTATAAATATATTGGAATTTTATTTGTATTTTAATACAAGCTGTTCATTTGCACTATCGCAGCATGATGTCTTCATCGTCAAAAGTAAGTGTGCAATGTACAGGTGCTGAAAAAAAAAAACTAAGAATCTCAAATTTTACAAGCAACATAACTACTCTAAACTAAAAATAAAAGTTAAAAAAAAACTTAAACTATAGTGAATTCGTAATCGATTGCGTATGGATCCATGACCTAACAACGACGCTCTATTCCAAAGATAAACTATTCTAAACTACATAACATGTCTAAGTGTGCTGGCTGTGGCCGGTTCAGCAGTGAAAAGTGCAAAAAACGCCTGTAGTGATGCTTTTCCACCTCTAAATAATTTGTCTTCATCCTGGCGGTGCCCTGATAGGTAAAAAATCGGACAACAGATGCGGTAGTATCTTTTAATACACGCGCCCATGATACTAACTCATCTTAACAACGTAAACTATTGCCGTACTGACAGGAGACATACCAGTTGCGTTGAGAACATTCATAGGCTTGGATGAGAGTCATCGATTTGCCTTTCGGTAATGCTGGTTGTGTAAGGGTTCTATATTTATTAGAAAATAGAAATGACATTCTGCAATTCGCATCCAGCCAATTGAAGATCTCAACAAGAACATTACTGGCAAAGCATAGCATTTCTTAAACAAACATTAGGTTTATTTAAGTATTTTTTTTTTTTATTTGACATAGTGTTATTTTAGTTTTTTTTTTTACTTACTGGTCTTCGTAATTACAATTTGATTAGGAACACTTATATTTAAGAGTAAATACAAATACATGAATTATTAAAAAGACAAACTGTCGAAGATTCAAAAGCTATAAAGAAAAAAGTACGTAACAACAAAACTGTATAATAAAATATTCCTCATGAATATTGAGATTCACAATAAGCAAGCACTGGATACAGTTTTCAAGCCTGGGATAGAACCGCTCCACTTACTAAGCGATACCAGCAATCTAACTGCTTTGTTTCGCGTAGCACAATGAATGAGCTTATTATAATAATAGTGACAAATTGAATATTGATAGATATGAACAACTGATTGAATTTATCAACCAATTATTCAAATCAAAAATTGGTTGATAAAAATCAAGAACGCGATACATTATCTTGGTCATTATCTTAAGAAGCGCTGACTGAGGTACCTTATGGCGCTCGGAGAAAGCGCGATGAATTAATGATAAGTTCTAATGCCATAGCAATCGGTGACGAATACATCACTGTAGATAGACGAAAGTACCTCAATGGATGGTGGTGGTTCACATGGTTTGAAACATTTGTTTCTTAACAAGGGCACCTTATACTATACTATATACTAGCAAACAATATTCCTTTCTCTTATAACATCCTATTAAACGTGTTTTTTTTTTTTTTTTTTTTTTGGTGTTTCTTCAATTTCATCTTAGTTATTGCTTTCATATGGTAGCAATCGATACAAACGTTAACTGCAATGAGAATTTTTACTTAAAAGACCACATCTGGATATCCCAAATTAAAGATATCATTTTAAAACTAAAAATCATTTTAAAACCAGGAATTTAGGTTTAGTGATCGGGCAATATCTTTGCCTGATCACTAAACCTAAATTCCTGGTTTTAAAATGATTTAAAATGTAGACTGATTTTGTAAAACATTACATTTTTTTTTGTTTCGGTACAAATATAGTCTTTAATTTGGAATATCCAGATGTGGTCTACTCCGTAAAAATCTCATTGCAGTTAACGTTTGTCACTTAGGCATTCATATCGTTTCCTGAGCTCTGTCGCTTATCTTGTGTAAAAGAACCCTTGTTGACTTATATTGACTTATACGATAAACAAACAATAATTCATTCATTTTCACAATGCATTTCTAGTGAATATTCCTCTGCAACAGTACTTATTTTTTATCAAATTAGTATTTTCAAACCGCATGATGAGCGGTTAGGTTTGGAAAACCTCAAAGCGTTATTAATATACAAATCAACTTTTTATTTTTTTGGTTATTATATTGAAATCTGATTCTATAGAATTATTATTTCAAGTTGAACTTACATTTGTTTAGAAAATATCTTAAATAATATCGTGACAGGAAACAGACTACTAAAGATTATATGAAATATTAAAATAGGATTTTTAAATTCATCAGATCATCAAATCAGTTAGAAAGCAGTAAAAAACTTGTGTGGCACAAAAGCTTGGTGTGAGATTTACTTTGTAAAATTACATACAGTATAAATTTAATAACTCCATGTTGTTGATTTTAAGTATTAAAATTTTTAAACAAAACTTTCTCTTTCGATAAACTTTTATATCATATCATTTTTTTTTTGATACTATAGGGGGACAGACGAATAGACGGGTCACCTGATGGTAAGTGACAACCGTCATCGAGGGGGCATGAGGGGAGGGGAAAGAGGGGATGGGGGCCTCCGGAAACCTCACTTATTTCGGGGAAATGCAACATTAGCGTTACTTCACAACCGGTTTTCTGTGAGGCCGTGGTATTGCACCGGTCGAGCCGGCCCATTTGTGCCTAAGCAATAGGGTAATGACGTTATATGTTCATAGTAAAAGCTTGAAAGTAAAAGATATTTCTGTTTTCTTTCTAGCGCATTGAAATAAAAACTATTTTTTTTAATAGCTTTTTTAATTTTAATTTATTTTTGACTTTTTAGTTATCGCTATCTTCACGTTTCTCAGTCTGTTCATCTAGATTTAGACTGACGACACTTTATTTTTTGACGTATTCTCAGCAAGCCCTCTTATTTGATACCCATATTGTAGTAATGCATTAAAAATAACTATTCCGCCATTTTCGGTGTTCCATCATCTTGGATTTAGAATAACGTCACACAGCTATTTATGTATTGTTATCCAAACTGAATGTGTGTACAAAATTTCAGGTCAATCGGTGAAAGACTTCCAAATTGAGTTGCAAGATTCCACCCGAACAAACATACCTACATACATTGCAAGTTAAATAAAAGCTTATAAAAATGAATTACGTTCCGCAATAAAACTAAGACATATTAAACTAATATTATCAATCTGACTTTTAGACCAAGAAAAAAAAATTGTGATAGTTTTTTTTTTTTTTTAACTTACTTTTAAACGTTATTTATTCCAGTACATTTAAACTCGGTAAACGTGCAGTTCAACGGTGAGACACACTAAAGTTACGACTATATTAACTAACATTACGCTATACATTGCTACGAAAACAAAGAATAAATAAAATATACAGAAAAGATAAACAATACAAAGGTACATAACTAACACAAAATTAAATAATAAATAACACTTTTTTCTATGAAATAACATCTTACATCTAGCATCGCATTCTTCAGTCTTCTTTTTAATAAACTAGGCCTAAATTTCAAACACTTCAAGTACAACACTATACTTGTTTGTCCATTTTCAATAATGGTTGATTACTTTTGGTTTCCTGGGGTTATTATACTTATTCTCGACAACACATTTATACTGATCGTTTTACAAATCGGAAATAATTTATTGTAAGTACTTTTTAATGCACATATTTTTTGTTCTCTTGCCAACTAGATATTTGAAAAACCTTATTTGTAGGTTTTTAATGTCTTAAATAGGTAACAAAGTCCGTCCGTACTCAATTAGCCCATAATTTATCAGTGAGCCTGCTAGGGCCTGTAAGTGTACATCTGTTATCTATTAGTATTCAATACACTTTTAAGACGATGGAACTCATCTAACATTGCTCTTAACAGATTACAATCATCGTATATGCATTGCCCAGTTAGAGGTTTTTTTTTTTATACCATAGGGGGACAGACGAACAGACGGGTCACCTGATGGTAAGTGACACCGTCGTCCATGGACACTTGCAACTCAAGATTCGCAAGTGCGCTACCCGCCTTTGAGGGTGATGAGGGATGGGGGATGCAGGGAGCGGAAAGAAGAGAGGAGGGATGAGGAGATTGGAAAGAGGAGAAAGGAGATGAGGGGAGAGAAAAGGGGGGAGGGGGAATATGGCCTCCGGAAACCTCACTCAATTCGGGGAAATGCAACGCAAGCGTTACTTCAGATACGGTTTTCTGTGAGGCCGTGGTATCGCACCGGTTGAGCCGGCCCATTCGTGCCTAAGCATGGCTCTACCACCCAAAAAAAGGTTTTATCTATTCTTCTAAGTATTTAACGTCGTCGACATATTGAAGGAAGGTGTAGTTACAATTCCATTTATTTTCATGTGGTATGTGTGTCCTACTATCATAATATTAACCCCGTTGTAAGGTGAATGCAAATAAGGGAATTTTGTTTTGTTGAGATTAAATATGATATGATGTTGGGCTGGCGCACTAACTTTTAATATAATATATAATAATAATACCACTAACATCCTTATGGGCTATGAACGATGTACTAGCTCTGCTATACACTGACCCTTGTCCAGGTGTTACAAGTACTATGACTTCACAAATGGCGTAGAGGTTTAAGTGGTCACCTTGCTACTACACATCGAGTGTTGTGTGTGTAATACTCAAATTGTTGTTCTGAGTCTAGGTGTTATTGTGTCCGTTGCTTGAATGTTTGCGACACAGAAATTAATCCTAGTGTGGGAGTTATCTATAAAAAGAAAATAGTTTTATTCATGTCAACATTATAATAATTATACATCTTTAGTAGCATTAAAACCTTAGCAACAAGTACATGTCTACTCATTAAATTAGCATTAGCATGCGTGGAGGGGAAATAACCCCTACAACCGAGATCTGAGGTTGTGTTTCGAGGACTGAGTGTAATTAGGTCGATATTTGAGTTGCAGATGCTCATGCAACAGTAGTCACTTACCATTAGGTGACCAGACTCGCTAACGGCTCCCTTGCCTTGGTTTAAATCCCTAACGTTTTGCTCTGGTAGGGTGACGATCGGTGGTTTCATATATCTAAGTATTATTAAGTTATGTTAACATGGCAATACTATGAGTGATATTAAATTAATGAATGTAAGTTTATGAGGTTATCAGTTATTTAACCTTTGTAGATATGACGGACTACGTAAAATAAGATACTCAAAGTATCAATTATGCAATTTCTACATTTTATTTTGCAGTTTCTCTATCTCAATAATAAATAATAATTATTTAAAAACATATTACTATAGCTGTGCATTCTATACATCGCAATATGAACTTTGTAATAATTACGATTGACATTGATAACATTTTATATTAAGAAGTTAGGTAAAACACTAATATATTCAAAATAAATAGAGAAAGTTCTGATGTTGAGAACAACTGTATGTTCTTTAAGCCATTGTTAATTAATATAATAAATTGGTTTCACATCACTTAAGAACAAACATTCGTCAGTGTAGTCAAAATGAAGCAGCTTGTGGCATATGCGGTAGTCTTAATATGTTACTTACCATTTTCAGGTAGGTTTCTTAATATATTTATCAATGCTATGTTGTGTACTTTATTGAATATTTCTTTTTAAAAGCTAAAATTATTTGAAGCTTGGTTGGTTACTTTTGTGGCTCGCCGCCTGAAGACGCCCTCTTTGGAAACATTTAAGAGAGGAAAGTAGGATCGTAAAGAGATTTGTGGTTAGGCACAAATGTGGGGATATAGGGTACTGAAAGTCTCGGTTCAGGTAACGTATCTGAGACTGCAATAGCTCGTAGAAGGCAGGGTTGAGTATCCGAATATCCGCACCTTCTTCTTACGGGTAGGCAACTAAAAAAGGAAAACCTCCTGTCTAACGTGTAATATATTAAGCTTATTTTAATCTAACATTGTTTATTTAGATTCAGATATCAAATAAAACTTTATATAAATTGCTTAAAATATTATTATTTTTCTGTTGCAGGTGGACAACTCGACATTGAATCACAAATTGACGATTGGAAAACGGGTAACCAAATTTTTTTTAAACTTTGTTATTTCAAAATAACCTAACCCCCCTCCGTAACGATACAGATAACACCTATGATGAAATTTAATATTACGTCTGTCTAACGTATTGATCGAAGTTTGCTGCTCCCTTATATAGACGTCTACCGTAAAATATAAGTCACTTTGAAAACCGATATCTATATATTCTATATATATCTATATATGTTATATTATCTGTTTTCAAACTGAAATGACAAAAATCAGTAAAATTCGTTATCTATTTTAAGGGTTCGAACTCAAAGGGTTAAACGGGATCCTATTTCTAAGACTCCGCTGTTCGTCTGTCTGTCTGTTCGTCTGTCACCAGGCTGTATCCCATGAACCATGATAGTAAGACAGTTGAAATTTTCACAGATGATGTATTTCTGTTACTGCTATAATAACAAATACTAAAAAACAGAATATAATAAATATTTAAGGGGGCTTCCATACACCGCCGTCTCTTTCTGCGAGCAAATTATGCTTGCCAAGGAGACGGCGGAGCGGGATCGGGAGAGGTTTAGAACTCTTCCGGCCCGCCAGGCCCGGGAACGGGCCAGGTACCACAGGCGACTCAGGCGCCGGAGATCGGAGAATGATCTCCGTCCTCCATAAGCGCAGGCCTGGGGGTGACATATGAGGCCATCTGTCACCCTAGCAGAAGCAGGCTTGGGTGGCGGCGCGGACGCTGCGGAGCGTGCGCGCCCTTGGGGGAAGTTACGGGAACATTGGGGTTCCCACACTGGAGGGGGCCGTCTACAAACCGTAGGTGGCCCGAGGTACGTCGGGGTTCCAGGGTTTTCCTTTCTAGGGTGTACCTGGTTCCCCGGCATCTAGTACCCAAGATGGCGTGCGGTTTTAGTCGGTTCGAGTCCGACATGCCACCAGAAGGTGGTATCCGAGGGGATTTCCGCACGGAGAAAAAAAAAAAAAAAAAAAAAAAAGGGGGCTTCCATACAACAAACTTGTTTTTTTCGCTCGTTTTTGCTCGATATTGATAACGGAAACAGGTAGAGGGTAACGGTACAGGTAGTCTTGAAACATTTAAAGAATATTTTTTTATATATTCACTTTAAAAATTTACAATTAAATAATAATAAAAAAATATTCAAGGGGAGCTCTCATACAACAAACGTGATTTTTTGCCGTTTTTATAGATAATTCGTGGGCAAGTCCAACTCGCAATTGACCGGTTTCTACTTTTACTTTTGCTATGAGACCTTGCTTCTTGAATAATTTCATGACTCTAGGTCAATAGGAAGGACCCTATTGGTTTTGATTTAACCACAAAATGGTCAAATTTGTTAAAAAAACCTTTAATCATTTAAGGCTTAATGGTATTATTAAGGAAGCAGACATATGTCTAAGACACTCATTTGCAGTTGACGCGTTCCGCAGAAAAGGGTCATGATATACAGACAGACTTTTTTTCTTATGAGCGGAACCTAACTAACAGGGGAGATCGGAAAGGGGTGAGAGGTCAGGGGAGATGAATAAGGAGAGATGGGCCTTCGTAAACCTGTGAGGCCGTGGTATCGTGGCATTCGTACCCATGTATGGCTCTACCACGTAATGTCTACTGCATAAAATGATTACCTGTGTCATGGTAGTACAACTTTTGAATAAAATAGCCTTTTTAGCGTTAATGCAGTTTAAAAATTGGGCAATTTAAGTTAATTTATTTATAGAGTGATTGAGCAAAATATTTATGGGAAGTATTTTTATAAAAGAAGTACGATGCGGTAAACTGGTGCAAATTATGTATTTCTATCGAGACCCAGAGGTATGGCTTATAAAATGTTGGAATAGGACTATGTGTAATACATGTATATACATATATGTAATTGTCGAACAGACTAAACGTTATAAATTCTATAAAATTCAGTGGTGAGAGCAAGATAAATTGAAAGGTGGCAACATGGGTATGCGTAGCTCGATGGGTAATATATCTTAGATTTATTTCATTATCATTATTTTTATTTTCGTATACGGCCAGTGAGAGTTATAAAATGACTCTTGAAGTTCAGATTTAATCCATGATTATACCCAGATATTTGATCTAGTCAAATGAATTTCAAACTTCAAACAAGCAGACGGGTCATCTGATGGTAAGTGTCACAAGAGTGCTGTTCTGCCGGTAGGGGTAAGAGGGTAAGGGAAAGGGGGTTGGGCCACCGGTAACCTTACTCACTCGGTCACAATTAAGCGTTGCTAAACAGGCGGTTTCCTGTGAGGGCGTGGTAATACTCCGGTTGAGCCGGCCATATGTGCTGAAGCATGGCTCTCACACGTTAAAGGAAAACAAGAGTACGCCTGTTGAGGTTATGGAAAATATAATAAAATTTGATTTAGCAGTATTCAAGGTTAAGGTAAACCGTTTTGCGAAGTAGTTTTTAACTCATACCATAAATTAGCTCCGAAAGTTCATCTTTATAAGACACAATTTGGGCGTTCGGTATTTTTATATTGCACAAATAATTGATAAATACCAGGAGCTACACAAGCAGGGCCCAGAATTCTACCTTGAGGAATGGCGTAATAGGAAACACATCGCTGCTGAAGTTATCAATAATTATTGGGAGTTAATTGGGAGTCATTTAAAGGTAACTTCTAAATAGGCTGGTATACCTATGACACCTTCTGGTATACCTCTGACTGGTTTTATGCCTTTGACTTTGGATAAGAGGGTCGAAATAGGGAAACAATCAGATGCAATTTTTATTACACATTTTGAATACTAAGTTGTTAAAGTTGCTTGCTACTTATAAAATACACAGTATATATTCGACTTCGACCAAAATGTTGTCTATATGTCCAAAATAAGTATAAAAGAGAAAACTATACTTAACATTTCGTACGTATTTGCATCGATTGTAATGTAGAAATTTCGTTTTCAGGTCCTATAACATTTCGATGTGATTACAAGCAGACAACTGTAGGTTTTATTAAGTACCATCACAGACCCGCTAAATTCAAGGACGCTCGACTGCGTTGCATGTCTGAAGGTATGTTTAAAAAAAAATCGTAACTAAAAACCACGAACCATAGATTAATCAAAGACATTAATGGCAATAACTTAGAACTAAATCATTGTTTGCAAAATATAGGATTTTATTATGCCTTTATCTATCATTGTATGTGGTTGCACCGTAATACCTTACAATAAGGTTTATTACCGTTATCGCTTAAGACAATCATTTTGGTAGTAACAATTGTTCATGTTTGCACCTCACCTCTATACCTATTCCTACCCTACAGATATTAATTCCAAAACTCTGCCCCTTCCCGCTAAACCCACAAAAAGAATATTCTAGAAGGCGACATCAAGAGTCAAAAGAACCAGAATATTCCACGCGTGTCAACTTCACGCCAACCGCGTGTTAGTCAGTCCGCCGCCGCTTAAAACCCAGTATGTAAACCTATACCCTGTGTGTATTCAACAGATTTTTTTTCAGGTGCAACACTAGCTTCTCCACTTAATGCAGACATGAAGTATGTTATGTATAAGTCAATGTGCTATACTAATATGTATACAGGAATTACTAACTTTTTCTCAAAAGGTGGATTCTATAACCTCGATGGTGAGTGAAGTATATAATTTATTAAGATTGTATTCCTGTACATGCAGATATGCAGGAACAAGCAAGTAAAATACATAAATACACATCGGATGTATTTCAGCCAATTCTAACATGTCCAAAATAAACTGTGCAATGAATTAGTAATAATATATAAATGGAAATAGTTTTCAGACTGTTTTACTTAATGACTTAATAAAACTTTTATGAAGAGAGAGACATTGAGACTATACAAACTTTATTTGAAGATTTATACAAAAAAAAGATAAATTACATACATAGTTGCTTTTTTAGGTAGACCAATTGAAACTATGGCTCAAGTATGGGCTAGTTATGAACCCGATAATAAGAATAATGAAGAAAACTGCGTTACATTCAATCCTAGTTCATATCTTGCTGACGAGAAGTGTGATATTCCTAGGCCCTTTATGTGCTGGCGGAATCATTCAAAAATCGATGTTAGAAATTGCGGTACTCTGGATACGGGTAATCGTTTGTTTTTATTTCACCGTGATTTCTTATATCACAATTATGTTACCTGTTCATATGTAATAAAATACGTTTTAACACTACATTGTCTTTTTAATGTTTTAGATTATTATTTTGAGGAAGCGACCAACAAATGTTACAAATATCATCTAATACCGAGAACGTTTCATAGGGCCCATTTTGTGTGTTCTTCTGAGGGCGGCCACCTTATTATTATTAACAGTGAGGAGGAAGCTCGAATTGTTCGTAGATTATTTTCTATCTATACAGCATCAAGAATGGTTGGAAACTTCAATAAAAATATTGCATTTGTTGGGTTTCATACTTGGGATGACGGCGGTGAATGGAGAACAATTCATGGTAATTTTTCACTGTATTCCAGTTATTATGGTATTCATTATTTTAAAGTTATCTAAAAGAAAGTCAGTCAAAATGTCAAATCTATTCTTATACTTGTCACAATTACTGTCTAATTTTAATATAAAATGAAATTGATTTAATAAGTATGATGGGTAAGGAGTCGTTTTTTGACAAGCCTACCAAACGAATTTAAGAATTCAATCTATTAATATACACTAATACGTTCCCTAATAAATATTATCCCTATATAGGTCACACACTACTGTAAATGCTAAATTTTGCTAAAGGACAACTAGACAATGAGTATTAAGTGCGCTGCCCGGCTTTGAGGGGGATGAGGGGTAGGAGACAGATTAGACTTAGATGAGGAGGAGGGAACGAAAAGAGGGGGTGAGGTAAGGTTAAAGGGGAGAGGGTGGATGAGGGAAGGAGAAAGGGAAAAGGGAAAAGAGGAGAGTGAAACCGTCCAATTCATGCTTAAGAATGGCAATTCTACGGTTTACGTTGTATCTTAAGTCTAATTTTAGATTACTATAGTATTGATTTAAGATTTAAGGACTATGATCCTCTAAATGTACAATAATTAGTTATCCTAAAAATGTTTTATTATTTCTATACAGGTCAAACACTTATGGAAGCTGGTTATGCCAAATTTGCTAAAAAACAACCAGACAATGCCACTAGAGGTGAATATTGTGGATCAGTGTTCCGTGATGTTACATTAAACGACTTGTGGTGTGACAAACAAATTACATATATTTGTGAAAAGGATCCGAATTTTCCTCCCATTTGCAATGCAACAACAAATAAATATTACAATAGTTACTGTAATGATAGGTTTACCTTCTAAGTAGTAGCAATCACCACGAGTAGTCGTGGTGATTACTCGAAAATTGTCACGTACGGTAAGGGATTATATAGGACTGCTTCTTTTGTTTAAAACGTATGCCAGCACAGTGTGAGTTGTAATGCCGAACAAGTCATGATTCAGCAATAAGGTGGCCACTGGTTCACCATCATAAACGGTCTCACTTGAACAACCGAAGTACTCTACAAACACCTTGTACATGACAGATGATGAATTTTCTTCTATCTAAAGAAAATAACTTTATTTGGTATGTCGCTCAAAATTGCGATATTTTGTATAAAATAATATTTTGTATAGAATATTGTTGCGATAATTATTTTATTTTGACGTAGTAATCTTAGCTCTTAAGACATGTTTAATGTTCTAATGGATTATCAATAAAGATAGATTAGAATAAATATCTTCTTTTTTTCTGTGTTATTAATGTTGTGTGTTATTAATATAAGACTTGTAGTATATATAGGCGCTCCACCAAAAACTAAATTCAAGGAAAGTCAGCAGCAGTTAACTTAGAGGTGGGGAGTGGTTTTGCGGGTAAATATACACATGTAACAATTGGCGACATTCAAGTCCAATTTATAACGAGAGATGATTTTAGCTCCCTGAAAGCATATGCCGACATCATATGAAAACATTGAACAAGAGAGGACAAGCATAGTGCTAAAAGTGTAACCACTAAGAGCTACTGTTTGGCACCTATTCTGTACATAGGACGTAAACCATCGGTGCAAGTTTCCTGTTATTCCAATCTTGAAAAGTTTTCGTAATAGCAAGGTATGATCTATACGATCGAAGCATTTGCTGAAATTCATGTATATAACGCAAGAAACCTCATACACATACACTCTGTTAGATAATCACTGCACACGACGAGATTAGAGGTTGTAGAATGACTTTTAAATATCCATTGAAATTATCCATAAAACTTAAGGCTAAAGATAGCCGCTTATGTATTATTTTTTCATATTTTTTGTAAATATACGTAGTCTTTTAAATAAAATGAAATGATGTGAAACATTATATATGTATACTGATATCCAAACCGTGCGCACCTTTCTCAATGAAAATGAACTTTGCACATTTGCCAATGAAAATTGGTGAAATGTTGTCGGGGCCTGCGGTCTTATTAAGATCGACTATTGTATTAATCGACGAATTTCCTCTTCCGTGAATTCAACAGAGTGTATGTCACATAAGAGAGAAGTCACCAGATTGCCTGTATCATCCTTCGAAAATCAAGAATATATTATAACCGTCTGTTCTCGAAATTTTGAATAAAAGTAGGTACTGAACAAGTTAAATATCTTTTCACCGTTTAAACTTTATTTGTATGATTTACTCATTTACTTATTTTATATAGACTTAGATATAATATATTGGGATGACATTGGGAGTTAAGACAGTGATAATGTTATGGTTGAACTACTACATGTTGACATTGGGGGACCTTCAAGCCCCAATAAAAACACTTCAATAAGAGGGAATAATTGTCCTTGGATCACAGACACAGTCAAAGAGATAGTCAAGTTCCGGGACAAATACCAAAAAGTATAAGTGTAACACTTACAAAGATTTAAAAAATGTGGTAAAAAGGGCAATAAATAATGAAAAAAAGCTTATCTTATGTCCAATGTTAACATGCACATTAGAAAAAATATTAAACAGTACCTTAACTTATAAAAGTGCTAAAGAAAATAAGCTACTATCCTTCTGCTGTGATCCTGAGGTCACTAATGAACAGTTTCTAGGGGTTCCTGGTAATAGTACTGTAAAATTGTCTGTATTGACATATTTTTAATACCATATATATTCCTTTTGCTACTTTCAGTTTGAGCTAACCAATGAGGCTCAGTTTCTGGGGGTTATAAAAAGTCTACAGTATAATGCTGTAGACCTTTGCAGTGGACAATATATCTCTCGATATACTGATCGTGACCCTGCCTTACACCCTCACGGCAATTACTGCTACACACAAGTGTCTAGCTTCTTTCACATTCCCAGATCTTTGGAAAATGGCAAGAGGTCAGGTCGATCCCTAAAATCTCCAATCCTAGTTCAGTGAAGGATCTAAGACCTATCAGTCTGCCACTATATATATCTAAGATTTTGGAAAAAGTAATGTGCAGTAAGCTAAAGAACAGATAATTTTACCTGAAACACAGTCTGGTTTCTGAACAGGATACAGCACTGCCACGGTCTGAACAGGTGTACTAGACACCATCTGTGGGATAAGAACGCTGCTCACTCTCCTTAATTTTTCCCTAGCTTTTGACTCCATTAGTTTACAATTTCTGTTTTCTAAACTTACATACTACGGCAGTGCCCCAGATGTGGTACGATTGTTTGACAGTTACCTTAGTCAACGTTTTCAGTTTGTACAAGTGTCAAATCTATATGATGAATCTCTGATTTCTAGACAGGCTCTCGGTTTGCTTTAATCTTGTCTGAGTTCTAAACAACAGCAAGTTCTGATTAATGGTGTTAATTCATTAAATCATTTATAAAAAAAAAACTAAGTCAAAAAGCTTTTTACACAATTAAAGATTACATTGAAGATAAAAAGGCTTGGGAATGAGCTGCTTCATTAATGTACATGAGCCTTTGTTTTTCGTTTATCCTTTTTTTTATACACATTGACATTTTATATTTTACTTTTTGACATGAATGCTTACTTTGTTAAGTATTATATTGTTTTTTTTTTATTGTTGAAATCTTTGTACTTTTTGACATGAATACTTTGTTAAGTATAATATATTATATATTTGTTTCTTTTTTTTTTAATTTATAAATTTAATTATTGTAAATGTGAGGACTATGTAGGTTATTTATTTATTTATTTATTTTTTTTTTCTCTTTTCTCCTGTAGTTTGTTTTATAACGATGTCTGACTGTTTGAGTACTTTTGCGGCCTACCCAAATGTCCTTGCTTTGGTACTGTTCGTCGGTCCGTTGAGCTCCTTAAAGTTCTAATTTGAGCTACACGATAAATGACAAATGCTTGAACTGTTTGGACGGGTCCACTCAAATGAACGTGGTGCTTTCTTCAAAAGCTCATCTCAGACGTTAGCGTGCATGGTTCTCATATGTTTTTGACCAGTACATCTGTATGGACTTTAAAACAGACTTTGACCTCTGAGTTTGTTTCGGTGTTTCTTCTCAGGGTAGTCAGCTAGGAAACACCGGCCTCATCTGGCCTAAACTAATAGAAAAAAATAATATATTGACGTGTAAAAGTGTTGTTATAACCTATTTACAAAATAAAGATCATTTATCATTTATCATTTATCATTAGGATCAAACATAAAAAGGGACATTTCGCAGGGCATACTGGGCCTGTTTCTCTTTCTAGTATTAATGATCTTCCCCGGTCACTGGGTAGCCAATCAAATATTATTATTTGCTTACGATGATATATCATTTATTTTTAAAGTAGATATTCACGCCAATAACTTTGTATATGTAAATAATATTATCGATAGAGTTCAGGGTTGGTTTATTGTCAGTAATTTAGTATTAAATAAAAAAAAAAAACTGTTTGCCAAACGACAGACAAAGTGAATTTGAAATCTTAATGAATAAGATAAAGTTTGTATTTATAAATGAAACTTTTTTCTAAGGGATAACACTAGATTCTAGATTTTGGCAATTGGGCCCTCACTTAACATCTCTTTCAAAGAGGCTCAGTTCTGCCGCATATGCCGTAAGGAGAGTGCGCCAATAAACAGACATAGATACTGCACGACTAGTTTACTTATTTCCACAGTATCATATCTTATGGTATTTTATTGTGGGGGCCTGTTGCAAATGCAGAATTAATTTTCATTCTGCAAACGAGAGCTTTTAGAGTCATTTATAATCGACGTAGTCTCGAATCTATTAGGAAACTGTTTACGGAGATAAACATCCTGACGGTGCTTTGTCAGTATATTTTTGAAAACATTAAGTTTGTTAGAAAAAATCTGCATCTATTTACAAAACGGTGTGAAATACATAATTATTTAGACAAAAAAAGTACAAACATCTTTTATGGGGTATTGTTTTAAACTATATAATAAAATACCTTGTGATATTCATTAGCTAAATGAGAAGAAATTTTAAAATTGCGTAAAACGCACGCTTTGTAAACAAATATATTATAAAAGATTATTTGGCTGACAAAAATGCTTATCAACTTGCTGGTCCTACTCCACAGACACTGTAAATGACTATGTAGTCGTCTTCTGTTTAATTATGTTTTTTCTATATTTTATGATATTTTCATTATTATTATACTCTTTTTTTAATTAAAAAAAACGTATAAATTACAGTTTTAAATATAAAACAAAAAAAAAAAAAATATATTGAAAAATATAAAAAAATAATGTCCCACCGGTATCGGGTGCAGTCCTCACAATACGTGCAAGAAGACTCTTTTTAAACCTTTATGTGATTGTCGTCATTGGGAATGATAATATCAACAATCAGTGCTCGGCGCTCTCATTGATCTATAACCACTATGTCAGATTTACTGAGAACAATAGTTCTGTCACTGATGATGAATCGATCCCAGTATAATGTTACACGACCATTTTCAAGAACTGGATCAGGCACATAACTATAGTACTTGTAACCCAACAGCCACAAGGATATATCTAAGAGCAATTTGCTGATAGACTGTCCTGGCCCCTAGATATATATAGACATGCCTGAGGGTTTCACCAGGGCGATGACATGCACGACAATTGTCATTTATGCCCTCCTACTGTACATGTATTTGATAGTTTTTCGTCATAACAACTTCATCTGTGATTGCACAGATAAAAATATCCATGCAGCTCTTTGCTCTTCCGTATCTTCCTACGATCAGTATCATTAATTACTGCAGGTTTGCGCCAGTTCTCTTTACCTGGACCAAGCGGAGTAACTCCGTTATCAACTAACTGCCACCACATCCCGATGTACCTCTAAGTTAACAGAGAGAAGGTTATCTCTAAGATTGCATACCTGACGGTTATGGAGGGCCTTGGCATTTAAAAAACATTATTTATTATTATTATTATAAGTGTTAAGAAGAGCCTGTGATACAATTGACCGCAAGTGTGCGATGTAAGTCTTATTGCCTTTAATTCAAATTTTCATGTCATTTATTGTTATTAAAAGGTAAACTGCCAGCTTAAACTGAGACTCCTAAACATGGTGCAAACGAGCCGGTTAATTTAGAACCAAGAATATATGCTGCTATCAAGAGTGTAAAATGGATTTACTGTGACAAATAAGAATTTGTACACTGCACTGTCGGTTGTGAGGGTCATATGGGTCATATGAAGGACATTCACCTGAAGTGTTAGTGTAAAATTGAAATTATTTGTGCTTATTGCCCTTGTAACTCAGCACAAAATACAGGTCAATAGTGTCTCCAATTAGTTCAAAGGTCACCACCATATGTTTTATAATTTTCGTGTCGGTTTTTGTGAATATTTGTCTTACATTTAAGCTGACAAATACTTTGTAATAGTTATTTTGTAATTGGCGAGATTATATTGCTACCATTTAGTTCATTAGTTACCGTTGTAGGATTAATTAAGCTAAATTGAGTCGCCAAACCAGTTAATTCTTTGAATTATAATCGTTAAAGACACCGTTGACTGCACGGATGGCGTAGCTGTTTAAGTGGTCACCTCTCCACTACGCTACCGCGCCAAAAAATAAGGAAATAATATTAATAATAAAAAAAATATAACAGAAACAGGTTTAATTTATTTCGCTGTGTCTAATAATATTATCACAAACCGCAGGGTAATCAGATTTCTTTTCACAAATAAATACGTACTGGACTTCGCAATCTGCGTCATTCAGCAAACCACTACGGTAAACTGTTCCACAATATTCTTTATTTCCAGCGTTATCTGGTTGGTTTGAAGCAAACTTTGCATAACCAGCGTCCTGGATTGATTGACCTAAAAACAAAAAACATGTCGGTTAATGATTAATTTGAAAAATTATGATGATTAATTTTTCGTGCTGCCTGCCAATTTGCAGTAAGAACAGATGTTAATCTGTTCTTACTGCAAATTGTTATAGATAAATTTATCACATAAATCAAAATACATTGTGATTAGCTTATTTTTAAAATACCATTCATATATACATACATACATAATATCACGTCTCTTTCAAGAAAGGGGTAGACAGAGACTCCTTTCTTCTTTTGCTACGATTCTGATTCTCGCTTCTTCAACTTTCATTCCGTTCAGTATACAGGCTCGTCGGTTAATAAAATAAATAAAATCAATAAAACAAGTGCGAATTTGTATATCTATAATCAATTTTGATGCATCGACGATGCGTTATAAATCAAATAAATATTTTTTCTATGGACACTGTTAAAAGTTTTAGAAAAATCTAGGATGCGCTATTGAAAATGTAATGTGATTCTGCTAGATTTGTTTTGATTTAATAATATTACGAGTCTAATTGCTTTAAGTAATGCTGTCACTCGTCAAAGAGTTTGAATTCATAGTGTTGTCAAGAATGATTCAAATCGGTCAAGACACTATTGAGTATAGTGAGACTGAGAAACCGCAATTCATTTTTATTTACAAGATAAAAAATAACCTATGAATAGGTATTCATTTTCATTTAAAACTTTTAGTAAAACCGATTTGGTCATTAATTAATTCAAATTGACGCCTCCGGACTCGAAGAACTTAGACTTTGACTCGAAGCAGTCGAAAAACATATCGATTGTACTCTGGCAGAGTGATACAATAGGTTAGTTGACTAAATTTGAAAACTTGGTTAATTATATACTTTAATATCTATTTTATCCCAAAAACCTATATTTTAAAGAAAAAGCAATATTTACATTACGTATTTTGTATCAAAAAAAAAAACAATTTAGATTTCTTTGAAAACGCAGAATAGTGTCATGGCGTCTAAGACGTCACAAAACAAGCAAAACTGTTTACATCGGTGTCAAGTGTGAGAAAATATGCTAAAAAATAAAAACAAGACGGAGTAACCTGCTCTGTTTTATGAAAACGTCAACAACAACAATGAAGTTTTGCGTGGCGTGACGTAACACTTTCTGATTTTACCTCGCTGTCACGTGACTTAATGCACAAAAATAACAATACATATACAAATTTATTTTCTAAAATAATCTATCTGTCTCTTATGAGAAATAGTCTGGTTTTTCTTATCTAAGTCTGTTCGTTTGTAATTAGAAACTATAAACCAAGCAATTTCTTATTAGTGGATACAAGCTTATTGTTGACTCCATTTTAAATGTCCAATCGCTTCTGATTGTTTTTTTTTTTTTATTTTGGTTTAGATATTGAATCACTTCAACTTGGCCTATCACTTGACAAAAGAACGAAAAAAGAAACTTCTCCCTATTTTTATATTGATTACTCTAGTAATCAATGGAACGATGAAGTCGAAGATGGTACACGCTTATTGACCTGGCCAATAAGCGTGTATCATCTTCGATTTCATCTACTGCACGAATTGTAATCTCAAATTGAAGAATTACCTTCACGTTTCAAGACCCCGAACAATTAGAAATATTTATGGTTGTTCGTTTCCAATATTCATTAAAGTGTTACAAATTTAAAATAATATGAAAACCAATACCGTGAATTGTTATCCAGTCATTATTTTTTTCAAAACTGCGATAACCAATGAATGCTATGTCTTTGTAGAAATTGCCGACCATTTTTGATGCTGGGTACTTGGCAAAAATTTGAGAGATGATCTTTGATTCTTCTTCACTGTTAATAATTGCTAGGTGTCCACCCTCAGCAGAGCAGGTAAAATGGGCTCTTGCAAACGTAGCCGGATTGGTGTGAAACTTGTAACATTTGTTTGTGGGTCTCTCATACTGATATTCTAAAATGTTTTATACATTGTTAAATACCGTTTTAATATTTTGTCAGAAATATGTAATAACATATTAATTATATTTTTTTGTTAAAATAACAAATGCCTAAAATTCTGTTTTAGCTAACTCCCTTCAAAACTATAACAGGTTCACTATGACATTTCTGGATATTAGTTCATAAAATATATTATTTAGTCTCAGAGTATATTGATTCTCACAAAAAAAAAAATCATCTTCAACCTTTTTTTTTAAAGGTAACTCTCGCACTGGGAATTATTTCCATATCACGGGAGATGTTACAGACACAAACAACGGGCATAAATAGTACGCAGACTTGAAATTATTTGTGGATCACACAAATTTTTCTGGCGCAAAATTTGAATCGAAACCACAACCTCCGGCTCAGCAGTTAGGGTCACTATATTCTAGAACAAATGGACAGTCAGTATTAATGGACGCAAATAACGCTGTATATTTATTTAATAAAATAAGTCATTGACTGCATCCATAGAGAAATGAGTGCGTCGTATTAAATGTGAACTTACATTTATCACACATGTAGTCTGAATGGTTATCTGCTTCTATACACTGTATTTTTAATATATTTTTAAAAAAAGAATAATTTTAAATCTTATCCATATCCAATTAAGATATACTTTGGGAAATGTACATATTTTTGGTGAAATTTTATTCTTGAATAATGTTAGAGACGTTGTTCACAAATTACTAGTATTCTTTTAAGCCCCTAGTGGGGTGCTAACCTGCATCCACTTGACTACAAGTCCGATGCCTTAGCTATTACGCGCGCCGCTTAAGTAATGTTTTAAGCAAAACTTGAATGTGGTTCAACCTAAAATTTATATTACCTGGATCTGGAGTACCACAAGTATTGGCATCAACTATAGAATGGTGCCTGTAGCAGATGTAAGGACGAGGTTCATCGCACCTTACGTCAGAAAATTCTCCATCAGCATTTAAAGCGATGCAGCTCTCAGAATTATTTTTATTATCAGGTTCAAATGCTGCCCATTCATGTGGAATGTCTGTTAAAGGTAAACCTGCCAAATTGATACAATAACTAATATAAAAGTTATTCACTAGCATCTGACATTCTCATCTCATCTGAAATTTAGAGGACTCAGAATCTGCTTGAAATAATGTTTTCACTTCTCAAAGTATTTGTATAGGCAATTTATTTCATTTTCTATCTGTTTCTCCTTTTAGTCTTAACTCTTAATTCTCCTATGACGGTAATAGGCTTAGCCAAGTTGCAAGTGTATTTACGTAGGTCATACTGAAAGTTTTTCAGCAAGTGCAAGGGTGACATATTAACATCTCGGCGTCAGAAAGCTTTGTACTAGATGGATACCTTATAATTAAGACAGAAGATCAACAACGCCATCGTTTAGAAATATTTTTTGATTGGAATAGGGGGCAAACGATCAGTAGAAGCCGGTCAATACTTAAAAAGTGTGACAGAGGTGACTGAAATGCTGTATACGATATTGTTACAGGTAATGAAAGCTGGATATATTTTTACGAACCCGATACCAAAAGGCAATCTGTGTAATGGATGCTTACATTCGAAGATTTGCACACAAAAGTAAAAAGTTTCCAAAAATAAACTTATAGAAATTGAAGATTTATATATAGAATTGAAGATGCTGTTGCTGCGTTTGAAAAAGGCGTGGAAGAGATTCCTCTACAGGACTACACATGCTGGCCTGAGGAGTCACCGTTTAAGCGTCGAAAATATACGTACCCGAACTAAACGGTTTGGCTGTTCTTTCCTGTACCGATCAGTAAAAGCCTAGAATTCTCTACCAGCGCACGTGTTTCCTTCCCACTTTGATCCCGGGTCTTTAAAGCGGGGCGTGAAAAATCATCTCACCAGGCCGCCATAGTGTGGGTCACCATGCTGCATTGACTAGACATGCAATGAGGATAGTGACCACCACTCTTTGACTCCACCTATTGCTTTCCATCAGGCAAAGTGAAGTCACTATGGTAGGCTAATATAAAAAAAAAAGGAAAAGAAGAGTGGACTCACTGCTTTATCTTTTAGCTTTTTGCGGCATCATCCTGAGTACGGCGTCATAGAAAACTGATTGTATAGCAATCCTTGCGACTGAATGAGGTTAGCGGTGGCCCTAACCCACTCTCCTCCTTTCCTCCCCTTCCTCCTACTCCTTATACTTCTACCCTCCTCTTTTTCTGTTCCCTTCCCACTCCGAGGGGCATACTATACATAGATATACAGAGTTGGCAGTGATAGTCATTTACCATCAGGTGACTCGTCTGCTTGTTTACCTGACATACCATAAAAAATAATTATTAGTGATTACTAACCATCAATGGAATAGAAGTTTCCTTTAGAGAACGTAGCATGAATCCCGGTAAAGATTTCAGATTTGCGAAATGATTCCAACATACTAAATTTGAAAGCACTCGTTGTAGGAGAGGCCAAAATAGCACCTGTTAATGAAAAAATAATTTTAAGTAAATCCTCTTTTATTTTGTACAACAAATTTACAAAAACCACCAACTATCGTTAACTCTCAGTCATTTTGACCAATCCTAAAAAGATTGATTCTATTTAGAAATAAGGCCCCTATTTTATTATTTAAAGGTGTATGGTTTTGAGATTTTAAAAATGGAATGGTAAAAAGAATAATTGACATATTGACACTATCCATTCCTTTCTAACATATTTTGAATTCCTTACTTTACCACTTTAAAGCTAGAACAGTGTTAATCCGACCATCTTAGAGTAGAACTTATTTAAATAAAAAAGTTTTTAGAAATCAATTCTATTCGATTTAGCGAAAATATATAGTATGTTGCTAGATATTTTCGTCGATCATTATCTTAAAAAAAACTGTCTAATTGATTATCTCCCTCCTTTTGAAGTAGCTTAAAAATTACTTAAAACCCGACTGCATAATATTAGTGCAGTATATATAGTCATTGTATTTTTTTCGCCATCTTAAAATATTACAATCTCATTTGTCTTATACGCTCGTGACATACATAAATACATAATAATTGAAGCAGTCTCTAATGTTATCATAGCACAAGATCTGTTTAGTTTGGGAACAGACGGAAGTTATTAATATTATTTAGTTACAAACGTATAATACATAGCAGTCGCGTAATAGCTCGTCTGTATCGGTAATTGATCATCGAACATTTTTGAAATGTTTTTTGTGTTCAAAGGACAAACTCGATTAAGACTCGATAAAATTTCTTATTAATTATTTTAACTTACTTCAAATTTATTTATTATTATTATTTATATATTTACATTATTATTATTCATGACTGGCCTAGTTAAGCGGGTAGCGATCCTGACTACTAAGCCGAAGTCGTGGGTTCGATTCCCACCTAGGACAAATATTTGTGTGATGAGCACGACATTTGTTCTGTGTCTGGGTGTAATTTATTTTTAATATGTATGTATTTATTTTAATTTATTTAGAAATAAGGGTTTCTTTTTTTACTTTTGAGGAACGAAAAATTTCTAAATATTAGGATAATGAAATATACATATATAAGTTAATATTTAAATTACACTTTTGTCAACATTTTGAAGTGCCTGTTAAAGTGAATTGCATTGCAAACTACTGAACAACATCCTGAAATCAACATTATCTTATTGTAATTAAATATGACACATACAATTGTATTTAATAGTACCTTCTACTAAAGCAACTATGTACTGTTTAACTTAATTGTCGTAACAGTCGGTCGTCTCTAAAATCTTTAACTCTCTTATGTCTGTAATATGATACATATATTGTAAAGATTATTTATTACATAATTGTGTAATCTGTAGCGATACGGCTAAGCTCAGTAGCGCGCAGCACTACTAAGCACTTGTACCGCTCGCCGCTGCGTCATATAAAAATTCATATTATTTAAATTAATACCGGGCAGTCAAATTTTATTTTGAAATAAAGAACTTAATATATAAAGCGTATAATTATAAAAAAAACGATTATCGTACTGAGAAGTCATTAAAACTTCAATTTGGTTATTTAAAAGTTAATAAAAGATATGATAATAAACAAATGAAATTTGCATAAGAATTTTATGTGAAATTATAGATATTTTATTATTAATCGCTGAAAATTTAATTAACTTATCTTCAATAATATAAACCTTTTTTAAATTATTATTTTAATTTAAAGGACCGAATTTTTTTATTGTAAAAAAAAATGTTGTTAAATTTAAAATTTTCAAAAACTGTTTTGAGGGATGATTGTTACGTATGATTACTTTCGATAATTATATTTTAATAAGTTTTCTATCATCAAGTAGTAAAGGGGGGGGGGGTCCACTTGACGTGATCTGACTCATATTACAAATGATACATGATACTCATTTTGAAATCGGTATCAAAATTTATTTAAACGTTGTTAAGGGGGAAGTTATGTGTGAAAATAAATATTATTAATGATAAATTTAAAATATTTTTTGATTGAGTCGCATTATTTAAATATATAACCCTAAGTTCTCCAAGTTAGTTAAGTTCCTAGTTAAGAATTAATTTATTAATTTAAGTTTCGATATTGTACTACAAATTAATGATTAAACAGATTTGAGTGCTTCTTGACCAATTGATCCGAAATGTCGTACACATCTTTAGTTGTTATGACAATAAAATCATGTATGTATGTTCAGAATCATCGTAAATTCAAGATGGCCGCCTCCTTAAATGGAAGATTACATAGTTTTTTAACTCTAATATGGGTACCAAATTGACTTGACTATTAGAACCATACATCAGTACATCATAAAAAAATTCAACATGGCCGCAACAACAAAATGGTGGATTTCATAGGTAATAGATATAAAAAAAAAACTTTATTTCAATCAAACCAATAGGAATTTTATTTATAATATATATATATATATATATATATGAATATATTTAATATTCCAATTAGTAGATCCTATGAAGAAAAATAGGCAAGAAACTGCAAGGATATTCTTTTTCAAATATGTATTTGTGTGTATGGTGTAAATAGTTTGTTCAAAACTCAAGTATTCGTCGTGGGTGGGAATAGAAATAACAACCTCTGATTTAGCAGTCAAAATCACGAACCACTACACCATCGGGCCAGTCCGATAACAGTGTTTCTCACGGGAAAAATATTAACTGATATGAATTTAACATAGCGAATTAACCACAAACTACAAACGCAGCAGTTACCACACTGATAATAAATTATTGAGGAAATTAAGGGCTTATTTTTGAAAATAATCCATATACGATACGATAAACGACAAGCCGTTTTACATAGTTTCGATTGTAAATACGGTCACTCATTCTCTATTAAGCATCATATTCAGAAATTATGTTATTGCTGAACAAATGTAAACAGCTTGTTACATACACATTTATCATTATTCATTTTGCTTTGCAGTATTGACATGCTAACAAATTTATTTGTCACATGCAACATTACGTTATATATATCATTATTTTTATATACTTCTTTAAAAAAAAACGCAACGCATCTAAATAGTACTGTAAGTGCTATTAAGAAACCTTACCCTTTAAAAAGAAGTTGAACAAAACACGATAGCTAAATAAATTTATTTTTAATGTGAAACAATAATATTCCTTAAACGATAACTTATAATATTCGCAATTAACCCGCATTAATATATTTTAATTAATGTAAATAAATACATTAAACCCATAAAAAACCAAACTTCAGAAGTGTTTAAATTTTTTACCGACTTCAAAAAAGGAGGAGGTTATCATTCGACTGTATTTTTGTTTTAATGTTTGTTACATATTTGAAAGCTGGTGCTCCCCGTGTGGTCCAATTTAAATATGGTCTAGTTCTGAGAAAACCATATGTCTTAATTTGCATTAAGTATGTACGCGACAAATGGACGAATAACTCAATATTACGCCAACCGATTTCGATAATTATTTTTTTATTGGAAAGGATATACTTTAAGGGTAGCTAGATGAGAGTTTGGTTAGTTTAGGGTAAGTTCTTTTGGCGCATTGAAGTTGATTGTCTACTTTTTTATAGTGAGTTATTTGATGGGAAGTGTATTATCATTATTTAATATCAAGTTTTTACTATATCCATTAAAACAATAAAATGAGAATTTGGTATACAAAAATGGTAATGGAATATAGATAAAATATTACAATACATTAGGTATACAATATAAAAAATCCATGTTCATCCAATTACAAATCCATGTACACCTAATATTTATCTGCTAAATACTAGCTTGCTCACTAAAAATGTTACTATTCAATAGTAACAGTTGATCACCAAGAAGTTACTGACACTCTTCTGAAAGACACTTATATTCTTTTTTTTTAATGTTCTCAGTGAATTAGATCACAAAGTTAATATATATACAGGATGTGCTTTTATTCGTTAAGGCTGTACATGAGTAACTACGTAAAGGTTGCAGCGTGAAGTTTTATAGCCTATATGGCAATAAATACTCTATCCAAATTAAAGAAAATCATTCAAACCGGACTAATAGTTTCAGAGATTAGCGTGTTTAAAGAAACGATACAACTCAACAGATTTTGAGCATAATGTATTTGATGGAAAACTTCATTAAAAGTTACATATGTATTAGGCATTCTATTCAGCACACAATTTGAATTAGCTCTGTCGTTTGGTTTTGAATATTGTTGATTTTATACAAAAGAATCACTGCGATATTTGAAAAAGTGAGCTTAAAAGTTTGCAAGCTTTTACTACATGATACAAAAAACAAAACACGTACATAAACTAATGGTCGTAAGTTATATTTCTTGTTTAGTCGACTTTGCAGCTGAGTACCTGAGTTGATTTAATATACATACAAGCAATTTATGAACGATTTCGTTGCTGCTTACCTTCTAGTTGACATTTCAAACGAGCATCGGTCCATGTAGCTGGTATCTCGTGGTATTTGAACCATCCCAGATCAGTGTACTTATAATCACATCTAAATTTCACAGCATCTGAAAAAAAAAGATTAAAATAAAAATGGTACATTTGCATATTTCTAAAATTCTATTATTATACTTCTTGTCTTTATTATGTTATATTATCTATACCATTATATAAAATATGTAAGTGGTTGCCATATCGTAAAATGAATTGTAATTGAAATGATTTATAATGTGGTCAACCATTACATCAAATTAATAATCCAATAGAAAAAGGCTAATAAAAAAAAAATGCAAAACGCGAAATATAAAAAATCTGTACCCAAAAATGCAAAACAAAATAATAACAGAACACATATAAAAATGAACTTCATTTTACGTGTGGATGTGAGGGAGGGAAGCTAAGTAATGAGGATACGAATAATTCGCATCATATATATATTCTTTAGAAACAGATTGAATATTAATTCAGAGGTTCCCAACATGAATATGAGTATGTTTCATGACTTTGTTTAACACAGTCAATATGACCACCACTGAAGCAATAAATATTCTAACAGTTTTTAAAGTGCTTAGTGTTTTCTCATTCATCGAAAAGAGAAAACCTACAAAAGAGAATATATCTTATTGATCTATTTGGTTTTTTCTTTCAACGAAATTACGCTGAAGCATAAAAATGCGAATAGGAATTTCTTTATAGATTTCCAGACATCTATCTTATTTATATTTATTAATGTCTTTAAGCCAATATGTTGCTGTTGCTATGTTACAAGTGTAGATAAAAATGCAAAACTGTACTTTCGAATATAAAAATACAATGAAAATGATGAGTACTTTTTTAATCATAGTTTTAATGTTTCAAATTGTAACTAATGATATTGTAACTAACGTGCGTTTACTGTTACTCACGTACGCTTTAGTACGTGTCCTTTAGACTCTCTGAAACTTGCATGTAGAATGAGTATTAAGATAACGCCATATTGTCGTAAGCAATAATAAACAAACGCTATAAATTTAAGTTTTTGTATCAAACTATAACAATATGGACTCTGTTCCTGTGCAGTACACACGAGAAAATTTTACGAGCATAATGAAAAATGTTTCCACGGATTTTGTGATTTATTTTGACCTTGAGTTCCCTTATTCAGTGATTTACAAATAGTACCTAAAATATTTAGTTTGTATAAGAAACGAAATAATATTTAATATTATTGAGCACGTCCAAGGAAGGTCGTTTTTTTTTTTTTTTTTTTTTTCAAAAATTGTTGGGTATTTTGACAAGTGGTTTTTGTGTAAGTGTTAATACCCTCATAACAGATTGTTTTAGTACACAAGTTGACAAGAATAACAGCCGTTAAAGAATTTTGATAATACTTAACGTTTGTTTATTCTGATAAGAATTTTTGTGGGTGAGAACTGTGGATCATTTTACCGTTTACACTTGGATAGTGCATATTGTTGATGAAAATGAGTGATTTACCAGAAACTTCTGTTTTACTGTTACAATGATCCAGAAAGGGTACACCTACTGCTTAGTCAGTCACGCATTGGGTTTATTGACATCGGTGATTCAACGCATCGTTTACGTTAAAGGGAGACTTAATCGATCGTAAGTATGTACTGTCAGATGAGACTTGTGACACAGAAAATGGCACAGTTCTCAACTCATCAATTTCAACTTTTGATTAATGGCTTTCTGTCTAGATAATTAATTGAAAAAAAAAATCTAACAAATAACTACCACATTTTGCCACGTCAAGGATGACACGTCATTTTCTAGGTTAAGTTTGGAAAGATATTAATCAAGCACAGATAATAAAGAAAAAGTGTCAGTCTGTAATATAAGCAATCAGTGTCAGTGTTGTTCTTAGTATTTAAGTAAGGTTTTGCAATAAAAACGTATTTTCTTTTAGTAGTAGATGGAAAATAAATTAATTATTGTAATAAATAAACTTAACTATTCCAACTTCTAAAAATAAAGTAGATGGAAAAGGGAGAACTGGCTGGTTTCACAAACGCTAGTGATCGTCGTAATCAACATCGTGAGAAAACCGAAGTTTAGTAACAACACTGAATGACATCGCAATATCCATGCCACATTCTATGGTCCCAATTGTGTCAAACTGATCAGTCAGAAGAACAGAAATTAAATTTAAATGACTGAAATTTCCTTCAAAATATTACGCAGAAAGTGTACCATATAAAGCCGATACATAAAGTTATCTGCTTCGTCATACTAAATCCGCTGATTCCAATACCATATCCGCTGAATCTAATAGTAAATCGCTGTTTTTGATACTAAATTCTATGTTTCAAATACCAAACCCGCTATTTTTAATACCAAAGCCGCTATTTCAAATACTAAATCCACTATTCCTTAAACTAAACCCGCTGTTTCTGATACTATATAATCCTTTTTCTACAGATACGGATGATACAAAAATATAGGTAAGCTGTTTCTGAAACTAAATTCGCTGTCTCTGATACCAAATCCGCTATTTTGACACTATACAATCCTTTTGCTATAGATAGGGATGATACAAAAATATCTGCAATCGTGTCAAATACCTCAAAGCGATTTTATTTACCCCTTGATTTTGAAAACTGCAATAATAGATTTCCCTTTAAAATTCTTGGTAGGCTTGGTTAACCCTTCATTTTAAAGTTATTTTACAAGTCTCAAAATTAAATTTTTCATGTACAAAAGAATTTCTAAGTCTTAAAGTTTCTTGAAAATGTTATAAGTGTTTGGCTAATATTAACTTTGGACGGAATTCGAACATGGGCTTGTACTGCACTTAAATTCTGAAATCATCCAAATAAAAAATATATTGTTAAATGTTTACATCTTCATGTGTAGAAAGTACTTTCATTGGAATAACATCTTGCACTTAATAAATTATAAAATTTACTCACAGTTTAAACTAACTCACAATAATATCCAACACGTTCGAAGTGACTGGTGGCGTCCTTTGCAGGTCGCACCTACTGTTGTCGTTCATGTACCTTGTGTAGCGTAGCACCTATAGATGTTCCACGCCAGGGTGCGCTTCGCATAAAAATATTCAATCAGACTCGATTTTACCATATGTTTAGCACGCCGGTACGTGTTGGGATTTGCGGTCGACTGGTGGGTGTACTGAATGAGAACACTAGAGTAGGGTTTGTGAAATTAAACTACTGTGCTGTATTCCGATCTTGATCGACATTTAAATAAATAATATTTTTAATATAATAACTCTAAAGAAACCATACCGCTATAGCGAAAAATAATACAACGCCATCTATCGAGGATCTGCAAGAATGTATAGTATGATCAGCCAATTGATCCAGTTGGTTTTGATTTCATAGTACATAAGTTGTAAATTAAAAAGCGATATGAAATCTCTGCCATAAGTGGCGGACCCTCGGCGTGGACTACATATAACAGTGGAAAGGAAATCAAATACCGAGGTGGGTAACTGGTTTATTATGTGCAGAACACAATATTCAAAAGTAATTATAAATACATAACACACCGGTAAGTAGATGATGATTAGAATAATCATTATTTTTCATCAACAACAGTGTTCCTATAAATCTTTTCATGTACGTAATATGTATATATACATATGTACTTATAATTAATATGCATGGGTAAAGATAAACTCTACCTAACAGTGGTAGAGCTGGTGCGATACCACCAGCTATATAAGTAAGGTTAATGTTGCATTTCCCCGACATGAGTGAGGTTTCTGGCGGCCCAGCTTCCCCTCTTCCCCCTCTCCTCTTTCCTATCTTCTCATCTCCCTCTCTTCTTTCCCCTCCCGGCATCCCCCATCCTCTTCAAATGCTGGCACCACACTTACGACTCTTGAGCTGCAGGTGTCCAAGGACGGCGGATGTTACTTACCATTAGGTGAACCATCTATTCGTCTGCCCCCCTTCAGTATATATAAAAAAAAATATTGAATTTAAAAGTTTTTCAATTAAACGTCATCGGTCAATGTTTTTTCAAAATATTAAAAATTCCCCCAACTGTCTTTTCACAACTCGAAAGTAATTATCTAATTTGTGCAGTCGATCGGAAGTCATGCGCTTACATATTGGCGATTCATTTTTATTACTAGCTCCCCGCCCTGCTTCACACGCGTGGTGTATGCCATATATTACATATCTAACTAACATAACATAATTTAACGTATATTTTTTTACTATCATTAGTGGTTCTCATTCATCACTTAATAGCAAATATTTTAAAAGCCTCCATTCTGTTCAAATTCACCTTTGCTTCATAATAATTAATGTATTTTATTATGTAACTTATATCTAATATTTTTCAGAGTAAATTTCTAGCCGCATTTAGTATATTTAAAAAAGACTTAGTTTTGTAGTTAATATTGTCAAACGAAACAAACCTTGTGTTATTCTTAAAATTAAAATTAAAGCATACTAGATTTAATTTAAGTATTTATTTTTTCATGTAATATAATTTTTTTTTATACAGCTAAAATACCTATTGTTTGTTTTTGTTGTATTGGCCGCCAGCAAGCGCTGTGTTGTGCTAATTGACTCGGGTTATATAGAATACCGCGATGTAGATGCAAAAACTAAGTTACGAGAGTGACATTACGACGTATTGCTAGCATTCTGTATTCCACCATTCCTACAATGTAAAGAGTTGGTTACATATACGGATAATAATAATAAAGGTTTTTAAATAAGTATCGAACGGAAGAGAAATCTTTCGTTCGATACTTTCGATTAATTCTTGATATATTTTGTGTATAACTGTTGTGTTGTGTTTGTGTGTAACTATTTAATTCTTGATATATTTTGTGTATAACTGTTGTGTTGTGTTTGTGTGTAACTATTTCATTCTTGATATATTTTGTGTATAACTGATTTGGTGAGGATCCAAACTGCATTCGTTTCAAGGCTACTTGTTTGATGGACATCTACATATTTCATTATAAATTAATGTTGTAAAATTTATTAAATTAGAGGGTGTGAAACAATCGGGCAAAAATCCATGTTGATGATCGCAAAACCACTTTTTCTAGAGATTGAGATTTTCTGTTCTTACTGTTATGTTATTCAGATTCGCCATATTAGTAATTCATGACCTCTATACTTTTATCTGGAACTAATTAGGTAGCTGAGTGTCGTTACCTAGTCTTATCATTATATAAACCATTTGTACGCATGAGTAACCACTTTTATACAGCCTTGTCACTATTCATCAACAGATGTCACTGTTGTTCTCCTTGGTCACTATAGTTGTTTCCTTTTTGATGTGATATTGTTAATACTCTATAACAAAACTATTAGTAAATAGTTGTAACTTACAGTGCAACCATGAATTCCCGAGGGAAATGTTGCCCTCTATATTGTTTTAATTATACCGACGATCGCAACATTTCAAACATGGTACATCTATTTGACACTGCAGCTGTAGTTACTATAATGATTTGACATTCTTTTTTATGTGAAACCGCTTTTTTTTTACGTGGTACGCATATAGCGATGTTTTGGGTCAGGTATTGAGCAGAGCGTGGGTCCCGTCCCCTATTCCGCAGTCGGCGCCCCAAATCAGCCACGAACCTTTTGGCCTCAAAGCCCAACGGACCTGCCGTCTCCACGGCGAACGGGACGAAGTCATACCCCGCGTCCTCCAGGGCTGCGTATTTTCTGTGTTTGCCCAATGCCGCTGACTCGGCCGCCGAACCGGCTGCCCTCCGAGTAGCAGGGAGATGACAGGACGCATAGGTACAGACGTAAGTAGCGTCCCATATCAGAGAGCGACCTCTCCGCCATCGGACGAGGGTGAGTCCATCAGGCCGTTTCCCGTCAGATCGCGACAGGCCAGGGGGCTCCAAGACGCAGGGGATATCCGCGGAAACGAGCGCCCTTCTTAATAAGTCGGTAATGGAGTAGTGTCGTGGAGTTCGTCCGGCACTTCGGGTACAACTTAGCCCATGCAGACCATTTGCCTCCACCTTTGCGCCACAAACGCAAGTATGGGATTCGCAAACAGCGCAGCCAAGTCGGAGTCCGGCTGCCACCCTAAGGGAGTCGTCGTCCAACAGCGTGCCCAAGTTAGGGGATGGTAGGGCATGCAGCCAGGCACCTGACTCCGGCTCAGAGGCGGCATTGAGCCGAGCCAACTCGACTTCGGACGCTCCGCTGCGCAAACGAGCGAGGATGTGAGCCCCAGATACGTCATCCCAACCCCTCTGCGCTCCAGCACTTGTGGGCAGATCGGTATCTGGATTAAGTGTGGTCCAAGTCTCAAGGGCTTCCTTAGCATAGGGAATGGCGATATTGTCAACAAGCGCGCAAAATGAGTTATTGACAACAAGCGGCTAACTAACCCTGAAACGCCAAACGAGGAAGCGAGAAAGGCGATCGGGCCGTACTCCTTCAAACGGCGCACTCCCAAACCTCCAAATCGGACCGGCAGGGCAGCCTGGCACCACTGCCGCTCACTTAAGCTGATGTTGAGCATCTCCTCAACAATACGCTGGAGCGCTTCGTCGAAGCAGAGGACACCGTCCGGGAACTCCCATGTCGGCATTGTCCGTATGACGTATGTCAACTTGGGCATCCCGAAACAAGACCTCAAAAGAGACAAAGATACGTGAGCCGGGAGATGGCGAAAGTGAACAGCCAGAGATGCCAGGGACTCCGTTTTTGCGGACAGGCAATCCAGCATAGCCTCAGGGAAAATTGGCGAGCCCAGGATGTAAAGAGTGTCCCGGTCCATGATTCTAAGACAACTTAGCAGTCATTTCCGCCGACGCCGAGCCACAGGGGTGAAGCTCGCATTTGGCAGTGTTTACCTCCAGCCCTAACTCCTGCTAGGCGGGGAAGAGTGCCACTACGTCCCTTAGAACCACTTCGGGGCTGCCACCAATGGTTCCGTCGTCTAAGTACCACACGTTCAAGGGGCTCTGTAATGATTTTACGGCTTTATGAATAGCCATGCTAAAAACGAGTGGGCCCAGAGGGTCGTCCTGTTGTGCTCCAACCTGAGACCATATCGTCTCGCCGTTGTATGACAATATACTGCAGGATGCGTAGCACTGGTGTAGGAAGGGGAAGATTGACGGCGTCAACACTCTGACCTCCGACAGAAGCGCTCCCCTGTCGATGCTGTTGAAGGCGTTGCGTATATCTAATTTTAAAAGGACGTCGCCGCTGCCCCCGCGCGTTGCAAAAGCCCGTACGGCGTGGATGGCTGACTCGCAGCCTAGGGATGAGCCAAAGCCTAACTGATGGGGCTGTAGATAGGGCGCTATTGTACGTCGGACCTCCCTGCAACAAAGTTTTGCTCCTAACCGCCGGAAGGTGTTAACCACTGCAATTGGCCTAATATCACCGGATTTCAATGCGTCTTAATTATGTCACTAACATCATTATAATAATTATCATTATATATGGCACTCGTATAATACCTTTAATAACTTTCTCACAAGATCTGGTATTATATTTATTTATTTATTTAACCCATTATTTCCCAAGCATCGAAATCTTTGGAATTTTTTTATCAAATCTTTAAACTAAGTTCATAATACGCTAAGAAAAAATAATACGAAATACAAAAAAAATAGTACTTTTAATGCTGAGTCAGCCTGTCCTATAAATATGACAGTGGGGACATGTGATCAGAAATAATAAAAGTAAACAATTGTAAGAATATTAGATGTATTTGAAAATTTGACCATTAACAGTTTTAAACATAAAGTTCTATTAACTTAAAAAAGTTCTATTAACTTAAATAAAAATAAAACAATCACTGCAGAGTATTTTTTCACATTTAGCGCAATAGGTAAGAGGTTTTTTTGTTTTTTTCACAACCTTGTCCCTGGCAACGCCTCTATTTGCCATATAGTAGCCCTCTTCGTCATATAGTGACAAATATTTTCAAACCTGACAGGTTGTAAAAGGCGTTCTGATGTACCTGGTGTAGGTTTGCTTGCCTGGCCTTCCGATTTTTTCATCCAAGAATAACATCCAAGAATAACAACCAAGAATAATATTTTGAAAGATTACCACAAGCTTTTAAATTATGTTTTGTTTACTTTTTAATGTTTTGTATGTTTGGTAAAGGTCTAAGAATCAGTTTTATGTAAATTGGAGTTGACAAGTTTTCTACATTATGGTATATAAAATCAGAATATGATGCTTCTTTTTGAGGCAACAAAAATGATATTTTAAAAAAATACATTAAAATTACTGATACACTTTTTGCCGAAGAAAAAAAAATATTTTGTGCAAGTGTGCAAGGAAACGAATTTGTCAGAAACACTTCCAGACAACTCTTGGGTGGTGCAGAGAGGGTCAAGACACTTTATCACTGAGCTATAATTTTTACACAGGCGATGCACGCCATCGAAGGCAGGCAAAACACAAAATGAATACTGGAGCAGTTAGACTGAAAACAAACAAATTAATTTATTCCGTGTTACTGTAATGCCAAAGCTTTCTTTGAAATTTTCCTACTGAAATATTTTTAAAATATCAAATAGTCAGTTCTTAGTGTATTATATAGTTATAAAACTTACCCAGATACTACAAATATTCTTTAAACGTATAAAAACTTATAGTTTATAGCTTTATTAGAAAAAAATAGTTGAATACTTTTTCTGTTTTTTATTAAAAAATAATGAATTTTATTAATTACAGAACATAACTTTGCCCATAAATACATACTGGTACTACTACTAATGATGTAGATAGAGGTGAATTTAATACACACAATATGCTAATTAGAATTTGGTCCCATGAAAGTTACAAAGTGACAAGCCTATTGTTGTCATCCAGGCACTCCAAAAATAAAAAAAATGATACTTGTGAGTATTTTAAAATCGAAAGCTAAGAATAATAGTAGATCTAAATGCAGGGCCGACGAATAAATTACACATCCATTATTTTTTCAATGACATAAAAAAACTGAATAAGAAGGTAATCAAGTAAATGCAAAATTGGTCCAGCTAGTAACTATTTAATAGCATTATAACACACTGAATTCAAAATAAATCTAACCTAAGATTTGTAAATATCACTGATAAATAAAACAGTGGCGCTCAAATTTAAAGGTTAAAACAGAGATGGGTCCGTATTAGGACATGTACCTAACTAGTCGTATGTTGAGATCCTCTGCACTGCTATCAAAATCCTGTTTTAAAATGATAAAAAAATATAAATATGTATCATCACAACTCAGTGTTACTCGTTGATAACCACATGCAAAATGAAATTTATTTTAAGATGTGTTGCGCTAATATTATTTTTTGTATTTCTTGGTAAGGATTTTTGTTTTAATTTTAATTACCTTTATGTTTTTAAAGTAATTATTAAATACTGATGAATGTTAGTAATTTTCAAACATTTCAAGAATTTCAGAATTAAGAGTTTTTCCACATGATGTTTAACAGACACATACAAATACAGTTTAAAACTGTTAATTGCATTTTTATTTCTAAAGCATGCCTGCTATAAAAGTATAAACTATTTCCTCTATTCTTCCTTTCTTTTCAGTTTAGAGAAATATTATATTAGAAACCTCGTGATCGAACTGTGTATCAAAAATGTACTCTTTAAATTTTATTTTAGATGGCCACAAGTTTAGATGTGATTATAAATATACTAACATTGGATGGTTCAAGTACCAAGAAATACCCGCGATATGGGACGATGCTCGTTTACGATGTCACCTTGAGGGTAAAATTTTCTCTCCAGCTAATCCATAATATATCTTGTAAAATACATGAATTGAACTGCTGTTGCTTCTGAATAGAAAAGAAAATAACCTGAGGCAACCTTAGTAGTTCTCCCTTCTTCCTATAATATAGATCGTCTTCAGTTACAGATTTTTTTAACATTTTTAGGTGCAATATTAGCCTCTCCTACTACACTTGAAATGAAATCTAGAATGTTGGAATTCTTTTGCAAACCTGAAATCTTTACTGGAATCTCAGCAATTTTCTCAAAAGGAGACTACTATACCATCGACGGTAAGACGCTTTATCACTGGAATATAATTGAAGGATCAATTTTCGACCAACATGCATGAAATATACTAAGACACCGTTTCAAGGAAATTAGCCTCAGAAGATATTTAAGACTTTTAATGTTAACTAAAATAATCAATTATTAATTCCGCTTATAAAAAATATTTTCCAGGTATAACCTTGGACCAAATTCCTCATGAATGGGCTCCATTCGAACCAGATAATAAAAACAATGAAGAGAACTGCACCGCTTTACACTCTGACGGTAAATTATCTGACGTAAGATGTGATGAACCTCGTCCTTATATATGCTATAGAGAGCATTCGAACGTTGATGTTAACATTTGTGGTACTCCAGATCCAGGTGATACTAATTTTGTAACTGCCTTTTAATTATAGCTTACGATATTCTCGTGAAGAAAGAGATAGAAAAACATAATTTTACACGTAATGAAACATGATTACACTTGCAGATTACCATTTTGAGAGTCAGACAAACAAGTGCTACAAATTCCATACCAAAGCTAGGATTTTTGAACGAGCTCATGTTACCTGTTCAGCTGAAGGTGCTCATCTTGCTATTATAAACAGCGAAGAAGAAGCAAAAGTTATTACTCAAATTTTTGCGAAGTACCCGAGGTCAAACATAGTCGGCAGTATTTATCAAGATATTGCCATACTGGGATTTAAATATTGGAACGCTAACTCCGAATGGACAACCATTCATGGTATTGCGTATTGTATTGTTATTAAATAATACTGTAGATTAACTTACAATGTCTTATTATGTTTAACCCATTATAAATATGAATATATAAAATATATTTAGTATATCCTTTTCCATTATAATAGAGGGGGATAGATAAAATACGGGTCACCTGATGGTAAGTGACAATCGCCGTCCGTGAACACCTGCACCTTAAGAGTCATAAGTCCTCAAAGACAGGCAGCACGTCTTTAGGTGATGAGGGATGGGGTGATGTGGGGAGGGGAAAGAGGAGAGGGAAGATGGGAAAGAGGATTGGGAAGATGGGAAAGAGGAGAGGGAAGATGGGAAAGAAGACAAGCGGTATGAAGAGAGGAGACGGAGGAGAGGGAGAGTTGGGGCTCCGGAAACCAAGCTAATTTCATGGAAATGCAACACAACCGGTTTTCTGTGAGTCCGTGGTATTGCACCGGTTGAGCAGGCCCATTCATGCATAAGCGTGGCTGGTAGTGGAGATATTTTAAGCGCAATTTTCTCAAGGGTAAAGGTACTTTGTCAGTTTGAAGCATTTTATGCATGTGATTACTATTAATTTTGTTTTTTTTTTTGTCAGGTCAATCATTACAGAAGGCTGGCTATGCAAAGTTTTCTCCAGGACAACCGGATAACTTTAGAAATCGTGAATATTGTGGTACAGTGTACCGTACTGGATTACTAAATGACGGCGATTGCGAAGTCAGATACGCATTCTTTTGTGAAAAACTGCCTAACTATCCTCCTGTTTGTGATAATATCAGTGACACAAATCATACGCGATTCTGTGATAATGATATCGTACAACATACAAAGCAACTGGAATCTGATTCAACTAATATTGTGTACAAACAGGGTCCTGTGTTTTAGCTCAGATTCATTTTTCAATTAATATGCAGTATTAATTCAAAAATGAATGTAGTAATGAAGTTTTTAATCAATAAATAATTTACCAAATATTGTATTTTTTTTCTCAGTTATTTATCTATTACACATCAAGAGGGTCTTTCATAACATATCAAGAGATAACTCTGGATGTATTATGCAAGACCCTCTCCAGTCACAATATTCATTCCGATCCTTTTCCCTATCCCCTCAACACTCCCCTTTGATTTTGTTGAATGTTCGAGTAAATTTGTTTTTAGTATATTAATAATATTAATGTAGGTGTTTTTTTTTTTTTTTTATGCGATAAGGGGGCAAACGAGCAGACGGGTCACCTGATGGTAAGTGACTACCGCCGCCCATGGACACCCGCAACTCAAGAGTCACAAGTGCGTTGCCGGCCTTTTAGGTAGAGGTACGCTCTCTTCTTGAAGGTTTGAAGGTCGTATCGGTTCGGAAATACGGCAGGCGACAATTTGTTCCATAAGCTGGTTGTGCGAGGCAAAAAGCTTCTGGAGAAGCGCACAGTGGTGGAGTGCCAATCGTCCAGGTGATGGGGATGGATATTTTGTCGCGTAGGACGATGGCGGAAACCAGCAGCCGGTATAAGTCCGAACAATTCCTCTGAACACTCCCCATGATACAAGCGATAGAGGATGCAGAGTGAAGCTACATCTCTACGCAACGCCAAGGTGTCAAGTCGATCAGAAATATCTTGGCAGTCGATGATGCGAGTCGCTCTCCGTTGAATGCGGTCAAGAGGCAGAAGTTGGTACTGGGGTGCACCTGCATAGAGATGAGAACAGTATTCCATGTAAGGCCGAACCTGGGCCTTGCAGGTTGCAGGTGGTGGGCCGGAGTAAAATACTGTCTCGATCTGTTTAGCACACCAAGCTTCTTCGAGGCTAATATGGCCTTACTCTCTAAGTGACCGCGAAACTGGACTTCACTTGATATATCGATGCCAAGGATTCCGATACTGGGTGATGCAGTTAGGGAAGTGCTCTCAAATTGAGGTGATACGACCAATGGCATCTTTTTAGCGGTGAACGCGCAAACCTGTGTCTTCGTGGGGTTAAATTGGACTAGGTTAAGTCGACCCCAATCTGAAACTTTTGATAAAGAAGTTTCGATTTCAGACACAAGTTTGCAGGGTAAAGGTTCAGTTTTGCTTAAAATAAACTTACTTCAGCTAAAAAAACGTATTTTCACTGCAAATGTTTATAGTAGACTAAACATTTAACGTTTTAACAAACAGTTTTATAGAGAATCAAACATGCCGACCACCATAAATAACAGTTTCTCTTAAAGTATGAACTTGCACATAATATTTAACTTTATATAATATAAAGAGTTAAAATTTTAACATTAATTTTTAAAAACCAAACTTCCTCATATAGATGCATTATTAATGGATTATAAAACACATTGCAAATAATATAATGTATCTTAAATAATGTAATGTATCTTAAATATACTTGCATACAACAGGTAAATTGTAATTAGAATTTCTTTACTGAATAAATAGAAATGAAGAAATAATTATTCCATAATCATCAATTAACATTCACATATTTTTAAAAATCAGCCTCTTTATAATTTTACCAAAAGATCTAATGTTTTGCAAATATACGCCCCAGTGCCCACTTGCCTGGTGGTAGATCTTCATCTCTTACTAACACAACATCGCCAACTTCAAATCCACTTTTCAGTTTCAACCACATTGGTTGCTGCTGCAATCCGGATAAATGTTATGCTGACAAGCAGAACGTTTCTAGAAATGTTGAACAACTTGTTGATTATACTGCCATCTGGTCAATCGGTATATATTTAGATGAGTCAAATCTGGTTCAGAAATAGTTATGGGCGCGTTGTAGGGTTGTAAATTTAAGCAAGCTTCTTTGCTTTGGTAGACACGCATACTGATATACATATTTATCGATTATGAAACTTGGGTCATTTGCCTCCTGACATCAAAATTTGAACAGAAACAGGACGTTCCTCGTAAGGCCTGTGGTAAGTTAACCATAAATTGTATTCTGTACTGCACCTTCTGGCTACAGACAATACTTTAACAGCCTAATTTTAGTTTATTTACTTTTAGCAACATTAAATGGTGTTTTACACGAAATATTGTAATATCTATCTGGAATTTTAAAAGAGTGGACATGAGTTAGTTTGTTAGATTTCTTCTCATGTAGTCCGGGAGGTAGCGTTGCAAAAACAAAAGTCATAGTAAGCCGGCTGATATTAACAGCGATAGTTGATCTTATGTGACTAATAAGTGAACCGACCGTCAGCTGCTCAAGTCGCGGTGGGTGTGGCTGTGGGGGGCTGCGTAAGAGGTACAAAAAAAAAACAATTTTAGTGATAGTACGCCGGCTGAAACTTTTTCTTTTGCTTGAACTTTTAAATAGTTGTTATCATACTAAGCTGAAAAAAAATCGTGAGCTGCATCGTGGAGGGGGGAATATGCGTCAGCTGCTCACATTAACTTGTAAAAGAAAACGTAAAATAAAGTTATATTACGCCGAATGAAATTTAACTACGTGATTCTTCAAATAATTAAGAGTACGAAAAACAATTAGCTATTTGTATAGCGGTGGAAAGACCGTCAGCAAACTAACTTATGTCCACTCTTTTAAAATTCAAGATAGATAATACAATATTTCGTGTAAACATATGTATACTTTTCAATAAAACACCATTTAATCGTGTTATTATGTTGCTAAAAGTAAATAAATTAAAATTAGGCTATTAAAGTACTGTAGTTAAGCAGGAAAAAAAGAAGTTTAAAAGGAAGAAAAAAGACAGACATAAGTACATAGCTTCCGGAATCAAACGTTTCCATCAATAGCAATTTGGAACTAAATTGAAATTTTAAAGATCCACCTTCTTTAGACCATCTGAGTATTGTTGCTACGACACCAGGTAGCAGACTTTTTTTGTATGTAGGATAACCTCTTTTACAATGTATTCAATTCATAAAACCATCTATATAAATAAAGCTTTATCATATGCTATAGTCATATAATTTATAAATTGGAAACTAGTTTATTAGCAGGGCTTAAATATATTGTTTATCCTAAGGGAAGCCCCGGGAGTCAGTCAGGCATTCATGTATGCTCTGAAGGATTTTTTTGACAACCCAAGCAAACCGTTAAAGCATTTAATGTGGGAGATCAATGCTGCTGCACTTATAAGCTGGCTCGCCCGGAGCATTACCACGGCCTCAGAGAAAACCGGCTGCCAGGCAATGCTTGCATTGTGTGACCGAGTGAGTGAGGTTATCGGAGACCCAACTCCCTTTCCCTTCCCCTCTTTCCCCTCCTTCTTTTCAATTCTCCACCTCCCTTTAGACGGACTTAAAGGCGGACAGCACTATTGTGACTCTTGAGTTGCAAGTTTTCATGGGCAGCGGAAGCCCGCCGTTTACTTACAAACAGGTGACCCGTCTGCTCGTTTGTCCCCTAAACAATTATTCAAAAAAAAAACATCTAGGTGTGCATTCTTAGCGAACCATCATTCATTCCTTTAATACTTTACTTTAATACTAGCTTCGATAAGGTTATTTGGCTGAAAAACTTACAACGTCATTGATAGATAGATATCTATCAATGACATTGTAAGTTTTCCTGGTTAAAATTTGGTGTGCAATAAAGAATGTCTATCTTAATCTTAATCTTTATTGCACATCAATTTTTTTAACATCAGTCAGTAGGACACAATAAAATGCTAGTGTATGATATATTAAAAGGTCCATTACCTTTGATTGTTTTTTTTTATTACTGAACTTGCAATTGAAAAAAAAAATACCAAAACTAAAAAGATATGCGTACCATACACATATCAATCTAAAATATGTAGTTGTGTTGTAATGTGTTGACTGTACGGATGGCGTAGTGGCCGAGTGTTATGCACGTGCAATCCTCAAATTGTTGGTCTGAGTCTGAGTGTTCTTTGTATCCGTTGCTTGAATGTTTGTAAATTCCCCGCGACACGAGACAGAAATTTATCCTTGTGCTTTTTTAGTATAGAGTTGTATTTAAAAAAAAAATACAATACAATAAATTAAAGTCTATCAGAGTCTACTGCTGGACATAGGCCTACCCCAACGTGTACCATAGCACCTGCTCCTCTGCCTTCCCAATTCAGTCTAATATATTTCATATATTTATACCGAGTAAAACAGGTAGGTTTTTTATTCCTTCGAATTTGCGCTAACGCTAATAACGAAGATATAACGAAGGTATAAATTTATAATAGAAGATCTTTTCACTCTATTGTTGAACGTTCCAGGATTACATATTCTGAAGTTCTCTGAAAAAAATAGATGCTCGAAGTTTATTTCAAACCCTGGTGATAACTCTTAATTTTAATAGGTTATAAATTCATGTGATAGACTATAATTTAATCGGACCGTAATTAAAGCTTACAAATTTAACAATATTCAAGTTAAAGACAAGGTCTTCATTTTTTCTATATCTCTTTTATCGAATGTTCATTACATGCGAAATTTCATGATGATCATAAAAGACATTAAAGCATAACAAATAAGCAAAACAACTCATTTAACATTTTTTAATATTATGATTGGATTGTATTTTAAGTTTGGTAAACATAATTTTAGTTTCGATAAAGGGCTCGGAGTTACAGGTATGTGACCATGACCTACTCAAGCTAAAACTGGTCCAACCGTATATACATATGTACTCGTATGTACAACCTTCACTCGACTCCTAATTTTCCCATTTAATTTCGAAAGTACCCGATTGACTGCAAAAGGCACTTCGAGGATACAATCATATGGTACATATGGTATACATGTATGTTTGTGTGTATAATAATAGTTTGGGTATTTAGATAAGTTTTTATTATATAGTATATTATATTGTTATTGATATTAAACATATAGAAAGACTTAAAAAGTAAAAATGTGAGACAAGCCTTTATTGCACGATAATGTTATTAATTTGCAGCGACGCTATTTTCTTTACTGGTATGATTAAATACTGGTTCAGTGCTTTTTTCTTGGTTATGGACATCCTTATGACAATCATGGACGTGATTAGACTCATCCAGCATTTTAGTATTTTCACAAACTTGAGGATAGTCGGGACTTTTTTCACAAATAAATGCGAAATGCTTCTCGCACCATAAATCATTTAATAAGCCATTCCGTAACACAGATCCACAGTATTCCCCTGCAGTACCATTGTCTGGTTGTGATGCACTGAACTTGGTGAATCCCGCTTCTTGAATTGTTTGACCTAGACACAAGTTTTAGGTTAACAATTAGATATATTTTTATAGAAAGAAAGAAAGAAAGAAAATATATTTATTTTGTACTCATACAAGGCAAGGATAACAATTTCATCAGACGTTAGTGCCAACAAGTACCACTATATGAGACAAAAATGGCCGTTAGCTCAGCTTTATGTGGATGCACTACCTACCAACCTGTCGAGTACTTAGAAATATAGTAAGGAGATTAATAAAACGTCAAATACTGACTCCTACTTTATTCCCTTATAAAATAAATTTTAAAATTTAATGTACCTACATTATTCCACTATCTTCACTATTTAAAAATGGTACCCTAGAGAAATGCCATGAATTTGTTGCGTTTTTCTTTTGGGAACTGCTCTGCTACGTTTTGTTGCTTCTTCATGGTTCATTGGCTTTTTAAAATTTTGTTTTCTGTTATTAAATTTAAAACTATCATATAATTTTGTTCTAGTAAGGTAATAGAGAAATATGTGATAACTGACAAAAAACTACTGAGTTGGTATATGGTCGTAGCCCTTTATTCCTTAGTAGTCGTCGTCCTAACCGAAGTTATTAGTAGTAGATGAAGTAGTTGAAAATAAAATAATACGAATAAATAGTGTGAAATATGTGAAATGTGTAAACAAATACCGTGAATGGTTGTCCAATCTGCGCTCTCTCCCCAATTGTGAAATCCGATGAAAGCGAAATCTTTTAGAAAATTGCCGATCATTTTCGATGCGGGGTATTTTGCAAATATTTGAGAGATGACCTTCGACTCTTCTTCACTGTTGATAATGGCCAGATGACCACCCTCGGCTGAACAGACGAAGTGGGCTCGTGCAAACGTTCTCGGTGTTGTATGGAATTTGTAACATTTGTTTGTCTGACTCTCGAAGTGGTATTCTAAAAATATTTGCTGATAAATGTTAAACATTCTTAAATAATTTAACTTTGTTGTTTTCTTAAATATATAAAAAATTGCTTATCTAGCAGATTCACCAGCGTCACTTAGGTACTGCTCTACTCCTAGATATTGCCTAGCCAGATTTTTCTTTGATAAATATTGTATTTAACACAACATATTTTTTCAAATAGTATGTTGAAAAAGACAAAGTATTTATTGAAACAAGAAATCTGTTAAGCTTTTTTATATTAGTATAGATAGAAAGCAGTGAGTAGGGAAAAAAAAAAATAATTGAAATTACTTAGGCGGTAATTAAAGTAGTTCAAATATATTACAACCTTAATGATATCATATTCATTATGTAGATATTCCAATCTTGTGTTAGTTGCCAATAATGTTATAACGCTCAAGAAATCCCGCAATAAAATCTTTGGAACTATTTCCATAATTACCTGGATCAGGAGTGCCACAAACATTAACATCAATATGAGAATTCTCCCTGAAGCATATGTAAGGACGCGGTTCGTCACATCTTACGTCTGAGAATTCACCATCGGAATTTAAAGCTATGCATCTTTCACTGTCATTTTTATTGTCAGGTTCAGTTGCTGCCCATTCATGAGCAATTTGGGACAGAGGTATACCTGCAATGAGATTTATTGTACAATTTATATAGTTTGTATGACCCTTATTGTTAAACAAATGTATTCCTTAATACATCCTAAATGTACATATATACACATATATAACAGTAAGCAACTACTCACCATCAATAGAATAATATTGTCCTTTAGAAAAAATGCTATGAATACCAGTGAAGATTTCAGGTTTGCAAAAAGATTCCAACATTAAAGATTTGAGTCCAGGTATAGTAGGAGAGGCTAGTACACCACCTGTTATTGTAAAAACAATAATAAATTAATTAATAAGTGACGACTGTGTAAAGTAATTTTAAAGTTCTGACGAATCTAGAAGAGCTATAGATATAATGTTATCTGTGAGGATTTCTGCCCATTGTGCAGCCACTCCCTTAAATTCCAGGATAGCGTGGGCGGCCGTTTCCTCCGCGCTCTGACATCCCCAGCACAGTGGGCTATCGGTCGCGTTTATGACGAATATTTTCAGGGCCCGTCGGCCTGTAATACTGACGTGATACCTATAAGAGCCAGTATTTTTAAATATTTCAGAGTTATGTCTGACTTATACCAATTAGTCATCCAAACCATGGAATTCTAGATTTCGAGGTTCCTTGCCTGTATGTCGTTTGATTATATAGATAGTAAGCTACTACATAACTATTTTTTTTTCTAAAGGCGACTATATTCCTTAGACTGCATGGATTACTCATTGGTTTAGGTGGTAGCCACGTCAATACTCTGCCGCGTCGAGTGTTGTAGGTTCAATCCCTACACGGGATAACACTTTGAGTAATACTCAAACTGTTGTTCTGAGTCTGGGTGTTCTTTGTGTCCAATGTTTGAAAACTCTCGCACTCTCTTTTAATCAATATCTTTATGGTCATTTTACACATTTACTTCATTACTTTGAAGTTGCCATTTTACATTACAAGAAGGCTCACTATTCGTTTTTGAGAATGGTGCATTGAAAATTTTAATTTTCTTGCATATGTTCCTTGGTTGCTTGGTTGTTTAATGATAAAATGGGTGTATAAGTATATTCAGATAGTGCCTTAACAGAGACTAACCTTCAAATTTGCACTGCAAGCGAGCATCGTACCACGTTGCCGGTATCTCGTGGTACTTTAACCAACCTAAGTAAGTGTATTTATAATCACATCTGAACTTTACACCATCTGAAAGAAATAAGAAGTTTAAACTTTGTCGTTATTAACCTTTGATGACCACAATCTAATCTTACTTAGGATTCTAATCGTATCTAGTCCTATGTGGATAGTTGTTTATTACTGAACTGATCTAATCTATATGAAATTTTGTACAGTGATGGTTTATAGTCGGAAATAGCATTAGCTACTTTTTATCATTGACCAAAAAAAAATCGGTTCTGTTCGGTTAAAATCAAAAATGAAGAATTGTATTAGCAAAATCCTATCCGTATGTATATTGGAAATTATTAATTTACTTTCATTTCGTGCACAAAAATTATTATATTTTCCTTGAGAATAAGGATCCTGTTATATATATCTTTAGTTGAAAGCGTATCAATTGAGAAAGTTATAAACTTATCATGATAACAAAACTCAGTTCAGGAATCATTTGTATTTGGTTACTTTGGTGATTTCCTTATTTTTTTAGTTTTGCTTTGAAAATAACCCGTACTCTATTAATAATATTACTATTAAATAACGATTCAGACTAGATTAAACGTTATATTGCTTTCCATCAGGCCAAGTGGAGTCACTATGGTAGGCTTATACATAGAAAAAAAAATGTTAATAAGTAACTTCCTTTTATAGATTTTAAATCCTATAATATTCATTTTAGTAAAATCATTTTCATCATGTTATTCATCACAAAATTCATCATTCTGCACAAAAGTCTAAAAAGAACAAAGTAAAAAAAAAAAATTAATTTATTATAGCGACAATAAGTGTGTTCCTTTACTTCTTATCAAAAATAACTTATTTAATTGACTACTTGTTTGTTGTTATACGATTTTTTGGGTAAAATGTTTATTTATAAATTGGGCGTCTTATTCAAAAATAATAAAATCGTCCAATTAAAAGCAGTAAAGTCCCAAAAGTTTCAAGAAAAATGTAAAATAAATAAATTAATTAATGGAAAATTATTATTTAATTATCTTACCCATAAATATAAAACAAACTCCAAGCACCAAATATTTTAATATTAACTTCATTTTGCGTGCTGAATCAAGTGAGTGAAGTTCAGTAATGATGACAGAAATGATTTAAATCCTTTATCATTGAAAACTAGAAACAGCATGGAGCTTAAAATGTAATGTTTCTCAATATATTATGATGTGGCTATATCCATATTATTCATCATCAATAGAGCTGTTTCTAATCGTTTATTTAATTAAATCCTAAAGAAGGCTCTCAACTCAATGGAAATGTATGTTTCAAGCGAAATTTTGGACGTTTCTAATTATAGTCAAGGTCAATTATAATATTACTCAAGTAGGTAAGAAATTAAGGGATGAAAAATACATCTTCAAGTTTGTGAAATAAAATAGAACAAGATACGGTGTCAAAAGCTTTGCCAACGTCTAGAAAGATCCCCATAGAGTGCAAACCTTAAAGTGCAAATATTAAAGAGCAAAAGTTTATAACCCAGTGGTTATTATTAGTGAGGTAAGGTTATTGAAATAAAAAAAGAAAAACAATCTGTTTAATTATATACTTGAGTAGACTCTGCTTATGGTGGTAAATCAAACACTGTTTCAGTATTAAATGTAGGCACATAATTTATTGACACACCAGCATTGTTTTAAGACGCTGTAGAGCCATTTGTTTGTTGTATCTATCTACCGATATTATAGCTGCCTGCTGCTTTCTACCAAGGTAGCAGTTTAAAACGTTTTGAGTTATTCTATTGCTCCGCATGTCTCATAAGTAAATTGTAACTATTCGAAATAGCCATCACGATGAAGAAATCTATTGTTAAATAGTGGTGGAGAATGAAAAACTTACCATTTACCTTCTATTTGTAGACCCCGAGGATAACAACGGCAGAGAACAAACCTCAATGAATTGCTATAGACAGGGAATGCACACTGAATTGTATTCAAAAGTGATTCTTGAGAAATCTTTAACGGTAAGTATTTATACACATAGGCAAACACTGATTTATTATCGACTTCGAAATAGAAGGATGTTCTAAATTCATCTGTTGTTTAATATATTTTACGTGAGTACACCGCTATTTGTTTACCGATTCATGTGAATATTATTAGTTCTTTAGCGGTTTCGCCTGGCTCATTGTTATTCTTGGGGTAACTTTTGATTTTTATCTTTATAATTTTCTTCATATTTTCATTACATTACCTGTGGTTGAACAGTCTGATCCTAAAAAGTATTGGTCAGCCCTACGTTATTTACCAGTTAGAATAAAATCTTTCTTCAGATACATTCATATTTATTTAAACCCGACCGACCGACGGTAACAGACGTTACACTTCACACACACTTTACAGTATGATGTCCGGTACCGTCGCAGCTGGACGAATGGGCGACCTACACCTTGAGAAAGGTTTCCCGTCGGGATCGAACCGTAAACGCAAAAGCGTATATTTAAATAGTTATTTATCAATGATAGCAACATATGTGTCCTTCGAACGAACTTTTCTCTCGGTAGCCAATCTAACATTAAATGAAAGACGTTATCGCCGGGATCCAGAGAGGTTATCAAAATTAGTGTTTTTATGTTACTTTAAAATTTAAACATTTGCAAATTTAAGAAGTAATTTATTTGTTTTGTTCATTTAAATATGATTTTGTGCTATAAAATGCAACATCTTTTATTTTAGATAATATTTTACTTTACTTTACACGATATTGGGTCAATTTTAAAAATCTTATTCAATCAATAGGATCGATACTTGGATCGAAACAAGGTATTACGAGCCATTGTGATAAAGGATATCAATACAAAGCACCTGGGTCAAACATTCCTATGTAAGGTGTCATTGAATTGGTCTTAATTAGTAAGTAATTAGTCGTAATTTGTCAGTGGTAGAGCCATGCTTAGGCACGAATGGGCCGGCTCGGCCGGTGCGATACCACGGCCTCACAGAAAAATTTGTTGTGAAGTAACCCTTGCGTTGCATTTCCCCGAATTGTGTGAGGTTTCCGGAGGCCCAATTCCCCCTCCCCCTTTTCTCTCCCCTCATCTCCTTTCTACTTTTTTCCATCTCCTCATCCCTCCTCTCTTCTTTCCGCTCCCTGCATCCCCCATCCCTCATCACCCTCAAAGGCGGGCAGCGCACTTGCGACTCTTGAGTTGCAAGTGTCCATGGACGGCGGTGTCACTTACCATCAGGTGACCCGTCTGTTCGTCTGTCCCCCTATAGTATAAAAAAAAAAATGTGTGAGAGACATAGGGTATATGTACCTACTAACAATTGTTTTTGTTGTTTATCACTTAACTTACTGAACAATTATTATTTTCTACATCATTAAGACCATTCTGAAGCAGAACCATGGTCTCAAGTTGATTATTCCTGCATTGATCGCTATCATGGTGCAGCTTGAACTATGGTAGACACTCCTCTACAGTACGTAACAAAGTGTCAACATTAGTAATAGTTAAGTATATATATATATAGTTTAGATGTATTTTTTAACAAATAGCAAGTAGTAAAAAAAAACCCTTATAAGCAATACAACTTGATTTTATTACTTTGCAAAACTATTTGAAAACAGGTTTGTTGTAGCATCAGTTATGGAAGGTGCTATTATGAAAAAGGAACGTGATCATTTTGACCAAATCTTTAGAGTAAGTAACAAGGTCTGGGAGAGACATGAATTAATACACAAATAATTTCAGAACAATATACAGCATCGGCTTTTGTTTTCATCCTGACCGAAGAAATCCCTTAACACATATTCTGTACAATACTGTAACACCTTTTGTACAATATGTGTGTTAAACTTAAAATGTGTATTATTCTAATTCTACAAATGCTGTACAAATAAAGTTGTTATCTATCTACCTATCTGCTAATTTATTTATACTGTTACTAAGGTAATAAAACAAGGGCATAATCAAAGCTATTTTTAAATTTCTGAGTTCAATCATGTAGCATGTAGATAACAGAACGCCGTTATATATACTGATATGACCAAGGCTCTTGCTTTGTTGAAGAGTTCATGATTGACATAATTACTAAGGTAAGATTTTAGGAGACTAAGTACATTTCCTCTTATGTTCCTCTATGGACTAAGTATATTTCCACATAGACGTTTAGTTTTTGTAGAAAAAACTCATGATTGACACAATCATGATCCATAGAAGAACATAAGACGAAATGTACTTAGTCTCGTCTAAAATCTTACCTGATGATTGTGTCAATCATGAACTCTTCAACAAAGCAAGAGCCTTGGTCATATCAGTATATATAACGGCGTTCTGTTATCTACATGCTACATGATTGAACTCAGAAATTTAAAAATAGCTTTGATTATGCCCTTGTTTTTTTACTGATATATACATATATTTTGTTTAAAATTTAATTTTTTCATCGAAAATTATTATTTCTATTATTTTTGGAAATACGGGTTTTAGGGCTATGTGTCTATAATGTGCTAAATGATCTTTATTACCCCAAAACCATTGGAGAAATTTGCCAGAACAATTTGTAATTTTATTATGTAATTAAGATGTGGTGCAACAGTATCGTGCACAAATTTCACAACTTTCAACGCTATACCATCGTAACCAACACAATTCTTATATTTCAAAGATTTTATAGTAGCATAAATATTGTATGTGGAATGCTAAATAGAACAACATTTACGTTTTGCGTAGAAGTATTATTTTTTAACTGGTCAACAAAGAAGTTATTGAAAGCATTTGCAATTTCTCTCGGGTCAGTAGCGGTGTGGTCTTCTACAGTAATATCAGGAATAGGCGTATAGCAACGTGTTTTATTATTAGTTATCTGCCGTTATACTTTTGAGTTGTTAGCAGAAGTGAAGAAAATTTTTCACGATGTAAAAAAATATAAAATGAATTCAAATGGTTAAAAATACTTACTTAGTAAGTATTTTTAGCCATTTGAATTTTTTTTTATCATTTTATTTATTCATTTTATTTTTAGCCATTTGAGTTGTTAGCAGAAGTGAAGAAAATTTTTCACCATGTAAAAAAATAAAAGCCATTTGAAGTTTTAAGCCATTTGAATTCATTTCATATTTTTTAACATTGTGAAAAATTTTCTTCCCAGGAAGCAATAAAAGCATTTTACCTTCACATACTTTATTGAATCCAAGTTCTAGAATTAAAATCCTTCCCGTAAGAGAAAGGTTGATGGTAGAAATTTTTGGACAATTATTTTAAATATTATGTTAAAAAAAAAAGATTTTTTAAAATCAAAATGACAATTTCATATTTCAACTCCTAATATTTCTAAATTGTGATGTTTACGATTACAATTATTTTTATAGTATGTTTGACTTTCTGTACTATCACATACACTGGGATAGTCTGGTTTTTTCTCACAAATAAATGCAAACCGTTTATGGCATGATACGTCATTTAAGAAACTATTGCGGTAAATTGCTCCACAATATTCACCTGTAGTACTATTGCTTGGTTGCCCTGGTTCAAATTTTTCAAATCCGGCTTCCTCTAATGTTTGCCCTGAAAACAAAAGATGATATCAATTATTGATATCATTTTAAATACATTTCCAAAGAGATTCTTGTTTGTATAGAACATTCTTATTGTCTGTTTCACTAATTCAAAAAAATATAAACAATATAATTCCTTTCAATAAGAATAATAATTTACTTATTTTATTTTATTATTATTTGTAACGATCTCAGTGCAGTTACCGTTTTCAAGATTCACTTTAAGCTTTAACTGTAACGATATCCTTTTTAGATTATAAAATCTGCATTAGTAATATTAACTTTTTTGAAAAGGGTTCTCAGATTGATTTAATATTTGCAATCAATAATTAAAAAATACTTCAATTTACGAAATGTGCAGCAATGTTAATACATACCTTGTATTGTTGTCCAATCAGCGGTGTCCTCTTCATAATAAAAACCCAGAAAAGCACTATTTTTATCATAGTGTCCTGCTATTTTCGATGGTGGATACAGAGCATGAAGTTCACGAATAACCAACAGTTCTTTTTCGCTGTTTATGATAGCAAGGTGACCACCCTCAGCGGAACAGGTAAAGAAAGCTGGTTCAAATCTTTTCGGTTTGTTATGAAATTTATAGCACTTATTGGTTCGGCTATCAAAATGGTATTCTGAAAGGGTTAAGATGAGCATTATTGCCTGTCAAATATTTAGAATGTCATCTGTTCAATTATAATTAATATTAACAAATTAAGGGCTGGTTGTGAACTCAAAAGCGTTTGTTTAGTATAGGTATATGTATGTATAAAGCTTTCATTGCTTGCTGATAACTTTAGAAAATACATTATTTACCAGGATCTGGAGTACCGCAAACAGTAACCTCTACATTTGAATGCTGCCTGTAGCAAATATAAGGCAGCGGTTCATTACAGTTTACATCCGATAATCTGCCTTTAGTGTTGATGGAAATGCAGCTTTCAACATTATTCTTATTATCAGGTTCATATGGAGCCCATGCGTGAGGAATTTCATCCATTGGTATACCTGTAAAAGTTATAAAACCTTGACTGGCCCGTTGGCCAAGTAGTTAGTGAGCCTGACTACTGAACAAGAGGTTTATGGGTTTGAAACAAAAGCTTTTGTGATCCATAAATATTAGCAACCGGCTCTAGATGTTCGTTGTGTCTATTTTTTGCATGTTCATCGTAACACAGGAAACGATCCTAATTTGAGAAGTGCCTTTTTTTAGGGAAATTGCATGATATAAGAAGTTTTAGTTTTTTTTTAGTCGTACAACTTTGAAATGGATTTTGTAAATCAATAAATTACTAACCATCGACGGAATAATATTGGCCTCTTGCGAAAGTAGAATGAATACAGGTCAGGCACATACTACAACTCGACAGCCACAAGGTTACATCTAAAAGCAAGTTGCTGATGTACTATCCTGGCCACTTGATTATATCTGTGCAAGTATTCACGATTTGCAAAACGACAATAACCATAAATTATATGCCTGAGGGTTTCTCAGGGACGATGACATGCCGGACAAATATCAATTGTGCCGTCCTCTAGAGTAATTGTTCGTTATTACAACTTCATCTGTAATTGCACAGATAAAACACAACTGCACAGAGTTCACCAAAATGTAACCAGGCCACTGATGACAATATAGATCTACATCAGGCATGTTTAAAGCCAGATAAAAACGTCCATGCAGATCTATACCCTTAGAGATCTCCCTACGATCTATAATATTAAATACTGCAGGTTTGCGCCAGTTCTTTTTCCCAAGACTAAGCGGAGGGAGTCCGCTTACAACTGCCATCACCCGGTTTACCTAAACGTTAACAGAGAAAAAGTAATCTCTAAGATTGCATTTGAAAATTCAAAATTGTTTTATTGTGAATCACAGAAACAGAGGATGTTAGACAATTACATCATCGATCAACTGTGTTCCGCTAATTGGGCATACAATATTGTAATAATATCAAATTTTCAAATCAACACATATCATACAATTAAAAATAATTAAATTTAAGTGAAAATTAAATAAGATAACATTAAAATATACATACATAGTAAATTAAATCATATTTACTAGTTATCTAGCATTTGAAATAAAATTGATATCTACATTACGCGTATTTGTCCTTATGACGCGCTTTCTGCCGATATTCAAAAAGGCTTATATTTGCTTTTATAAATATTGAAATCTCATCAATAAAGAGACTGGGTAACGATAAGATATTTAATTTGATAAAATACGCCTTGCCGCAATCTTTTTGTTGTAAATTAAACATACTTCTAATACATCGTTTTTGTGCTGTGAATTTGTTCTCTTTCTGTTGAATTTTCACAAAAGACCATCCCATAACGAAGCTTAGTACGGTGCTGTTGTTTGCAAACAATATCATGTTGTGTGTCAATATTGTGGGCATGTCATTTATATAAATGAGGAACAAGGGTGGACCTAATATGCTACCCTGGGAAATTCTTGTTAAGACTTATTCGAAAGTAGATTTCAAGGTTTCTTTATTTTGGCTAGATACAGACAACCTTTTTAATTATGTACTGTTTTCTGTTTCTTATGTATAATTTGACTACATTATATATATTGCCTCTAAATCCGTAGCTATATAACTTATTTAACAGCGATCATTTGCTTTTGTCAGGTCATTATAGAGGGCTTTTTTTTTTCTTTTTTTGTGTGGCAAAAAAGTCCGACACAACTGGGTCTATTGCAAAATACCTGGGAATACCCTAGGAGAGATGCATCCAGGAAACAATGCAGACCTTTGTCCACCGCTTTTGCGAGAGCGGCCACACCGTGAAGTGCCGGGGCCTCTTTTATTACCTTTTAAGACATAGGTTTTATCATTCCAATTTTCAGTTTGTTGGGTATATACTTGTGCTCTACACGTATATACGTCACGGTTTTAGAGAGCACTTAATTATTATCATTATTCTCTTTATTCAATTAAACAAATATATAAATAATATTTTAAATATAACAGAAAAATCAAGGTATACTTAAAAAACATAAAAAATTGTGTCCCTGCGGCATCGGGTACAGGGACCAAGCTACCGGTGATTAGGGCTCCAGATACAGGAAACTCCTCAATGTACGTGACGTTGCAAGAAGGACTGCCTTTTGCAACATAACGTGAGCACATATTTACCAATAGTTCAAAAGAAAATACAAGTGTTTAACCACCTGTTTCACAAATGGGATGCAAGTTTGAGAAAAGTTAGGCCAGCAAAAAAAAAATGCGTTGCGTAGCCAATATGTAAATATATTGCATTGTAACATAGCAAATATTACCGTATTAATAAGTTATGATGGCTTTTTACAATAAAACAATAACAAAATTCACAATAAAACAATCTGAATTTGAATAAACAATGAAGTATTTTGAACTCCATTGCATTTTTATAGTATATTTTTGTTTGCGTTATGTCTATAGTCAATTACTACTCTAGAGTGACTAAGCATTACAGAGTAATTATTAAAACAAGATGAGAGAAGCAGAAAATAGTGCGAAGTGGCGTGCAATGGGAGAGGCCTATGACCAGTAGTAGACTGCGATAGGCTGATGATGATGATGGATTAAAACGAATATTATAATTTTTTTAAACCTAAAATACTGTAAATAATAATAAAATACCAAATTTACAATGAAAACGCAGATCTCACAGTATTAGTAAAGGTAAAAATAGAAAGACTAAGTAATGTACATTAAAATTTTCATCCCCATCATCTGGATGAATAACACTCTACTACTGTGCGCTTCTGCAGAAGCTTTTGCTTCGTACAACAAATTGTCCTATTATTATATTTATATTTCCGGACCGATACGACCTACAAACCTTTAAGAAAAGAGTGTGAATGAAAAGCAGAGTGTGAGTGTGTGTGTAAAAAGAAAAGACCTAAAAGCCTGGCAACGCACTTGTGATTGTTGAGTTGCATTTGCTCATTCTTCTCATTATCCGCGGCAGTAGTCACTTACCATTAGGTGACCTGTCTGCTCGTTTGCCCCTATCTTTTAAAAAAATAAATGTAAAACATAGTTCAGTTTTAGTAATTTTGAACTGACTTCAAAAAAGGGGAGGATTTCAATTATATTGAATTTTATGTTGACATGTACGCCGTTCAAGAAACTATTTTAATTCAATTGACTTTACTCAAGGCCTCTTTGACTTCTAAGGTAATAAAGTATGAGTTAAAATATTACTCCCTCATTTATCTCCATTACACCCTAATGTATGAGACTTTCATGAGCATGTAATGATCAGACATGAAAAATATATGAACAGGCAAGTGTTAAATATAGACACTGGTCGGAAAAAGAGAGGAAGACCTCTTTTAATTAAGATGTAGCAATGATCCGAAAGAAGCCCAAGTAAATGGCTCGATGACTCAGAACCGAAATACCAGGCGAAGAATGACGAGGAGACTCAAGTGTAAAGATGTAGATGAAAAATCAGAATGCAGAAGTCCGTTATATTTTAGTTATGCTTGTTACATAGAAATTCGTTTAGTTATAGAACCCTCGGTGCGGGAGTCAGGCTCGCACTTGTTTAGTTTTTGTAAAATTCAAAAAATCAGTCAGCTTGGAGTGTTATGAAACTGTTCGAAGTAGTGGCAGTCCAATGTATTAGTTAAAAACACATCCTATTTGATTTCTTTCTGACATGGTCACAAATTGGGACAACCGCTTCATTATGTTCTTCTGACAATATCATATTCATTTCTGTCTATTTACATTTTGTAAATACGAATCTGTGACGAAGACTGTTCATGTAACTACAACTTTAATGTTGATGATGTAAAAAGTACATTGGGATTTATTTATATGTCAAATTTCGTTAAGGATCACTATTCTGCTCCTAAAGGTCACAGGTTGATTTTTAATAGCCTATATTAGTCCGCAGTCATTTAATTCTTAAGTCAGATGACTTACTTTTAATAGTTAAGTCAGATGTCTTAGCAATTAAAAAATATTAATGTAAATTGGCTTGCTCTCTATTACGTTAGTGGGACCAAGTTGTAATTGGAAAATGTGTGTGTTTAATACAACTTTGCCTTTTCTTCGGGGATAAAGGTGTGAGCGTCTGTATATATATGTTTATCCTTGACTATATTACATAGACATATTAATAATGGATCAAGTTTGTCATATTTTTTTTTAATCAATCATTCAATCAAAAGCTCAAGTATTATATGCAATTAATAAATAAATATATTAAATTATTTATTTCGGGCTAAATCCATGTTATCCATATGATGATGACAGGGTCCTTACCCAGTGTTAGTATCTAATAAAATAAAAATTATTAACAAACTATGATTTACAATAATTTGTCCACTTGAGTATGAATATTAATCCACCTGTATATGAAGGGGAGTCCCAATATTTTCGAACTAAAAGCGGTGAATCCGTTGACATGCGGAGCCGCTACAACGCCTTATTTACGAAAAACCTAAAAGCACCCTGAATGCTGGTATAATACTGGCCACGCGGGTCACCATAGGCTGCATGTAAAATTATTGGTGAAAGCTTTAAACAGCTTAATCTTAACTAAGACAGCCAATGAGGTGCGTTCTATATTAACATATATCCATATTATCTTTTAAATTCCCGGTGACCTTGTGGCCCAAGTAGTCAGCATCTAAACCCGACCTAGAGGAAATCTAAAGAGTGAGAGTTGTGGCAGCTATTTGTAAGTAAAGTTACCTAGATTAAAACCTTTTTTTATATATATATTATTGGGGGACAGACAAACAGACGGGTCTCCTGATGGTAAGTGACGAACCACGTCCATGGACACCTGCAACTCCAGAGTCGCAAGTGCGCTGCCCGCCTTTGAAGGTGCTGAGGGATTAGGAATTCAATACATTCAATACTTTTCACCATGAGACCGTGTAAGATCGCCCCTTGCCACCTTAACACGTCAGTGCTGGCATGGTTTTAAATAATATAAACGAATTAGTTCACCGCCTTGTAGCTGGTGATTTCGATAGCTGTTTCAGAGGTGGTAGAAATAACGAAACTTATGCTAATTATAACTATTGTATTTCGAAGTACGTGTACAGTAATTGTCGTGTGTCGCTTATGACCCACGATGAGAAGCAATGTGATCTTTGAGTGTGTGAGCGGTCCAAAGGAAGGGTTGATTCTTATCCCTGATGAGAACTATTGAACCTAACTTTAGGTCTTCGCTGGAAAACTGCCCCTTGACCTTCTGTTGTAGCATAGTCACATAATCCTGCGAGAATCGTTATCAAAAATGCTACTTCTCGTTTCGATCAAGTGGGCTAGTGTGAGGCAAGAAAGGTCTGAAGGATCTGATAATAAAGGCGTCAAAGATCGGGAATTAAAAATAGCCTCGATCTGCAGTTGACCTCTAAGCAGGTTGACATTTCGTAAAGTAGTGTGGAGGATATAGGGGAATCAATTTGAAATCGATACCTTTATGCTTCTTTACAGCTTCTGTCTGTATATCATTTGAATAAGTTTGATATAACAAAAGTCGATCCATTGTCTGCATAGATGGTTTGAGGCTTACCACAATGACCCGTAAAACGATGAAGAGCTGCCTAAATAAGATTCTTTTGAAAGATCTGTAATGAGCTCCAGATATAAAACTTTAAGTGCGAAATACATGAAAATACATATATATGATTTCAAAAGCCCATAACCCTTCCGATTAGCAATCAGCACGGGCCCAGCATAGTCTATACCCGTATGTTGGAACAGAAATACAAGGTGCGTTCTATTTTGCGGTAAGTCACCCATTATGGGTTGAATAGATTTTGGTTTATACCTAGAGCAACGCACGCAGCCATGAACAGTTTGCCTGGCGAGGCTCCTCCCCCCCCCCCCCCCCCCCTCAATGTCCAGAGTGTTTTTCTGACTTGAAATATTAATACTACTATATATGTTAAGCCCTACATGAAAAGAATCTGTGTGAAATTTGTGTTTTTTTTTTTTCGTGTGTTGGTGTAACACGTAATGAACCATTATTGTCATTGAACGGACATAATGAAAATAACCTGTATTTTTTTTTGGTAATGAATTATTTACTAAAAGTAATTGAATTCCGTCTGGAAAGCTCTCATGTTTGACTAAATATGCATCCTTAAGTTCTGATATTGACAGAATACCTACAGTTTTAATTTTAGTATTTCTGCAGTTTTTGAAGAATCTGTATATAAGCTACCGTTCTAATTATTTTTTTAAAGTTTTTTTTTTTTTATAAATATCATAATTGCACTAAATATAAGTGTAGTATAATATTATCGTTACTAGTGTTGGTTGCGTCTGTATGAAGTGAAATTTCTGGAATTTGTATGTTTTCCTGTTTTTTTTTTTTTTGTGGTGTTTGAAGGATGTTTAGGTTTGCGGCATGAAGAAAGCTAGGACCTGTCCACTACAAAGAAGAATCAATGAGATGACGCCCTTACTCTTCAAGAAACCAGGTCTGCAGGGTTCAATTTAGAAGGTACGTAGCTCCAACTATTAACAGATGTAGAATTTCACCGGTTCTATTTCAAATGAAAGTCTTTAGGCGAGTAGGTGATGTATTTAATCAACCAAAGACCATCATCGAGTCTGTCCAATAATAAAAAAAATTAAAAGTTTGTGTTAGTGATTGTAGACCTTTAGTGCAAAGCCTAGTGCCGAGTAACGCTCCACTTACATGGTAGAGCCATGCTTAGGCACGAATGGGCTGGCTCGACCGGTGCGATACCACGGCCTCACAGAAAACCGGTTGTGAAGTAACGCTTGCGTTGCATTTCCCCGAAATGAGTGAGGCCCAAAATCCCCCACCCCGCTAATGATAGCGCTGTTAACAAAAAGGATACCCCAGGGGGTTACCAGCGCTAGCGTTGGAGAATCCCTCAGTACGGATTATACCTGAGCGTGGACGTCCAGGCTGCCCCTCGTACTCTGGAGGGGGGCTTAACTGCGTTCTTAAAATCTGCTCGGGTTAAGAGAAGGCATATCATGGCATCCCCTGTCACGTTTACCGTGGATTTTTGTAACATCAGGGGCTTACATTCTAACCTCGACACTGTCCACCACCACCTTGAGACAGCAAAGCCGGCCTAGCTCTTTTTAACCGAGACGCAGATATCATCTCCAGCGGACACATCCTACCTCTGCTACCCTGGGTACGGACTGGAACATTCCTTTGTTCCTAAGGCTGGTGTATGCGTGTACGTTTTTTTTTTTTTTTTTTTTATATTAGCCTACCATAGTGACTCCACTTTGCCTGATGGAAAGCAATAGGTGGAGTCAAAGAGTGGTGGTCACCATCCTCATTGCATGTCTAGTCAATGCAGCATGGTGACCCACACTATGGCGGCCTGGTGAGATGCTTTTTCACGCCCCGCTTAAAAGACCCGGGATCAAAGTGGGAAGGAAACACGTGCGCTGGTAGAAAGTTCCAGGCTTTTACCGATCGGCACAGGAAAGAAGAGCCAAACCGTTTAGTTCGGGTACGTATATTTTCGACGCACAAACGGTGACTCCTCAGGCCAGCACGTGTAGTCCTGTAGAGGAAGGGAGAAGGTGGGACCAATTGGAAGAGCTCATCAGAACACTCCCCGTGATGTAGGCGATAGAGGACTGCCATAGAGGCGACATCTCTTCGCAACTGCAGAGGCTCAAGAGACTGGGTGATCTCAGGACAGTCGATAATGCAACTGCGCGCCGCTGCAACCGATCGAGAGCGTCAAACAAATACTGCGCATAGCCGTCCCAGAGATGAGAGCAGTACTCCACGCAGGAGCGAACCTGGGTCTTGTACAAAAGACACAGTTGCTCGGGCGAGAAGAACCGTCTCACCTTGTTCAAAACGCCGAGCTTACGCGAGGCCGCCTTAGTGACACTCTCGATGTAATCTCGCGGATTGAGATGCCGGCAAATATCCATACCCAGAATACTAAGCCTATCCTGCAGTGGCAGTTGAGTGCTCTGAAGAGTAGGAAGGGGAAGGAATGGAGACTTTTTGGTAGAAAACACACACGCTTGTGTTTTTTTGGCGCTGAACTCGACCAGATTCTCACAGCCCCATTGGGAAATGCGGCTCAAGACCCGGTCGAGCTCAGCGACAAGCTCCTGTCGTTTTTCCTCAACGTCTGCCAGCTTGGCAGTAGGATGCCCGAAATATCGCCCGTGCACTGTACTGTCGTCTACATAACAATGTGTATCGCTAAGGGCCAACATGTCATTGATATGCAGAAGAAACAGCGTAGGCGATAGAACGGAGCCCTGAGGCACACCAGCGCTTACCTCGTGGAAGTCTGAGGCCGCGCCGTCGCAGAGAACCCTAATGCGGCGCTTATGGAGGAAGGCAGCAACCCAGTTGCAGAGTTTAGGTGGCAGATCAAATGCAGGAAGTTTGGAGAGAAGCGAGCGGTGCCACACCCTATCGAAGGCCTTGGCAATGTCGAGGCTGATGGCCAAGGACTCCCCATGCCTATCCATAGCCTCACCCCAAAGGTGTGTGACGTACGCTAGAAGATCACCCGTGGATCGGTTCGGCCGAAAACCATATTGCCGATCATTTAACAAGGAGTGATCCTCTAGGTGGCGGATTAGTTGGGTGTTGATGATCCGCTCGAACACCTTACAGAGTATGGAAGTGACGGCTATAGGTCGGTAATTGGCTGGATCGGAGCGGTCGCCTTTTTTGGGAATGGGTTGAACATTCGTTTCTCTCCAGGCCTCCGGAACAATTCCTGAAGAATAGGACAGGCGATAGAAGCGCGTTAGTACGGGAGACAACTCAGGTGCACAGTTCTTAAGAACCACCGCCGGAATACCATCGGGTCCACTGGCTTTCCGGACATCGAGTGACCGAAGCTCCGCACGGACATCCCTTTGCCGGATGCGAATATCCCGCATTGCGGAGTCGCAGGACGCAATGGTGGGCGTGTGCGCGCAATGGTCATCGATTCGGGAGTTAGCCGCAAAGAGTAGAACTAGTAGATTCGCTTTCTCTTGCGGCTCGTGGGCCAGTGATCCGTCAGGGTAGTTCAACGGCGGCAGCGAAGATTGGCAATAGTTGGACTGCACGGCTTTGGCCAATCTCCAAAACTTACGGCTACCCGTAGGGTACGCGACGAGTTCTTGACCAAACCGTGCAATGCGCTGGGCATCTGCTCTGATGTAAGCCCTCTTGCATTCCCTAGTGGCTCTGTTAAGTGCTGCTTTTAGGCGATCAATGTCTGGGCCACAATGTGCGCGGGCCCTGATCCATGCGCGGTAAGCCGACTGCTTTTGAGCAACGGCCCGGATGCACTCGCGATTGAACCAGGGACGGGACTTCGTGCTGGCGACTTCACTGTAGGGGATATAATACTCCATACCGACAGTGATTTCGTCAGTCACGGCAGACGCACTTTGCGACAGATCCCTGTCTTTAAAGCAGCGTTGAGCCCACGGGATGGATGCAAAATATTCCCGCATTCCATCCCAGTCTGCTGACGAGTAGTGCCATAACCGCCGCCTTGTTACCACAGGTCGTGGAGGCGTAACAAGAGGCACTGAGGTCGACACCAGGCAGTGGTCGGAGGATTTTATCCTGGTGGGCTGGAGTACCAGTTGGGTAAGGTCATGCGTGAGAGCAAATGCGTGGGCAGTTCGACCAGCGCGGTCAGTTTTGGAAGATCCCAGCCAGGACTCATGGTGGGCGTTAAAATCTCCCAAAAACACCAGTTCGGCGGTCGGAAACTGCTCCTGCGCTTTATCCGCTGCTTGACTCAGGTGGTCAAAGAGTCGAGTTGTCTCGGAGTCTCCGGAATGGGAGCGATAGAGGCACACGTAAATCCGGCTCGTAGAGCCAAAATCCACGTGGAGCCAAAGGATGGAGAAGGATGTGTCTTCTAGGCAGTGCAGACGGCGACAACAAACATCCGCCCTGATGAAAAGGCACACTCCTGCCCTTGCGACGAAGCACTCCTCGAGCACGTAGCCGGGATAGTGGAGATATGCCGTGTCGGCAGGGCGGCGTATTTGTGTCTCCGTAAGAAAGAGCATGGCCGGCCGAGCCGTCTCGAGGTGTTGGTGTACGGCGCTGAGGTTTGCATGGAGTCCACGTATTTTAGTAAACTCCACCTCAAAAAGCGGGTTGGTGGGAGAGGAGGATGCCGCTGTAAGACCACTTTTCTTTTTTTGTGCTGCCATGATAGAAGAGGAAGGGGGCGTAAAAGGCATGACAGTCATCGTGGCAATGTAAACTGAGACTAAAAATGCTGTGTCATCATGTATCGGTGAAGCATGACGGTGACTGAACCGCCGGACGGAAGGGCCCCGTACCCTCCCGGAAGTGGTCGCCGGGTCCCACCATCCGGTCACCAACCGGCACGACGAGCCACTCCGTGGATTATGCGCGACCTGACGGGGCAGCCTCCCAGGGTGGTTAGCCGTGGTTGGGCCCCTCTCTATGCCGCGAGCGGCCAGCGGCACCACCGTTTCTACGGGTCTCCCTGGCCGACGGTTCGATCCACGCCACCCTCACAATGACTCTACAGCACTCCACTGCTCACACACATACCACGATAACTGTCACCCCTGCATCGATGGGCCTCCGGTCTCTCACTCACCAGCGAAAGGCGACACCACGAATGTTGTCACTTTAGGCAGGTTTTCTGTGAGAGGGTAGTACTGCCCCGGCCGAGCCGGCCCATTCCTGCTGAATAAATCAGCGTGGCTCTACTACCTTTCAATGTCATCAAACGTTAGAGATGATATCACCGGTAGGGACCTCTCCATCTTACGGCTACGTGTAAACTGCGACGACCATCCCCGCGTCTACCTATGCCTCTACAGGTCCCATAGTGGTGATGCCGAAACGGACCGACTCATCGACCACGTCCAAATGGCTACAGACTCAGTGCTCCAGCAGGTCCCATCCGTAGAGATTGTGATTCTTGGCGACTTTAACGCCCATCACGCCGAATGGCTTGGTTCGCGCAAAACGGATCATGCGGGAAAATCTGTTCACGATTTCGCCTTGGCATATGGCATGACGCAGCTGGTAGCAACGCCTACGCGAATCCCAGATGCAGAAAGCCACGTGCCTTCACTGTTGGATCTTCTGCTGACCTCACATCCTGACGGCTACAAAGTATCCGTTGAGGCCCCTCTTGTTTCTTCGGACCATTGCCTGATTAGACTCGTTCACTCGCTGCGGCCGCGAGTTACAGGCAGTCGCCGCGTATGGCAGTATAGGTCAGCAGACTGGGATGGAATGCGAACATTCTTTGCATCCCACACATGGAGGCAGGTTTGCTTCTCGCCGGATGATCCCAATGTCGTTACCGACTCTGTAGCGGATGTTCTGCTTCAGGGTATGGAGCTTTTCATTCCATTCTCCCTGATTCCCACAGGTGGCAAGTCCCAGCCTTGGTTTGGTCGAACCTCCAAAGCGGCGTCCCACCGAAAACAGGAATGTTAGCAAGCATGGGCTAATGCAGCGACAGCACGGAATGTAAAGACCAGCACATTAAAAAAGCAATTTAACTTTGCCTCCAGGTCCCTCAAAAGAGTAATTGCTGGGGCGAAGTCGGCTCACATCGGCAGAATTGGCGAGAGACTAGTGAGTCTCCCTTCCGGAACTCGTGCATTCTGGACTCTTGCCAAAGCTGTCCAGGGGAACTTTTGTAAGCCATCCGTTCCACCTCTGCACATGGCCCACGACGCTAAAGAAAAAGCCGATCTTCTGGGCAAACTCTTTCCATCCAACTCGACCCTGGACGACGGGGGAAACGCACCGCCGACCATACCCCAATGCGAGAGCCGAAGTCCGGTTTACACAAAGGGCAGTGCGTAAAGCGCTTCTTTCCCTCGACGTTCTTAAGTCGAGTGGGCCCGATAAAATCTCTCCTATCATGCTGAAGACGTGTGTTCCTGAGTTGGCACCGGTTTTAACGCGCCTTTATCGGCTTTCCTATTCTCTTGGTGTAGTCCCGAACTTATGGAAGACAGCTCTAGTTGCACCCAGTCCCTAAAAAAGGAGATCACTCGGCTCCGTCCAACTACAGACCCATAGCCATCACCTCCTTGTTCTCCAAGATAATGGAATCCATTATTACTTGCAAGCTCCTCCGGTATTTAGAAGACCACCAGCTCCTCAATGATCAACAATACGGCTTCGTTCAGCTGGTGATCTTCTTGTTTACTTGACTCACCGGTGGGCACAGGCGATCGAGACCAAGGGGAAGCGTTGGCCGTTAGTTTAGACGTGGCGAAGGCCTTTGATCGGGTCTGGCACAAAGCGCTCCTTGCGAAGCTTCCTTCCTATGGGTTTCCCGAGAAACTATGCAATTGGCTCACCAGTTTTCTTACAGACAGAAGCATCAAGGTCGTTGTTGACGGTGCATGCTCCTACTTCAAGTCTGTTAATTCTGGTGTCCCACAAAGCGTGTACCCACGCTGTTTCTTCTGCATATCAATAACATGCTGCAGATTAGCAGCATCCATTGCTATGCAGACGATAGCACGAGTGATGCCCTTTATACCGGCCGCGCTAACATTTCTCGGATAAACATCATCGAAAGCCGATCCAAACTTGTGTCTGAAATCGAAACTTCTTTATCAAAAGTTTCAGATTGGGGTCAACTTAACCTAGTCCAGTTTAACCCCACGAAGACACAGGATTGCGCGTTCACCGCTAAAAAGGCGCCAATGGTCGTATCACCTCAATTTGTGAGCACTTCCCTAACTGCATCAGCCAGTATCGGAATCCTTAGCGTGTATCCTTGTGCTAAACAGATCGAGACATTATTTTACCCCGGCCCACCGCCTGCAACTTTATAAGGCGCAGGTTCGGCCGCACATGGAATACTGTTCTCATCTCTATGCAGGTGCACCCCAGTACCAACTTCTCCCTCTTGACCGCATTCAACGGAGAGCGACTCGCATCATCGACTGCCAAGATATTTCTGATCGACTTGACACACTGGCGTTGCGTAGAGATGTAGCTTCACTCTGCATCCTCTATCGCTTGTATCATGGGGAGTGTTCAGAGGAATTGTTCGGACTTATACCGGCTGCTGGTTTCCGCTATCGTCCTACGCGACAAAATATCCATCCCCATCACCTGGACGATTGGCACTCCACCAATGTGCGCTTCTCCAGAAGCTTTTTGCCTCGCATAACCAGCTTATGGAACAAATTGTCGCCTGCCGTATTTCCGAACCGATACGACCTCCAAACCTTCAAGAAAAGAGCGTACTCCTACCTAAAAGGTCGGCAACGCACTTGTGACCCTTGAGTTGCGGGTGTCCATGGGCGGCGGTAGTCACTTACCATCAGGTGACCCGTCTGCTCGTTTGCCCCCTATGGCATAAAAAAAAAAAACATAGCTCCAGTCTGGGAATAGTGACAGATATAAAAGGTGCTACTTTATTTTTTAAAGCAAGAAGGTGAACATAAAGTAGATTAATCGACTTTAAACGGCCTATAAACCTAGAGATTTCAAAGAACAGGTTTCACATAGCGCACCTACTTATTCATATCAGCACTTTATATTGAATTTGGTAGTATTAATTAAAAATACATAAAACTTCGAATATTCAAATATGTTTTTTTTTAATATCACTATTAACAACAGTTCTATTAACTCAATTAATCAGTCTATTAATGTAAGAGAAGCCCTTTTGTTTAGTTGGAATTCGGATGTATTCAGTAGCTGGTAGATAATGCTAAGAATACACAGGTCTACAATGATTTTGGTGCCGCTAAAAGTAAAACTGATTTCAAGTATGTTTGGTACCGTGATAGATTCTTGATACTTACTTTTTTAATGCTACGTAAAGTTTTCGAGATTTCATTTATTAACAAACACAAGAACATTTAATTTAAAACATTTAATAACACATTTTATTTTACAGGTTGGAAGCTTCTCTTTTTAGATTTTCTGCAATAGATGTCTTCAGGACATTCCCGTGTAATACTCTAACAGTAATCTGCCATCATATGCTCATCCCAGCGACCTTAGTATCTATCTTCCATCACCTTTAAAACGTTCTCCTTGGAAACGTTCTCCTTGTTCTTTGCTATACGCTCCAAGATTTTCAGGAAACTTATCTAAATTATTGCAAAGATAGTGTTCTTTTATGCTTATATTACATCCAAGATTTTTAAAGCTAACATAATTAGGAGATTTTGAACTAACTCTTTGTAATTTTCGGCCTTCTGATTCCTAAGAATGTTTTTACAACCTCAACAAAAGATTTCCAAGCCGCTGCTTCTAAATTATTCATTGAATGTATGAAATCGCTGTGTTTCATTAAAGCTTCGCACGATAACTTACGGGCTCACTAACCAAATTCTAACCTAGAATTAGCGGCACCACCAAAAATTTTGAATACGAAGTGGGAGTTAGTGTTGAAATTCGTCTTGATAAAAGCGTTACTCTCAGTCGACAGACAGACAGGCCCTGTCGAGTTGACATAGGTGTAGTACCTACAGTAGCTAGTTCAATAAAAACTTGTAAAAATATTATTATCTGTACATTTGATTGAATAGTGTACTGAAATATTTTAAACTTTGAACTAAATTATTCCAAGTATGTATATAAAATTTTGTTCAATAATTACAAAAATACAGTTCGACAAAAACTAGAAATAAACTATATTTAAGTTCCTACATTTTACTGCAGAAATGGTTACATAATTAATATTCAATAAACTCCAATTAATTATTACAATTATAATTTTTTTTTATTTAAAAACGCCTATCACATTCTTAATAATTTTAATTGATTTACTTTAACAAATGTTTCATAAACCTGTTCATTTTATGTTGATAATAAAAGAAATGACAATCAAGGTTTTAAATAGCAGAAAGATATAGGAAATAATTTTAAACGCCAGTAATTTATGACATAATATTCATAAGACCATATAATGTCACCGTTGAATACTATACGGGAAATTAAACTTATTATTAGTGGTATGCAACACAATACAATAGATATTCCAGTTAGGAAAATGGCGCAATCATCACTCGATAGCGCGGCTTTAACACGTCCTGCTACCCATCATTGCAGTAACTGTTATAGAAAGTATTTCTTTCAGTTGTATTACAAGTGGGAGGATAAGCCGGATCCTTTTCACAAATATATAAAAATTCTCTGTTACACCACACGTCGTTTAATGTACCATCGCGGAACACTGATCCACAATATTCACCCTCAGTGGCATTGTCTGGTTGTCCTTTAGCAAATTTGGCATAGCCTGCGTCCTCTAGCGTTTGACCTGGCGATAATAAAGTATTTTTAGGGTAACGTATTATTATAAATTAGTAGGATCACTCATCAAATCTAATAGATTGGTATAGGCTTTACAAACAACCACGTGTCACCTAACATATATTTTTATAATACTTATAAATCGAATCGATTTATTATATCAATTAGAGACAGTAGAGTTATTAGAAATTATAAGCTGATAAATGAAATGGTGAATACTCAAATAAATATACACTTATATATATTTAAACACTTAATCTTATTATTGTTTTAGTTGGTATCGTTACTTACTACAAAATATAATCTAAGACAGCCTCTGATACGACAAAAAGATTTTATACATTTTGACATAATCTCATTAATTCATTTTAAATATCAAATAATAATTACTTGACATTTCTCCGATGCTTATTTTATGCACTTGACATTTCTATACCTTCCCCTCCCCTGCGACTACCCTTCAACCTATATCGCTCCTGGGTAAGGCAAAGGACTCGAGAAGCACACAACAGCCGATGGATTAACACACCTGGCTGCAGGCAATCCAAACTGGTATTAACAGAATTATCACCACGTTTATCGCGTAGACTCATCAGTCTTCACAGAACGGACATCCGAATAGTGGTCGGTAGCATTACAGGCCATTTGGCTCTGAACCGACACCTATTCGTCATTAACGCGACTGATAGCCCCCTATGCAGGGGTTGTCTAAGCGCGGAGGAAACGGCCGCCCACGTCATCCTGGAATGCGAGGGCGTGGCTGCACAACGGGCAGAAATCGTCTCTGGCGCGAGGACGCTCCTGGAAGCCTGCGAACGCCCCAGGAGGCTTCTGCGCTTCTGGAAGGAGCTAGGCTGGCTCAACTAGTCAGCCTCCTGAACGCATAATAGACCGAACATGAGTCTAAATGCTGAAACTGAGCCCTTGACCATTAAAATTACCATTATTTCTATACCTTATTTTGACATTAAGATATAATTATAATCTACAACTAATTTCACTACATACTTAACTAGGTAAATAAAAAGTTTAAATAGGAGAATTGGTAAAAACGGTGCATGCTGAATGGCTGAATATAGAAGAACTAAATATTATGTAACACCAATGTACTATACCTATATTCGCAATAAATTATTATTATTATTATTACTTTAGAAAAACAGTAAGTAACTATAACAGAAAACGCGTAGATGAGCGAAGACCTAAAATACAAATTTAATAAAACTAACATCAGGTACGATAATTTCAACTAGACTTACCTTTTTTCTTATGAAAGCTTTTATTAATGTAATTTAAAATGCTTTAGATCAGTTTTACTTTAGGTATTTATTATAAATTATAGGTTATCGTTTGATGTCTATACTATTTTGGTACACGCATATATCAATTTTATTATTTATTTAAAAAAATAGTGATTGTGGGAAGTGAAGGAATATTTCACCGTCTGAAGATAATTAACAACTAGTAAACATATAATCTGTTTGCATGTACATATATATGTATTTATTGTAATAAAAAATATATATAACTGATACAAAGACTTTAAGTTGTTAGCGATGAGTTTCTCTTAGTTACCATCACATTAGTGAAATACTTTAATAAAAGGAATAAAGTGAAAAATTACCATGAATTGTTCTCCAGTCACCGCCTTCAAACCAATTGTGAAATCCAGCAAATGCTATATTTTTATTAAAATGTCCAAGAATTTTTGATGGTGTATAGCTATTAAATAATTTACGAACAACACCAGCTTCTTTCTCGCTATTAATAATCACAAGGTGGCCGCCCTCAGCAGAACATACAAAATGGGCTCTATCAAACCTTCTCGGTACGACATGGAATTTGTAACATTTGGAAGTATCTGCGTCAAAGCGATATTCTAAAACATAAAGATGAATATGTAATATTTAAATTTTGATTTAAGAGAACGGTGAAATTAAATTAAATGATTACCCTTATCGAGAGTTCCACAAATTGCGTTACCGGTGCTTGTTACATTGAACCAGCACATATAAGGTCTAGGAACATCACACTTGTCATCAGATAAGTATGTTCTAGTATTGAATGTAACGCAGTTTTCTTTATTTTCTTTATTATTAGGTTCATATCTTTCCCATACTTGAGCAGTATGCTCAATTGGTATACCTAGAAAATAAACCGTACCATACATCTTATCTTAATTTTGTAGTATTATACCAAAGCCAAGGATTAGTTTTATTTTTTTGTCTTTTCTTATATATAGTATACGACAGATGAACAGACGGTCACCTATGGTATGTGACATCCGCCGTCCATGGACAACTGCAACTCAAAGGTCGTAAGTGCGCTGCTCGCCTTTTAGGGTGATGATTGATAGGGATCTTAATTTTGTAGTATTATACCAAAGCCAAGGATTCGTTTTATTTTTTTGTTTTTTCTTATATATAGTATACGACAGATGAACAGACGGTCACCTATGGTATATGACATCCGCCGTCCATGGACAACTGCAACTCAAAGGTCGTAAGTGCGCTGCTCGCCTTTTACGGTGATGATTGATAGGGGGATGCCGGGAGGGGGATGCCGGTACGGGGATGCCGGGATGTAGTCTAAATATCCCTCTCTTCATCAAAGATCTTCAAACACACTGAAAACCCTTTCAACATTGCAAGCGCAAACGTTGAGCTTGTTTCTACCAGCTCAATCTTGCTGAAATGTTGTTACTACCTCTTGCGCAGTTCATTTGAATAAGGAAGAGTTAGTTAAAATACTTTAGATGTATAATTTTATTTCTTATTTACAGATATACAGCAATGCAATTTAAATAAATTATATAGTTCACTTACCATCAAGGGTACGGAACCCGCCTTGAGAGAAGATACCATGAAGTCCTGTATACATTCTAGTATAGCACATTGACTTATAAATGAATCTCTTCAATTTGTCATTGAGTGGAACCACTAGTGCGGCACCTGTTAAAAAAAGATTAAATACATTGAGACATACGCTCTTGTCTATATCGCCGAAGGAGTAATTGCCATCAATTTATATTTTTAAAAACGTACCTTCATGCATACAACGCAAGCGAGCATCCTTGAATATAGCGGGTGTGTGATGGTACTTGATATAACCTACTTCAGTGTATTTGTAATCACATCGGACGGTTAAAGGACCTGAAAACATACCTGGCACATTATAATCGATGATACTTAGAAAAAGTTAGCTACAACTTTTTTCTTTTATTAATTATCTATGTAGACAACATTTTAATAGTCGAATTTAATTAATTTTTCATCGCGGTAACGATTTGAAACTTGTATTTTGTTTCAACAATTCCAGAACATACACAGACCACAGTTCAGAAGTACAGGAACCGATGTGTTTGTCTGAAAGGTTTTATCACATGGGAGAAAGGCCTGAGCTTATGTATGTTGTAGTAATACAGTAATTTGTTAGTTAATGTCAAGCCTATCTACTGCCAATCAGCTGTTGACATTTGCGGCAGTACCGGTCTACCACTTTTATAAGTTACGCCGATGTAATTGCGCAAAACTCATAATTTTTACTGGCGCGAAACGTGTCCGTTTACTATTGCTTGTCTAGTACGAACCATAGACGAGTCATCATAAAAGAGTTAAATAGCGAGAGTCTCAGTTGTTATTGTATTTAAAATATCATTACAAACCAATTAGGTCTGCAGTTACTACGTGTTTACATTCAGCTTTAGTGGGCGGTTGGTTGGGCTTTTTTGCACAACGAATATAGCCCACGCTACTTATAAAAGGCTGGCCTTTTGGTCTTGTAGTTTGTACAATGAAACCTAATACATTTGGCAAACAAGTGTTTTTGCCCGATTTGGCTCTTATAATGACAAGTTTCCTTTTAACTACAAAATACTGCAGTGACAGCAGTGGGCGATCTGAGAGTCATTAGGAGATATCGTACGATATCCTTTGCAGCGGCAAGTCTGTTCTGCCCCATAGGGACCGGGATGCCAAAGTCCTTGCGGCATTTTGCGCAAGGTGGAACGAGACCAGAACCTGAGACCCGCCTTTCAATAAATCGAAGCGCAACGGTCCTCCCTAGTGAGGAGTGGACCAACTGCAGGAGGGCACACCACAATTGTGGTGATTAGACCCATCATGAAAGATTGGCTGGAGAGGCGGCTTGGCAGTCTCTCCTACCAGCTGACGAAATAATATTACTAATAAAATCTACTGATTGTCTCTTACAAAAGTTTCTTATTGTAGTTTACAAAAATGCCACAATAAATCAGGTAACTGGTGCCTGAAGTAGGTTTAGTAAACCTGTGAACCAGTCAAGAAGGCTCTTTACCACTATTTCTGTATGATTTCAGCTTTTAGGTGAATGAAAAGGAGTATAATTTGATAAGAGACACAATAGAAAAACAATGTAATAATATAATATATTGTGAAATCAGTTAAAGATATAAAATAAGGTGAAACAAATGTAATATTTGTTGTTTGTTGAATGTATGTTTCAACGGGTTGTGGGTCCAGATGGTAAACAGTGCTACATTAAAATTACGTGACGAACTTAAGAAAACAAAGAATAAAATAAATTAAATTCTGAAATATTTATAAATATGATATGCAGTTTGAAAAATGAAGGACGGAGAGAGTTTTCTACTATGAAAATTTGAGTTCAACGTATATATGAATGCAGCTGAACTGAGGGTAATATGAGATGACTGGTTATTTCAACACATTTCAAAGAAAAGCTAAGAAAAAATGGAAGAATTTACTATAAGAAATGCAAAAGTACAGATTACATTTCATTAGAACATCATTAATTAGAACAGCACAATTAGTCTAGTATAAAGTTTGTTTGATATTTAACTGACATTCAGTCTATGTGCTGCACAAGACGAGGATCAATTTATAATTAGGATAATCTTTATTCGCTGAGGCAGAAATTCACAGAATTAAATACAATCACGGTGGCACGTCACTATATCTATGAAAACTTAATTTACTTTCATAAAATTAGAGTTTACTTTATTTAAATTAATATAAATTATTAAATTAATTTGTTGTACCTGCCTCCAGCCTCCAAGAAACTCCGAAAAAAGTCGTTTCTATCTAAATAAATTCAAGTCCACTGTAAAACAAAAGTTGTGCCCTCCAGTCAGTGGTGATTACATAGAAGATTAAAGCGCTTTAGATTGAACTGCTAGAGATTTAGAGGCTGTTTCAAATAAAGTATAATACAATGCGTTTTAATGTTAGTAGTTAAATGTTTCTCATTTTCTATAGATGGATAGACAGATAGAAAACACTTTATTTATACACCACTTTTACAGAAGACGTTTCGTATCAATACATCATTCTATCTTCTTTTATTATATTTCGTTTTTCTTCCTTTTTCCCCACCTATCAGTTACCTTATTTTAATAGCCTAATTTTAGCTTATTTACTTTTAGCAACATAATAACACATAATAGAATAGTGTTTTACTGTATTGTAGATGTTGTACACAAAATTTAGTAATACCTATTTTGTGATGAGTGCCATAAGTTTATTTTCCTTATTTATTTTCATAAGGCTCAAACATTTAGAATCGCGCGGTTATAGATCAACACAGGCAGGTATTTAAATATTTTATTTTTTATATTAATTTCACATTTGACAAGGCAACGATTATAGTTTCGGTGACGCCGTGTATATTAAGCTAGAATTTTATTTTCACGATTTCAAGCAGCCGGCTCGACCAGAGTAATACCAGGGCACTGAAGAAAACTGTTTGTCAAACTACGATTGCGCTATATGCCCCTTCTGTTTATCCTGACATCACCCTTGCCCCCACATGACCTTTGAAGGTGCGCAGCGGATTTACAATTCTTGAGTTGTAGGTGTCGACGGTTGTCACTTACCAGTAGGAATCGTAACTGTCCGCTTCTGCCCCGTTACTATAAAAAAAAAATAAAAAAAGTTAATAACCTTCGTGGATATCGATACAAGAGATTGACGAACTATTAACCGACTGCAAAGAAGAAGGAAGGGGAGTTATTTTTTTAGGATATGTAAGTAAGTGTATACGCATGCTTGATGAATTTCGATATTTAAAGTGTCACTTGAAGTCTTAATGGCAGTTGTGACAGAAGGCATAAAAGGAAAATATTGAAACAATATTTGTAACGTGTAGGAACATTTTGGAGTGTTGGCAATCTTTCAAAATGATGAACAGGAATGCGATATAAAAACTTATATCGCATTCTTGTGAACGATATGCACAAAAATTGTTAGATAGTAAACTATCAATCGTACTAAGCTTAATTTAAACTTTGGTCAGCAGGTCGTGAACGTCATGTTACTTACATATAGGAGGTGCAAGTGTCCGCTTGGCCCCACATGCTATAAAAATAGAATACAATGTTAATATCTTTGAGAATAACGATACACGAGATCGACGAACTACTGTTGCTGCGCAAGATCTATGTGTGAATATATTATAATATATTTATAGTATACAAATATGTACATATGTATGCATTTGCGTGTATGTACAGAGGGTGTCTCATAAGTAATGTCCGGTGTCATAACTAAAAATTTACTACGCCTCATTTTATACATGTCGCAACTTGTTAAGATATTCTCTAGTCCTGTGGAGAGTGCAATTGATTCACTTTAATTTAATCGTACTGTCTTTGTTTATTAACGTCGTAGGTCGTTTTGATACTAAAAAGTATGGAGTGTGATAAATATGAAATTCGTGTACTGTTAAGACATTATTGGAAACAAAAGTTCAAAGCAGCCGCGGCAGCAAGGAAAATAGTTGAAATTGAAGGGGAAGACATGGTTAATGAGCGAACGGCACAGCGTTGGTTTAATCGTTTTAACAGTGGAGATTTGACACTTGAAGATCGATCGCGTTCTGGTCGTCCACCTGTGTGGGATGTTGAGGCTACAAAGGAAGCAGTAGAAAACCAACCCAGTACCAGCACTCATCGATTATCGGACTCGTTGGGACCTTCTAAAGACACTATACATCGCCACTTAAAATCATTAGGTAAGACTTATAAAAGTTGTCGTATAGTGCCCCATGAATTAGAGGAGATTCAGGCGAAACGTCGAGTAGAGGTGTGTAAACAGATCCTTACTCTGCCGAAAGGTGATCGTTTTATTAAACGCATTGTTACTTGCGACGAAAAATGGATTTGTCTAAATAACCCAGACATGTCAAAACAGTGGTTAGACATAAGACAATTACCTGAACCTGTCGTGAAAAGAGGTCGTTTCGAGTCGAAAGTCTTGTTATGTGTCTGGTGGAATTATGAAGGTTTAGTGTACTTTGAGATAGTTCCGGATGGTCCAACTATTAATGCTGAGTTATATTGTGGACAGCTGACCCGAATGTATGAGGTTTTATCACAAAAATATCCAGGCTTAGTCAATCGAAAACGAGTGCTCTTACAACAGGATAATGCTAGACCGCATACGGCGAAAGTTACACGGGATAAGATTAAAGAACTTGATGGAATTGAACTTCTACCACATTCAGCATTTAGTCCAGACCTTGCACCATCTGATTACTATTTATTCAGATCCATGCCGAAGTTCCTGCGTGGAAAAAAAACCGAGTCAAGAGAAGATGTTGAAAATGCAGTGCGGCAATTCTTTGAATCTAAGCCCAAGGAATGGTTTTACCAAGAACTCAAAGAGCTGGCTGAACGTTGGGTTAGGACTGTAGAATACGAGATTGCAAGTAGATTGCTTGATAGATTTATAAAGTGTCATTTAATCTTAATAGTGGCTGTGAGAGAAGGCATAAAAAGGAAGAGAAAAATATTGAGACAAAGAAAAATATTGTAACAATATAGCATTTGAACGTTTTGGCAATATAATAAAGATACGAACAGGAATACGATATAAAAAACTTATTATATAAGATTCCTGAAAACTTACCTTATAGACAAAAATTGTTATGTAATAAAATAAGATTAGTAAATTTTAGTCCCGTTTCCTCATCCCTTACTTTTAGTATCCCTTACCCCAGGTACCTATACCTATCCTGCAACAAACCTCATTTCCTACTTTCTTTCTTGTCTCAAAACAACTACGTTCCCAAGGAAGGTGTCATCAGGCAGGCAGCCAGCCACAACAGAAACTAGCCAAGGCTTTCTTTCAATAGACACATTGCACTGACCCCAAATAAATTTGGAACAAGGATGGGACAATTATGAATAAATTAAAGCTCATTGAAATATATAAATAATAGTGACTACATGTATTAAAACTAGTTGGTAAATTACTATAGCAAAAAACCTACCTGAAAATGGTAAATTAAATATAAACACTACTAGACATGGCACAAGCAACTTCATTTTGTCTACACTGACGAATAACTTTAAACGTTAACTCTAAACTGAAATGAAAGCTATTTAATATATTTATTAATAGTGGCTTAAGAAAAGAGATACAGTGGTTCTCAACATAGTCTGATCAGACCTTTCTTTCAGTGAACATGATATATGTAAAGTGACTGTACACAGTAACACAAAAAAGATTACAATGTAAAATGTGGCTATATTAAAATGTTTTAAATAATTTAAAGGATGTTGGTAGAGCACTTTATTACTGAGACATGAAAAATAGAAAATAAAATGAAGTATATAGATAATAATTGATACTTTGAGTATCTTGATTCGCCACTTATCATATCTACAAGGGCTAAATAGCTGATAACCTCTGTCACTTACATCCGATAACATAAGGCTCGCTTTTATGTTCAGTCGGATACATAGTCGGGGTCACTAACCATTAGACCAACAGAACTGTCGAATCGATCGATTCAGTATACTATTTGGATGTGGAACTAAAAGGCAGTTAACAAAAAATAAATTAAAACCGTTTAAAGTTTTATACCAAATTAAATTGTTCACGGATCCATTGTAAAATGTATCTGCAATACCGTTAAACTTCCGTCATGAGGTTTACAGCCAGGATCCCAGGTATACCCTTAAAAATACCTTTGAACACCGGTGGACCGATTTCATAAAAACTTTTTATCAAAATACAACACCGCCGAAAAATCAAAGCGAAAATATTAAAAAATGAACATTTTAGCCTAGTACACCAACGAATACACTTAAACAATTTTGAATAAATCGAGGGGGCCAAACGCATATCCCCTCAAACATGTAAGTCTTAGTCTAAAATATATATTTATACTTTATCGAAGATTCCTATAAAATCATTAAATATAATGTCATTAAATGGCAATATTTAAATTTCGTTATATTTTACTTGTAGCTAAGTACAACTGTAAACGGTCTCAGTGGTTTGAAACATAAAGCTTCTAAGAATAGACTTCTATCAACAAGGATATGACGTCATGACATTCTGCTTCACAAATATATTTTTGTAATATTTTATGTTATTGTTATCTTTAGTAGCTTGTTTCCTGTCGTGGTATCATATTGGACATGTCATGGGGATTACCATGCATTATACCTAAAGAAATGATGACAGTGATACGTAAAAATAACAATTTAACAATAATATTCTATACAACCAGATTTCGTTTATTATTATTCTCATTACTAACATTAAAAACCATATAAATTACATTATTCAATTCATATATGTTAAATCAAAATAAATATAAAAATATATGAAATACTAGACCGCCGCTATACGGTACAGGGACTAAGACACCAGTGGTTAGGGCTCCAAACACAGTTACCTCAATGTAGGCCGCCAAAAGGCCGGCAACGCACTTGTGACTCTTGAGTTGCGGGTGTCCATGGGCGGCGGTAGTCACTTACCATCAGGTGACCCGTCTGCTCGTTTGCCCCCTATCGCATAAAAAAAAAAGTCTGCATCGAGGAAAACTGCCTTCTGTACCAGTCCTTTTTTAATTTATTTTATTTAATTTTTTGACGAGTGGAAAACACCGTGGGCCGTCACCCTACCGGAGTTTTCGGTGTGTCAGCTTAAAATAGTAAGTGTACGGTAATAGCTTTAGTAAGACATGCGGACCCCTCCTACCACCTGTTGCTATCAAAAGACACCACCTTCGGATAAATCTCAACCCTACCGGGACGTCGCCTCCTCGCGGTTCGACCCACGGTTGTATCTTACCATCAGGTTAACGTCCGTTCATCTGTTCCCCTTTATCATAGAAAGAAAATAACTAAATCTTTTTTTTTTTTTCTTTGTATTAGCCTACCATAATGACTCCACTTTGCCTGATAGAAAGCAATAACTGGAATCCAAGAGTGGTGGTCACTATCCTCATTGCATGTCTAGTCAATGTAGCATGGTGACCCAGACTATGGCAGCCTGGTAAGATGCTCTTTCACGCCCCGCTTAAAAGACCCGGGAATCAAAGTGGAAGGGAAACACGTGTGCTGGTAGTGAATTCCAGGCTTTCACCTATCGGCACAGGAAAGAAGAGCCAAACCGTTTACGTGACTCCTCAGGCCAGCACGTGTAGTCCTGTAGAGGGAGAGAATCTACATTTACTCCAGATGTATTGTATTATTGTGTGTATTATATTTGTTTTGTTAATTGAATATTTCTTCAAATGAATACATTACTGTTTTGTTTATCATATGAATGAAGATAAATGATGGAGCGCCGGAAATTATATGAATGACAAACGTTAATATAATGAGGATTTTTAATAATCGGTTGGAACTAAAACACGAACAATCAGTTTCATGTTTAAAGTACATGTTTTTAAAGTAAAAATACTAGCCAGTCAGCTAAAACTTAAGCGTAAATGCCGTTAATAAAGAAACAGAAAAAGAAGAAAAATGTAAAAAATATTAAAACAGTTTTATTAGATATTATAGGAAATATGAATTTTATTTTTAAAATATAGTTACTGTGTACTTCTGTTCTTTGTTCTCAATGTCACACACCGCCGGATAGTCTGGACTTTTTCGCAAATAATTGCGTAATGTTCTTTGCAATACAATTAATTAAGTAAACCATCAGAAAATATTGATCCACAGTATTCAACCCTTAATCTATTATTTGGGTTTCCTTCTGTATATTTATCGAAACCTGCTTCCTAGAGCGATTGAACTGAAATAAATAAAAGTTAAATATTAGTATAGATAGAATACTCTGTATTGTACACAACTCATAAAATACAGTTCGACAAGAAATATATCTTATAAATGTAAGTACAATGGTGGTCTTATCGCTAAAAGCAAACTCTACCAGACAACGTTAGTATAGAGATAATAGCAAAATCGTTCATGAAAACATAGTAGTTGCTGTTTTACTAACTATTGAAGATTCAGATTCAGATTAAATTATAAACTAATAAAAAACAGTGGTAGAGCCATGCTTAGGCACGAATAGGCCGGCTCGACCGGTGCGATACCACGGCCTCACAGAAAGCCGGTTGTGAAGTAACGCTTCCGTTGCATTTCCCCGAAATGAGTGAGGTTTCCGGATGCCCAACTCCCCCTCTCCCATTTCCTCTCCCCTCACCTCCTTTCTCCACAACCCCCTCTCTTCTTACATCCCCCATCCCTCATCACCCTCAAAGGCGGGCAGCGCACTTGCGACTCTTGAGATGTGGGTGTCTATGTTCGTCTGTCCCCCTATAGTATATAAAAAAAAAAACTAATAAGTATATACTATTATATAATATATAGTAACTAGTTTATAATTAAAAAAAATCATTCACTACTACTCTGCTTGCTTTTGTTTATAAACTAGCCTTGAATTAAAGCAGATACACCAAATTAATAATTGTATTCAAAATAAAATTAAAAAAAAAACATATAAAAACAACATTGACGGGAGCGAATCTGCTAGCAAAGCTATTATAATATATTTTTATAGAAATTAAACTTACTGGGCCGATGGGGTGTTCTTATTCCTCAAGGGTTGTATCAGAGGACCAAAAATTGTTATAAGTGTCTTCTTCTACTGAGTAATTCTCCAGTCTGGAAGTATAGGGTCAGAATATGCACACTATGTCATCATGAGACACTTCAATACTGTCCTTTTCCACCGAACTTTACGTTCTTGTAAAGTCTACCCTTGTAATTTTTCTCTAGTTGCGCAGGTTGAGATCAAAAAGATAGTACTATCCATCAAATACACTGTGTGGTTTGATCTAATTATTAGACGCATGATCATAAATATTTACTACTAACTATTTATTACGAGATGTGGGACATCATTAATTATTCCTTTTTTTATACGACAGATTTTGGATTTGGCTAGTGTAATTATGTATTTTTACAACCTGACTTTGCCTGTTACACCTATATTTCTTAACTTTTTTTTAAATTTGGTGACACTTACTGTATCGAAACATTTGTTTAAATCTATAAATATTCCTAAAATAAACTCTTTTTGTCTACACTTGTTCTTATTTTCGTAATTATATCTTCCGCGGCCAGGGATTTGGGTCACGGAATCCGTAATGTTCATCTTTTAAGAATTTCTTTTGTGTTATGTAATCATCTAAGCGTTCATATAATACCAGTTCGATAATCTGACTGTTCTGGCTGGTTTGTAGTTGTCCGGGTCCATTTTGCTCCCAGCATTTTAAATAGTTGTTACCTTACCTACTACTAGAATAGTGGGGAAATTGCCGGTACTTTAACACGTATTAATACAGACAGTCAGTCGATTAGAGATTATATGCATTTGATTGACTTTGTGATAATGCCGTCCAGGCCTGTACTTGTGTCGTTGTCGGCGTTATCTATAATTTTTGATAATTAGTCTAAAGGAAAATATATGAATTCTGTTAGTTTTATGTCATGTAAGTAGTATATTTAGTAAGTATTTAGATCGTACATTAATGCGTTACCGCTTTAACGATGCTAACTGTTAGAAATTTTATTATCTAAGTCTGCGCCTACAGAAGCAAAGTATGAGTTAAATGAATCACAGATTGCTTTACCTTCTGTAATGATTCTCGAGTTTAATACGAGTTTTGGGGGTACACCGCTGTCCTTGTTTTTATTGAGTGCTAGCTTCTAGCTAGTGTTGACCTTCCATATTTTTTTTAGTTTTATAGAAGTGTCTTTAAACATATTGTAATAATAGTTTCTTTTACATTTCTTAATCAAAGTTTTTACTTTTTTTCCTTCCTCGATAAACTTGAGGCGTTGTGTTTTGTTTTAGATAGTTGCCATAAGTTGTACGTAGATTGACAGCTTCTGTAATATCTTTGTTGACATAGTCGATGACCTGGTAGTGTATTTTTCTTCTTTTCTTCAGGGGCAGGCTGCTCATTTATAGGTGCATTTGCTTATAATGGAATAGAGCTGAGCCTACTATCGACATACTGAAACTATGATTTGTAATACAGGCGCAGTGTTTGTGGTGTTGGTTTCTCAAGTGCTGTATGATTCAATTCAATTCAATGCAATTAGAAAAACCCGAGCAACAACAAAATTTCTGTATAAGGTTTATATTTGGTTTTCGCAAATATGATCATGTCTTAAAATTTCGTTAAAAGCTTGAATGCTTACCAATACGCCATCGCCCTATATATATATATATATTTATCAGTGTGTATAGCATGCATATATAGGTATGTCTGTGTATGAATGTTTACATTTATTTATACCTATTTATTATTATGCATAGTACACCGACAGTTACCACTTACATCTGCTTCTAAATCTATGCTGAGGTCTGGTAGAGATCACTTTTAGTGATAAGACCACCCATTGTGAAGTAAGCGCCTGATAATTTACACCTCGCAATTCATATACTGAAAAATATTATTTACATTAAGTAAGAACACAAAAAGGGTTTAACAATATACATATAAAGGGGTAGGGTGTATTAAACATCCACATTGGGAATTTAGGACGGGAAAATGGTTATGGATGTAAAGAAATATGGTTTAAACGGATGGCTTGGGAAGTGTACGCCAGCTAGTAGCGCAAGTAGTAGCCAGTTTTTTTTTTTTAGTTTAGTAAGCGTATGTTTGAATTACTGCTTCAAATAATCTTGTAGTGTCAGAAAATAAATCATAAAAAATCGTAACGTGGCCAAGTAACTTCCAAAATAGTCAAATCTGGGGATAATAAAGATGAGATGATTTTTTTAGTAAGAGGATTGATTTGTTTTTCTTGCCTTGGAGCCTATACGTCTCGAATGATCTCAATCGAACTAACAGTTAGAATGATCCAGAAGCAATCCAACGAGCTTAGTGTTTTTCAAAGGATTGTTGTCTATCTTTATAATTACGATATAATGTACGTCTATTGTGTATACAGTAATATAAATATACATATATGCATATGAACTAAATTGTAATAGTCAAAATGTGGGCTTTCCTAATCCCTCTGCTTACCCCTAAGGGGATACAGGCGTCAGTGTATGTATGTATATTGCTTCTTTTCCTTTATTTCTTTATTTAATGTATTATAAGTAATAATTAAATATGGAGTGTACAAGAATATTAAATAAACGTTAAAAAAATTGTGATGTCTGTGTAAGTAGTATACTTACACAGACAACAGATTGCTATGCACTGCACGGATGGCGTAGCCGTTTAAGTGGTCACCTCGCCACTACGCTGCCGCGCCGAGTGTTGTGGGTTCGATCATAGGACAATACTTTGTGTAATCCTCTAATTGTTGTGCTGAGTCTGGGTGTTCTTTGTGTCCGTTTCTTCTATGTTTGTAAAGTCCCCCGCGACACAGAAATTAATCCTAAAGCAGGAGTAGTCGTTTAAAATAGCGAATTAAGACAGACGCTACTAAATGAATTAAGCACGTCTAATGAATTTTTTGAAAAAAAAATTTTTTTTTTTTCGTTCTATTATTAGTACACATCCGTATAATTAGCATCACCAACATCAGTACCATTTGAAACTCATTAATCGCAAGAGTGCTTTCCACTATGGTAAGGGAAAGGGAGAAAGGGAAAGGGGATGGGAATATGGGGAGGGAACAAAGGGGAAGGGAGGGGAGAAGGGGTAGGGTAACCTCACTAATTCGGTCACACAGTGCAAACATTGTTTAATAGCCGGTATTCTGTGAGGCCGTCGTAATAGTCCGGTCGAGCCGGCCTATACATGCCGAAGCATGGATCTCCCACTGTAATCTGTAAGATAACTCAGATTGCAATCAGATACTTATATGTTATTCATACTTTGTTTTTTTTTTATGCGATAGGGGGCAAAAGAGCAGACTACCGCCGCCCATGGACACCCGCAACTCAAGACTCACAAGTGCGTTGGCGGCCTTTTAGGTAAGTGTACGCTCTTTTCTTGAAGGTTTGAAGGTCGTATCTGTTCGGAAATACGGCAGGCGACAATTTTTTTCCATAAGCTGGTTGTGCGAGGCAGTGTATAACACCTTTCTGGAGTGCAATACAGAGAACTGGACGAAGACGGGCCTTTTGGTAAGTGACCCTAACTGTTGAACCGGAGGCCTTGGATTCGCTTCCCAGACGGGACAAAAATTTTTCGTGATCCACGAATACTACCATGTCCGCTCTCCTAAAAGTGACTGGCGATATTAGGGAGGGTATGGATAACACTAAAGTTACCGTCTTAGTCCTGGTTGATTTCTCGAATGCCTTTAATGCCGTCAGTCACGAGGTCCTGCTATCCATCCTTTCATATCTTATGATCTCCTCAGAAGCACTGGAATGGTTCTCGTCTTATCTTCAGGGACGTCAGCAGTGCGTTCGGGTGGATGACTCGTCATCAAACTGGACTGATCTCTGCAGCGGCGTCCCTCAAGGCGGTATATTATCTCCCTTACTATTTTCTTTATTTATTAATCAGTTAACGCCACACCTTCAGTGTCCGTATCACCTGTATGCTGATGACCTGCAGATATACTCCCAGAGTAGGGTTGAAGACTTATCAGAGGCCATTGATAGGGTAAACAAGGATTTGGAAACTATAAGATCCTGGTCGTCGAGATTTGGATTATCAGTAAATCCAACCAAGTGTCAGGCGATCGTTGTAGGGAGCAAACCAATGATGAGCAGGCTCGACACTGGGTCGATCATACCAATAGTCTTTAATGGTTCACCTATATCTGTGAGTTCAGCAGTTAAAGACCTAGGTTTGTTTATTGACTCGACCCTGGATTGGCGGGCCCAGGTTACACATGTGAGTCAGAGAGTCACTGGTGCTCTCCGAACGTTATACCGACTAAAAAACTTCCTCCCTATTAAAACCAAAACTTCCTTAATGCATTCCCTAATTATTCCCATGATTGATTATGGCGATGTGTGTTATTTTGACCTGAATGCAGACCTTCTCAACAAACTAGACCGTCTTCTGAATAACTGCATTAGATTCATTTTCAATCTTCGCAAGTATGACCATGTCTCTGCTTTACGTTCCCAATTGAAGTGGCTCCCTATTCGGCAACGTCGCAGTTTGCGAGCACTAAATTTTCTATACACCTTCTTGAACTCCCCGTGTCCCCCTTCTTACTTAAGTCCCTACTTTCAATTTTTGTGCTCCACTCATGTCAGGGACCTTCGTTCTTCAAACAATTTGCTCCTCTTATGTCCTCCTCACAGCTCTAACTTTGTCAACTCATCTTTCTTCGTGCAAGCAGTTCTTCTATGGAATGCGCTTCCTCTCGAGCTTAGAATGTCTGAAAGCCGTTTAACGTTTAAGAACAAAGTACGTGAACTTCTCCTCGCTGAATTAGCAGAATAACCACAATGCACTTGACTGTATACCTATTTATATGTGTATGTTAGTATATATATATATATTCTTCCATATATATTTTTTATGTATGTGTATATTTGTTATGTATTTGTGACTATAGTAAATATATGTAACTAAAGTTGTTTTCAGAAACAAGTAAATTTCAGATGTCTGCACCTACCTTATCGCTTTTCTTCACCACCCCAAGGTTGACTGGTAGAGAATGCCCTAGGCATTAAGTCCGCCTATGTACACGTGTGCATGAAGTTTATAAATAAATAAATAAATACTTGTCCCGAGCCGTTGTATTCTTTATTTCCATTGATTAAATGTTTGCAAAGCCCCCCATGATACAGAAATAATTACTGCTGAGTTGTCTTTTTAAGACAAAAGGACAGAAAGGAACCTATCTATCCATCTAACTATATTACAAACCTTAAAACATGAGTATATCTGGACATACTTGACATTATATTTTACCATTATATGTTTTTTTAATGGGGTCATCTGATGGTAAGTGACAACCGCCGTCCATAGACCCCTGCAACCCAAGAGCCGCAAGTGTGCTGCCCGCCTTTGAGGGTCATGAGGGATGGTGTATGCTGGGAGGAAAAAGAAGAGGGAGGGGTAAGGAGCTGAGAATGAGGAGAGAGAGAATGAGGGGAGAGGAATGGGGATGGAGGAGTACGGCCTCCTGAAAACCTCACTTATTTCGGGGAAATGCAACGCAAGCTTACTTCACAACCGGTTGTCTGTTAGGCCATGGTATCGCACCCGTCGAGCCGGCCCATTCGTGCCTAAGCATGGCATTACCACTGCTAACGCTTCAATATATCTGATGATCTGATTCAACATATCTGTACAGAATCTACCCTTTTAATTATATATGGTAATAATGAAACCAATGGCGACACAAACACAAAATTTAGTTTCATCCATCTAATCTGACGATAGAATCACACATAGTCTTTAAGAGAAACAATGCTTACTACCAAACCTCTCGAGTTTATTTCTCATTTGGTTTGTTATAAGGAGTAGCATAAATTAAACGTAATGATATAAACACATACCTTCACGCCTGTATTCTTTAAGGGGTAGGTAGACGGTATATTACAATCACATTTAGCAAATAAGAATTTGGTCAAACTAACGTAATAGGAGGCAAGCCTATTACCGACAATCGGGCTCTATATGACTGTATATATACTGTCTGATAGATAACAGTCCGATCCCTTAGTCGCCTTTTGTGACACTCACAGGAAGACATGGATTGGCTTAATTCTACTGAACCGAGAACCATGTGTCATAAAACATTTTAAACCCCCAAAAAGGTCCAACTCAACTCGTTCCTCTCCCCTCATCCCCCCTCTCTTTTTCCCATTTCCTCATCCACCTCTCTTCTTTGCCCTCACGCACGCACTTACGACTCTTGAGTTGCAGTTGTTCATGGACGGTGGTTGCCACTTAACATTAGGTGAACCGTCTGTTCGTCATATGTCGTAGTATAAAAAAAAATATAAGTAGTATTTTTTTACAATTATGAAGTATTTATATGTCATTATACAAGAAACAACGTTAACCTACAAACAAATAGAGAAAACAATAATAATCAAATTATAGAGAAAATGTATTATTATTTGGATTTAGTTGACATACGGTTGTTATTACTTTCCAAAACCTTAATTTATTTAATACCGTAACATCGTACTCGTTAACAATTTAGAGTAGTTCATGTTTTATCGATAACTTTTGGAAGTAATAAAAGTTTAAATAATATTTTTTGAAAAGAAAAGTAAATTAGGCATCTGCTAATAATGAAAAGACAATGTTATGATGAATTATTATGTTCTTCTGACGTTACGACTTTCATCTTTAAAAAATCTAAAAGCTACCTACCAGATCAACAAATAATAAATGTTTTAAATATTATAAACGGATGTGATACTTAAACTAACAACAATTTCAACTTGAGTGTGTATAAAGAAGTCCAAAAACATTAATTATAACTTACCTTAATAAAAACAAAACGTTTCAAAAATCATTTGAAATGTTAAAAAAATATCGCAATTTATTACCATGATATTGTTTTCTAAGTATTTGTTTCTCATGTTAAGCTTATCGATATATTGACAAGCATTCGTCACATCCCTATTATTGAACAACGCGTAACTAGGAATCGTTTGCAACATATAATTTAGACTACAAACAACTAAACCATATCGATAGACAGTGAGCTATTTTTTCGATACACTCTAACCGCGAGTTTTTTTGCGAAAAGACTGTGATGAAAAGACCGTGCATGTTATTTCAGTTTTCTTCACACAGTGTGTGCTAAAATTGGTAAGTGTCTTATAAAAAAATATTATATTATATTATAAGAGATTGGCATTGTACGAGATAAAGTTCTTGATTTAATCAAAAATTTTATGATATCTACCAATTGTGTTTAAGTTAAGTAATTACATTACAGCATATGCCGAATCAACTACAAAAATAGCCGTTACTTCTTTAATGAAGATAGAGATTAATAGAGTAATATATAATCAATAATTGTGCAAACCGTTTCGAGAAGCTTAACACATATGTTTCATGTGTCTTTTTTTTGCTTACTCAGATTTAATAACCGTAGTCTATTTATCGCTAAACATGGTATACACGATAAATACTTTCCTCAACAAGAGAATTACGGGAATATCAAATGAATAGTGACCGCATAGTTGCACTGAACTTTATTAAATATTCTCACAAACTAGGACGTGGGAGGGGGACAAAGAGCCACGAGGCATGAATAATGAAAGCCATTAGAAAACTAATCGAATATAAAAACCTTCCTCTCATGAATTTATATACTATTTTTTTTTTATAATATGGAGGACAGACGGACTGACGGGTCACCTGATGGTAAGTGACACCTTCGGCCATAGACCTGCAGCGTACCTGCAACTCAAGAGTCGTAAGTACGCTGCTCACCTTTGAGAGGAGATTTGAGGGATGAGGAGAATATCAAGAGGAGAGGGGGAATGAGATTATAGGAAAAGAGGAGCTTTGCCCCAGGAAACCTCACTAATTTCTAGGAAATGCAACGAAAGCGTTGCTTTAAAAACCAGTTTTCTGCAAGGCCGTGGTATCGCACCGGTCGAGCCGGCCCATTAGTGCCTTAACATGTCTCTACCACTGTTTTTGGCCGAGGCTTTAGGTTATTACTCAGAAACGGTACATTTTTGAGATAAAATACATATATTATATACTATATCCACATCTGCAACCCTGACAAGCTGTATGCAAAATTTGATGAAGATCGGTCAGGTGGTTAACATACATACTCGTACATACCATACATAAATATGTATCCTAAAGCCTCAAGGGGGTACACAGAAGAGTCTCAAATGCCCAGTTTTTTGCCAAGTGTTATATAGTCCCAAGCAAGCCTGTTGCCATCATTCGGGTGTATGACTGTTGGACTACCGTCTGATAGATAACAGTCCAGCATTTTATGTTACCCACGGGTGACATGAGAGACTTCTTCTACATCGAGAACCGCACGGCTCACTCAGGAATATGAAACTAAGTTAGAAAGTTATTGGATGAAGGATGATAAATATATTGTTTGTTATTCTCATGTATATAATATTCTTTTTATAAGCAGTATTCTTAATTATCGTAAGTGTTAATAGCACACTAATTAATCTGCATTCTGTAATATGCTCTTAATATTGGCACGCCTTACAGGCAAAATATTACTGACCTTTTATAATTTAATATTTCACCTTGTATACTTACGTGTGCATACTCATGTTTAAGTAAATAAAATTATCTTATCTTATCTTAAAAAAATTAGGATTAACATACAATTTATTTATATTGTAATATATATGTATATATCAAAAAAATACTTGAAATAGTCTTTTTTTTATTACTTAGGTTAACAATATTATCGCAATAACAGATGCTTTGTCCGAGGTGAAATAAATTAAATATAAAAATGGTTAGGGGTCAGATTTCTTGACATAAGCCAGCTTAAGTTATGTTGTAGTTGAATGCAACCATGACCTGCTGGAGCAAAAGCTTGCAATCCACGATCTATCCGTATACACAAAGTCCATTTATTTGTCTTTTTTGCCTATTAAGTGTCCGGTTGACGGGAATAGAGTTGCCCCTTATTACGTAAGTATGGCAAAATTTAAAGTGGTCAAGTGAGAGCGTTAAATACGTTTCTGCCTACCCTATCTGGGATAAAAACGTGAGTGTAGACAAGTATGTATGTAAGAAAAATAGTACTCTGCAATTAAAAACTAATATAAGTATCTTTAGTATACCAAAAAAGGAAGTCAGGATAGACAAATACTAATTAATAATATTTCCTACTCTTCCACCAAATTAATTTGGGGGCTTTTGCAATGTTTTTATTTCGAGCTAGTATCGGCTAGTTTATTTTATGACGTACCGCCTTCCTGACGACACCCTGCCTGTCGCCAAAGAATCGAAGAAACCGTGGGAGAGCCATACTTAGTCACGAATAGGCCGGCTCGACCGGAGTAATACCACGGCCTTACAGAAAACCGGCAGACAAGCAATGCTTACCAACTTCCTATCTCCTCTATCCCCTTGCCCTCTCCCTCATCACCCTACAACATAAAAGGCGAGCGGCACAGTTACAACTCTTGATTTGCAGGTGTCCTTTTTAAGTGATTGCCACTTGCCATCAGGTGTCTGATGGGTTGGGTGGTGGGAAAAAAATCTAACAATAAAAAGCATCCTAACATGAAAACGTAGTTCATTTGAAGACATGTATATTAACCTATATTTTACACATATTTACAGTATTTTGTTATCCTCTAGTGGACCGTATAATTTGTCTCGCGACGCGGCGACGGTGACGCTCCGTAAGAGGCCGTGACGGCATGCGTTAATATTACTTATTTTTACGTTCCAAACTAGGTATTTTACTACACACAATACAATCATATTATATCGTATATATACGTGTAGCAACGATTGAGTGGCCATTTCAATTATAACATCGTAAAGGTATCAGAATTCAACATGGCAGAAGAAATATGAGATTAAAATAATGTTTCGGTAATGTGTTCTACTACATTGGACTATGTAGCATTTTGTACTATCACAACAATTTATTTTGAAGCTCAAGCCAACCTTTACTCAGCTAAGCACAGACACTTTTATACTTATAAAAATAAAGTTCTAAGTCCTCTCCAATGTGGCTTCACACCTGGCCACAGCACCGTTACTGCACTCCTTAAAGTAACTGGTGATATTAGGGAGTCAATGGAAAGTACCAAGGTAATATTACCAGGTAATAACTGGTGATATTCTAGTCTTGATTGACTTTTCCAGTGCTTTCAATATCGTCAGTCACAACGTCCTGCTATCCATCCTATCATATCTTATGATCTCCTCAGAAGCATTGGATGGGATCTCCACGTATCTTCACGGGACGTCAACATTGAGTACGTGTGAATACTTCGTTTTCGAGATGGTGTAATCTCCTCACCGGCGTCCCTCAAGGCAGTATTCTTTCTCCACTATTTTTCTCAATGTATATAAATTTCATAACTCAAGATCTTCAGGGTGCGTATCACCTACATGTCAATGACTTGCAGCGGTATACACAGGCTAGCGTTGAAGACATATCGCAAGCTTTCAATCAAATAAACAAAGATTTGGAGCATATAAAATGCTGGTCGATAAGGTTTGGCTTATCTGTCCCTACCAAAAGTCAAGCGATAATCTTAGGCAGCAAAAAGATCATGTGTAGGTTACACACTACTTCTATCGCACCTGTAGTTTACTATGACACAGTGATACCCTTAAGCCCAGTGGTTAAAGACCTTGATCTACATATCGACTCAACCACCCTAGATTGGCGTACCCAGGTAACTCATGTTAGTCAGAATGTGACTGGATCACTCCGAGTCTTATTTCAGTTAAAAAAACTTCCTTCCCCCTAAACTAAAACTATCATGATGCAATCCTTAATCGACTATGGTGATGTGACTAAGCCGACACTAACTTCTCTTTTTTCATTTCTTAACTCCCCATCTCCCCTTCCAATTTAGCTCCCTACCTTCGTTTCTTGTGCTCTAATCATTATAGACACCTTAGTTCCATAAAAAATAAACTTCTCCTATGTCCCCCTTATAACTCAGACTTCGTGAACTTTTCGTTCTATGTGCAGTCAGTTCTTCAAATCAGGATATCCACTAACCGCTTTATATTTAAAAGAAGGGTACGCGTCGTACCTATATAGTTTTTGTATCTATATGTGTATGTGTGTTTGTTTATGTATTTGTATATTTGTGTGTGATTTTACATGTATATTATATTTTTATATCGCAAGTCATGTTTGCCATGAAGTACTACAATCAGTAATGTATCGGTTCACTAAGAAATGTGTTACTAGCTTTTGTTTCTCTATCCTTTGGTAACAGTTTTTTTCTGCACAATAGGTAACATAAATTGGTTTAAAAATTAATTTTTATGTTGATCGGTTTAGAAATAGGTTTGGAAACGAATCGAAGATCGAATTTGGATTACTTTAAAACGTAGGACGTTTTAAATTTTGTTTAGCACTTCTTTCCTCGAAGGGGTAGGCAGTAGCATTATCGTCGATTAAAATTTAGTCCCATTTACGTGATAGGGGGCTTATTGGCGTCATCCGGGGTATATTGTCAGGAAAGGCAGGATTAAAAGGGAAGGTAAGGGACATTGCTTACACAATGGATTACTGAGTCCAAGTACGCATACATATTTATCTAACTGTCTTCCCGGCATTAGTCAGTCCTCTAACTATTAGTAACTTGATTTAATTATTTATTTATTTGTGGGACATTTACGAGTTATATGTTAAGTATATTGCTAATATAAAAACTTTGTTTCTATCTTTTCTTCTATTTTATGAACGATATCAAGACTTTGAGCGCGCGATTACCACAATTTTGAATTTACAGTTTGACTGTGCATAAGTATTATTTTCGGTAAATGAAAGAATGATTTACTTTAACAATAAGCTAGTATAGTACTAGGTACTTTGAAAAAAAAACTTAAACTGCCTAAAAGGGATCTTGAATCTTCTTCACGATAAACTTAATAATTAAGTTCTCATGAATCTTCTCTTGAATCTTCTTCACGATGTAATTAATAAAGTAGTGATTTTTAATGTAGAATAAGAGTTTTAGAAATAAAAATGAATAAATTTAATCTGTTTATGAATTGTTTTCAACGTTTTAAATAAAAAATGAGAAACAGACATGTAAACTTGTTTTGCTGACGTTATCTCGATTGTTATACTGCATGTCACAGCCACTATTGACAGAGTTCAAATGGTACATACATGTCGAAATCCATAAAGCCGTGTTGGCCATGTCAAAGAAACAGTATCCATACATACATAAATAAACCATCCATACATAAATAAATAAGACCAAATTCTTATTTGCAAAATGTTTGTGTTTAATGTATTTCTACCTGCCCTTTAGCGGACACAGGCGTGAACGTATGTATGTATGCATATGAATACATAGATTCAAATAAACCTTCTTAATAAAAATAAAACAGTAGTTTATGCTTTCAGTACACAATCAAATCACGGCCAAATACCTACTATTTATTTTATATCGTGTCGTGTCCCAAAGAATTGGACACAACATCAATAAAAGTAATAATGTGATTTAGAACAACTGAACCCCGAAGAGACGGCAATGAATTGTTTGTTTTACCCCACAGTATTTTAAACCAACCTTACGGTATTTCAGTGCTCTACACAGAGCTATGAAATTATAGAGTACGATAAGATAAAGTAATTAATTTATAATTAACTATTGTACGCAGCTTCATTCGTATGCACTTCGTATTCTACAGAAAAGAGTATTCTGTTTGTTAATCAAGATTAGAAAGAACATGTGTGCCAAATTTTATATAAATCCGTTCAGCCGTTTTTGCGAGATAGCGTAACTAAGATAATGCCATCTTCAAAGAAAGAGTGGTGTATAACAGAACAAGCTCATTAGATTTATAACATTCATTTAACTTATAATTCGTAATTCGTATACGTAAGACAAACACCAATTAAATGAACATTAAAAAACTTATAATAAGGTAGCATTTCCAAGATGTTTGAAATGCGTTTCATAGCCTATATTACTCAGTAAATACTCGACCGAATAAAAAAGAATTGTACGAATTCGACATAAAGTTTCAGGCATTATACTATTTTAACAATCAAATGGACAAAACAGTTAGCCACCTTCGGACGCCTGGCAGATGTGAAACATTAAAAGTAACTACAAGAAAAGAACACCCTCAATAAAAGAGCGTGTCCTGAGTTGACGGTGTCCGTGGACGGTGATAGTCACTTGTCTCAGGTCTAGATGTTATTTTTAACTTAATGTTTGTTAAGTTCCCGCGACACAGAAATCTTACTTATAGGGAAATAATTTACTGATATTACAGTGTAAGTTTTAATATTTAGACCGAACGAAAGTAAATTAGCCGTGGTTCTAAGTGGAGTAGAAAAGTATAACGCCATCGCATCCCGAGGATATCATAAAATTTAACTAAAAGATCGGACTGTTATGTATGAGACTGTATGTATACAGTCAGGCCGGCAACAGGTTTCCTTCCTATTACGTGAGTGAAACTAAAATGTGACTGCCAAAAAGTAGGCCTTTTGGACGCCTCTACATACCCTATTGGGGATACAGACATGAGATGAAATATTGTTTATGTATGTAAATAACTAATTAAGTAATTATTACGGAGCATTTACCTAGCAGCCGTTTACGAGTTTAAGTTTTAATATTTAGGTCAAAGGGAAATTTAACAACGTGTACTCCTCGTCGAAGCGCGGCTTATACTTACCCTCGAGAGATTCAAAGTTAACCAGACATGATTATCTGATGAATGTTTTAATTAACCCTCAGTTTACCAACCTACTACTAAACAAGGAGCTTATGAATTCCTACTACATATAAATTAAACTTTGCTGACTTCTAAATTGTTATGCCCAAACGTAAACCAGCCACCAATTCATAATTGTAAATGATTACAAATGTAATCCAATTGTAAATTAAAAAAAACTAGGGTTGTCGATATAGTCCGCTAAGCTGCTTTAATTTAGCTGAACGCTTCTACCAAATAAGATTTGTATTACCTGTTCCTCAGGCACAGCAGTTTTTTTTTCTATATGAGCTGCTTTAGGTATTATGTCTTTTTTTTCTACCTAAAGAAAGGCAGAAATAATTTCATTAACAACTATATTACAAGCATTCATAAATTCTCAACTTTTCCCGTCGGTTCAGTTTTTAACGTGTAACCTCTTGGGGTCGTCATCCCAGCGGGGTTTTTGGTCGAACGGAGTGGCATGACACTGACTAAAACCATACGGTGTACCATATTGCGAATAAAATAGGAGGCATTTGGGAACAGTTTTATAAGACACTCGGATGGGTACTTCTGAGCTGTCCCTTCTTCAAAACATCATCAGTATTTAAAGCTAATAAGTAGAGGTAGAGGGCTCCTCGAGGTCCTCGAGCTACTACTTATACTTCCCAATCCCTTCTTCTTTTTATGGGAAAGGGGCAAACCAGCAGATGGGTCACCTGATGGTAAGTATGTGGCCAGCCTTTTAGGTAGGAGTACGCCCTATTTTTAAAGTTTTGAAGGTCGTATGGGCAAATATGGCAGGTAACAATTTGAACCACATGCTGGTTATGTGAGGCAAAAAGCATCTTGAAAGGCGCACGCTGGTGAAATTCCAATTTTTAATTAATTCATTAAGTTACTAATTAATTAAGTTACGCGGATGGATATTAATATACACTCACAGGCACAATTTGACCACATTTGATGGAAGTTATGTTAAAAGCAGCCATTAAGGATAAATAAAATCACAAAATTCTTTAAACAAAACTATTTAATAAAAAAAAAATGCCAAAAATCGATTTTGCAAAAAAATTGCATGAAAATGTGATGACTTTAATTTTGAAAAAAATCGTCCGCTTTCTTTTTATTTAAATTTTAATAAGAGTGTTACTACCTCGGGCCCTGATGACTTCTTGTAGTCGCTTTGGCAATCCATCTACGAGGTCTTGAATATCCGACTGAGGGATATTATGCCACTCCTCTATCGCAGCCGTCTTGAGCTCTTGTAAGGTCGCAGGGGCTGATATTCTTGTTCGAATACGTCTTTTTAGGTTGTCCCAAATGTGCTCAATTGGCTTAAGATCGGGACTGCGTGACGGCCATGGCAAAACTTGAATCCCGACCTCATCGAGGTATTGAGTGACGGATCTTGTGGTATGGCATCGAGCATTGTCGTGCATTAATTTAAAGTTTTCACCAATAAATGGTGCGAAAGGTATGACGTGGTCTTGTAAGACTTCCTCCACGTATCTTTGAGCAGTCACACTGCCTCTATCAAACACCACTAGATCGGTACGAGCCTCGTAAGAGATACCTCCCTAAACCATTATGGATCCTCCCTGATAACCCACGGTTTCGATTATTGCACATGGAGCAAACCGTTCATTTCGGCGCCTATAAACACGCTGACGTCCATCTGGACCCCTTAAGGCTATTCTGCTCTCATCTGAGAACAGTACGTTCTTCCATTGTTCCGTAGTCCAGTCAGCATATTCTCGTGCAAAGGCAAGTCTTGCTCTACGATGCTGTGCAAGCAGCTGTGTGTGCAGTCTTCTTCTTATCGTACGTTCACTTACAGTGACATTTCTCACCTCAAACAGACGTGTGCGCGCTTCAGTAGCGGTGCAAAAGCGATTTCTTATAACACCACTAGATCGGTACGAGCCTCGTAAGAGATACCTCCCTAAACCATTATGGATCCTCCCTGATAACCCACGGTTTCGATTATTGCACATGGAGCAAACCGTTCATTTCGGCGCCTATAAACACGCTGACGTCCATCTGGACCCCTTAAGGCTATTCTGCTCTCATCTGAGAACAGTACGTTCTTCCATTGTTCCGTAGTCCAGTCAGCATATTCTCGTGCAAAGGCAAGTCTTGCTCTACGATGCTGTGCAAGCAGCTGTGTGTGCAGTCTTCTTCTTATCGTACGTTCACTTACAGTGACATTTCTCACCTCAAACAGACGTGTGCGCGCTTCAGTAGCGGTGCAAAAGCGATTTCTTAGCACGTTACTGACAACAAAGCGGTCATCCAGAGCCGAGGTGCACCGATGTCGGCCTTGACCTGGCCTTCTCGTGTATGAACCAGTCTCCCGAAAGCGTCTGATGGCATCCCGCACTGTAGTTCGAGGTACACCAAGCGTACGAGCGATGCGACGTTGGCTATACCCAGCGTCAGCTAAAGTCACTGCCCTAGCAGCACCAGTTGCATCCAGTGGCATTTTTTTCAGTCACAAAAATAATCTTACACTAAAAACTCAAATTAAACTTGATACAAAAATCCAGTTTTGTACTAAAAAACTGTCTGCCATGTCGGTATATAGATTATCTGTCATTTCTTTTCATACTGACGACTAATTTCTCAAAGTATATGTTTGTAACAAGTGTAATAACTCTGACTTTAACTAGTTTGCACGGAAAATATAGTTTATATTTATCATTATGCAACATTCGCGAATGCAAAAACATATCTGAAAAGATACCTGGAAAGTTGAAGATTACAATGGGCAGAGAACTATGTAAGCAATTATTCCGCGCACTAAATCTTAGCCTGGTTAAAAGGGATCCTGGTGCTTCTTTCAGATAATTTTGATGCGCGAAAGTAGTGACTTTTTACGTAAAATTAAAGTTTTTGAAATAAAAACGAATGACGTTTATTTGTTAACCAATGGTGCAACGTCATATCATCGTTATATTTTCGTATGGTTTTCAACGTTTCAAGTTAAAAATAAAAAACTAACTAAATAACAAATCTTGGACTTATGTTCAATAACATCGATATATTTCGATTTCTTAGAACAAATAGCGTAGGATTTAATCATGTTTTCGTAATATTTGATGTAAGTCAAGTAGCCTATTGTATTCCCTTCTGTCAAGTAGCCTATTGTATATACTATAGCCTATTGTATGTACAGACGAACAGACGGGTCACCTGATGGTAAGTGACAACCGCCGTCCATGGACACCCGCATCTCAGAGAGGAAAGGGGAGAGGGGTGCCTCCGGAAACCTCACTCATTTCGGGGAAATGCAACGCAAGCGTTACTTCACAACCGGTTTTCTGTGAGGCCGTGGTATCGCACCGGTCGAGCCGGCCCATTCGTGCCTAAGCATGGCTCTGCCACTGTTAGACTGTTCACCTACCACTGTCACTGTTTTCCAATCCCTAATTATATTCCTAAAGAGATCTGTGAAAGACAATTGGTTCAAACCTTTTACTTTCGTGGAACCAATGTTAAATGGCAAAATATAGGTGTTTTATGCACTTCTTTGATTTGACTTTTTTAAAGATCATCCCCGCAATAGGATTTCTACAATGGACACAAATGCTTTAGATTTTTCTTGAAGGAAAGTACGACAAAAGATTTCTTGATACATTTGGTATTTGCACATAAATATTTATTGCTGTAAATGATTTAGTACCTCATTGTTCCTGTTCTAGCTCTGCGTAATACAAATGCTCTCTCAACTCTGACAAATGGAACGGTTTTTATAAAGACCTTTATTCACTATCAGCATAACAAGAATAATATATGGAGTGTTGTTTTGTGAAGTTATGAATAATAGTTTCTTCAAATAAATAAAGAATAGTTTTTTTTGTTGTCGATTCTAAACATTTTTAAATTTTTCTTATTATAATAATTCTACTAATAGGATCGGACTGATATCTATCAGACATTATAATATAAACAATCATACAGTACCCACTTTACGGCCTCTGTCATATTAGTGTTACTAAATTCTGATTGGCAAAATGTGGATGTTTGATACACATCTGCCTACCCCTTCAGGGATACAAGCGTGAGCGTATGTATGTAATAGTAAAATGTCAGTTTTGACACTGTCACCAGGCCTAATTACACCTTGACAAAGGCTCCCCGTCGAGACCGAAACTAGTCGGTAGTCATCTCCAAAATACAGACGTAAGTAAAACAATTAATAAGCACATTTGAACTCAATTGTAAAAAAATATACTTAAGACCACTTAATCCGTTCGCCACTCATTATCATTGCAACTGCCACATTACTAATAAACGAAACGCTTATATTGCTAACATCAATTAACCGCTAATTAACCACTTGTATCAAGGGAGTTCTACAAGGGAGTTTGGATTGGACTGCATTCTTACTCAAATGTCAACCCTAAAAAATATAGTAATTATGGGGGACATTAATATCGACATTACTCCAAATGTCATATGCGAACATGCCAATCAGTACTTAAACATTAATGCTACGCATGGCCTTCTCCCTGCACATCTTCTGCCTACTCGTGGTAAGTCTTGCATTGACCATGTGATGGTTAAGTCTGATCTTAAAATTACGACTCTGATCGTCGACACTTATATCACTGACCATAGGCCTACGATTATTAACGTTCAATACGTAAAGTCTTTACCTGCATCTAAATATAAACGTAACATTGTTGATTACTCGGCTGTAGTGGCTGATGTTTTTTCATTCGATTTTAGTTATATAATGGGTACTCAGGACGCTAACATTGCTGCCGAGTCTTTAGTGTCTACTATTAGTTACTTTATAGTTAGGCATACTAAATCGGTGCACATACCTTCAAAACGACGAATTCTTAAGCCCTGGATTACTAATGGGCTTCTGAGATGTATCCGAAATAGGGATAATATGGCACGTACTCTGAAGAAGGACCCTGACAACTATACTATTAAGGTTACTTATATAAGATATCGAAACTTTTGTAATAAGCTCCTCAAAAACATTAAAACAGCTTACGAGAAAGAACAGTTCCACAAGGCTAAAAATAACCCTAAAGCTACATGGAAAATCATTAGGAGTGTAACTGGGACTAGTGTCAATACTATCTTTCCTAATGAATTATTAAAGTCATCCTATAATGAAAAGTCTTCGGTTAATACTGTCAACGAGTTTTTTGCAGGTGTGGGCAAGACATTAGCTGAAATAATCCTAAACAGCACGAACAACCCTGAAAATTGTTATGATGCGGTGACATGTAACTCACTAGTTCTCCTTCCCACTGATGAAGTGGAAGTCACTAATTTGATCCTTGGGTTGAAACCAGATGCTGCCGTTGGCTGGGACGGTATACCACCGAGGCTGTTAAAGTCTTGTCTACCCGCTCTGGTGCCGGTCATTGTTCACATTTGCAATCGCTCACTTTCAACGGGCTGTTTCCCTAGAGTTTTTAAAAAGGCAATTGTCCATCCCATATTTAAGAGTGGGGACAGACACAGCGTCAATAACTATAGGCCTATCTCAGTCCTGCCTGCAATTTCAAAGATATTGGAAAAAAATCTTAACAACAGATTAGTTCACTTTCTTGAGGCTTATAAAATCCTAAGTAACAATCAGTATGGTTTTAGGGGTGGCAAATCAACTGAGGATGCAGTTGCCGCCCTGGTAAATGATGTTGTAGAAAAATTAGATAGTAAACTAAAATGTCTTGCTATCTTTCTGGACCTTTCCAAGGCATTTGACACCGTGTCTGTTCCACTTCTCTTACGCAAGATGGAAGTCACCGGCATCCGTGGAGATACTCTAAAAATCTTCCAAGACTATCTGTATGACAGAACTCAGCGTAAAAATTAATGACGTTATTAGTGACACTTTAACGTTAAATTATGGCGTTCCTCAAGGTTCAATCTTGGGCCCAACTCTTTTCCTAATTTATATTAACAATCTATGTAATATGTCCATACCTCATTGCTCAATATTTACTTATGCAGATGATACAGCACTTGTAATTCACGGTAAAAACTGGCCTGAAACTATGAAACACGCAGAGAATGCTCTCAGATCAGTGATGAAATGGCTATCAGATAATGTCCTAACCCTAAACATTAATAAAACGGTCTACTTACCTTTCTCGTTGCGCTCCAATAATCTTGCTCCCGCTGATGCTATGACGCTCAAAGCCCATACTTGCTCTCTCGATCTATCCTCTTCACAATGTGACTGTCCACAAATAACTAGTTCGGCGAATGTTAAATATCTTGGTGTTTATATAGACAGTTCTTTAAGCTGGAAGCCCCATATCAATAAACTGACAAGTCGGGTACGCAAGTGTACGTTTATCTTTAAAAAACTAAGGTGCTCTGCAGATCCTGAGACTATAAAGACTGTTTATTTTGCATTGTGCCAATCCATCATTAGTTATTGTATTGTTGTATGGGGTGGTGCATCTACAACTTCCCTTCTTTCTTTGGAGCGAGCACAAAGAGCTGTTCTCAAAGTGATAATTTCAAAGCCCTTTCGGTACCCTACCACGGCTCTCTACAGTGAGTGTCAAGTTCTGACGGTGAGGCAGCTCTTCGTTCTCAGTACCATCCTCCGTAAGCATCCGACAGTATGCTTGCCGCATGATTCTAATAGTTTTAACAAACGCAGATACTTTAATGTGTGTGAAATGCAACAAAAATGCAGAACGACCCTCGCACAGCGTAATTATACCTACTTGTCTAATCATCTGTACAATAAAATTAATAGACTCTGTGCCATTGCGCTCATGTGTCGCAATAATTGTAAAGCTTGTGTGTCTAAATGGTTGATGACCCTGGATTATAAAGAGACAGAGAATTTAATTCGATGTGGATCCTAAGCCTTCCGACTCACTAATTAATGACCTACATATGTTTCCTATAAATATAAATATACACACACACACAAACAAACACACACACACACACACACACACACACACACACACACATGTATACCTATTCGTAATAAGAGGCTACAGTACTTAAATTAAAATGTTAACAACTGGGTAGTAGTTTTTAATTCGATTTTTTGTTTTTCGTAACACTATTATTTTTGTGGTATGCTTCTTAATTTGTACTACTGACTTTATATGTTTACAGTGTACGCGAGAACGCTGGTACCCTAAACACAAGTTGAATCTTATTCTGGGTGCCACAGTTTATCGTAAATACTATATATCGTGTTTGTGACGCTGTTGATGTACTTTTGTGCCAAATTAATGTAAATAAATCTTTATCTTATCTTATCTTACTTGTCAGCTTAATTACAATCACCTTATATTAAGCCTGCTGTCAATATATTAAATTACCGTATACCACGATAAGCGCCATTTCTCTTTGCGAGGCACAAAGTACAGCACAGGTTATTTGAAGTAATTCATTGATGATGATGATGATGATGATGATGATTTTTATTTTGTAAATAGGTTATAACAACACTTTTACACGTCAATATATTTTTTTTTTCTGTTAGTTTATGCTAGATGAGGCCGGTGTTTCCTAGCTGACTACCCTGAGAAGAAACACCGAAACAAAGTCTGTTTTAAAGTCCATACAGATGTACTGGTCAAAAACATATGAGAACCATGCACGCTAACGTCTGAGATGGGCTTTTGAAGAAAGCACCACGCTCATTTGAGTGGACCCGTCCAAACAGTGCAAGCATTTGTCAGTTATCGTGTAGCTCAACTTAGAACTTTAAGGAGCTCAACGGACCGACGAACAGTACCAAAGCAAGGACATTTGGGTAGGCCGCAAAAGTACTCAAACAGTCAGACATCGTTAAAAAACAAACTTACAGGAAAAAAGGAGAAAAGAAAAAAAAAAGAAATAACCTACATAGTCCTCACATTTACAATAATTAAATTTATAAATTAAAAAAAAAAAAACAAATATATAATATATTATACTTAACAAAGTATTCATGTCAAAAAGTACAAAGATTAAAACAATAAAAAAAAAACACAATATAATACTTAACAAAGTAAGTATTCATGTCAAAAAGTAAAATATAAAATATCAATGTGTATAAAAAAAAAAGCAAAAAGTATAAACGAAAAACAAAGGCTCATGTACATTAATGAAGCAGCTCATTCCCAAGCCTTTTTATCCTCAATGTAATCTTTAATTAGATTAAAAAGCTTTCTGACTTAGTTTTTTTTTTTGATAAATGATTTAAATTTATTATTGCTTAGTTCTTGTATTTTTTGACAACAAATTTTTTTTGTTCCTAGTATTTACACTATGGATATTACTGTATTTTTTAAACAGATTAATATTTTTATGTGCGTACATGAAATTTTCATAAATATACTGAGAGGGCACACTTATAATATTAATCTCTTTAAATTTATCTCTGAGGGAGTGTCTGGGACTTAATTTATAAATTGCACGTATAGCTCTTTTTTGTAAAACAAAAATAGATTCCCCACAACAGAATACCGTACGACATTCCACTATGAAAATAGCTAAAGTATACTAAACGGGCTGTCTCTAAATCAGTTAAACCACGAATTTTCCTAACGGCGTACGCTGCAGAACTAAGCTTTTTGGACAGTTTATCTATATGGGGGCTCCACTGAAGCTTTGCATCCAAAGTTAAGCCTAAGAACACTGTGAATCTTCGGGTTTTAACACTTCGCCCTTTATTGACACACTACTGTTCACCTGTGTTACATTAGGCAATGTAAACTTTATACATTTCATTTTTTTCTCGTTAAGGAGAAGATTATTGATATTAAACCAGTTAACTACTGTTGAAAGGGCACTATTTACGTCATCAATAACCACCTGCTGACGTTTGAGTATTGAATATTGAATAATGAAAGAGGAGTAATTAGATGAGGAACCGCTTAGTTGTAGTAAAAAATGCCAACTTATTCCTGCCCGTGAGTGTCGTATGAGATCACTAAGAGATTCGACTGTTATATATCAGACAGGTTTTAACATGGTTCTAGTGAAAGAGAACCATTACATGCAATGTAAGAGAAATGGAACAGGGGTACGAAGTACCTCACTACGTATTTTGGATTCATGCCTTTTCAAATGAGTATTCATGTCACTGCCATGAAGCGGCTTTATAAGGCCTTAATTGATCTGGTGTCGAGATAGGACTGCAGGGGTTTCTATTCAAGCATTTTATTTATTTTTTTCTTTTTGTATTTAACTGACTTCAAAAAGAAGGAGATTCTTTTTTTCACTTTTTTTGGGTAACTAAACGAAATCATACATGCACACGCTCACGCCTGCATTCCCAGTAGTAAGTAAGTAAGCAGAGGTGTTTTTAACACCCTCATCTTTGTTGTGTATGTTACCAATATAAATAAGAGAGGGAACAGTTATAAAGAAGAAAGACAAAACAGACGTTTAATATCTGCACCTGTAACATCACATTAAAACGGGAAAAGTGATAATCTGATTAGAATTTTTTTTTTTTTTTTTGTAAGTGACAACCGCCGTCCGTATACACCTGCAAATCAAGAGTCGTAAGTGCACTGCCCGCCTTTGAGGGTCATAAGAGATGGGGGATGCGAAAGAGAGGGGATGAGGAGATGAGAAAGAGAAAGAGAAGTGAAGAAATGAGGTGAGAGGAAAGGGTAGAGGGGGAGTTGGGCCTCCGGAAGCCTCACTAATTTCAGGGAAATGCAACGCAAGCATTGTGTCACAACCGGTTTTCTGTAAGACCGTGGTATCGCACCGTTCAAGGTGTTGTTGAAGTTTAAAAGGTTTCAGTAAGCTAATAAACTTCTAGGTATCTAATTAATTCATCACGACGGGAAAACAAACTTAACCATGCGGTTCCCTCCATTTGCCAATTGACAACAACATTTTATATTTTTTTTATTTTTTTTTTATATACTATAGGGGGACAGACGAACAGACGGGTCACCTGATGGTAAGTGACACCGCCGTCCATGGACACTTGCAACTCAAGAGTCGCAAGTGCGCTACCCGCCTTTGAGGGTGATGAGGGATGAGGGATGCAGGAAGAGGAAAGAAGAGAGGAGGGATGAGAAGATGGAAAAAAGGAGAAAGGAGATGAGGGGAGAGAAAAGGGGGAGGGGGAATTGGGCCTCCGGAAACCTCACTAAATTCGGGGAAATGCAACGCAAGCGTTACTTCACAACCGGTTTTCTGTGAGGCCATGGTATCGCACCGGTCGAGCCGGCCCATTCGTGCCTAAGCATGGCTCTACCTTCCTATCTTTGCGATAAAAATGTTTGATCTTTGTGAACAAACTAACTTTCCCATTTTTTCCTTTACTTGTGCTATACCTTGTTTGTTTGCCAAATTTTGTCGATTATATGTCTATGGGAAGAATGCCGTAGATATTGATTGACGTAATGCTCATAATTGGCTGTATATTTTGAAGGATCTTAGGAGTTATATTTTTAACAGATGCAAGTACCGTCGATATAAATATTTAACTTTAATTTCAAAATTATAAGAGAAAAGGGTCTTGATAAGCATAAACAGTCAGACAAACAAAATCGACAGATCGGCAGAACAATAGAGTAAACCTATAAGGGTTTCTATTTTTCCCTTTGAGGAATGAAACCCTAAAAACGAAAAGTTAATTATTAGTCAGCAGAAAATCGCATGAACTGAACAAAAACTATTTCTACATACACGGTACTGCACTGGATGGGGATTGAATACACGACCACTTGATCACAAGACAACTTCTTAACCATTACGCTACGCTATATTGATATGCGATTTCACTATACATAAATTAAAAATAATTATTTATCGGTATTGTTCCATGAGACGCTATACAATTTTATATTTTCATAAAGTTGCAAAATTTTCAAGTTATTTGTCAATTGACATCACAAAATTCAAAGAAATCTGTAGTGAACTGGTAACTGCCATGTTAATTAAGAAAATTATTCATCTTGGTTATAATCACTGATATTAACAAATCTTTGTCAAAATTATTAAATTTCAATCGTATTTTAACATAAGGCTATTCCAATTTTTGTTTTTATTTAGCATAATTTATTAAAGTCAATTTTTTTTATTTTAAAGTATATGTTTTTTTGGTTATTTGTAACGCTTTCGAGCTTTAAGCACTTAAAAGATTACAATGAAATTTTACATAAACGTTGTAAGGGGTACAGAAATACACATAAGGACATAATAACTTTTACGTAAAATCTTTTATGAAACAAATAACATATAGTACATACAGCCACGCTTGTATCCCCGAAGGGGCAGGCAGATGCGTAATGAATGCCCACTTATTACCTACCATAACTCAGTCCCATTTACGTGAAAGGGTGCCAGTTTATTGCCATCAACCGGACACTTTGGGAATTAGAGAGGAAAATTTAGATTAGGTACATTGACAGGGAACACACCTAAAACTTGAACTGGCTCGTGCCAGACTCTCCAACGTATAATATATATGTCAGCGTAACATTCTGAACTCCGTCAGTTTATAATATAACGCGCGAGATTATAAAATAACAGTAGGTTAGGTTAGGCTAGATTGTAATCTCAGGTGGTGCCCGCCCCGGTGGGATGACGGCCCAAGGGGGTTTCCACACGAAAAAAAAAAACGAAAATGAACGAACCACGTTAGATTATAAAGTGACAGAGTTCACAATTTTACGGTAACATTTATAAGTTTTTTTTTATTATAATTGATTATAGATGAACAGACCGGTCACCTGATGGTAAGCGACTTATGCCGTCCATGTACACCTGAAATTCCATAGTCATAAGTGCGCTGTTCTCCTAAAATGGTGATGAATGATGGGGGATGCAGGAAGCGGTAAGAGAAGAGGGAGTTAAGTTACTAATTTCGGGGAAATGCAACGCAAGCGTTACTTCACAACCGGTTTTCTGTGAGGCCGTGGTATCGTAGCGGTCGAGCCGGCCCATTCGAGCCTAAGCATGACTCTAGCACAAATAAGTGTATGTTTATAATGTGTATAATAATATACCTTTACTAAATATATCTAAATGTTTTTTACAGAACGTACTTACTTCTGCAAAAAAACTGTTTGATGTTTATTTTTTTTCTGTTTCTGTTTGATTGTTTATGCTGAGGACCGATACTTATGGGACTTATTTTTCACAGATAGTTAATATTATAAGGAGTGACTTTATATTTGAAAGAAGCACTGTAAAAAGAAATAACAAAATATAACATTATTTTCTTTACTACAAGACACTTTCATCTAATATCCAAAACGAGCAAGATTGCTCTATTATGACAGTTGTGACATAGTCACCTTTTATTTGACAAATGTCATGTATGTAGAAAGTGATTGTTTTGTTTCATCACAAACACTTAGAATGTACGCAGGTGGGCGTGCTTAGTACGTACCACATGTTCATAGATATGAAAGCAATATGATTAATTGTTTTTTTTATTTTAAGCTAAAGTAAATCTTAGGCGTTTGTTTGAAGGAATATTATCGATTGTTCAGAATCGACATATAACTAATTAATACGTGAATTCTAGAGATGACAAAGCTAAAGCTTCAATAAGTAATATCAATGAACCTTTTCCTAAAGGAATAGGGTTGAGTTTTGACTACATTTTTCACGACGTTTATAGTATGAGTTGAAGTACCTAGGTGAAAGTGGAAAGATACATATTCAATTTCAAATTCAGAAACAGGTCACGAACAACTTACGACCCCATAAAATAATGTATTGCTTATGAAATGAAAGTAAAAGTGATTTAGTTAGTATTCACCATTCGAATGAAGCGTAAGAGATAGACATGGGAGAGCCATTCTTAGACACGTATGGGCCGGCTCCATAGGAGAAATAAGTCGGCTTCAAAGAAAACCGGTTGCAAGGCAATACTTGCAATACTTTTTTGACGAGTGATTGAGGTTACCAGAAGAATGGAGATGCACAAAAGCTGACAACTCACTTGCAACTCTTGAGTCGCACGGGTATACATTAACCATCGGCGTACCTTTCTGATCCTTTCTATCCCCCTGTATTATAAAAAAAGGGGGTTTGCTTTTAATTCCTGCTCTGTGCAATAAATATGTTTAATTTATAAATAAAATAAAAAAAATCATTTGTCTCAGAATACTTTTATGTAACTCTCCGATCTCATCCATTATTTTCAATGTATTACTTTAGTCGCCCTATTTTAAAATTTATAGAAAATAATTTTAAAGATAGAAACTGGTACAGAGTTCTTAAAAGACATTTTTTAACATAATTCAATAAAATCATCCATCTATAACGGACGAGACATCCGCACACCGGACTTGTCCCAAATTAAATTTTATTATTCAACATTCAGGATGCGGCTGAGTACGGTATTATTTTGGTTTTGTATAGTATTATTTAATAATATTTGAGTTAGATTTGACTCTGAAACTGGATAACAAAATATTTACAGAAATCCTACAAGGCAACTTTTTCTGATATTGTCCATATATAAGAAAAAGTTGCATATGGGATCGAACCCACAACCTTTGGGTTAGCAGTCAACATCACTAACCACTAGATCAAAAGGGGAGTCTTACAAAAATAGCAAATATTCTCAGAAAAGTGTTAAGTTTTATTTTTGCACAATATAATTTATATCATAAGCGTTAACGTCATGAAAAAAATATGTTTTATGTCAAACACGCCCCAATATATGACACTCTTTTTCCTTTCCAGTACAGTTAGCTTTGATTTGTTTCTATATTTATTGTTCTGAACCCATTCTAGCAAATAAAAATCGTGGTTATATCTATTCGGAGTGAACGGTTGAGTTGATAAAATAATCGATTTTAGACATTCTTGAAATTGTTAGTATATATATATGTATGTATATTTAAACATATACCCGCACGGCTGTATCTTAGGGTAGGGGGTTAAGAGGTAAGCAGAAGTGTATTTAATATCCAGATTTTGGCTAATAAAATTTCATCAGAAAAATGTGATAGCAAGTTTATTTTAGTGTTTCTCTTTCAAAACGAAAGCGAAGGCAAATGAAGAAAAGGCACATTGCCTATAGTAGCGGATGGTAAATGTACGCACCTCGGGAACGTTGGGGTCACAGTATTTACCAAATATTTAAATAATATTATAAGCAATAAATAATATGTCATGTAATAAAGTTGAAACAGGCCGATGTCTGCACTCAAAACTAATGTGGGATCTATATGAAAGCAACAGAGGTCTATAACAAAACAGCGGTAGCGTGATGGCTGAGGCGTTGGACTTTAAACCCCACCCCGATTAGCCCCGGTGGGTTAACAAGAATACTAGTAATTTGTGACCCACGTTGCTAGTATTATTTTTTTAAAGATAGTTTTTACAATTATTGTACACGCATCACGCAAAAAAACACAGTATTGAATTAAATGCAGTTTTCACAAATGAGTAGCTAAAGATCTCAATTATATAAAAATATAGATACTTGAATCTAAATTACATGCGCACAAAGTAGCTAGTAGCACTAAAGCTCGTTAACTAAATAGTAATCGGACTTTAAAAAAGTAGACAACCAAACAAAACAAAAATTTAAGACTAATATGGTTTTCTCATGGATGCCATTGTCACAACTGGACCAAACTCTCATCTAACTACCTTTGAAGTACATCCTTTCAAAAAAAAAAGAAACGTTTAAATCGGTTGGCGTGGTATTGAGTTATTCCTCCATTTGTCGAGCACACGCCTAATGCAAATTTAAGACTTATATGATTTTCTCACGAATGCCAGTGTTAGAACTGGACCAAATTAACATGGAACCACATGGGAAGCACCAGCTTTCAGCTTTTTTGAACTCGGTTGAACATATATAATACTTGGAAACGTTACTGGTCGCTGGAAGAACCAAACTGCAGTATCTGTTAACACATCGCTTATATAGCGTTAAGCGATGCATGGTGTGGTGAATGCTGTCGAACAATTTTAGAGTGAAAGGGTGTGTGTGCAAACTGTGTTGTTATTGTTTTATATTATTGTGTATGTTCGAGTGATGAGCTTTTCTGTTTTGTATTGTTATTTTTTGTCTAGTTAGTATGTATGTACCTATTGGCCTGTGATGGTATGGTCTGCAACGGCCGTTTTTGGCACTAACAGTGAGTCTTTTTGTAAAACTGTTCATGTACCTGTGTTTTTTGTGTGCCAAATAAACATTTTTTCTTTCTTCTTCTTTCTTTCTTTCAAACATGAAACTATACCAAAGTCCGTGGAAAGTAAACCGCGGAAAACGTTAGAAGGCTTGGACTTTCCCGCACCAGCCAGTACGAATTATAGGTACGCAAGCCTGACTTGCTGGAGCTATTGCTTATTTCTCGCTCTCTATCGTCTTTTTTCTGTCAATATACTCCAAATTTTTCTAACCAATTCCCAAAAGTAACAGGCAATAGGGATGCCCCTTATACGCAAAACGGAACTAAATTGTGATGGGTTGAATATAATTCGTGTATTTTATCAAACTTGCATATTATCAAACTTGCCTGGCATACTTGCAAATATTAATAAAAAAATATTGTTTGCCAACGCTATTTGGAGAAGTGAAATAGTAGCCTAGTAATGGTAAAAATAAAACGGATGTCAAATCAAGAAATGGGAAGATGAACTGCCAAAAGGATAGAGAAGATTTGTTCGTGACATAAATGAGTGAAAGAATTTAAAGGAGGCCTATGACGAAGGACAACCTGATCAACTACTGGTTGCTGAGGTTGTACCAATAAGATTTTATCAATGTTTAAAAAGAATATTTAAATTTGGAACATAGAATAGTTTTTTTTAAAGACACCTCTTTAGTGTGTATAATAGAATTAGGAATGATTCCTCTGTCGCGGAGAGTTGACAGTCATACAAAGAGCGGACACGAAGACCACCCAGAATCAATATTAGCTAAGATATAACAAAATTCCATTTTACAATAAGCTTTAAACTTCACTCTTTTTTGGCCAGTGATAAAGGTTTTATTTGTTATTATTATAAATATATAAAATCAAAACATTCGAAAACGTCATAAATGTTTATATTTAAATTTAACAGTCAATCAATAGCCATTGTTTCTGTGTGGTCTCACACATTATACACGCGGTTGAAATTCACAAGAGCTTGTAAGTATGATTTCTCTGTCATTGTAGACATAAATATACCCGTTTTTAGTTACTTTCCTTTGTAGCACAGTTGTCATAATTTCAAATGCATATTGAATAATAAAATCTGGTTGGCCTGTTGGTCTACTGACTGATAAGCCAGATCTCATCGGTACGATTAATACTAAGACAAATAATTACATGATGATTTTGAACATTTTTTTTTGTTTTCTTTATTTGTATGTGGCTTATGTCACATACTCATTGTTAAAACAGTAGCTGTGTTAACTGTGATTGTATTAAATCTTGAGGTATTTTAGAATTTAAAGGTTGCACTTTGTTTTCGTTTGCCATAAATGGCCGGGTCAGAGTATTTGGGTGTCGTTCGATGCGCTCTTTATAGGTTCTGGTATGGCGTACAATTTCTAGTCTCCCTGTGACGAGGCGTAGATCACGGTGTAATATTTTGTTGGGTACGAACCAGGGTGCATTGGTTATGCACAGTGCTTTATTTTGAAACGTTTGTATGATTTCAATGTTTGAATGAGATGCAGTGCCACACAGTTGGATTCCATACGTCCAGACGGGCTGTAGTATTTCTTGTACAGAAGTATTTTGTTTTCGAGAGACAGTTGAGACTCGTCCAGTGAGCCAGTAAAGTTTTCAGAACTTATTAATAATTATAAATATTTTAATGCAATATAAATATATTATTATATACTAACGAATAATAATATAAGATTTATAAGAATTATATGAATATGTCATAAAATCCAACTGCATTTTCACCGACTCATGACATTGCCACATAGTCTAACATTTTTTTTATATTTAAGATGATCAGACGGGTCACCTGATGGTAAGTGGCAACCTCCCTCCATAGGCACCTGCAACTCGAGATTCGTAAGTGCGCTCGACCACCTTTTAGGGTGATGAATGGGGTATGAGGGGAGAGGAAAGGGAGGAGGAAGGGATATACCAGAGGACCAAAATCCCTCTTCTCTCTCTCTTTACCACTCGGTAAATGGTACGTCAGCATTCTGTCTACTTTTTGAAGAAATGGTCTACTTTTTCTTGAATCTACGACATGCGTTTTATTGATATAACGTAAATCCGCTTTCTGAGAGGCCGTGGCAATACTGCTACAAGCCGGCCTGTTCGTGTCTAAGCATGGCTCTCTCGTTATTAAAATTTCAGTTTTGAATATTCCTCTTAGCGTATCTATATTTTTTATCAAACTAAGTGTAAGTAATCGATTTATTATAAGAATAAATTACAATATTAGTTATCTATTATCGACATTATTAGTTTATAACCGACATTTGTTTATAACCGATAAAAAGCGAATACGTCCCCTAAGGCGATCATTTTGCCTTCGTTAAGAAATGGCAAAAAAAAAAACAAACAACATTATACCTATTTACATAATTTTATTCACCCAGTGAATCTATAAACAGTTTTATATATAGCAAAATCAGCTACAATGAGTAGCTACTTCGATAAATAACGCATTTTAAGCGCTTAAGTACATATTTTTGGACGAGAAAGTACGCCAACCTGTTTTGTTGATATCAAACGTTGCAACCGAGAAAGTGATTGTACACCTACTGCATATTTTAAGTAAGTTTTTTTGTTTTAAAAAGCCCTGAATTAATATCGTCCAAACAAGGAGGTGAGGTAGTGCTGATTTTACCGTGAATTGATGCCAGTTGAACATTGAAACATCTCAATCATGTAATATGAATGAATACACATGCAGGAAAGGGATAGACATAGCGCTACCACCAGTTCATTTTTATTATTATACTCATGTAATGACACAACTCAATTTATGCTATATAATACAAAATAATATACTTAATCATTTTTTCGATAATTGTTCACATCGACGCGTCGTGATTTCACCTGGGTTTTACAATGATAACCAGCTTTGTTTTATGACCCACGCCTTAGAACAGAATCATGGTGAGTTTGAATCACACTCGCAATGATTCTGTTCTAAGACGTGATATAGTTAAAAAACGCAATACTAATCCATAGGTACATATATGTTCAACGTAATTATGAAACTTAGCAATAAACATTTTTTATTTCTTTTCTTTCTTTAAATAAATATAGCTGATGTTGTGTTCAATTTCTACCAGTCAATAATAGTACTAAAACTAAGAATAGAGAGTTGGCAACACTCGTTTTGGGAATATCAAATTAGTATATGCATTTTTATCAACGGAAATTCGTAACACAATGGTTTACAAATCTTCAATCTGTCGGCTTCTTACTAACTAAAAACCTAATGCTTAAGTATATTTAATAATCTTAGCTATAGAATCTAGCTAACCATTAACGATTATGTTAATCTTGCCATTTCTTAAAGTTTTGGCAGCAGCGCCGCTTACAACTTTTCTCCATTGGGTTAGTCAGAGACAACAGACAGCCACGAGCAGAAACGTCACGAATTCCCTCTACTGTCATCAAGTCTTTCATACAAGCCCCGCGGTTTCGGGTTCTTGTGACCTGTCCTTTCTTCAGAACATCACCAATTTGATCGGTGTTTATACGTCATTTCCATTCTATTTCACCTTATACACTTGTTTTATGTTTAACTATGTTGTATTTATTCTTTCGTCACTATGTATTCTTTCAAGCCACACTTCTTTTGAATATCAAAATTCCTCTTTCTGTCAACTTATCTTACCCCACACATAATCCGCAGCATCTCAACAGTATATATTCCTAAGCAAAATATTCCTCAATAAAATAGTGTATCCATTACAGAAAAATCATTCAATTTTGAAATGATAATGATGTTTTAAATCCAACTGATAGTTCCAAAGGTTTGCTTGCTTAAAAAATATGCAACCAATTAATCGCCTATTGCTTTAGTGCTTAGTTTCCCTAACTGCTCAGCCAGAGGTCGTAGGTTTGATTCCCACACAGGACTAAAAAATGGGATATCAACAAATAGTTGTCCCGATTCTGTGTATTATTTTTGTACGTTCTTTCTGTATTTGTCAAGTCCCTCTCTGTGGCACAGGAGTAGGGCGGGAGTAGTCTATGTTGATGGAAAAACAACAATAAAACAGACTGACCCATTCACTTTTAATAATAGGACTCTCTCTACCTTTTTCTGCAATTAAATTTCTCAAATAATTTAAACATCTCTTCAAGAGGAAATCATTATTTTTCATAACAATCTTCCAATTAAATATCTTCATTAATATTTAAGTACAAAGGGACATCTCTAAGTAAGCGGGTCCCAAGTTTTCCTTATTGTAGGGTGACATTTAAAACAGTCGGTTAGACTTATATTTTCTTTCTAATCGAAGCCAATTTTTTTTTATTTTATTTACAAACCATCACAATGATTTGATTCCTACGAATAACTTGACTAGACACACCGTGATTACAATAAAAAAATATAGCAGCGATTATATATTACTGATCGGGGATATAAATTCTACATCCAGTTCGCGGCTGGTCATGACCGACTGCTATACTTTAATCTATACTAAGAATATTTTTTTATTGTCCTCACATTTTACTTGCACTTATAAGCAATATAACCAGATATTTGTAAAAGTGTGTGAATAGTTCCTTGCAAGTTCTTCTTTTCAATAGGCAAGTGTATTTACGACTGACTTGCTGTGACTGACTCCTGACAATTCAAAAATATCTGTATATGGTTTAATTGAAATAAAAGTTTCAACTTTGATTTACACGTATGCGACCCCGACGTTCTCGGGCTATGCTTGCACTTCCCAATTCCCTTTTCTTACATTCCATTCCCTTATTCTTATCTTTTCCTTTTCATATTCTCCCCATTTTCCTTTTTTTTAACTCTTAAAGTGCTCTGTTGTCCGCAATGAGCTTGACTTCTATTGCGTTAGTGGGAACAAACTCTAATAGGCAAAATGTGTAAATGTGTATTTATCAAATAAAAAGATGACACGTAAGTACATAAGTTCTGTGAAATAACAATAATAAATGATTTGTTTTCTTCTCTCTTTTCTTCTCTTTCTTTGGGATATAATCGATTTGTTGATATCAGTGCTATTTCCGTACGTAATCCATAATAACATCATTGTACAAAGTCAACATTGACGCAGTCACCCACTCATGTTATATTTGTTTTTATAACCTTTCTATTCGTAGATTGTACGGTACAAATGAAAGTTTGTTCTTTTTGTGAGTATTTTATTTATGCATTAATGTTATTTAATAAGTAATCAGAAAAGATTGTTCATTACTTTGAATAATATTAAAAAAATGTCTAAAATTCATTAAAATAGTCTGTACTGACCTGGTTGTCTAGTTGTTATTGACGCGAGCTGCTGAGTTCGCCTGGAATTTGTCAGTGATCGTTGTTTGTATGTGTGTCAATTCGGCGTTGTGTTTGAAGAAATTACTACTGCCTTGTTTTGGTTAAATATAATTATTGTAAAAACTATTTAAGTTTATATTTTTATTCGACAGTTGTAGAGCCATGCTTAGGCACGAATGGGCCGGCTCGACCGGTGCGGTACCACGGCCTCACAGAAAACCGGTTGTGAAGCAACGTTTGCGTTACATTTCCCCGAAATAAGTGAGGTTTTCCCCTATCCCTCTTCACTCTCAAAAGCGGGCAGCACACTTACGACTCTTGAGTTGCAGGTGTCCATTGATGGCGGCTGTCACTTACAATCAGGTCACATACCAGATTTAATCAAATTCTGTTACACCATTTAAAAAGTACTTGCCCTTTCATGGCTAAGTATGGTGGCCATAGATGCATAGCGTCACTTTTACATTTATATTTAGTATAAATATCTTAATTATTTTATGAGATAGGTAAACGAGCTAACAAGTCACCTTATAGAAAACTATTACCACAGCCCATGGATTTATGATTTTATTTCACATTTTATTTCATATTATATTTTATATATTTATCGGTTGTCCGCTATGAGAGAAAGGCGTGTACTTATGTATGAATGTGTCTTTATGACTTTAGGCTAAAGTGAAATATAACAAAGTGTGGCAGCATTCAAATTCACCAACAATAAAACATTATTACCCGGCTACTAAAAACCAAAACACTGTTAGTTATAAATAGTGTAACCTAACAGAGGTTAATATTTTATAATATTTCTTCGCGACGATGCATGTCAACAAGTAGCGCGCAAACATACCAGTAGCGTAACCATTTTGAAGGCCAATACTTTGTGTACTGGCCTTCAAAATGGTTGTAATTTTATGTACAAAGAAGAAAAAGCCAACTGTCTTATGATATACATACAGAAGTGGAAGACATACCTATCAAATTATAACACAAACAATTATAAAAATATTTTATACTTTAACAGTTATAAGGCCATGCTTAGGCATGAAAGGGCTGGCTCGACCGGTGCGATACCATGGCCTAACAGAAAACCGGTTGTGAAGTAACGGTTGCGTTGCATTTTCCCGAAACGAAAAATGCGGTTTCCGGAGGAAAACTCCTCCTCTCCTCTTTCCTTTTACATTAGTGGCACCAAATTCTAATTGGCAAAATATATACCCATATTTTGCCAATTACAATTTGGTGCCACTAATGTAAAAGGGGGCCAGACTATAGCCGTCAATGGGGCACTCTGTGACTGTATACACACTGTCTGATAGAACAGTGTGATCCCTCAGTGGCCTACATACGGCTATATTTATGAACGGTTTAAAATCCTGGCTCACATTATAAATTCGAAAGTGTACTAGTTATGCTTGTTATTCCCACATTGCCAGTTGTTCAAAATTAGACATATGGTAACTTTTATAACGATAAAATAACTGCCCTCTGTTGAAGGTTGTCTTTGAGAAATAGCGATAATTTTTATCACTATATGTTTGACTTTGCAGGGGGTAAACTGTTAAAGAAGATTGCACTGTTCCCGAGATATAGACCTAATGACTTCAACTGTTAAAGCTAGTTTCCTTTACAAAGCTGGCATTCGTTACGACTCCGAGAGCAAAACAGTTCTTGAAGGAGTAGAATAGAATATACTTTATTGTACATCTTGAAACAAAAATTTACAATATTTATACAAAAAAGAAATGTACAATGGATGGACTTATCGCTAAATGCAATTTCTGCCAGGCACCCTTAGGATGGACAGAAAAAGACAAGATGCTAAAGAACATACGGGTAGTTTAGGTGTAGAACTAAGAGAGAAAAAAAGCATTTTATTTAGGAAATATCAAATTTAAAACTAGGTTACTATATTATATATAAATAAACATACCTACATACAAATATATATAACTATATAAACATACATATACGTACACATATATACTATGGGTTTATTAGATCGATAAATTCATCAGTTAGAAAAAAAAAGTATAAATGAGATATAAAAATAGTAGGAAGGAAGGTGAATCTCTCACCATTTTCTTAAATGTGGTTAGCGATTGGGCACGTCTAATATATGAAGGTAAATTATTCAATAGGCGTACAGCCTGTACACTAAAAGATAGGTCATAGTATTTTTTTCAGTGGTAGAGCCATGCTTAGGCACGAATGGGCCGGCTCGACCGGTGCGATACCACGGCCTCACAGAAAACCGGTTGTGAAGTAACGCTTGCGTTGCATTTCCCCGAATTGAGTGAGGTTTCCGGAGGCCCAATTCCCCCTCCCCCCTTTTCCCTCCCCTCTTCTCCTTTCTCCTTTTTACCATCTCCTCATCCCTCCTCTCTTCTTTCCACTCCCTGCATTCCCCATCCCTCATCACCCTCAAAGGCGGGCAGCGCACTTGAGTTGCAAGGGTCCATGGACGGCGGTGTCACTTACCATCCGGTGACCCGTCTGTTCGTCTGTCCCCCTATAGTATAAAAAAAAAAATATAAAAAAAAATAAAAAAAAGTAGCATAGTATATTTTTTTATGCAATAGGGGGAAAACGAGCAGACGGGTCACCTGATGGTAAGTGACTACCGACTAGGATTACCTGCCAGTTATAATGATTCCGTGGATCTATTGCTTTAGCCTGTGTGTCACTGAGGAACGGAAAGCTTTCCTTAAGATAAGTAGGAGTACAGGGATTGAGAACAATATTATAAAACATAGTCAGATGATATTAATATTTACCAAAAAAAAACACGTGTTTTTCTCTCATTGGACTACAATTTATTTAATTTTATTCGTAATATCAAGAGACCCCATCTCTCTCCGTGTGTGTCGTAATAGGCTACTAAGATATCGGACTGCCATCTATCAGACAGAATATATGCAATCATATAGTGACCCGAGATGGCAATAGGCTTGCTCCCTATTACGGAAGAGGGACTACATTAAGGTGGGCGTGTAGGTCGTTTCTGCCTATCATTAATTTAAATAAATAATAAAATTATAAATAAATACTCTACACTGATACCGTCTGATCCCAAACTAAGCGGAGTACGTACTATGGTAACCAGACAGCTGATAAACATACTTATATACTTCTAAATACATATATATTATAGATAAATTACACTCAGACCCAGAAAAAATGATCGTGCTCATCACACAAATGTTGTCCTGGGTAGGAATCGATCCCATGACCTTACCTAAGCAGTCAAGATCGCTAACCGTTAGACCAACAGGCCAGTCGATAGGCATGAGTTTATGTATATGTATTTGTATCTTTGTATGTCGATCCGAACTCAAGTAAACATTATAAAACATAAAGTAAAGCACGTCTCGTCTTGTGGCCCCACCGTTTCCCGTCACTTTCTGCACGGACCAATGGCTTGGCGCTACCAGTGTAGCTTATCATAGTAATGTATATTAACTAATTTGATTAAAAAGTATCGATCTAACTATTATAGTTACCCCTATTTAAAAAAAATACTAGTTTTCGATGTGGTGATAATACTTCTTGCACAGTCGTGTAATAAAGGGTAAAATCCTCTAGCTTTAGCCAAGTTACTAATGTTTGAACTCTGCAATTAGCTAACATTTCTGTTAAGGGGTTAATTGTATTTGACAACTACTAATTAAATAGTTCTCAGAGAAAGCAAATCACGTTAAAAGGAACAGGTTTCTCACAAATAAGTACAGATATTTTTCATTTGTATTCCTATTGAAATTTAAAAAAAAAAACATGGCTGGCAATTAATTTAATCCAGAAAAAGACAAAAGAATATTTTGTATTAAATTGAAGTAAAAATCTTTTAGGTGGGTTTCGATGTGTTTTTCTGTGACATTTAAATTCTTATGGAGCTCTAGATTTTTTTTTGTTTTTTGTTAAGAAGTTTTTTAATTACTTATTTAAAATTAAAAAACAGTTATGAAACCGGTAACCTTAACCAGATGGACCGAGTTTCTAAACAGGTGGCTGGAATTAACTGGGTGCAGACGGCGAAGGACTGGGGAACTATGGAGCACATTGGGAGAGGCCTTTGTGCAGCAGTAAACTAGAGTGACATAGTTTATTGAATTAATCTCTCGAAATCAGATGCGAGTTCCAAAATGTATTTATTTATACATATATCTTCTTGTCTAAAACGAGTAAGTTGCTTATCTTGAATCTTAAAAGATAATTTATATATATATTTCTGGCTAAGATGCGACTGACAAATGCATTCTACCGTTTACACATGTACCTTTATCTGTTTGTTCGAAAAATTTGATAAAGTTAATAGTTCGTAAGGAAAACTGGACCTTCTTTTTAAATAGGTAATTCGCCCACTAGGATTAAGTCCTGTGTCCATTAAGCAGGAAATACATAATGGAAATACATAAATGTAAAAACATACATTAATCCAACAGTCTGCATTATGAGTTTATATAATTAATTATTTTCAATGTATTAAGCTTTATGCATAATGCTGCATATTGTATAGTGCTGAAGCGGCCTTAATGCCAACGGCATTCTTTAACAGTTAACCTCTGGGTGATAATAGGAAGAAGGTTCGTTGGAAATAATATAATTTAAATTAAAGACTTGTTTACAAATATATGCACACACAGGATATGAGTGTACTGAAAAATAATGAAACTATTTATTTTAAAAGTAAAGAATTATTAAAAAATATTCGGACTGCACTATTATTTCCTTTCTATTTTGCTGACGGTATCTCGAAATGTAATACCCTATCATACTAAAATACTAAGTACTATTTGGCAATTATTTTTCTAAATACCCATCGTTTGTCACGAAATTAAGCAAAAAGTACGGTATATTAAAAGCCATGACCATTGTACCCAAATTTCTTTGCTAAATATATACTTTTGTGTTTTTAAAAGATTTGTCTATACATTTCACACGGACGCCCATTGTCCATATAATGGCTTTCTAGTCATTTTACTTTCATTCTCGATAAATTTCTTTCGAAACCGGTTCTCTTATATCGCATCTGTTTTTATAAGCCTGCTTAGCTTTGGTATCTGTTTATTGGGTGACAAACCATATATGTTATTTTTGTTGTGTTGTGTAAATATCGTTTTAAGAAACAAAGCACAGGAACATATTTGAGATATAGAAAAAATATAATAAAAAGGCATTGCAAAAGAGGGCCTACAGAGAATAGGTTATTTTCGCCCTGCAGAATAAAGGTCAGGCTTACACCGTATTCTCATCTGAAGTTGTCAGAAACTACAGATTATTCAGGGTCATATTGCACGGCTTGCATGTCTTCATAGAAATACAGAAAATTTGCAGTTAGACATTAAACTAATTCCCAAACGGGTTTCGTTTTTTTTAATAGTCAGAATCACTAGACACTAACGAAAAGCGGTGCCGGCACCGGCACCGTATGCGGCTATACATACAGCCTGATAGAAAACAGTCTGATCCCTAAGTCAACTCTTACGACACTACTTTGGAAACATGGAGTGTCTCTATTCTGCTCCACCGTGAAACACATGCCTAAATTGCCAATTATTATTTTATATTACGTCCATAATTGGAAAATGTGGAGTATATTAAAAGGTATAAAAAAGATAAGAGTCTGGGAAAGTAATGACAAGTATGGAATATTGCTTTCATGAGTGGATTAGAAAGTGTTAGCAATAGTACGAGGATGTCGGGTCCTGTAAACTAGCCGTAGGGTTCGAGCTGTCTACCTATAAAATCTCTGTGAAAATAAATAAGAAATACATAATTATGAACACTCTTAAAATACTAAAAATGCTGTTATTATGAGAAAGATTTAGTAAAAAAGCTCATAATCTTTGTCCTTTATATTACATTTTATATTGCCAAAACTCTCAGAATAGTCTAAATGTAAAATAAAACTAATTAACCCGCAATTTTTCTTCTCAACTGATTAGAATTTCAAACAATCGCATCTAGTTTTATTCACATAGTTAATTTATTAATAAAAAAAAGGTGTTGAAACCAGCTGCTGGTTCAATTTAAACGGAGGTAATTAAAAACAAAAAATAAACCTAAGAGAAATGTGTTCTCTATCAAATTTTACTTTCCACTGCACTTTTGTAAAACTTTATATTTTGTGTATTCTAACTTATTCACTCTTTATAATATTAGTCATATGCCAGTGAAAATCCCATTACAGTCGGTCTAATCTCCGCTATCTAACTCCGCTAACAGACAACCATGTAAAATATAAATACTTTTACTTATACTAACTTATACTTTACTTTTAATATATAAATACCGTTGAAACATTCATATGCATTGAGTTGAAAAAACTTTTATTATGAGATAAGAAAATGGTATATTTTATAACACGTTTTTATACACACTCACGCCTCTATATCTCCGAATTTGTAGACAAAGGCGTCTCTAAGGTCCTTTTTTTACCAAATATATTACAATAATTTATAAACGTTAATATACAATTTTACACAAGACTTATTTAATTATGCTTTACGATTTAACGCCATCTATAACGTAAGAGGGATCTTACGTTATAGATGGCAAGGATATTGCCGTGCCTTGCACTGAATTCCTGTATGGAGACTGTCTGATAGAAAAGATCTTTTTTGATTAACACTTTAACACACTACATACACTTTTAAGATTTTAATTAAATCGTAAAGCATAATTAAATAAGTCTTGTGTAAAATTGTATATTAACGTTAATAATGTAACGTGGTAGTATGGCCGACTTGTTCTAGAAATATTATAAGCCAGCAAAACTAATTATCAGACATAGATAATAAACACAAGGTCACAAAATTCAACAGTTCTTCATTAAAAATTACAGATTATATACTAGTTTTAAATTAAAGCAAGACTCAGGCTCAGGGGCCCTACCCTGCTGCCTTCGAGATGCTTCAATTGTAGTCAGGCCGGTGGTAGTAGAGCCGAGAGAAGGAAATCTACGCTTAGTCCTTCGTCTCTCTCAAGACCGTGAGGACGTAATTACTATACAAACTACGCCTACAGGTCTCAATATAACAGCAATGCCAACGACATCGAACACCTTTATTTTCAACTATTTTTATTTGTCCTATTCAATATCACCCCAACCCGCATGTTTGTAAGATAAATATCATACATAGATACCCTCACGCGGGTATCCCCGAAAGCGTTGGCAGAGGTCTTAAATGGCGACATTTTTTTTTTAATAGGGGACGAGCATATGGAGCAGATGTCAACCGGGCACTTTAGAAACTAAAGATGGAAAAATTGAGAGTATATTGCAATGAAAATATGAGGATAATTAATTCAATGGGATACTGCTTATAGGGATAGATTTTAATGCTCAAGCAAAGCTCGAGGACTTCGAGTCTACCATGATAGATACCAACAATAATGAAGCTGTAGTTTGTATTATTATTTAGTAGATATCAGCTGCTGGCCTGTTGGTCTAGCGGTAAGTAAATCTGACCCAAGAGCCAGAGGTTGTGAGTGCCACAAATTTGTGTGATCTACAAATAATTGTCCAGTGTCTGGGTGTGTCTTTATGTTTTTTAATAAATTAAGAAAATAAGCTGTAGTACTCCCATCATATTCAACTTCACGGCTTTCCGTTTTGAGTATTTTATAATAGGTCTCGTCATAGCTAAGCAATTCCGATTTTAAAATTATAACTGTTGTCTGTGGTTTTGTCTGCGGTAGGTGTGTTAGTAACTACCATGTTTATTATTAACTTCAGCTATTTAGGTGATTATTTCCGCATCGAATACGGTTATTATGGCAGTTGTTTTATCGTTATTATTATATAGTTCTAAACTTTCAATGGTGACTTAACTTTATATATCCTTAGTGTGGCTTTTTATATTTGCATGGATAAAGTCTGCCTGTTTGTGTGGAAGAACAATTTTGTCTTCCTGTCGTTGATAACTGGGACAACACTTTATGTAATCAAAAAATATGTTCTGTGTATGAGTATTGTTTTATGTCTGTCATTAGAATATATCTCAAGTTCGAAAGATTTAGGAATTAAACCTCCAACTTTAATCCGTTGATTTAAAGTTTAGTTTTAAATGTGACACACAAGCCTTTTATATCTTTTCACCGGATCATAAATATCTAATTTTTCATCAGCCTCCGATATTTCTTATCGTATCATACTGTGAACTTTTGACTAATAGAAATCACAAAATGTAACATAATTACATTAATTACAGAACCAAAATTAGTAAGAAGTGTTTCATTTATTTCCCGTTTAACTTACGATATACATATCTACATCTAATAATGATATTATTGTAAGTTATTCAAGCTACTAAATAATAAGATGGATTGATCTCTACAAGGTCAGGATAAAAGCTGAAGATGTTGGGAGAGTAATATTGGCCTCTGTAATTTAATCACAAACATCATTACTAAGATTAGGTATCTGTTAGGTCGATGGGTTGGATGCAATATTATCCTCAAAATCATTCTCAAGATTTTGTCGTCGAAATGTCCTAAAGTCGAACTAAAAAAATTTTTGACTTACCTTGCCTAAGATTGTCATCAATATTTTTACAGTTAAAGTTTTAATATTACGATTTTGATATATTACAAGCCGCAATCAATTAAAAGTTAGAAATTGTAAGTTATATTAATGGCTGAAAGTTTGATAGTTTTGTTTATTTTTTATTTTGTTTTTTTGTTTATTTTAATTTTACTTACACTTACATAATAGCGGGCCTATATAATGCCTATTGTCGTCACCTGGGCACTGTATGACGTTATACACACAGTCTGATCCTTATTCGGACTGTTATCTGTCAGACACACGGTTTTTACGACACCCACATGACGAGAAATTGTGCTGTAAGAAGCATTTGCCCACTCCTCTCGGGGATGTAAGTGTGAGTGTGTTTATGTGTTTTATAAAATTATAAAAATCATTAGCCTTGCTCAATATGGTTTTCTTATGTTGTCGCTGCGATCAATAGGTATTAATCTCATTTATTGAAGATCAAGTCGTAAATTTACAGTTAATGTGTTCTACCTTCTATAAGTGTTTATGAAGGAATTTAACAAATTACATAGCCACGGCATGAGCAGATTGTGGAATAATAAATATTTATATAATATTATATAGAATGGGCATGGATGTTTGAAATATTACAGTACTTACATTATGTGATTTCATTATCGTTTTCAATACTATGGTTGTTGTATATACTGTAGTATAGATCTATAGATCTATACTGTAAACAACCATAGCTGCAAGAAATCAGCAGGCGTATAAGGCTTTGCTTTAGCAGGGTCTCTGCGAAGGTTACGCAATTTTCTTGCGACTGCCACTAAGGTTGCACTTGCACAATCGTTTCTTCTTTTAATTGGAGACTATGCCAATGTCAGCTATCTGAATCTCACTGAAACACAACTTGATAAGCTTCAGCGACTTGCAAATGTTTGTGGATATGTAAGATTCATATTTGGGCTACGAAAATATGATCTCGTTTCCGTCAAAACCTCAAGTGGCTTCCAATTTGTTCTAACCGGAATACTCAAGTTCTAACTTTTCTTTAGAACATCTTATTCAATGCTAAAGCACTTCTTTATCTGAAAGAATGGTTTAAGTTCCTTCATGACATAAATGAAAAATGTTTAAGGTCATCAGAAAATTTGACACTGGAGATGCCATTGTATTTCACAAAGTTTTATGACCCATCTTTCACAGTTGAAGCTGTGCCCTTGTGGAATGCAATGCCAATTAACATTAGTCGAGCGCAATTATTGAATATTTTGAAGAAAATAATTCTTGACTATCATTTATCACTTTAGTTTTATTCCCTAGTATCTACTATTTCTATATTAATGGTATGTATGTATGTATTGTTGTATGTATACGTTAATTTACGTATTTTTAATCTGTATGTGTGTTTGTATGTATGTTATATCTTATACATAAATATGTTCAGTTTTTATGTAGGTTTTATATTTGTAAATAAGTTAGTATGAATATCATTAAAAAATTTCAACTACCACTCTCTCCGAATCATTAAATTCCACCGTAAGGTTGCCTGGAAGGAAATGCATATAGCAATAGGAACGCCATTTGTACATTATATGTCTGACTGGTGCATATAATATCATATTTTACTGGAACAATATTGTAGAAATAAAAAGTTATATATCTATCTATCTATATATTTTTATATTTCAAGGAAACGATTTAACTAAACACACAAATTGTTGACGACTTTCAATTAATAAATCTTATCTTATCACTGATATAATTATGTAGATTATATTCAGGAACAGCATTTTTATAATGGAAAACGGTTTCAAAGTTGCGGGAAACAGCTACTTATAAATAAAATTATCGTAAAATCAAAGATTGTTTAGAATAGAATACAATAGTTAATTGTACATTTGTATTTTTTTAGCACCTGAAATAAAATACATTTGTATTTTTCTGTAATTATTGATATTGTAGCTTTGTGGGATAGATTTGTTCAAGTAATAACTAGGCCTACTTCACGTAACTAATGATTTTATTCTGAGTTAGATGTCACCAACCCAAAAGAAAGTAACGAAAGTAAAGAAAGTTTCTTTTATAATAATATATGTGAATTGGCTTTTCTGGACACGCAAGTTTTAGTTCCAAATGTGGCGTATTTTTAAAAATTTCTCCATAATGCCTTCAATTGTTATTTCTTCCTTCTTCTTTTTCTTTACGTGTCTCTCCAACTATTGAACGTTGACAGTCAGGTCCACATATTGCGTCCTATTTTTTGGGAGGTGACACAGCTCTGCAGCACTTGCACTACACAACTCATATCACTATCTTGCTTTCTCTTCAGCCCCAATTTCAGTTTTGATTTGATTATAATGGATTTGTATTCCGTAAACGTGGACTGTAGTGAAGGTGCATCTTATCCTATCCGGGAACGGCTAGACATCCGGCCCCCTCCTAGCGCTTGCCCGTACTATGCCACCACCTACGGGTAACCTATCAATAAGGCGGCGTCCAGACGCACGCGGACGTCACCCCCTCGCGGCTAGCTATATGGCGGATGGAGGGGAAAAACCCGTCCCGATCACCCGCAGCCACACTCAGGGCGGCATGAGGCGCTGGTAAGCGCGTCTCCGCCGCCCGGTTCGCCGGCGGCGAATTGGGTCCGAGTGGAGATCATCCTCCCGGGCCCGCTCCGTCTCCTTCTGTGAGATGACCTCCTCACAGAAGGCCGAGTCCTGACTACAGTTGCAGTGGTGACAGACGGGACTCAATTCTCTCCTAGCGACCGAGTGCAGGTACGAAGCAACCGTGCCCGGAAAGAACTGAACGGAACGGTTAGTCGGAAAGAAAGGGTCCCGTGCTGCCGCCCTGCCCACTCGACGATGACGATGCCGTGCTGGCTTAGCCACCGTGGAGCCGCTCCAGTCGTCTCCACGGTGGCTAAGCCAGCACATGGAGCCTCCAGCCGGGGCGACCAACGAGCCATAGTGGCTCGGCGAGGAGTCTCACGCTACTCGCGTACCTCTTCGGGCGGGGGTCGATTGCCACTACCCGCCCGGAAATCAGTCGTCCGCCGATATACTTCGGCGAGCATTTCCGCCTCCAAGTCCCTCGGGGAGTTCCAGCCAACACGCACGCCGCCTCCGTCGAAACGATGCGGTAACCGCGTATGGCTCTAACCGCCATGACCCTCTGAGGGCGCCAGAGGCGTGCCCTATTCTGGACGGTCAGAGCTTCCGCCTACACCGGTGCACCCTATAGTGCCATTGACCGGACAACCCCCGTGTACAGCCGTCTTGTTGCGACGCTGGGTCCCCCCAAGTTGGGCAAAAGTCGCCCAAGGGCGGACGCAGCGGCGACCAGCTTTGGTGCAAGCTGCCGGAAGTGCTCGTCGAAGAGCCACCTCCCGTCAAGGGTCAGGCCTAGGCCCAACTATTGTCATCAAGTTAAGTGGCGAATTTAGGTATGTGTGTAGGTATGCATGTTTGTATATGCTTAAGAATAATATTAAAATTTGCTTTTGTGAAATGTAGTTTATAATCTCCCTGGTTTTATTAAATGTTATACATTATTATAAAGTGTGCATTTTGTAATAAACGTCATTCAAACTAAAATTGTATTTCCTTTTGCATAGGTAAGTTTAATAAAGCGAGATTCTTAATAATATGTCTCAGTACATAAGGAGGGTTTGTTTATAATGTTAAAATCTGGCTTGTGAATTTGGAGTAGCGGGTGTCACTTACCATCAGGTGGGCCATCTGCTCGCTTGCCCCCTATCGCATAAAAAAAGATCACCTGATGGTAAGTGACAACTAACCTAGGAAATACAAGTGTATTACAGTTCTTTAAGAGTTCCTCCCATATTTACTACGGTAACCACACTCACAAAGGCAGCACTGCTAGACACGGAGGATTCTGTGAGATTGTGATATTACTTCGGTCAAGCATTCATTGCTCTCCCACGTCAATAATCAGTACAACAGACAGAAAAATAGAGATTTTTCTGTCTGGTATCATATCAATCTTCACTGTTCTTCTATTATACTTTATTTTTCTTTATAAATTAAAAAAAAATAGTATTAGTATTATATGCGCTTACTGAAATAAGATGAACATCAGAAAATGACTAATGTAACCATTGAACTTTACGTCCGAACCTTTAAAACTAATAAATTCAAAAGAAAGTGAGAAAGCGATACTTGTATAATGTTGTGTGAATTAATTTACCGTGTTGGTTGGTCCGTCATGGTGACCAAGCGCGCCAATCGGTCAAGTACGTTCACCTGCTTTGACCTAACGTGGTACTAAGAGTACTCGAGCGGTTATCACTTTGTGATGAAACTTATATTCTACTATGCATTTCAAATCAGAGGATAACTCTCAAATCGCCGTATTGCTTCACAGTTTGCATACGGAAACGTAAGGTCACATAATACATTTTATAATATTGATACGTACCGTTAAAAAAAAATCTTAATCATTAATGAATTCTAATAAATAACATTCTTAGTTTTAATCTCAAACATACAACATTTTCACCAGAATTCAAAAAAGGAGGAGATTATCATTTCGACTGTATTTTTTTTAATGTTTGTTACCTCAGAACTTTCTACTAGGTCAACTGGTTTTGATGATTTTTTTTATTTGAAAGTTGATTCTTTCCGGTCAGTTTTGACAATGGCATCCATGAAAAAACCATATAAGTTTTAAATTTGCATTAAGTATGTGCGCGACAAATGGACGAGTAACTCAAAATCACGACAACCGATTTCGATGATTCATTTTTTATTAGAAATGATGTACTTCAAGGATAGTTAGATAAGAGTGTGGTTAGGTTCTGACATAGCATGGGAAAACCACATAAGTTTTATATTTTATGATAGACGCATTGTAGTCGGTTGTCTACTCTTTTAAATTGAATTATTCTTTGATAAGTATAAGTTTTATTGTTCATGCGTCTCATTTGAAAAGCATAGTAAGTGTTTTCTTTTTGTTGAAAATATCATATTAATTTCTAAGAAGAGTTATCATATACTAATGGCACATCTTTTGTGTTTATGCAAAAAACTTTTGTTCATCGTTCAGTTCTGTTTGATTATTTCGACTAAACTGATGCATGTAGAACGTAAGATAATAAATAATGATTTTGGTATTATTCTAAAAATGAGAAAATACGATTATAAATGTTCGTCGACATATTACGTTTTTATTGTTTTGCTACATATTTCACTGAACAGTGGGTAGTAACTAATTACGTACATAAATCATAAAACAATTTCTTGATTACCTAATAATAGCTACTTTCATCATAACCCAACTGAAAACTTTCAAATAAAGAAGACACAAGGGCATCGTTTTCGAAAGTATAACATAACGATGACAATATAACAAGCATATACATAAACAAAACTACTAAAGACATAGAATCATTTGATCAAATTGAGCGTGTCTATCTTCGAGTACTTTCATATAATACTCGAAAGACTCTCACATCCTACAAACCGTTAGTACCATGCCAGCGCAAGCGCAAGACAGAGACAAAATACTAGAAAGATCCATTCACCATTGCGAACTCATACAGAAAAGTCGTTCTTAAAAACTCAAGTAGAAGACCTTACAATATTTGAATATATTAAAACTCTATAGAAACATTGATCTTCAGTTTGATTAGGTGTTGTAAAAGTGGGGAGAACTGTTCTACAGAAACCAGTGGTGGCTCGATAGCAGATTATACGAACATGTCACGCTCCGAAAAAGGCGTAGTGTCTGTATGATTATTGTGTACTTATGTGGGACTAGTGTGTTTTAGTTACAAAAACAGTTTATGTGAAAACACTAAAAGGTGGATAGACTTAAAGTTTATCTTCTCCGCATTTTGGATTTTTGGTGTTATATTGAAGATGCTTTGCTGTTTATATATTGTGAGTACTTTCTCATTTATTTATTTTTGCATTCTACAAAATCTCTTGCCGGCAGAGTAAATGTTTAAAGAAGTTTTTCATCAATATCCCAAGAATTCGCCTCCAAAATTGATGAGATTTTCAGTCATATGACTAATTTCATTTTATCAATGACTTTCTCAAATTCTGTGTATTTTATATACTGTATTTCTGTCCGGCTAAGAAGTGTGCATGTAATTTCATACTTTCCCTCACCTTTCGCAGAACTCCAAAGAAATGTAAAAAATACTGAATGCGAATAGCGTACTTAAATTTCAAAGTGAATTTAGCGCTATTTAAGACATGTCGTAATATTTTTACCATCTGATCTCTGTCAATATTTATATATATAGATAGCCATATTTAATTAAATAGACGGAAACTGTATGTGTACTGTGACTACACACACACAATTATTACTAGTTATAATTATATTCTTAGTTATAGAATCACGAAAATTGTTAGGTATTATTTTTATAGTACATAACACCAAAGTTTAATTTTCCAACTCACCAATGGTAAAAGTTTTGAGTCTATAAAAATCCAATAACAGTAAAACTGGATTAAGAACAATACTGAGGTCCTTAAAACTATTATTTTAACTTTTTTCTTATATTTCTTCGAATTCTTCTCACTTAAATACACGAATGTCTCTATTTTTTTTTTGTTGTCCTCTATTCGCTACGTTTGCTGGAAGACAACTCATTATGGATTAAGTTCGTCTTTGTACATACCAATTCCTTATTTCTTGAAAATTATAATTTAATATATATCATAAACATTACAGGAAACATATAAGCCATGGATACCAAAGAAACTTTCTTAATTGACTTGTATCAGATGGTTATCCATTTAAAGGTAAAAAGGTCGTAGAGACTGGTTATGCTTATCTATAACTCTCAGTTGTAGGCCACGCATTAGGACCATGTCAATAACTCACATATGCTTAACGTCATCATAGCCTGGTAGTTTGAATATTAATAACGAAAGTTATGACTTGGAAACTAGTTGGAGAGAAGTTAGTTACGAGTTACAGAAGTCTTAGCAAATAGGAAGTTATTTGAAAGTTGTTTATATCTTAGCAACACACCTGAATTTATCCGAAGGATAACTGGCCTATTTGGTTTGATTTCTTCACGAAACAAAAGTTTGTCTGAGTCTTTTTTGTGTTTGTCAATTCCCCGTGACAGGGGATTCATGATTTAAATTATAAATACGTAAAATAACTAGATACTCTGATACATTGTTTTTTTTTTTTTTTTAATATTTAGTCTTCCATACATGAAAGATGTGTAAATCAAAACGTAATCGATTTATAAAGGACAATAGCTTTGTTAACCCGACGTTTCGATCAAATTGAACCACCCCCGTGACTACTAAGGTATTGTGCCTAACAGTATATTTATGGCATTTAACTACTAATTAACACATCTAATAAGTATACTTCAAATAATATTGACATTACACAGATTTGCTTCGTATTAGCTTCTTAACTAATAGCAGAGAGTTTCAATTCCTTTCCAAAGTTCTTTATTTACGCAAAGTATTATAGCACTAATTATACCAGATCCTATTTTACAGTTATTACAAAATGAAGGTATAACAAGCAATTTTGCTTCAGTTCATCGAACTTATAAGAACGTTTTGATTAAATATAATTATTTTACTTTCAGAAAACATCTTATACAAGCTAATTAGCTACCAGCCTTAAAATATTGTTCAATAATCGCTTTGATCACAAAATTATAATTGAACAGAGATATTTCAATATTTATAAAGTGTACATTAATTAAGCACTTCTTTGTTGTCTCTAAATTTCTCATGAGTTTGTGTATTCATTGCATTGCATTTTGTGTAATCAAATTTTGTTTTGATTGATTGATTCAAATGTTTGCTCTTTAAAATATGAATAAATAAAAAACCTCATGATGGGATTGGTACTACTCACATATATTAAACATATTTTGTTTGATATTGCATGGTTTATACGCATTTCAATTTTTGCAAACTTGTTACGTTCATAAAAAGATTCTGAGATTCTATCTTTTAACAAAAATAAATATTTTAGCAGATCTGAACGTACTGGGATCGATGTTGTTTATAGGGTATTTCCATATACCCTATATATAAAAAGCTTAACTTCTGCAAAACATCAAACTTTTACGAAGAAGTAAATATTTTATATAATTTTCCGTATCGCCTTGGAGCACTTCTAACGGTTGCCCGATATTAATTTCTCCTTCTTGTGTTCTTCTTCTTTTTTCTTTTAAGCTAAAATACTAAATCTATTTAACACCAGCTACTTTTCTCCCCTTATCCGAATAGGTTTCAATATTTCATATACCTACCATCGAAATTCACATACAATACATATGTATATCATTCTGAATATCGATAAAACGTGTATGCTCACTTGAACTTTATATTACAAAAGTTATTACATTCCGTTTATATCTAATACGTTTTGTAGATAAAGTAGCTCTGAGGTCAATATCTTCACTATTTCTTACGCTAAGACATTGCATCAACTTTCATAAACCGGATCTCAAAACTTGCTGAGAATCTTGTTAATAAAAGCATCATAAAATTAAAGCGTCGTCTTTATTAAAGCATAGCTTTTCAGAAAAGGTGGAAAGCTTGTTTTTAACTATTCCTTGATCTTGATAGACATGTTATAGACTTGAAATATTGAAGTGTAAACAATTTTACAGAAATACATACATACACTCGGTCCTGTATCACTGAAAGGGTAGGCAGAGGTAGTAGGTAATTAACGTCTACATTTTGCCAATAATAATTTAGTCACATTTACTTAGTAATTTCACTGGCGCTTCTGGGAATAAGGTGGGAAAATTTTGGGTATATTGACAGGATGGGAAGGCAAGGAAAGGGATATTGCTGATAAAGATGGATTGTTGAGTATAAGTAATAGCTCAGACGAGTTGGCGTCCACTAACTATAACTAAAGAATTTTGATGATTAGTAGGAAAATGTGTAGTATCATGAATTTTCTTTTGAACTCTTTTCAACCAACTTCAAAAAGGAGGAGGTTCTCAATTCGACTGTATTTTTTTTATGTTTGTTACCTCAAAGCTGGTGCTTCCGGGTGGTCAAATTTTAATTTTGCCCAGTTCTGGGCATGGCATTAATGAGAAAACCATATAAGTCTTCAATTTGCATTAAACATGTGCGCGACAAATGGACGAATAACTCAATAGCACGCCAACTGATTTAAATGATTCTTTTTTTATGGAAAGGACGTACTTCAAGGTTAATTAGATGAGAGTTTGATCCAGTTGTGACAATGACATTTATTTTAAAAACCATATTAGTCTGAAATTTTATGATAGACGCATTGAAGTCGGTTGTGAACTTTCTTGTTATATCTGTCACTATTTAGTAGCATGTAGCATTAATTGCAGGTCATAGAGACCTTTTATGCAAAGGTCTCTATGACCTTCCAAATCCTCAATAGGTGGATGGCATAAATTAAGTATTATATACATATAACTCCCTAATAAGTTTTAAAAATAATTATTTGTTTTCATAATCTTTAATGAAAGCACTTGAAAATCTGTAGTATATTAAAAATCTTCTAATTGTACATGTGAATGTGTCAATACTAGAATAAAAAATGTATTCATTGAGTAGTATTTATATTTATTGTGAAATATACTGTTTTACTCACGTGTGTATTTAGAGGGTGCCCGACTTTCGAACCAAGTTTTGGATTTGACAGGGAACTTTATTTACATTTCCACTATCCTGACTTATAACTCGATGCCTCGGTTACCGGTGCTTTTTTAATTTGGCCTTTCTTCAGTATACTAATTAGTTTTCATTTACTAAAGTAATACAGTATACATATAACTAGTCTTGCCATAAATATTGTTACAAGGAAAAATCTTTTTTCTTTCTAATAGCATTAAAAATATAAGAAGCCATTCAAAATGATCTCCATTGACTTTAATACATTCCTTTAAACTTTGAGGCCAGTTATCAATAGAAACCCGCACTCTCTTCATGGGAAAATTCTTCACTGCTAATGTTATGGATTGTTTTAGGGACTCCAAATTATCATGGAGCTTAGAACATGCCATCTCCTCTTTCACCTCCCCGCATCCTCCCACCTAGTCTGTTCATCTGTCATCTAAATCATATAAAAAGAAAATATGCACTCTATTAAACACCTACACTTTGCCAACTAGCACTCGGTCCTGCTAATCTAATAAAGTGCAAGCCTAAATTGCCGTCTACCGGTCACTGAATGACTGTATACGTATATACATATATACTGTCTGACTGAACAAAAGAAAAACGTTTAAAAAGGCATTTTAACAAAGATATACAGTGTACTCATAGACATACTTTCTTGTATATAACTTGCCCTACAACACGCCATTCAGGAACTAAATACCGACACCTGTTATTAATACTAGATACCTACATTTTCAAGGCACCGGTCGCATTTCTTGTAAACTAGTTTGAATTGGTGTATCACCTATAGCGGATGTGTTACCAAAGTATCTGAGGTAAAATTCTTTTTTATCCGACAGCGCAAGAAGAAAGTTAATCTTTTTGATGGTGATAATATCAGCAAAAAAAAATTAAGAGAAGTGAATAAACCTGGGAAAGCCATTTTATTCTTTGATAGGGGCAAACGAGCCGACGGGTCATCTGATGGTAAGTGACTACTACCGCCCATGGACACCCGCGACTCCAGAGTCAAAAGTGCATTGCCGGCCTTGTAAGTCTGAGTACGCTCTTTGAAGGTTTGAATGTCGTATCGGTCCGGGAATACGGCAGACGAAAATTTGTTACACAGGCTGGTTCTTCGAGGTGAAAAACTTCTGGAGAAGCACACAGTGGGGGAGTGTCTAATCATCCAGGTGATAGGGATACATATATTGACAACAAGAATTCCGATGCTGACTGATGCAGTAAGGGAACTGCTCTCAAACCGAAGTGATATGACTAATGGTATCTTTTAAGCAGTGAATGCGAAACCTGGGGAATTCGTAGAGTTAAATTGGACTAGATCAAGGGGGCCCCAAAACTGAAACTTTTCTTTAAGAGGTTTCGATTTCAGACAAGTTTGGGGGTTTTAGGCTCTTGATGACATTTACCCGAGAACTCGTGCTATCGTCCGTCCAGAGAAATGGATGCTGCTAATCTGCAGCATATCAATAATATGTAGAAGAAACAGTGGGGGTGATAGGATACAGCCTTAGAATCGGAGCATGACGGATTGATGCATCTCTCTGTGAGTAAATTTTTGATCCAGATGCTCATGTTTCTCGGTAAGCCCATAGCAAAGAAGTGATTTTTGCCAAACCAGATCGAAGGCCTTCGCTACATCCAAACTAACAGCCAACGCTTCACCCTTGGTCTCGATCGCCTGTGCTCTCCGGTAAGTCAAGTATACAAGAAGATCACCAACTGAGCGACAATGACGGAAGCCGTAAGGGCCGTTTAAGGGATCGGGTGCACTAAAGCTGTCATCCATCAGTTTGAGACCTGGAAGCATAACTGAATTGCTTCGTAGGACAAACGAAGAGACGGCTCACCTGATGGTAAGTGACAACCGCGGTCCATGGACACTTGCAACTCAACTCAAGATTTGCACTGTCCGCCTTTGTGAGTGATGAAGGGTGGGGGGATGACTGTGAGTTGGGCCTCCGGTATTAAATTGATCAAGCTGGCCCATTCGTGATAACCGGTTTGGTTGCAAGTTTTTACACAAAGTCATGAAAACGAATGGGCACATGAAATGGAAAAACTTTTTAATACTACCATTTGGCAAACTGCCACAAATGTAATGGCAAATCTCGTAAGAAACAGCCAAATAGGTACTTGATCAAAAATAGTACATGTATCCAATACATAGCAGGAATGCTCATTCGTTTTTGGTTTTAGATAAGGTTGTAGAACCTACTACAGTAGCGTGAATTACACAGACAGCCATTTCTGTCGGGTAATATAAAAGTCTTAAATTTTGTTATGCGTTTACGACATTCTGATGGTCATATAATATTAAATAACAAAATAAATAAATAAAAAAATTAAAAACAGAACAGCGAACATCAGATTAAATTAAATATGTGTTGCCCTCTTAAATTAAGCTAGAGAGACTTTAAAAAAGTTTTAAATGCATTTCTATTTACCTCTAAGAATTGTGTTGAAAATGTACATTCTATTTTTTATAGTTCTGGCAACTCTGTTCTGATTCTTTTTGTTGCACGATGCAAGTTAAGTGAAATTCAAATGCTTTATATCAATTCCCTTCAAATTACGAGATCGGTGTAGTACCTTTACGGATTAAAGTATTCTACTTAAGACCACGACAATGCCTACTTCTGAATACAAAACAATTAACCTATGTAATTGATTACAAAGGTATACGAATAAAAAAATATATGAGGGCAGTCTTTGGGGACTGCCGATAGAAGTGAGAACTAAGTAAGTTACTTAGTTTTCACTTCTATCGGCGAATTGTATCGCAGAGCTATTAGATGATACACAGCATACATATAGCTCTTGGGAACTATGTAGTAACGATGACGCTAGTTTCACGCTTTTTGTTCACCTAAAAAGTACACATACATATATACACAGTATACATATAGCTCATGGAAAGCGTTCGGTGACGATGACGCGAGTTCCATGATTTTTGTTCACCCAAAAAGTGCTCAAAACGCCTAAATACGTTTTCACTTCAAAAACTATCAAAGAAAATGCCAAAATGATGTAGTATGACTTACGTCACACCGTGGAATTGTTAAAGAATTAATTTGAAAAAAAAAATCTTCTTCTAGCACGCTTGGAGCACGCTTAAGACGTTAAACGTGCTCCCAGAGACATGGGGTTGTAACACGAGAACTTCCAATTAAAAAAACCCAATAGCACTTTTTGACCCGAATCGGGAATCGAACCCGAGGCCTCTTGATTGGCAGTCGCATGCATTAACCGCTAGAATAGCGAGACAGTTAAAATGATATTGTGTTTAAACCCATTTTTATTTATGCTACATAGGTAAAAAACAGATTGTTAAATTCAATCGTAATAAACTTGTTTTCAAAACAAAGCAGTTATGAAATAAATAACACTTATAATATAAGAATTAACAACTCATCGAACTTTGAACAAGAAATTACATCATCTAACTTTCCTTGTTAGATGTTAGTGATGGAATTTCACTGGTGATTTCTATGTCTCGAATATCAAATGGAATAGGTGTCAATGTTGACTCAAAGCCAAATGTAAAATCGTCACTAATACCTTTGTAGTTAGTGATATTCACTAAGCGTGGATTAATTGTTTGAGTTTCTTGTTCTTATCTTGTTTATCAGAAAGGAAGGTTTACTATGAATATGGATTAAATATACTACAATATAATAGACATTTTTGAATAATCAAATTAAATGCATTACACTTATTTAAATTTCAAATACTAAGTACATAGAAGGATAGAACGTAATTGGAGTTCTCTTTAATCATTTTTATTTCATTCATCAGTTTTACAGTGATGCAAAGGTAGAAAGAAAAAGATGCTTATAAATTGCACTTCTTGAATATGTTAAAATGTTAGTTGTCCCTCAAGGTTTCGGAGGTCAGATGCCAGTCGCTCCGTGGAAAAACTTATACTCAGGCAATAACTGATGGGACGTCCTTATACTCACATACATAAGTATTAACGAATGTTTGTTTTTATATATAGAATTCTTAAAACTGCAAAAAAATATATTCATAAATATTTGGAAAAAAAATTTGAGCAGAAAATTTTAATGTTAATACATCTTTATTAGTCCCTGTAAAATTCAAGTTGTCAATACTACTACGTGTTATATAGAATACTTCGCTTTTAAAGCGTAGCTTTTTCTGGATTTGTTCGAATGGTTGGCAGTCTGTCCCACTTGGCACCGGTTTTTACACTCTCGTCCTTGCTCGGAAAGTAACTTTCTGTTATTACCATTTTTATTTCTTACATGTGTATACCTGATCTACAATTCTATAGTTCATGATCATTGTCCATTCGATAGAAATTGTCCATTAAGCTCAATCTTACAAAATTAACTAAAATAAAAGACTTGAATACTATACTACTATAATATGACAACTTGGCAGTAGTAGATTTCCTGGAAAACATTCTTGAAATAAATTACGTGCTTGCGATATAGCTCGCTATAAGTAATTAGGCGTACTTATTTTTTAAACCAACCTGCCTATTTGTTAAAATCAAAAACATTATATTAAATAATTTTCATATTTAAAAGAAATTAAATAAAAATAAAGTAAATGACTAAAGTGTAATAGAGTCAGTAAATATTCGTACATTTCAACTAGAACCGTTTAAAAACGTTCGAATCGAGTGACCAAATTTACTAGAATACACTTGAAGGTTTTTATGTTCCACTTTTATGCAAATTTATAAAAAAAACATGTAAGGAAACGCTACGTTTAAGACCCTAAACTTTCTCGCAACACGTCACAAGACATCGCGGCTGCAGAACTGGCTCAATGTTATTAGCGGCAAAGCGGTCGATATTCGATTTAAAATATGTACTTCGTTAATGTAGCGCGATCCAGGTTCTTGTCGGTGTAAACTGATAATGATGATACTGTTGAGTATAATGATGACACTGTTGTCTCGTTTAGTGAATATTTGTAAGATTATATTATAGAAAAGAGGAAATAAGTCCTAAACATGTTCTACTAGCTTCTAAACTTAGTATTTATTCACATTATTTTTAAACCACCAACAGTGGTAGAGCCATGCATAGGCACGAATGTATGAAAACCGGCTGTTGAACATTACCTGCATTGTATGACCAAGTGACTAAGATTATCGGTTTTCCTCTTTCCCCGCATCTCTTCCCCCTCCTCATATTCCCATTCTCTCTCTCCTCGCTTCCTACCCGAAAAGGCGGACGCCACTCTTGTGACTCTTGAGTTGCAAGAGGGTAGTATGTAAGGGACTTCTACTGCCCATGAGGCAGCAGAAGTCGCTTACTATCAGGTAACCCGTTCGTTTCCCTATGCTATATATACATATATATATATATAATGCACTACCGTCACGCTAGTGAGTTACTTACAAATTAATAGTCGGGTTTTTACAATTAAAACCAATATGTATGTTTTTAATTGTTTTGCTATTTCTAAGCATTTAAAACAATCTGAACTAAATATTTAACAGTACCAAAGGAATAATAACTTACTTTTAAGTCAACCTTAAAACGAAACTTTCCAACATCACCACACTCTATGTTTATTCAGCATCCATTCGTAACTAGAACGCGACCTTGAATAAATTGTTTCTTAACTTTGACGATTAGACCCAAATTGTTTGAAACTCAAGTTTCAAGAGTCAGATTGAACTAATGGGTGGGCTGAATACTAAATATATACATTGGGATAGTTTGAAAAATAAACTTAAGAATGTTTAGTTAGTGCGCTAACTGTTGTGATTTTATGTGTTCGGTTTGCATTCTCTGACTGTTGCGATTAGTTGACGTTTATTCATAGCTATATCGACGTGAGATAGTCGTCCTTAGGCATCTATGCGCTAGGTGGACTGGGGTAATGCTTACTTATACCAAACTGGATTCGGATATGACTTGCAGGTCTCTATGTCACTTACCTCAGGTGGCTGTGGTGTACCTGTCTGTTCGTTTGTACTATACTATAAAAAAATCATCGTTGGGTCTACAAAGAGTGCAGGTTGTACTTCCTTGATGCTGTCAGTTATGTTCTTCTTCATATGTCCCGTTTTTAATCGGAGCTCTTCTAATCTTCCTTCTATATATTATAACTTATACATTTTTTAACATCTGTTCTACATCGGTTCAGTTATGAGTGTTGTATAATTAATATTGTATTTTATAACAAATTTGAGTATTACCTCATTAGTAATGTAGTAAGGGAAAAGCTTTAAGGCCCATTTATCTTTACTAAACGTAATTACAGCCTTGTGTCTTGGCTGTTTTATGATTGTATGTTGATACCAAATAGAAATCTTGAATCACATAAGGACAAAACGAAAACTTCAAAAGTAAGTGAAAGTTCTTGAGAGATTCGTTGAGAAATGCATAAATGGTGACTCACATTTGTGTCGAAGATTTAAAAGTTATATACCGAGATTTTATTAAACGTAATGAATTATTATGTGATGATCCTCTTTGTATCGCATAAGAAGGAGGTTTATGTTTTCCGAATGAGATAGAATAGATCCCTTTTTTTCGAAGATAGTGTGCTTCTAGTTTGTATATTTCAAATTTTCGATGGATGTCAATAACTATTATGTTCGTATTTGGGCTACTGGGTACTCTCACTGTGATCTAATCAGTCTTTATAATATTATATTTATTTCATTGTTATGTATTTTATTGGAGCAGAATATCTGTCACATTTCTTAAAACTCTTAAATTACTCTAGATAACATTCTGGAGATTATCCTATCCAATTCTTCTTCCTTACATCTTGACTATAAATTATTTAAATTTAATCTACAACACGTATATGTAGGTTATAAACGAGCAATTGTTGAAGATGTTAAATAGAAAATTAATATATAAACTACTTCATTTTTTTAAAGAATACTAGCAACGTGGGTTTACTAGTATTCCTATTAACCCCCCAGCTGAGCTAAATGTTTGTGTTAGGGGTTTACGACGGTAGTATACTGGGCGGGGTTTGAACCCGCAAGTCCGACGCCTCAGCCATTACGCTACCGCCGTTTGCTTACTGAATTGATTTGAAGTGCTGTTTGAATAGCTGGAGTTAACATAACACATATATTGATACTTAGTAACGCTAATAGTGTTGTTTTTCCCTTTTGATCGATGAAGTGATATTGTGATACTGAGTGTATATCAAAAATTCAGTTAATGTTAGATCGCAAGGCTAGACAAGATAGCAAATAAACCAATCGAACTAAATAGAATCACGAACGTCTATTGTATCCCTAAGCTCACAAATTTAATGTAGTCCTTCTATGTAGCTGGATGGGATTCTCATTGTGTTCCGTCAACGCTATACGGAGACTTAGAGCCTCTTACGTTTTAGAAGTGCTTACAGCGAGAGTAGGATAAATAAACTCTTCTTTTTCGAATGTAACTTTGTTCTTACATGTCTTAATTTCAGTAGGCAGTAAAAGTTCAACGGTAAAGATAAAATAATGATGAATAGAGGTAGATATCCGAATAAGGTCTGTCATAAGTTTGGTGATGGGTTGTCGTAACTTTTTAAAAGTTAATTAATAACTGTATAATGTCAATACTAACTTCATTCTAGATTAAACGTTTTTAATATACAATGTTCAATATTATTCTTTTCTTCTTTTTTGTGACGATATACACACTCATATCGGTACCCAGAGAAGGTAAGCAAAGGCGATTAAACACCCACATTGTGCCCTATTAACACTAACCACCGACCTTGGGTATTGAAAGATAAGGATTTTACTGTATTCAGATTGATTAAGGAGTAAAACGATATGGTATACGGTATAAAACAATTGCTAAAAAGTACGAATAAGTTTGAAAAATCCGCAAATATAAATAATAAAAATATATAATATGAGTACAAAAGTTCTGGCCGTTAGTCATTACTAGTCATGCAAGCTAGCTAGCAAAAAATGCTATAGCATTCGTTGCTCAATGACACAGAAAATAAGTTTTTACTACCTGATTTAATATTTATAACTTTAAGACGTGAAAAAAAATATTTTAACTATTAGTATTAGGTTGGCAACTAATGAACCCGCCACTTTTTTCGATCAGTTTCTAAAACGTTAAAGAACTATCTCGAATTTCTTGGAGTAGTATACAAATAAAGTAGTATAGAAAATCTATTCTCCATTTTCTTTCCAAACTCCTCGAACGTCTCATCCACACTCAGCTAAGTTCTATTCTTTCAAAAAATTGTCTCTTTAATCCTCTCCAATCCGGTTACCGTCCCGGCCATAGTACTGTTAACAACATATCTCCACCAGCGATTAACTGGTTTCGTAGTTACCTGTATGGACGTCAACAGCGTGCTTGTATTGAAAATATATACTCCTCTTGGCGCTCTACAGCTGCGCGCGTACCTCAGGGCGGAGTGTTATTCCCATTACTTTTTGCAGTTTTCGTTAACTCTATCAAAAAACACTTACTTTAATCCTACCATCTGTATGCAGATGATCTTCAAATTTATTCAAAAGCTGTTCCGAGTAACTTATCGGAAGCAGTCAATGACATTAACCGAGATTTAATGCGGATATGTAGCTGGAGTAAGGATTATGGGCTAAATGTAAACCCATCAAAAACACAAGCCATTGTAATAGGTAGTCCTAGGCTGAGCTGCAGAATAAACTTCCAACAATTACCAGCCATTTATTGTAATGGATCACGAACCAACCGAAAATTACACTCGCACAATCTCTTCTTCTTCCTATTCTGGGCTATGGAGATAGCATTTATTAAGATCTCACCGAAGAGCAACTGAATAAACATGAGCGGCTCCAAAATGTCTGCATTAGATTCGTATTTGGATAACGAAAATATGACCATGTCTCTGAGTATCGTTCTAAGCTCAAGTGGTTTCCCATACGCCTTTGCCGGAATGTTCATATTCTTTCACTATTATACAGTATTCTGTTTCATCCTCATACTCCCACTTATCTTAAGGAAAGTATCGAGTTCCTCAATAACTCACATTGCAGGGACCTCAGATCATCAGAAAATTTACAGCTGAAAATCCCGCAGCACTTCACTTAGTTTACATACAAGTCCTTTACGGTGCAAGCGTTTAGACTATGGAACAATTTGCCTGTTACTATCCGACAAGCCAAAACCTCTCACGTATTTATAAAACAAGTTAAGGACTATTACTTATCTCTATAATTACTGATCTATATTATTGTGCTTATATATGCATGTGTATGTTTATATATATTTATATTTATTGATATATATGCATATATATATATATATATATATATATATATATATATATATATATATATCTGTATATGTATTAGGTATATATGCATTTATTATAAGTAACTTATTTTTTTATTTATTATTACACCACAGGCTACCCCAATGCTTTATAACAATATCCGTATCAAGGTTGTCTGTAAGAGATCACCGTGTGTGATAAGACCGCCTATTGCTATATCTAACCGTTTGACACATGTTTTCTGTATATATGTATATGTATGTATAAAAGGTATAAATAAAGAATTAAATAAATAAATAATAATAAATAAAGCGAGCGTTGTACGTCAGATCAGTTGACAACTGGATGGATGAAGAGGGTTATGTAAATAAATTTTTCGAGTAAGCGCCAGTGGCTTGGACCTGGAGAAGCAGGAGTACTGACGCCAAAGTCTGACCCGAGTAAAAAAGTTATTTTAAGTGTGTAGTGGGGAATAAATGGAATTATATACTGGGAGCTGTTGCAATTTAATACTACAATCTCGGCCAATATTTATTGTAACCAACTGGATAAAGTAGCAGCGAGATTACCGAAAAATCAAAATAAAGTATTCTTTTTGCACGATAATGCTCGACCACATGTAGAAAAAGCGACTCATGAAAAATTACTTTCGCTTGGCTGGGCGCTTCTTCCTCACCCACCGTAACCTAAAGACATTATGCCCTCAGATTATCATCTATTTTGTTCTCTAGCCCACTACTTAGCAGATAAAAAAAATAAAAATAAAGACCAGCTTAAAAGTGACCTTACCACCGTTTTTGATCAAAAGCCTAAAAACGTTTACGAGGAAAGCATTATGTCTCTGCCAGCGCGTTGGCAGAGACATAACAACAGGTGATAGAAAACGATTGTGCTTATATAGTTGAGAAATAATTTGATTTTGCATACTTAAAAAAAATATACAAATTAATGTACAAAGATGGCCGGTTTATTAGTTGCCAACCTAATAATAACGTTGTGAGTGCTTAATAATTCAATTGGAATTTCTTTTATTTTTATTTTCTTCACTTTTATTATTTTCATTTTATTATTCCATTTCTTCAGAAAGTGCAGGAGGACGTTTATAGCTCGAAATGGTTCGTCTTAATAAAGCACTGTAGCGCTTTGGGTTCGAAAAGTAACCTTAGCACTAGGTAAAGGGCTCAGTTTCCGCACTTAGACTCATTTTCGGCCCATTATGCGTTCAGGAGGCTGACTAGTTGAGCAAGCCTAGCTCCTTCCAAAAGCGCAAAAGCCTCCTAGGGCGTTCACAGGCTTCTAGGAGCGTCCTCGTGACTGCGAAGATTTCTGCCCGTTGTGCAGCCACACCCTCGCATTCCAGGATAACGTGGTTACGTTAACGCAGCTATCAGAGGTTGGTAATCTACTAGTTGGTTACAGATATCGGAATGTGGACCCTCTCGGTTATTAAACAGACTTAGATGTTTTAGTCTGATCGTTGCCATAGCTGCCTCCTGTTCTATGTACAGGTCTAGTGGTGCTAGATCGAGAGCCACCTCAAGGGCGGCAGTAGGAGTTGTTCGCATGCATCCAGTGACGGCCGTAGCAACGAGTCTTATAATTGCTGCAACCTGTTTCTAACCGTGCTAAGCTCAGTTCTCTGCCACCAAGCAATAGCACTGTACGTGATTTTTGACGTAATTACCAACAAAAAAAAAAACTTTATTGTACGGCGGCCTTATAGCTAAAAAGAATTTCGCCGTAATCTTGCGCATCTTCTATCGCCGTGTGTGATAAGACCGCCTATTGTCATACCTAACTATTTGTAACATGTTTTCTGTATGTATATATATTTATAAAAGGTAAACAATAAAGAATTAAATAAACAAAAAAAGGTCTTGAATGTGAATATAAAATGCCAAGAAACCTCTTCTCTGAACTTACATATCTATTTGCATAAGTTGATAATAAACCAACCGAAATAAGAATGTTCTAAGGGTCCAAAACAACATTTATTATTATTATCAGACCTTTATATTTATTACTCGCATTCCACATTAGTAGGTACAATGGTTATTAACCACCTTTCATTCAAATTCAAATCTTCTAACTCTCTTTTGTGTAAAGAAACAAAGAAACAAACAAAAAAAACGTAAAACATTGTGTACAATCTTGTTACTTTAGTCAGACACTGCGCTAAAAAACCTCGCTCCAATCAACGCTTACTTTCTTTATCCTTCTTTGTCATGTATACATAACTGTTGTTGTTGTTGTTTACAACTGTAATGTCCTGAATCTTCGTAAACCTACTGTAACTTAGTGTGAATATAAGTGAGTGTAAATATAAATTATTTTATATTTCAAGGTTTACATTTAAGTTCACTAGAATGTCTTTTACTAAATCACAAATTACCTGTTTGTCTGGATAGTGTAGACATATTGTTTGTTTTATATTCCAGTTAAATATCATACGTCGGATTTAAGGAGGTACATACATACACATACATACATACCTGTGTCCCCGAAAGGGTAGGCGAGGTTGGGGGTAATCATTTTGATAATTAACGTAATTTTGGGAATTGGAAATGAAAAATTTTAGAAAACTTACAGGAAATAACTCAAACAAGTCAGATTCGTATACATGTAACTCGAACTTGCTGGCGTCGCGAAGTCTAAACATCTTATTGGTTGGTTCTGTAACGACCCGTTTCTAAATAGTCGTGCCTTGTGAGAAGAAATCGTAAAAAAAAAACTGACTACAAATAAGTTGTTAACCAATTACCCAGCTCAATTGGGCCATAAAAATCATAGCCATAAAATCTCTCAGTAGATGGTATTTAAACCATTCATATCACTTTGGTAAGTTGCCAACGATATTTTCCCTGAATTATGCTGACCCTGCTATAAAGCAGACAAACAAAAATATATTATATTTATTACTAATCACACAATGTTGTCAACCATTTAGAGACAGTGACTAATTTGAGCAAATTGGCCTTGATATCTAAAGAGTAGCAGTCGCATGATAATGATAATGATCTTTATGTAATAATTCCTTGTGAGAAATGTTTATATCTATTACTATAACTCAGCTGTAGAAGTAAAATCCTTTTTTTTAAATCACATTTGAACCGTCTTTCTTTTCATGCATCGTCTCATCGTCAATAGTGTATATTCAACCTCAGTAAATACTAAATTCCTACTTTGTTTTAATAACTAAATCAATCAATCAGAGTTCTCATCTGTTTAGCATGGGCCTCTCCTAATGAGAGCTCTATTTAATTGGTTTGGGGGATTCCTAAATTCCATTTACCGATTCACGGTCTCTGCTCTTCGTCCCGTATGCTCAAAATAGTACTAGCAATAAAAAAACATTCGTAGATTCAAACAGGTCGTTCTAATTATCTCTCCAAACCTGCTTTCTTTAACTTCATATCGTCAGCATAGATTTAAAATATTATAATTAATTCAAAATAAAAATAATTTATCAAAACAAAATTTAACTAAAAAAAAATTATTTACAAATGTTTTTTTTTAATTCATTTAATTAAGAATGTTTGAAATCAATTCACAAATAAAAAATAAATGAAGTAACAAACACAAAAAATAACTCTCGAATTGCAAACCGCCCCCTTTTTAAAATCTGTTATCAAATAGAGCTATATTTTAATTTCGTGCCCACTTAATGCATCAACAACATCAATTAACATCGTCGGCAACAGTTCCTCAATGAAAGTAAGTGGAGTTTGACGCACGCACGGCACGAAACGACTTTTTATTTAGATATAAATTATACTTTCGCGTTTACATAATGATGATTTTCATTGTTTTTTAGTCGGTACTTGTTCACGTTTTGAGTTACACTTAGATTGTGAAAATAAACAATTTATTGACAAATAAACAATTGGACAGGTATCATCTTATATTCGGAGCCGTTATTGTAGATTGTACAATAGTTAAGACAGACTGTTCGAGTTATAGGTGTGTGACCCTGACATGCTTGAGTATGCATTTTCCTGTCAAAATAGTTAGTTATTAGTTACGGCTCATTCTGCCACTTCATTGATACAGGCGTGAGTGTTTGTATGTATCTATGTATATGTTAAGACGGCCTCACACCTTTGTTAAGTTAGGCTTTAAAAAAATATAGTATTTTTCAGACTAAACTATAAAAAAATATAGTACAATTAAAAACAAAAAGTTTTTTATGGAAAACGTAAAAAAAATATAAAGATATATTTGTTACTTATTTATTAAAAAAAACTTTATTTATTTGTACTTCTGTTTTTCATTTTTGCTTAATTTTAAACAACTTTTAGGATTGCATTTAATAGTTTTATTACACAGTAAAGTTTGTCCATTTTGATATTCAATTTTGCTTTCAAATTTATAACTTTAAATATTGTCTCATAGTCAGTAAATGAAACTTCTTTTATATATTTTTTGCACAACCAATTGCTTTCCACGTGTAGACTATCTCCAAAACAAGCCAGTTATAGAGATAGTCTACACGTTTATCAAATAATACCAAAAAATCTTTCCAATTTCATAATTTTCTTTGATTCTTGATTTTCCCCAGACCTACTAAAACATTCGGGTTCTTCAGTTATCCAGTGATACACTCTTTCCCAGTCTTTTATATATTATTTCTTCACTTTCGCTTTTCCGAGTCTTCTTTTTTGTATTTTTCGCTTTTTAACCGCCTTTTTGGTGTACTTGTATTCTTTTAACAGTATATAGTACGCACACTCGAAATACAGTAGAATGCTATATATTATACACATCTGAACACGTGCTATCAGTATCGATATTACAGATATATGATACTCGCATATATGATATATTGGATTGGATTAATATACTCTTTATAATACACAAAACAATAGGACGCGTATCTTACTTACTATATGACGGAACTGCCTAATGTTTTGTACAATTATAGGTTTTTGATTTATTTTTAAATATTTTTTGATTTAAAGAGGAACATTGAAACTGCAAAAGAGATATTTTATTACTGTTTATTGTTACACTCCTCTACCGTCTGTATGAGGGTTTATCATTTTTTTCTATAATATGTATATAGGACATGTTCCTTTTAAGTGCTCGAAGTGATAAATTGTAACAGTGTTGCAAACCACACAATGCAAAGTGTTGCAATATGCATAAATCTATAAAGAAACCGTGCCATACTATTTATAGTCTTCACACGTTTTTTTATAATTTTAGAAATTAACTATCACTTGCTATAACAGTGATAGATAACAACATGGGAAATGCATACCTGGTAGTTCTACACAATACTTTCAAAGTTTGAGTATATTGCACTTGTGTACCCTGTGTATTTAATAAGTATATTTTTTAATTGTTGATACGTTCAATCGTAAGTAAGCAGATATATTGAACTATGTGTATATAACTGTAGAAGTCGTGGTAAACCTGATAATGTAATGACCGGTATATCAAAAAAAAATTTTCAATTATGACATCAATGTCTATATACTGACAATGTCTAAAAAAGTATTAGCGATAGTCCTACGGATCATATAATGAACTAAAATTAATAAATTATTGTATTGAATTACAGAAGTTCAGAAAATTTACCATTTTAAGCAAAATATTTTACAAATTTTAAACACGGCTCTGTCAAGCTACACAGGTCCACTACACATATTGATACGTCATGCTTCGAAAGTCTATACAATACTTACAGACACTCACGCCTGTACCCCTGAAGGGGCAGGCGGAGGCATAATAAACACCCATGTTGACTACAATTTAGTCCTATTTACGCAATAAGGGGCAAGTCGTTGCCGTAATCCGGGCACTTTGGGACTTAGATAGGAAAATTTGGAGTATTTTGACGGGAAAGGCAGGATAGATAGGGAATGATGATGATGATGATCGCACTGGCTAACACTGAGAAGTCCAAGCCCTCTAACTTTACATTGACTAATTTATATTTTTTTATTTCCAGGTAAGTACCAGCAGTATACCAGTTACAGCGTTTGAAATGGTAAGGAATTGTTTGAAGGTCTGGTCAAATACTTTGGCAACATTAATGTAATAAATGCAGGTATATTATTAAAATAATCCTTTCGATTTTCTGGGTGACAGAATAAATTATATAGCGTAAGTTCAGAAGTGATATGAAGACACCAAAAATTGCATAATCCCCTGATGTTTAGTTTGCAAATTTCAAACAATAGCTTGAAATATCTCTAATTTTCAGCTGAGCTTAGTACAAAGTTAAGATCCTTAGAAAACATTTAGATAAGTAGATATTCAAAATTGATTGTTTAAAACTTGTTTGAATAATTTTAACTTCAAGTTGAGCAAGTTTTGTCATACAAACTTGGAATGAATCAAGTTGTTGCTTTAGCGATTCAAAAAGGTTCTAAAAAATAGCAAATAGCTTGACACCAGAGGGTGTTAATTAAAACGTAATTATGGTATGTAATTGTGATTATTTTTAGAATAGGCCTTAAAGAAAAGCAGTCAACTAAAAGAATATTTAAATTTTGAATTAGAAACTATTTGGGAATCTGTAGATGTGTAATAAATCCAAGTTAAAAGTCTCTGTCGTGCATCGAAATTGACTGCACTGAAACTATAGGTGTACCAAGGATATTGATAGGATATACGGACTTTTTGAAAATGATAGCATAAAGAATTAAAAATTAAAATCTTTGAAAATGATAAAAAAAAATCATTGTATGTTGTATAAAAATGTGTACCCCACCAGGAAAGGTAATTTCGGTAGAAAAATTCTTTACGGATTTTTTTCAAAATCATTTTTTATTGTAGCTAAATCAACAATTTATCGGTTACATAGAACACTCCTCAATTTCCACCACACCTTTCTGAAACACTGTATACAGCATAAAACCTTGAAACCTAAAAAAAATACTTGAAATTACTTAATATTCTATTTCACATTTTATTAATTAAATAGAAACTTGAAAAGCTACTTATATGTCTCGAGAATTAATTAATTATACAAATGAACTTTGAAGATCAAAATATCAAACCGTGTTTATTCATTCTTAAGGTTTGATTTTATAAGAAGTAGGTGATTTAACTACAAAAATACGTTGGAACTCATTTCAATGTAGTAAAACTTTAGACTAACTTTTTTTTAAAAGCTATCTAAAAAAGTAAAGCAAATCATCATAAAATATCATACACAATCGAATTTCTGCTCGCTTTTGTACATTTTTAGGTAATAAACAATTTTATTACGAGCCAATCGGCATTACGCTTATTAAGTTTAACCCTGGCAAGGAGAATATCAAAAATACTTTTATTTAGCGAACCAAAATAAAAGGATGTATTTTATTGCGCTCGTAAAATATTGGCAAATACGTGTGCACAATTTTAAACAGTAACATTTTCTTGCAGTCGTGTTTTGGAATTTTAACTAAAAACATCAAAACAGAAGAAAAAGATTGTTTTATTAAAAGAATATATATATTTTGTAGATGTACTTTTTAATGCACACATTTATTTATCTACTAGTCCAGCTTAGATAAATATTTTTAATTACAAGGTATGATTACAATTGTGTCAATAAATGATCACCACTACAATCGATGCAATTTGGTAGAAATATCGGGTGATTAAGAAAACAATAAGCATTTTTGCAAATACATAAATATATCTATAACTAATAAATATTATAGCGATTAAGACCCGGTTCACATATCCGAGCCAATATAAATAAAAAAACATGAACAATTCAATGAAAAGGGTAGAAGACAAAGCTGTGATTGGTAAACAACATGTTAATAAGAAATTATTCCCCTTTTATGCAATGTTGTAAGGATTTCAGTTTAAGGCTTCTAAACTAAAGCTTTTCCTGATTTTTGAAAAGTATTAGGCAACTTTACGTCACTCTTATGACAGTGTTTGGCACTACACACTTAGATCAGTTGACATCTGGCAGTGGTGAGAAATATCTGAGCTGTGAAACACACGGAGGATCTTGAAACAAACGTCGTGAGAGCTAAGATGCACAAACATACGAGCAAAAGAGGTCTTTGAATCAGTCTTCTTTATAGAATAGTAGTAAGACTAGGACTAGATTTCCTGATGTTTAACTTTACCGTTAAGTTCACGGTGGTCACGGCTGACAAGAACTATGTCACACTAACTTCTGGCAGACCATGACGACTCTAAATATATGTATGTGTGCACAAGTAATAAGTAGTCTGTTGTCTCGGGCCATAAAACTACCGTTCACTTCCAATGAATACTGCCGGGTCATGTAGATATATTATTTGTTCTTGTTTCTTTTTTAATTTCGATGGCAGCAAACATTATCTTTAATTTATTTAATAAACTTGTATGTTGGTAACCCGAATCTTTATTTTTTTTTTTTTGGAATAGGGCGTTTGTCATTTACCTACAAGTAGCACATCTTCGATCTCAAATGATGGAAAGCCACACCTTGGATTTCCACATCTTCTTCTTGTAACCAGATCCTTGTGAGTTGATTGTTGTAGTTTTCACGTGTTAACTATAGGCTTACTGTGATTTAAACGAGAAGTTTGACTGAATTTACAATCGAATGCCATTAATTTACATTAGACAATATAGGTAACCTCCACTAAATCCATACAAACTTTGAGAAGTTCTCCTTTCGGAAATTGTTGAGCGAAATCGACAAACTTAAATGCCGCGCTTGAACTAACAGATTGTTTATTTTCAGGCCATTAATTTCATTTTGGTGTTTTGTGAAACGTGAATTGTTGGGCTATTATTGAGTAATGGCCCATGAATGATATTATTTACGATTCATTGGTTATGTATATAATTTAGGAATTGAAATATACATACCCAGGTATTTTAATAAAGCTTGTGTTACTATTAATGCCTTAATACTGCTGGCAAAGATAAGCCGTTGGGTATTCGGTGAAGTTCAACCGGGGCCACCCCATTTCTTTCCGTGGGTGTAGTAAAAGTTGTCAAAAAATTGGCGCTTGAGATGCTCCTGCCCACCCCTACACTTGAGCGTCACTTTGTGTTCTTAGAAAGAAACTAGTCCTTATAGTCCGCAACAAACTGAAGGACCCCAGTAGTCTCGGTTGGTGGTCATATGAAGAACCAATTCAGTTTTGATCCGTTTAAAACATGACACCCCGCGGAGTAGATATGTAGGTAATCATGGATCTCAGACACATTATAAGGATCACCACGACTGGCACATTCAAAAACCTCTAGTAGAAGCTAAAAAAGTTAAAAACAAACCAGCGAAAGAGAAACAAATCCACGTTCAATAATGAAACTGTGTCCGTATTTCAAAGAATTTAAGCAACTATTAACTTACGCAATTCAAGATAATCGCTCACAATAATGCACACTCATATTATGTATTGTCATTTACATAGAAAATGTGATAAGATAACGCCTTGTTAAAATACCATGACTTTTATAATGCCTAGTGTATTTATTAAATTACACGATCGCTGTAGTTGATATATTTATGATTTCTACTTAAGAGACGTAATCAGAATAAATCTGTAAGTGTGTATTTTTGATGTGTAATGTTTAGTGACTTTCAACTGTATAAAACTTAAAAAAGAAAAGATGAACTGATACACAGACAGGTACTTCTAGGTATTGTTATTTTATTTCGTTATTGGCAACATAGATATAACGAAAAGATTTACAAAAAAATCTTTTTTTTTATCCCAAAACTGACTTTCTGTTTTAGGTTGTTAGAAAAACATTTTATATTAAAAAATAATATACGTGTTTATCTGCATGACTTTGTTTAGTATTTTGTAAACTCTGTAAAACTTTATAGCGTGATTTAGGATCAAGTTCGCATTACAATCGATTTTTTAACGACAACTCCCTCATTAGGATCAAATCCTGTGTCGCGGGGGACTTTACAATCATTCAAACAACAGACACAAAGAACTCCCAGACTCAAAACAACAACTTGAGGATTACACAAAGTGTTGTCCCGTGCGGGGTTCGAACCCACAATACTCGGTGCAACAACGTAGTGGCGAGGCGACCATTTAAACCGCTACGCCATCTGTGCAGTCCTAAATGCTTCATGTATGCACACTGCAGCGTGTTTACCGTTTAAAATTCTTACTACATTACGGAGCGTTTAACAGTTTGAATGCCACTCAGGTATTCTACGTTTCCACTTTCACACGCCAAATTGATCTATTCGCGATCCATTCCGGATATTACTTAACTGTGTTATTTATTATTCATGAATGAATGGAAGGAAGCGAGTAATGTTATAGCATACTATTCATGGACCAAAATATTAATGCGGTTCAGGAATGATGACAAGGTCAGATTAGAGTTGAAAAACCAATACCAAGTTTCAAATATACGTTTCTGACATTTGATTATGATTACGATAGAAAATAACAAAAATAAACCAAATATGTAAGCTCACAAACTAACTTGAAAGTTACATTAAATTTAATATTCTGTTTCACATTTCATTAATTAAATATGAAACGAAGGCGAAGTGTATACTTAATAAACTTGAAAAGCTACTTATATGTCTCGAGAATTCATTAATTATACAAATGAACTTTCAAGATCAAAATATCAAACCGTGTTTATTCATTCTTAGACTCACAGGCCCTTAATTCATAGCTTATTTACCTATTAGCTTGGTACTAGTACTAAAGTTGCTGGTACGGTTTGAAGGTTCGATTTTATAAAAAGTGGGTGATTTAATTACAAAAATACGTTTTAAGTCATTTCAATGAAGTAAAACTTCGGAATCGAATAGAACTCGAATCAGACCTTAGGACAATATTCTTGAATATTTCAATATTTTTTTTTTGTACATGCTGTAAATGTATGTATGTATGTATGTACATATGTATTACAAGTTTTAATACCAAAATTATCACAGATAACTTGCATTACATTTGCATTACAAAACTAATCCTGACTGTTCAATAATTCCGACACAGCAAGTTTTTTTTTTTATACTATATGGGGACAGATGAACAGACTGGTCACCTGATGGTAAGTGACAACCGCAACCATCCTTGGAAACCTGCAACTCAAGAACTGTAAGTGGGCTGTCCACCTTTGAGGGTGCTGACGGATGGGGAGATGCGGGGAGGTGAAAGAAGAGAGGGAGATAAGGAGATGGGAAAGAAGAGAGATGGATGAGGGGAGAGGCAAGAGGAACGTAGGATTTCGGGGAAATGTAACGCAAGCGTTGCTTCACAACCGGTTTTCTGTGACGCCGTGGTATCGCACCGTTCGACCCATTCTTGCCTAAGCATGGCTCTAAAACTGTAAGTCACAGTCACAAGTCCTTATCTCTTCAGCAATCTCTCTTTCCCTTTAATCGTTACCAGGAACAGCAACCGCGACAATGCCGCCAATTGTACTCCCACATCAACACTTTTCTAAAAGACTTTTATCTTTCTATCTAAATATTAATATCTCGACTTAAAGGGTAGTCAGAGGTGTATTATACCCCACCAAAATCGAACCGGCATTACACGTATATATTACACAGCTCTAATACTTCTATATTATATATTATAGATAAAATAATTCCAGACAAAAACTAAAATAATTCCACTCAAACAATGTGTGGTAATCGAAAACACGACCTCAGTCCAATCAAATTCACTAAACATTTGACCGACAGGCCAACCAAATGTACATATATGTACTTCTTAAAATACATATTTACTTTTATTTGTAGATATTAGTAGCGTTTTTTTTTTCTGTATCTTACTTATTTTCTAAACACTTCACTAAAAACAGATTTCAGAAAACTTCCTCAAATACAAAAAAAAATAATATATACGGGCAGTATTTGGGGACTGCCGATAGAAGTGAAAACTAAGTAACTTGTGAACTGTATCGTCGAGCTACTAGATTGTACACAGTATACGTGCTATGAGTTTCACGCTTTGATTCACCCAAAAAGTATACATACATATATACGCATATATAGCTCATGAAAAGCGTTCGGTGACGATGACGCGCGTTCCATTATTTTTTGTTCACCCTAAAAGTGCTCAACGCGCCTAAAGAAGTTTTCACTTCAAAAATATAAAAAAACAAATCGTCATTGTATAAATGTATGTATATTATCGGCCGTTTTTTTACCGTCACTGCTTTTCTCCTAGAGGTTGATGATGGTAATATAAAGTAACAGTTAACCTTCATTAGGAATCGGAGTTATAGAATCAAACAAGTCAAATTATTAAAATTTAATTTAAAAAAAAAAAACTTTTTATATTAAGTTAAAAAAGGTACGCCCAAATTGGCCTCCAATATTATGGGTACACAAATCTTGTTATTATATATGTATAAGGGTGAAACAAATATCCTGGAGGTATTGGTGATCCGCAGAACCTTTGATTTACTTCGTTATGTTTTACTATCACACTACCGTCGGGGCAACGCAATATGTATATATCTCTAACAACTTTCACTGACTTTATAAGGAAGATCTCTTTTAATTACTTCATGGATTAAACCTGTAGGTACATGAAAAGTTATAAAAAATTGTTATTTTGTAGAGTGGTAGAGCCATGCTTAGGCACGAATGGGCCGGCTCGACCGGTGCGATACCACGGCCTCACAGAAAACCGGTTGTAAAGTAACGCTTGCGTTGCATTTCCCCGAATTGAGTGAGGTTTCCGGAGGCCGAATTCCTCCTCCCCCTTTTCTCTCCCATATCTCCTTTCTCCTTTTTTCCATCTCCTCATCCTTCCTCTCTTCTTTCCGCTCTCTGCATCCCCCATCCATCATCACCCTCAAAGGCGGGCAGCGCACTTGCGACTCTTGAGTTGCAAGTGTCCATGGACGGCGGTGTCACTTACCATCAGGTGACCCGTCTGTTCGTCTGTCCCCCTATAGTAGTATAGTAAAAAAAAAAAAAAATCGTACTACTTCTCTGTTCGTCAACTGTTTTTCTTTTTTGTGTAACTGTTTTTAACAGACTCAACATTAAATTAGAATTGTTTTTTTTTTAACTCATGACTGAGTATTATACCTTCAAATATTAACTATAATGCAATCATATTATCACTGCCTCAAAGAATACTCGTTGTGAAGCCATGTTTGAGTTTCACAGAGTGTGTGAGTTTACGGGAGGCCCGATCAATACTTTAGGGGTCATTTTCAAAGGCTCTTGGCCATACGCGGTGGTAATCACTTACCATCAGTACTACTGCAAAACAAAACTTGAAATTTTTAGGTTAAGCTTTTTTTTTTAATATTTGTAAGATCATCGTAGATTTGAGTTTGATGTAAGCATGTCTTTGCTAATGTATCGAACTCTTAGAAAGCTTTGAAACTAAACCATTTAATAATGATTGCACTGAGTTGTGTAGATAGACAATCAATTGAACTAAAGGTTTCAAATGATGCGGTCGACATAATATAGGTATTACGTATAGGTTTTGTGATTTCAATTCCAAAATTAAATGAAAATATATGAAATGTTTTGAAAGCACACTTATAACAGATGTTTACATGGTAAATGGTAAAAATGGTGCTGGTTTTTTGCGATAAAAACTTCGGACCCTTGATTTAGAATTATTATATTGTTTGAGAAATCATATTTATAAACAAGTGTCAATGTTTAGGGGACATTACCCGTAGACAAACAGACAAAATTGAATTTGGTATTAGGCTAGGTAAATTTAAAAATATCACGAGACCGTACACCAAATGGCTGGTATAACCAAGTTACTGCTCTGATCTTTCGGTAAGTTATAATCTAAGTTTTAGAATTTGTTCTATTTAAGAAACTAAGAGAAACTAAAAACAGAGCAAAGTGGAACAATCTAACCCCAAAGCCACAAAACACTTAAAGAACACGACCTTTACAAATTAAAAACTCGTATGAGATTAAGTCTGTATTTAATCATTCCCCTGATGAAATTTGACTACTAGTGAACAGAGTGTTTTGCAAAGAAATTTCAAATGTTTTATACAATTTTCAGAGACGCTATTAATTATTAATTATTTAAAAATTATCGCGGTGCTTGAGATATTATAGTCATTCCTCGCTCAAGTTCTCTGTTTTTATGGTCAGCTTCTAAGTGTTGTAACCGTTGTTTTATGGCCTTCATTATTCCTCAATAAGTACTTTACTCATTACAAAAATATTTTTTCAAATCCGACTGTCAATTTCAGAGATTTTCCACTAAACAAACAAATAAATATATTAACATAGATTAAATCTATTTTTACAATAAAGCCAAAAAACATTAATTAGGATTCTGAATCTGGAATCTATAAATAAAATTTTGTACCCAGAACTCGTACTTCAAAGTCAAATAAAAGAGCGACAAGCCATTTTCAGGAAGCATTTCCCATGGACCCAAACATTCATCTGATAAAGACCAAGGCTTACCATTTACATAACATTTACCTTTTATTCCGAGATCGGATTTGTATTATTCCCGGTTTTGTTTACCCCTGCAGCATTGAGATCGTATCAGAAAGCTGTAGGAATAATTTATTTTTGTTCGGTTTTTAGAGAAACGAGCAGTGTTTTAAATCTTTATTTGTATAAAGCATATAAAATGATTTCATAACATTATTACAAAGATATTTTACCTAAAACATTCTTATTACGTCCAAACCTAACGGTGATAATAAGCATATTTATTCATACGATATTACTACGTCGGTCTCTGATCATTGGGTATTCTTTATATACATTATTCTAATGAATATATTAAATACCCGATATTTTGGGTTTTTATATCAAATATATGTGTACGAATTGAAAAATTTCGATTTTGAAATAAAGAGAACCTGTGGTGAAGCCAACGTAATAATATAACGAATTACATAATCCATCAACCCTTGTATGGCACAACGCATTATGAATCGATTACCTCTGTGAACATTTTTTAATCATTCCAAGAAATTTTTAAATCGTTAAAGAATAACAGGCAAAAATGATAATGTCCTAACTTTATTTTTTTTTATATTTTTAATTATCTTTTCTAGGCTTCACATGAGGCTCCAGCTAAAACTTCATGTGGTTTTAGTCGGCTCGAGTCCATCTGTCCAGACATGACAACTAACCATTACCCGATTAATTGCCGAACCGTGGGCGGTATGTTCTATAATACTTATATATGTATATTCCATGATTACTCTTCTCTCAGAAGGTCACTTCTCTTGCTCTGCAAATAAAGGAAATTGACCAAGACCAGTAATTAAAATTGATTTCCATTGAGAGTTGTACAATGATCGTAATTCGTGTTTTAGTCGATGATTCAATATCGATTATTTCTGAGAAATATACCTTCATATTTATTTAAAAAAAAAACTATACTAAAACTTTCAGACAGTTCTATACTGGTCAAATCTTATTTTATTAATGTGTTCACGTAAACTTGTGACCGAAAGGACTTATCTACTGTTCAACTAAAATACGAAGTTGTCAATTTTTTTAAAGTAACACTAAGTGCTAATATTTTATAACATACTTAAAACCAAGTCAGCGATATAATAAAAAAATAAATTTTTGTTGTAATGGCTCCAAGTTATTTCACATACAAATGCAACATTCAGCTCAGGTGTATTTCACACAATACAATTTGGTCCCACAAATATCCCTGTGTATTACATTACATGCAATCCTGTACATCACAGTCCAGTTGCCTTTTTCACTCCATCTATTCGCATCTTCAAAGCCAATCCCAAAGCCTCGTGATCTATTAAGGACTCGTCATTTAAGTTATAATCTTAATTTTCTTAATATTGCTGTTCCTTACTTTATATTATATATAAAATGTATGTTTCACTTTCACGTTTTACTACTACTTAAAGTGATTATCATGAAATCCGCATAAACGTTGCCACAAAAAAAAGGACAAACCTTTCATCCAGAAAAGAGGTTGTTATTCTGCAGTATCCCTTCATATATACATATGTATATATACATATATACGTACATACATATATATAAACATCTTTTACTGAATATAAATAAGGTTTGGATTAATATGTTTCATAATAGGAATTTAAATAAACTAAAGTGCCTGTCTAATGCCTGTCATCTGTCAGTCAATGACCTTAGCTGCCGGTTAACAAATAATTTGAAAAAACCAATGCACAATTGATTTGTTGCACTTGCACTTGTTATTCGATTTCTCTTCAGGCATGCGTTTAATCGATTATAGTGTCGTAATACAATGTAACTTTACATGCTTTTTAAATTCCTAATTATTATCAAAATTTGTAGTTTCTCTTTAAAAAATGTTTTTTATCCTTTTTTTTATTTTAACAGTGTCCGGTGGATTGCGGTATAATATAACAATGTGTTATTGTTTGCTAGTTTCTGTTAGGGATGGAATTTTTAATTTATAATTGTTTAAAAAAATATTAGTTAGTAGAAATTATTGCTGGATCCTGGGGAACTATACAAACATACAACTATTTGTGGATCACATAATTTTTTGTCCCGTGACGGAATATCATATACACTACCTCCGGCTCAACAGTCAGAGGCACTAGTAGATCAAAGGTTCAGTCATCAGTTACGGAAACTATTCATAAACCTTATTCCGCCCTAAGCACATGTAAAATACTTAAATATCTTGCAATTCTGTGCGGTTTTGAACCATGAACACGGGTGCGAAGGCACTACATATGGTGTGTGGCTAGAATACATAGCACTAGTAAGGACCGTATTGGGGTCGAGTAATGTTTAGTAGCAGAAAGTTTAGTAGTACGCGCTTGTAATAATGTAGACGTGTAATGAAAACAAATGAAAGAAGTCTCGGAATGGAGGCACTGAATATCAAAGTAGAAGGCTTAGAGTATAACCCAAGACCTGACTTACACTTTCATCACTGCCCTTTAGTGTCCATCGCAGATGAATTTCGAAAGATATCGTTATGTTAAACAGAGATAAATATGAATGGCTCTTGAGAGATGTCTTAAAACAAAGAATATTCAATAGACTCTAACTAAAAGATAATAGAGCTATGGATAAGCACTCTTCACTTCAAAAAGGATGATTCGAATATGTCATAAAGCCTATATAATCAACAATAATATATCTGATCCCAAACTAAGTAGAGCTTATACTATGGTAACCAGTCTGCTGATATACATCTTTCTATATTTTTAGGTACATACATATTATAGATTAATTACACCCAGACACAGCAAATACTCGACCTCTGGCTTAGCAGTCAGGATCAGTATCCACTAAACCAACAGGCCAATCAAGATATAGCTTATAGATAATAGATATGTTATGATATGTTCAGTTTTAGTATAACAGTGGTAGAGCCATGCTTTTTAGTTGCGGGTGTCCACGGACGGAGGTTGTCCCTTACCATCAAGTGACCCGTCTGTTCTTCTATCACCTATCTGTAACTTGAGTACGGGCTTCCAATATTTCATACTGGGTTTTTGGTAACTGTTAAAATAATTAAACAAGATGCAAATTTACACAAAACAATGAGACTCCTATACTAATACCTATATATCTAGTATAGTACAATATGTAATTAGAAATTTAGCCAGTGTACCTCCGTCAAATGTCAAGATTCCGGCGATAGCCCATATATAAAATATGTTTATCTAATATTTGTATAAGCGTTTAGTAACCTTGGATTTGTGTTACGTGAAGCAAACCAGTTTGCAAATATTGAACCCCTACAACCTGTGCTTGAAGCTCTCTTAAGGAGCCTTGTCGAGAGCAATGCGGTATTCTGGTCACCTCAAAGCAAAATATAAGTTAATCGTATTATATAACAAATTTATTCGATTTCTATATTCTAGCAATACGGGCTATATCCAGCATTTCCATTGCTAGAGTAGGGTCTCTATTTGTTCTGAGTATGGTTTGGTTTTTTTTTTTTTCACTTATGTATCTAAAGTTCTGCGAGGCCTGTAACCCAACCCCGTTGTTTTTTCAAATGGTTCAACTTTGTGACCCTGACGAGTACAGAGAACGATAATGGCGGCGGCCACTACTGTGTTGTGCCATAGGCGCACACCAACCTGCTACAGCTTTTTCGTATTCGATGAGTGAATACACAAAGACCTCTTACTACGTACTGTGTAGTTGTTTATAGATTTGTTGATACAGTGATATATGTATATTAAGCGTTATACTGCATTAATCATATTAGGGTTACCTGTAATTATTATAAAGGTAGCTGGGTAAACGGCACGATGCAGAAGGCAGTCCTTCTTGATACGTAACATATGCTAAAGAGGTTCCGGTCCATGGAGCCTTAACCATTAGTAGCCCTATACCCGATGGCGGTGGGACACTGTTTTTATATTTATGAATATATTTTGTTCTTTCCTTTAAAAATGTAATTTATGTTTATTTAAGTTAAATAAGAAGAATAATAATAGTAAAAATAATAATAGTTTTTTTTTTTTTTTTTTTTTCACAATCTTATATACATTTTTAACATAATACTAAGCACTATTTATTTGGCACCGGTACGTTATAGATTGTCTTGCTTGCAAGTAGAGCTCGCCCCTATAGTAAGCAAGAGAGAACAATTCTTGCATAAACATTGCCAATACCTTCCTCTCATAATACAATCTTTTTTAACTTATGCATAAATACATAAATGAACCCTAGTAAAATTATACTTCAATTTCTGCCTTTCTACTCTCCCATTCCCTTTTAGTATGCTCCCATATTAACCATTCAGTTCCCAAAGTGCCCTGATATGAACAAAATACCTGATCCTTATAGCATATGTGGGGCTAAATGATAAGTAGTCCACATATTAAGCGTCTCGGCAAACGTAGCGTAGGACGCCCACAGGCCAGGTGGAGTGACGATTTGCGCAAGATGGCTGACATGAGCTGGATGCAGGAAGCCGAAAATAGATCGAAGTGGCGTGCAATGGGAGAGGCCTATGTCCAGCAGTGGACTACGATAGGCTGATGATGATGATGATGATAATGACATATTAAAGGCGTTTAGTATATCATAGCATACCATAGTACTTATATAATTTTATCCACATGAGAAACTGAACTCCATCCTTTAGGTGGCGTCTGATGATTTTGATTTGGGAAGTGTTTGCATTATGAGCAACTTAAATTTAAGGACCTTATAACTCTGTGGGCTTTACAGTTAAGAGTATTCTATTTTATTAAATCGAATTCAAAACGGCTGTGAAATCGTCCCTCAAACGATAGATAAAACCGTCTGATAAATGCTAATTCATACACATTTCTGTTTGTGTTTAATTTCCATCAGTTAAGAGTCGAACAACGATATTAATATACGATAGAAATATACGAAATACGATATTTAAGGCCCGACACCTAAAATTAATACGGCCAGACCTGTTCAGAATATTTTATTCACTCACGTACTTCGTTAGTACTGTATTGTTATCGGTAAGAGTATGAACAATTTTGGACATTTGTCTCTTTCAGTAGCCAACTAAATATAATCCTTCATGTTACTATCGATGATAAGGATTAAAAAAAAAGAAAACACATACCATTAGATGTTAAATAGACTATTTAAATCGAATGGTATGTGTTTTACTATTTTTAATCTTCTCAATTTCATTAATGACTATTACAAGTTCAAGTCTAGATGAAATGATGACGAAAATTAATAAGTTTAAGGTTAAATAGACATTAATGAAATCAGTATTCTTCATGACTGGAATAGATACAGGATTGAATTTTATAGGTGATATAGATAATAAGAAAACTCTGAATATGTTAGTTTTAAAATCTATGCAGCGAAAAGAATTAACATTAGAAAGATTTACTTTTAAGTGTTGAAATTGTGTATAAAACTTTTACTATTGCAAATAAGAGCGGTCGGGGTCGCTACTCAGTAGACCCAGACTGTAATACGAGTATATAAACATATTTACAATGGAAATTTAAACTTTCGTATTTACAATGGTATTAAGTTTATCATGTCAAAACAGATGTATTGTAAATTATTCGAATTTATACTCGAACATAAAGTTTGAGTATTTGCTAAGACTTGATAAGATAAGATACGACTAAAATAAAGTCTTTTACTTTAAGTACTAAATAGTCTGAATATTGAATAAATTAAATTTAAAATAAATTCGTTATTCGTATTAAAAAAAAATATTTTGAATATTTTTTGATTATCTTTATAAACGTTGTGATCGACAAAGTCAACATCTATAGCTGAAAAAAGTCTACCGCTGTTACTAAAATATACTAATTATCTTTAAGACTTGGTTAGTACCTACACAGGTCTAATACTAAAATAGTTGTTAGTATTAGACTTGTGTATGTCTTAAACAGCTTTTAAGACTCCTCGTTCCAGTCAATTTGCGGAGTTCGTTTTTGCATCGAAGGTACGATTTTGCTGCCTTCTTTTATCCTCACATATTCTGATGAAACTTCTAATAAAAAGCGTTTTAACTTAGAGAGTAAAAGCAGCCGGTGGGTAAGCTGTTTAATTTGAAGTGTTTACGTAATTAACACACTTTTGTGAAAACATTAACTGCTTTCACTAGGCTCTTTAAGGTCATGGTCGAAATGTAATTATTCATAGAAATTATTTTTGTTGAATACTTCTGATTTGCATTTTTTCCATAAAGTCTGTTGTTTATTGACATTGGTGTGATTGATGTTATTTGTATATATCTTGATATTGTATTATGTTTGTATAATATTTCTGAATATTGATATTGTTTTTATTAAAATATGTGTGCATTTTCCTATTAGTATAAAACTCTTCTTAGCCAAGTTTCAGGGAAGTATTTAAAATCCCAAATATTTAAACATGTAGAAATTTGAAAAATATTTAAAAGTAAGTTACGGTAACATTTTATGCTCATATTTGAAAAAACAAATAGTTGAATGGCCAAAATCGAAAGTTTATTCCACACTATGAGACGTTAAAGAAGTATAAGTGCTTATTAGACCCAAATTTTAATTTGAATACATTTTCTGCAATCACCTAGACATAAGTTATTGTACCTACTACTTTTTGTACAAACTGATATTTGAATTATTGGTATACTAACTAAAACCACTTATCTAGTCATCAAAACAATATTAATTAAAAATGCATAAAAGCAATTCGGCAAATCGTCCTAATAGATTTTACTACCTTGATACAATCGCTGATGTAGTAACTATTATGTTCTTAGTGTTCACGTAATTAATGACAGGCCTCTTGGTCTAGTGGTTAGTGACCCTGACTGCTAAGCCGGAGGTCGTGGGTGCGAATCCCGCAAGGGACAAAAATTTGTGTGTAATGTTCGTAAAGTCCCTCGTGACACAGGAATCATTTCTAATGTGGGAGTAATCTTTAAAAAAAATGAGAAATAATTTCCTCTATAATACTTAACACCCCAATGGGTATCAAGGCTCAAGAATAAAGTTAAATAAAAGTTAATACAGATAATTAAAATTTAAAATGATCTGCAGATTCAGGATCACTTACCACTAGACCCACATGCGACTTAATATTGTTATATTACTTTATATAGTCTGTTAGTGCATTGTACAAGTTTTATACAAAATAACTGACATCTGTAGAAAGTCCTAATAAACTGACCCATCTTATTGATGAATGGTTTTACCTTCAACGTACTTTGTGACCTAAAATCTCTTAACTTATCATTAGTTTAAATATTAGCATAAGAAAACAAACATGGAGACTAACACTCGCATTTTATATTGATGACTCGTAGCCGGACATGTGAAAGCAACTGTGTTAAATCCACAGAAGCTGTCTTCATTCGTTGGGCATTTCCTTTTTGACAAAAGGAAAAGGAATTTCTATCTTTGCTAACATATGCTAATGAATTTGAACCTTAGTATACAAATAAAATATGGTTGCGGGGATAGTTTAAGCAAGGCAGGATTGTATTTGATGTAACTCTAACTGGGTGATGCCAAGTATATTAGAAAAAATTGTAGATAAAAATACAATTCATTCCTTCACAAGTCTTATTCTTGTACTGAATTTATAATAACAGTAAATAAGTACAATGGTTAGCAATTGATAAATTATAGATAGACGTACAAACAAATAGATTCAAGACGAACGTGAATGTCATTTATTAGTCTCTACTTTCACGCATCGCAATTAAATACATACATACATACATATGCTCACGCCTGTATCCAATAAGACGTAGGCAGAGCTGTATTAAACAACCACATTACTAAGGAAATTATTAAAGTACTGCACTAAACGTTCTGAGAAATATTTTGCTAATTCATTTATCATTTACAAAGAAAAAAGATAGCCATTTTGGAATACTTCTTTTATTTTTATCTTTAGCTTTATCCATTATCTTTACAAATATTAAATGCATTTAATTGATGTTTGTTTACTTGTATTTGTATATAAAACAAGTAATATGCTAGCTTAAGTTTGCTACACAGACAATTTCATAGAATCCTCAAAAACTTTTAACACTAACTTTCTTAAATAAAAATGATAGAATAATACAATGCTAAATGAAAAGTGAAATAAATAATATATAAAAACAATGTCGTATTACAAATAGGAAAGATCGCTATTTGTAGGTTTTGAGCTATGCCTTCCAAATATATAATTAAACGGATTTAATTTGCTTTACCAAACAAACTCTCGTGGTTCACGGTCGAGAAAAATAGGGCCACCCAATAAAAGGCGACTAAGAGATCGGACTTTTATCTTTTAAACGGTATGTATACAGTCATATATTCCCCGGCTGATGGCAATAACTTTGCCCCCTAAAACGTTAGTGGTACTAAATTCTAAGGCAAAATATGGGTGTTTATTACCTACCCATTAGAGGGTCAGGCGTGAAAGTGTGCATGTATAATTTGTGAATATTTACTTAAAATTTATCACAAATCTAACACCATATTATTGATCCATCACTAAAGAATAACCACAGGTGTGATCTTGAAGTACAATACGCCATGACTCATGCACAGGTTGTATAAATTACAAAGGTATATTATGAAGAGTGAATGAGCAATGAATGTTTTACATGTTATAAATCAAACTGACTCTGTTATATATACTCGTGGTTGCGGTGTAACGATTATTCCGTTAGCTATCTTGTGACTAAAACACGTAACAGCGTAAAGTATGACTAAGGAACCGATCTACTGAGTAAGAGAGTTAAAGATTAAGTACACACTTAGTTAGTTGGTCAGGTCCTTTTACTCATAATATTCGGTATGTATAATAGTATTTTTTATGTTTATAAGTTTGTAATATCTATATTTTGATTACGGCTTTGTCTGAACCTTTTGCAGCACATGAGCGTGAGTGTATTTATGAATTAACATATATATTTTTTTAATTCGGATCTTTTATTTACATTCGGTCTTTATTTGATTAAAATTAATAATGACCAATATAGTAATAGCAGTACTAACAGTGGTAGAGCCATGCTTAGACACTAATGGGCCGGCTCGACTGGTGCGACACCACAGACTCACATGAAACCGGGTGTGAAGCGACGCTTGCATAGCATTTCCCCGAAATTAGAGAGGTTCCTGGAGGCCCAACACCCTCTCCTTTTTCGTCACCCTTGTCCATAGACAGCGTACATCCTTGTCCTCCTTCCCCTTTTCCCATCTTCTCACCAACCTATCTTCTTTCCTTTCCCCAACGCACTTACGACTCTCGAGTTGCAGGTGTCCATGTACGACGGTTGTCACTTACTATCAGATGACCCGTTTGTTCGTCTGTCCCCCGATAATAACATGAAATTATAAATTATACAGGTATTAGATAAGTTCTCGGCAGCGATGTTAATAAAAACGGACATACCTACCTAAATTATTTTCATAAAGGCATTTACTTAAAACAATATCATACAAACAAAGCAATTGATACATGATAATAACACACATCGGAAAAGACTAGAAAGCAGTAACCGGTGTGTTGCGTCAACTGAATCATTTACATTCTTTGGGCGATCTTGCTCATGGACCATTTCACTGAGAGAGTTGGGGGAGGAAGCGATTTCAGAAACGGTTAGTTTCTAATGTTGTTTTTATACATTCTCCAAATATGTAATTACTTGTCCAAATTGTAACGTATATCTAAGTTTTATGTTATGAATATTCAACAACCATTCAACTTTATGCCCCTCTGAAAAAATGTATGAATATATTATTGGAGTCAAAATCAAAACGCTTTTCCTGATGTACGCCGATGACATCAAAATTTACCTGCCTTGTAAAAATGTACAGGACTGTCTGCTATTGCAGGAAGACTTAAATAGAGTCTCCGACTAGTGCTCTAATAATAGACTCAGTTTCTCTAAATGTTATACTATATCCTTCACTAAAAACAGGAATATTATTGTTTTTAATTACACTTTACAAGGCGTTCCGTTACATAAGGTGCATTTCATCCGCGATCTAGGTGTCTTACTGGATTCAAGGCTTCACTTTAACTTACATACTGACAATATCATTAATAAAGTCTACAGGATGTACGGTTTCGTCATGAGATCAACAAACGACTTTAAGGGAGCGTCCGCAATTTTACTTCTGTTTAATACTCTCATTCGCTGTCAACTCGAATACGCGGTGCAAATTTGGAGTCTCTTTTACACTAAATATGTTAAAAGACTGGAAATGGTCCAAAATAAATATTCGCGAACCATTAATTATAGATGTCAACAGGCTAAGTTACCATATAAAGAATTGTTACAGAAATATAACCTGTTAAGCTTGGAATCCAGGCGTGTCCATTTGTCGGCTATGACGCTACATGGCTTATGTAATAATATGTTCGACTGCCCGGATTTAACAAGTCAATTATGTTATGTTGTACATAGAACAGTGCATCGCGGGGTGCGTGCGGACCGGACGTTTTACACTGCAAGGTGTAAATCGAATGCTGATGTGAGCGCGTCTGTGCACCGTATGGTTGAAGCCTATAACTCATACTTCATTGAATTTAAAAAAAAATATCTTTTAAATTTAAATTTTGAATGAGAAAAAATGTCAAGTTTTTTCTCACTCAAAATTTAAATTTGAGCCCTTGAGACTCTCGAGTTGTAGGTTCTTATGGGCGACTAGATCGTAGTCCCTTACCAACAAACCAACGCCACCATACCACACTAATTACAGTTGAAGCTGTCCAGAATCGAGCTCAAGTGAAAGTAACGTGCAAATATGTTTAATACTAATTGCACAATAGCTCTACTTGATACCCTTTCGGATGTTTTACATTGTTTGCCAAGTAATACGGTTAGCGGTATAGTTTTCATTTGTTATCCATTACTAACTCACTAAACATTGCCCTTAGTTGTCCTAACCGCAAGGACAGAAGTTTCGGAGTAAATTTCCAGAAACTTGGTAAACACTTTGAATTTGAGCTCGGTCTAATTTGATTTCTAGGCAGAACTTGATTTATTGATACCGTCTTCAACCAAAGCATGGGACTTTTCAATCGTAGCTTGTTTTGATTTGTTACTAGTCATTTCGTATATATTATTGTCTTATTGCTTAAATTCAATTCGTAGCGGTAGCGACGGTAGCGTGAAGGCTGAGGCGTCGGATTGCGATCAAGTGGTTGGGGGTTCAAATACCACCCAGTACAGTACCGTTGTAAACCCACCCTCTAACACAAGCATTTAGCTTAGCTGGGGGGTTAACAAGAATATTAGTAATCTGTGAAATACATTGCTAGTATTCTTAAAAAAAAATCAATAAAATGGTTGTCTGTAAGCGAGTGAGCGAGCTATATGCAGATCTCAGGATTTACAGGGTGGCTATAGGAGTTTTTGTTACTTGTACAGGGACGCAAACAAGATAAAAGGTCACCTGATGGTAAGTGACTATCGCTGCCCACTGACACCTGCAACTCAATAGTTTGCAAATGCACTGCCCTCCATTGAGTGGAGCGGGATTTAGCCTACCGTAACTGCATTCGCTCGGTGGCTCTCGGACGTTGAACGACAGCATTGCTTAACAACTATCTGTTTTCTGGGTGTGGGTCTGTTTCTGTAGGTTTTCTATAGAACCGTTGTATTACTACGGTCGAGATTGTCCCAAACGTGCTTAATCATGGCTATCCCACGTAAAATGTTAGCATATGTTTAATTATGTATGTATTTATGTTGAAAATCTAAAATATTTTTACTAAAACCTACATAAAGTTTATTGAAGTTATTATCTCGGCTAAACCTATAAAATGCCCGTTTACTGATGAATCTCTTGCCGTAATATTAAAAAGAAAATCGTTGACGACGTTAATGTAGCTACAATAAGAAACTAATTTAAAAGCTTTATGTCCGGTTCATAGAATATAAAATGAGTTATTTTAAAAAAACCAGCGGAGTCGACTTTTATAAAAATAATTATGATATTGGTAATTTTTTAGGCCGTGGTGGCCGTGACCCCATCTTATCCCGGTGGTGTCACAAAAGGTGACTAAGGGATCGGACTGTTACCAATTAGACAGTATGTATACAGTCATACAATGCCCGGTTGACGGCAATAGGCTATTACGTTAGTGGGACCAAACTCTAATTGTCAAAATGTGGTTCTTTAATAAACCTCTGCCTCTTGTGGCACCTCTGTTATAGCATATCTGATGTATTATTCTCTTGTTTGTCACTAAGACATTACTCTAAGCGATAAGTATATATATTTCTACATTTTGTATCAATTATATTAAGTCCCTTTTTTACGTAAGTAGTAATGTATATAACAGTTTTTTTCTTGTATATTTAGTACTTTCAAATTAGTAACATCTTCTCTCAGTTAGTCTCCCCTGCAACACCTCAAAGTTAAGTGGCAAATAATGCCTAAGGCATTAATTCCACCTTGTTCAATATGTGCATAAAGTTTAATAAATAAAAAAAAATGTATAAGAAAATAAGGCCATCCATTCATATCACCTTGACGTATACTTTGTAAAAAAAATCTACAGTGAGTACAAAGTCTACAAATGTTATTTAAGTTTGGTCGAAGTACGACAGGCTATTCGTTCCAGTCTCCCGGTCTGAGACAGTTTCCTCTCATTTTGAAAGTCAAGACAAGCATTAGGTTACACATATCATTTATAATCATCTCGGGTCTACAGAGAATAATGCTTTGACTTAATATATCTTCTATAGGTAATTGGATCTACAATCATCATAATAAAAATAAAATTTTAAAATATGTTTGTTCTTAGTAATGGTAAACTACGTATTGAAAAACATTCTTCATTAAATAAAATTCAACTTCTTTATTTAATGAGATTGCTCTCGTAATGTATCTCGACTCACGTGTGTATTTCGTGAAGGAACGACCAGTTTCGGGCCCGACAGGGAACCTTAATCAAGAAATTAAGCAACCATCCGCGGTTCTTTGTTGTTGTAATAAGCGGGCGATGCCTCCAACAACAACTCGACAAAGGTCCTCCGTTGGGTTCGAAACTAGTCGGGTATCCCCAAAATACACTCGTGAGTTACACCGTTTATTTAAATTCTAATAAACTATATCGAATATATTTAGACAACGTTAAATATTAATGATTAATACAAAACAATCGTTATGGGTAGTTTTAAGATGAGATTGATAAATAGATTGGTTAAGTCAACCCCAAATTTACCTGTGGGAAGTCTGTGTGTGGGTAACCTGGTGGGAAACCTTTTTAATTCTGCCGGGTCTCTTAGACGACTGCGTGACTTTCTTGCTATTGCCACAAAAACTGCACTTGCAATTATGTGGACGCCAGCTATCCAGACCCCACTGAGGACCAATTTGAAAACTTGAGGAACTTCAAAGTTTCTGTATCAGGTTCATCTTTGGACTACGCAAATATGACCACGTCTCTGAATATTGGATTAAACTCAAGTAGTTACTTGTACGCCTTCGTAAAATTACTCAAAAATTTCACTTGTCTATAATATTTTAATTCAATACTCAAAAAACGTTTTCAATGTCTGATCAACTAACATTCAAGATGTCTGAGGCGGTCCGATAATCTTATGTTAAAAATGCTGATACATACAACAAAATTTGTGGACAAGTCATTCACGGTGAAAGTTCGTCTGTGGAATTAATTGCCACTGACCATCAGACGTGCAAAAAATATGAATAATTTTAATAAATTAGTAAAAGAGCACTTTATATCTTTATGACATACTTGGTAGTATTATGTATATAGTTATTATATATGTATATGTTATCTAGTAGTGAGAGAGCCATGCTTAGACACGAATGGGACTGCTCGACGTATGATACCACGGCCTCACAGAAAGCCGGTTTTGAAGGAACGCTTGCGATGCATTTCCCCGAATTTAGAGAGGTTCCCGGAGGTCGAACTCCACCTATCCTCTTCCCTTATCCCCCCTCTTCTCTTCCCTCATCCCCATTGTCCTCTTTTTCATCTCTTCATCCAACCTCTCATCTTTCCCGTCATGGCATCCCTCATCACCCTCAAAGGCGGGCAGCAAATTTACGACTCTTGAGTTGCAGGTGTCCATGGGCGGCAGTTGTCACTTACCATCAGGTGACAAGTCTGTTCATCTGTCCCCCCCTATTATGAAAAGAAAAAAATCTTTGATCAGAATTCGAGTAAAACAGCAACAAAATAATTGTTGGAAAATGTTTTCATTAAAATACTTTTATCCGCTCAAGCTATTATATAATTTTAGGTCTAACTCTTACAGATTGTTTCATATTGCGACATAAAAAAGAGACTAAAAGGAAAAAAATAAAACATTTGAACCGAAATTACTTTATTTTTTAAGTAACTCTCGAATCCATTAAACCAAATTGAAGTGGGTTTGAGCCTCCAAGCATCGTAAAAATACGATGACGATGTTTAAGAAAGCTTTCCATAAAATAATAAATGAAAATGAATAATATTTAAAGTAATTGTTGCTAAAGAGGATTATTATATATTTATAAAGGCAAATTCCTTGCTATAGGTAAAATTGTACTTAGCAAAAAAATATAATATATAGAAGTAGAGAAACAAGCTGTGGGTTATCTTTAAGAATGTAAGGGATTCAACGATATGTATCAGTTATACATTTTAAATTAATAAATAAGTTTTAACTCCCTGTCCCTCCCTGTCGATTGTTGTTTTGATTACCTTGATTAAATCACTACCATGATGTTTAGTTTTATGATAATGCAACATTAATCAGGGAAAGATACTAGGAAAAAAGGTTCATAGATAAAGATCTATATCAAAAAGCAAGGTAAGAAAAGGTGTCACAAGCGTATTGCCGTCATCTGGGTAGTGTATAACTGTGTACCTATATGTGTACCATCTCATAGATAATAGTCCGATTCCTGAGTCACCTTTTAGGATGCCCCCGGGAAAAGACGTGATGTAGAACAGGGCAACTCCACCAAGAGCCTCTCGGCACCGTAAAAAATGGCGTAGTTATAAAACAAAACATTTGTGACGTGAGAAGCTGCGCGTTGGACCTGTTCCGATGCATCACTACATCTCTTTTAAGAACGACTGATCTCTCCATAGCCATGACACTGTCCGACCTACAGCAGTGGTGGCAGACCAAACAAACACAAACAGTGGTAGAGCCATGTTTAGGCACGAATGGGCCGGCTCGATCTATGTGATACCACGACATCAATGAAAGGCGGTTTTGAAGGAACGCTTGCTATGCGCTTCCCCGAATTTAGTCAGGTTTCCCAACTCCCCCTCTCTCTTTTCCACTCCCTCATCCCCCACTACTCTTTCCCCTCCCCGCATCCCCCATCCCTCATCGCCCTCAAAGGCGGGCAGCGCACCTACGACTCTTGAGTTAGAGGTGGCCATAGCCGGCAGTAGTCAGTTACCATCAGGTGACCCGTCTGTTCGTCTGTCCCCCTATAGCAGGGGTCGGCAACCGGAAACTCACGTCTCATCTGGTTGCTAGCTACGCGTTTCATTTCACCTTTCTTCCCTTCGCTGATAGCTTCTCACGCACGACGTATGAGGTAAGTACGTTGTATGTACTCGCGAGCAATTTGTTTTATTTTATTTACTGCTTGTTTATGTGAACCTTTAGATTAATGGGTAAATGTTATAAGGACGGGGATAGTAGTTACATGACATGAAGTTAGTTACGAGTATGTCATGTTTTAATTATTTTTTGAATGTGGAGTTGAATTTGTAGGTGCTAACTGGAACATATAATTTTACAACGAATTTAATTTTTTTCATTATTGTTACAGAATAATTATATATTTATATAAACATGGCTTCAAGAAAAAGGAAGATAGAAGAATAAAAAAGAGTTTTTAAAGAATTATGGACAGAATTATACTTTTTTATCGAGTTTAAAGTAAAACCGTTATGCTTGAGTTGTCAATTCTGTAGTAAAGGAATATAACCTGAAGCGACATTACGACACTGAGCACAAAGCTAAATTTGACTGTCTTGAAGGAGAAATACGAAAAAGGAACATTTCCACTTTGAAATCTTCATTACAAAATCAACAAAACATATTTAAGGTTGTGGCAGACAAGCGAACCGAATGTTCGTGCCAGTTACAGGGTAGCAGAGATTCTAGCAAAAAGTGGACGTCCGTTTACCGATAGTGAATTAGTAAAAGAGTGTGTCTTAGCTATCGCAGAAGAAATATGCCCAGAGCAGAAAAAAATGTTTGAAAGTCTTAGTCTCTCTGCGAGAACTTGCACCCGACGACTTGGGTGCTAATTTGTGTGAACAACTCAGGGATAAGGCGCAGTCTTTTGACTGCTTCTCTTTAGCGATGGATGAAAGTACGGACGTGTCGGATACAGCACAGCTACTCATATTTGTACGCGGCATTGACAGAAACTTTACTGTTTACGAAGAGCTTCTCAAAATGTGCAGTTTGAAAGGTACAACTACGGGAGAAGATTTATTTCACTATGTGGAAGTTAACAAGTGTCACTACCGATGGAGGCAAGAACATGAGCGGTCAAAACATAGGTGTTGTTAGGAGAATCATCAGCAAAGTGAAAGATTCTGGATCTACTGTGCCATTGATTTTTCACTGTATTGTCCATCAAGAGGCATTGTGCTCCAAGGTTATATCCTGGAAATAAATAATGGGTACTGTAAAATCCACTGTCAATTTTATAAGAAGAAATGGGCTCACACACCGTCAGTTGCAAAAGTTTTTGGAAGATCTGGCAGCTGATCATGGTGACGTGGTTTAGTACTGTGAAGTGAGGTGGCTCAGTCGAGGTGCCGTTTTGGAACGGTTTCTTGATTTGAGGAAAGAAATTGGCAACTTCATGGAGATGAAAGGAAAGCCAGTGGAAGAGCTTACTAACAAACTGTGGATTATCGATCTTGGTTTTTTGACTGATTTGACTAAGGAACTGAATCAGCTCAACAAACGCTTGCAGGGAAAAAATAAATTGATTTGCGATATGTATTCAGATGTAAAGTCATTTGAGATGAAACTGAAACTGTTTATCAAGCATATTGATAAAAAAAAGCTTAACCATTTTCCTAATTGCAATAAAGCCGTGGAAGAAGCTGGAGATAATTTTGTGTGGCAAAATATTACAATCAGAAACGTGTTAACACAACTACAAACTGAGTTTGTAAATCGATTCACCGACTTTGAAAAGAGCTCCCTTAACATGGAAATATTCCAAAGCCCTTTTGCAATTGATATTAGTGAGGTACCAAGCAATTTGCAAATGAACATAGTAGATTTGCAAAGTAATAGCACACTTAAAACGGCATTTAAGGAAAGCACTGACTTGATACAGTTCTACGGAGGTTTGAGTTCTGGAAACTTCAAAGAATTGAAAAAGTTTGCTCCGCAGATAATAACTATGTTTGGTAGTACATATTTGTGTGAGCAGACTTTTTCAATTCTCAACTACCGCAAAAATAAGAATTGTTCGCGGTTAACGGATGAACATTAAGACGCGATACTGCGCGTGTCTACTACTAAAATGAAAGCAGACGTTAAAAAACTTGCAAATCAAATGTAGCCGCAAAAATCTCACTAGTTCTTACTTTTATGTTAGTATAGTAATTCAATTAAAATAGACATGATTGTATGAATATATATGCGTTTTATTTCAAATATTAAAAATACATGCCCAAACATTTAAATATAAAAATAAGTCCCCGCACTGATACTCTGGCAACATATGTGGCCCTGCTATAGCAAAAGGTTGCCGACCCCTGCCCTATAGGATTAAAAAAAAGCAAATGAAACAAGGAAGTACATAAAATTATTATATATGCATACTGCATCCCCTAAGGGGAAGGCAGAGGTGTATTAAGCACCCACAAATTGCCATTAGAATTTGGTCCTACTGACGTAATAGTAATAAACCTGTTTATGTCAACCGGACAATGTACCTGTTAGACTTTCTAACACATTTGAGTGCTGCTTCGTCAATCGTTTGACCTCTTTTACTATAGACTTTTCTTTTAAATCAACATTATTTGTTGCCTAAATACATTTAGTGAGTAGATACAGAATTAATTTACAACCAGCTTGAGTTCCCTAAATGGAATTAAGTAAGGATCTTCTAAGAAAATAGGTACGTCTAGACATGTGAGACTCTGGGATTACAGCTGAAATTTAGTTACTAACATCAGATTATCCATATAATGAGACCTATTTTGTCTTGATTATCTTTCTGTAATGTCATTTTATGTAGAATACTTCACCAAATTAAGTAAATATTTTTTAATAAAAATTTAAATAATAAAAAAGTACTTAACTACGCAGGAAGGAAGGTTATATTTTTCGTCTGTTGATTGTGTATAACATGTTTCTTTATGACGTCCTTGAGCCTTAGCAGCTTGAGAGTAATATGACGTATAAGATTTAAAGAAGAGTATTTTAAACCTTCGCTACTTCTATACATATTATATGTGTATATAAAAAGTAAAATACCTTTGTTTATCAGACGTTTTAATAGAATTGTAGCGATAGTTCTCATAGATTATACGTTTATTATTTGACATAGAAACGGCACTTTCAATAAGTTTTGAAAAACGAGGTACTGTGACCGACAGATGGCACATTATGTATTATTTTTTTATTTGAAAATGACCTAAATCTTGCAATGCTATTATCCACCAAACTTAACAAAAATATATATTTTTAAATTTACTGAATTAAATATTTATGCGGTGGATGATATCGGAAAATTTAACACACGTCACTAAAGTAAAAGTTTTTAACGACTTCACTAAAATAAATGAAATAAAACTCAAAACGGTTAATGTTACTTGTATACTATCTTTTTTTTAGTATGATCTTGTGTCCTGAAATATTTTATGGCTTGCATTTGTTATGGTATTTTGGTTTCGGAAATCAATGAAAAGGACCTTAAAAGATACAACAATTTGAAAACCACTCAATTTAAAGTCATATACTTAAAATATCTGTTGTTTTACTAGTTACTAGAATACAGATATTAGGTAGATATGTTATCATGACAAATGTATTTTTTTCTTTTTTTGATTATTGCTTACTATGCGTAAGCATTAAACTATTTTGTAAACTTTCCTCATGATAACTTAAATTAAAACTCAGCAAAGCCTCCGTGTAGTGCGAGTTTCGGCAACTAAAACAAACAAAAACTAAAAGTTATGACCAAGAACAAGTTCACCTGCACTTGGTTTTTTGATCGTATCGTCACCGTATCGTATTTTTATCGAACTGTTGGTACTTCGATACATTACACTAATAAGTTATTAAAGAAGTTTTCAAAATAATCTTGTCTAACTAGTTTGTAAGGAGTTATTTGATAACTTCATGCGTTATTATGAGTGAAAAATTGTATCTTATCGGTATTCTTTTCTTTTGTATTAAGACAATTCTCGCCCTGGCAACTTTATTTCTGTATCACAGAGGACTTATTAATATACAAATAATGTGAAACAAAGAACTTACCAACTCCGGACAACTGATTGTGTCGAGTTAGGGAGTCACACAAACGACCTCCGGCTCAATCGGTATCACTAACAACTCGACAAACAGGATAGTCAAATCAAGTAAAACTTATTATAAATCTATGTATATTATAATTTATTCAATATCTACCATGTTCATGCCTCTCTGGCTATGATAATGTGGTACTTAAGGCTATTTTTATCATTTTTTACACGCTCACATTAGCTTCACTTTTACTATGGAAATGAATCCTGGAAGTGAATTTAAACATTAAATATTGCCTTGTGGAATGGGGTAGGATGGGGCCACCCCATCTCTTCCCGTTGTTATCGTAATAATTGAACAGTCAGGTTCACTATCCACTAGACATATAGGAACGAGAAAGATAAAAGACAAGGTTTAAGTAGAAGGAACACTAAAAAAATGACACATTTGATGTGTTATTTTTTTTCGTGTATTCTAACTCAATATAGTAAGTATGTTGCTCTGTGATTGATCGTTTTCAACTAAAAGTGTTTCGTAAACATATTTGTCCCAACCTAACTTTCTTATTTATATTTTGACAAGTCCTGACGTATTAGAACAACAGACTCAGATCGATAAAGCGCGATCTGAGTCTACTGTTCTACCCTTACTAGATTATAGACTTTTTATTCAAATAAATTATTTAGATTTTGGTTCTTTTAAGCGTTACTAAGGAATTAAATCAAATAGTGTACAATTAAAAAAAAGCTTGGACTTTCTGGCATCAGCCTGTTCGAGTTACGCTGTATGCGATGCGACACTGAGCTCCTAGTTCTATTAATTAAACCCCCCCACTAATTCTCTTCCTTTGTATGGTATGGTTGTACGGTGTATTTATTAAATACCCATATTTAACCAGTTAGAATTTGGCAACACTAACGTAAAAGGAGGCAAGCCTACAGCCGTCAACCGGGTACTACATGACTGTTTATAAACTGTATGATAGACAACAACGTCATTTTACTGCAACGAGAACCTTCACACAAAAAAAAATCTTTATAAAAAATATTAAATAAAAAAATTATAAATTATTTTGTATATTTCGATATACAAAAGAAAGTATCTTTTTAAAGTCACTGCATAACTCATCATTAATTTATTATTATTAAAGTGTATTATAAATTAGACTACACGGTGATCGGTTCGAGACTGGCTTTATTTTCCATACAACTGAATGTAGGTAGAATAATGTAAATCTACCTACAGTTACAATATATTACGATTATAATATAAGCATACAGTATATACAAAAAATCACTTATACTACTAAATACTACTAAATATACACTTTAAAAAGTTAATACCCAAAAAAAAAACATTAAATTTACAATAATTAAATAATAACAACAATCTAAATTACAAACACAACAATTTTGCACTGAGATCTTTTTACTATCATGTATTATTAGACTATTCGATCATACGTGGCAGCAAAAGCAGAGTCTTGTGTGTGTAAGTGGGCTTATTTTTTTCTGTATGTATTTAATATAATTGATTAAAATAAAATGTAGTAAAAGAAATGACGTACTGTTACAATAACAATTACGAAAACAAGTGCCTTCTTCTGGCACTTACCAGTTTTACTTACTGAAGAAGAACAAAGGTTAAACGCGATAAATATTACAATCTAAAAGTCTTGACAAATACCTTGATACGGGTACACAAAGCTTATTTATATCCAAAATGAAAATAATAATTTTCAAGTATATTGTACACAGATGTAAACGAAAACAATTTAACGTGTCTCAGTACTGTTTGAAACAAAAATATTTTTCATTTGATCATATCACAAATTACTAAGATGTTTCAGCTCAAAACCTGGGTTGATATAATTCCTTATGCTTTTTTTCTACTATATGGAGAAAGACAAACAGACGGGTCACCTGATGGTAAGTGACAACTGCAACTCAAGAGTCGTAATTGTGCCCGCCTTTGAGGGTGTTGAGGGAAAGGGGAATGCGAGGAGGAAAAAGAAGAGAGGGGGATGAAGAGATGGGAAAAAGAAAACTCACTCATTTCGGAATAATGCAACGCAAGCGTACCTTCACAACCAGTTTTCTGTGAGGCCGTGGTATCGCACCGGTCGAGCCGGCCCATTCTTGCCTAAGCATGGCTCTACCACTGCTTTTTTATTTATGTAAATAAGTAGTAGTAGTAAATATACCTCTCACTCATATATCTCCAAAGGGAAAATAAAACGTAATGAACTCCCACAGTTTGTAGACAATAATTTATGCCCACTTGTACTCAAAAGGGGCAAGCCTATTACCGTCATTGAGACACTTTGGGATTACATGGTAAGTATTTTTTACACGACCGGGCAAGATGGGTTGTGTTTTTCTAGTGTATGTATAATACTTAAATATAATAAATACATACATATAATATATAAATTAAACCCAGACACAAAAAAATATTCATGCTTATCACACAAGTATTTGTCCTGGGTGGCATTCGAACCCAGTACCTATGGCTTAGCAGTCACACACTAACCACTAGACCAAAAGGTCAGTCAGTTGTATGTATGCATGCATATTATTTGATAGGCCTGTTGGTCTAGTGGCAAGTGACCCTGACTGCTGAACCGAAGGTCGTGGGTTGTCCCGAGTCTGGGCATTCTTTGTCTCCTCTGATTCTATCTTTGTAAAGCTCCCTACGACAGGAATTATTCCTAACGCAGGAGTTATCTTTATACATATTAGAGCCGAAAGTTCTTCATAGATTTCGACTAGTGAGGTATCACTCGAATGTTCTTAATAGTGAAAGTGACATAGGATAAAAACGAAACCGTCAGCATAAAAACGAGACGAAGTTAATAATAAATGCGGGTTTTATATTTTAAACAACAATTTAACCTGTTTATATAACTGTTGCGATGGCAGAGCCATGCTCACAGAAAAACAGTAGACAAAATCAAAATCAATCAAAATCAAAACCTTTTTTTTTTAATTAAACTAATCGTAAGCATTTTTGAATTGTCAAGAAAAGATAACGGTCAGACTAAGTCAGTCTTAAAGGTAGTTGCGTGTTATGTGAGACATCTGGTTATGCTGCATGCATTGTATTGCCGGGTGAGTGAGGGTAACAGATACCCAACTTCGCCTTTCTTCTTTCCCCTCATTTAATCGCCCTCTCCTCTCTTCCCTCACTCCTCCCCTTGTTCTAGTTCCCCCTCAGCGCACTTGCAAGACTCCTTGAAATACTGGTGTCCATAAGCGGCGGTTGTCACTTATCATCAGGTGACCGGTCTGTTCGTCTGTACCCCTCTATTATAAGAAAAAATGTATGAGACTCGGACTCCCCGCACAAGCCAGTGCGAGCTATAAGGTATTCGACCCGGATAAATTTTACTAAAGAGGGACCAAATTATAATAGGCAAAATGTGGGCATTTCATTACACCTTCAAAGATGCGGGCGTAACTGTATGTCCATAGGTATCAAACATGTTGAAACATGTTGATAGATATATATTATCGATTATCGTCATTTTTTTTTTGTCCCGTTGTTACTTACATAGTACAGAGTATAAGTTACGCTTAAGTGTATGTCTGCCAAGTTTTCCTCGGTGCTAATCAATCAATAAGCCTACTGGTCTGGCCCATGATGGCCTCCTCCGATGTCATAGAACTAGTTGTCTGTAGGGCGTAGACGTCGGTTCATATTAGATTTAGAGCAAGTATTTTCGTTCGAGGATGTAGATTCTGGAATCTAAAGATAAACTTTGTCAACATTAAGCCTTCTTAGTTATAACTCTTATATTATCCTTGCCCTATCCACTTCTTAACTCTTATACTAATTCAGAAACACTCTGTTTTAAAACCAGATGTATAAATAAGTATTTGAATCGATACAGAACTTATTATAAAAATCGAAAGAAATAGTTTCTCTCCTGTTTTTAGTTAAAACAAATTCTAATTAAATAACAGTTACACATATTTAATTTATATTAAACATTTTCTCAATTATTAATAACAACATACATTAAATTACAAACAATATATTTTCATTCAATTATCTTAGTTGATTGTAATAAGTAATGAACTAATGACAGAACCATCAGTAACATAACGTTCACGCTTGCTATCCACGCTTGTCATCGTGGCAATTAACGCTTATGACAACATTATGGCTCCTGAAACAATGTTACATATTCTGAGATAAGCCGCTCGTGATAAGGTAATTATACTTTGCAAAGGAAATATAAACTTGGTTAATGGAGTAATGAGTCTTCTAATGAAGATTATATTAATCTGTGTGTTAATTGTGTCCATTGTTTCTGTTTATGTCAAATCTCCCGCGATACAGGAATATTTTTGGTATATGACTCTCAGTAATAGAAGACCAAGCTATTCTATACAATTAATATTTTTAAAACTAACAATATCGATGTAGGAATTGTTCATGTGAGTTTCGTCTAAGTCACCAAGGAATTACTCTGTTATCTTTTAAACAGCATACATAATACGAGTACACAGTGTCCGGTAATAGGCTTGCTTGGGACTTAATTACAATATGCAAAATTTGGGTAAGCACAGATGTATTTAAACACCTCTGCCTAACCCTTAAGGAATATAAGCGTGACTGTAGAGGGATTTATCGGAGGACATCAATTTTCGTAATTAAATACATTCGTAATTTACCTACATAACATTTTTAACATTAATGTAATGTCAGTAAGTCAATATGTAATCACTAGCTATGTATTTTGTTTTCTTAAGTTACAATAAAAATTCAGATATAAAACTGGATTATATATACTTTGTATTAAAATAATTGATTCACAATTTCATTTTTTAACTTTAAACTTTAATTAATAAACTTTAGTCAAGAAATTAATTAAAACTCATATTAATTTTAAATACTTAGAAATTTGAATTAAAACTGTTATTACAAACCCTTGATATAAAGCAACATTACAAAACGATTTTACTGTCAGTCTGTTTTCTATAATTTCTTTCGTTCTGTTCAATCTATGTAGTGTCTCCGAGGATATGACGGAATATTCATATTGGAACTCGAACCGAGTTAAACCGTTCTACGAGTACGAGTATGTTATATATCTAAAATTCAAATGATCAAAATTTAAAATTTTTCCTTCAATCTTTTTTTTATAATTTAGGGAACAGGTGAGGAGCCGTAAGTGTTCTGGGATTAATGGGAGGAAATAGCACAGGGGGAGGAGGGAAGGGGAGTGTTAATGCTATCAGAGGTACTAAAAAGAACGTAAACCTCTAAATATTTTTTTAATGGCACTATATTTTACTTCTGGATGAGATATACTCTATTTGTTATATTACAACAGTGGGGTGATTTTTCAAACCGGCTCATATTTACAATTTTCTTTATGGAAGACGAGCAGATGGGTCACCTGACAATAAACAACTACCGGTGCCCGTTGGAACCTATCTGCAACTCAGGAGCAGCATTGTGTTACAACCGGTTTCTGTGAGGCCGTGGTACTCCGATTGAGCCGAATCATTACATGCCTAAGCTGTTCTCTTCCAATTCAATTTATATATTTCGCTTTGAATATTAATTGGAATAAGTTACTCATTCTTTCACTTATTCTGATAAAATTTAATCATTATTCGGCAATAGTGCCTCAAAAACTTCAAAAAGCTCTCATGTAACGCCATACACTTTAAAACGGATTAAACTTTTTAATTACTGAAGTTCAACTAACAAACACGGTTACAGTGCAAACTTTTACCTAATGACTACATGGACAAAGTTTGCTCTTAAGAAACTGGTGGCAGCCCCACCTTTAATTAAAAGCTGCTACAGTGAAAATAGATAGTAACAACATAATTATTAGTATACGAATTTTTAACCGATTCTTTATAAGATGAATGTATTTGATGTTCGATTGGACTAGAAAAAATATCGTACAGATTTTGTATGTCAAAAGAATCTGATAAGTACGTAATATTACATTAAAAAAAATCAACGACATCTAGAGAAAATAATAGTAATTATTAATAATGCTTGTTCTGCTATAAACGATCAGACACATCACCTGATACTAAGTGACTAACGCGTCGTAACGTGTCGTTCGGTGCTGCCTTTCAGGTGCTTTTCTAAAAGAGGAGAGTGGGTTGGGTCTCCGATAATTTCACTCAAACGGAGAAACACAACGTTAAGCATTGCTTCATAAATGGTTTACTGTGAAGTCGATGTATAACTCGTGTCGAGCCGCCCATTCGTGCCTAAGCTTTTCTCTTCTACAACAAATTCATACTTCTCTTTTTTAGCATATTAAGACGTTATTTCGCAGTCTTCTAGATATGATCTCCTAACATAGTAAGAGAATCCTTCTTTGTCAGAACAGACAACATAACATGTTATTTCTAAAGAATAATAGAGAGGAAAAATAAAAAAAAGTGCATACCATAAATCCTTAACAATAATATGAAGTCAAAACCCTGCTGAAACATCTTCTTTTAATGAACCTTCACTTTGTTCGTGAGATTTATTACCTTCTGTAGCCGTGACGTCCATTAAAGAGTAACAAGACCTTTGAAGAAAGTTTCAGCGACCGGATTAAACTGAAATTACCGCTGTCCCCTGTTTCACTAATCTAGCCAAAAGCTTGCGAAAGTGTCAAAGGGAAGTTGTTTGTTACAAAGCTAGTCATCACAATTTATATAATCTGTACAATATTATGTTGACAGCAATATTCAGATTAAATAAATATTTCTGCGTCTTCAAAACGTTTACAACGTATGGTTTTCCAGTACGCTTTAAGACGTAAATGGATTTAATGAAATTATATGAAGTAGAAAAGGGCCTCGCTTCCCGTGGTCGTAAAAGGCAACCAAAAGATCTGACTTTTGTCTGTCAGAGTGTGTATATACAGCCATAAAGAGCCCAGATGATGGCAGTAGGCTTGCGTAATAGGGGTACGTAACGTAGGGGTACATAATAGGGGTATTACAAAAAAAAAATGACAAAAACGGGGATTAGAGATGACTCTGTTGGCCACTTCGGAGTGTTGTATGTATGTTTGTATATATTCGAATGTTAAAACTGTACCACTCTCTGCTATTTATATATGTATGTAGGTTAAAGCTGGAAAGTCCTTGGTACAAACAAAACAAAATAGTAGTCATTGGAGTTTTTCTTAACGAATCCGATTATAAAAAGAAGTAATTATTAAAATTGAACAACGTGCTAAAGAATCACCGTTGGGAGCTCAAAAAAACATCGAGTTGAATTTTTATTAGATATATAAGGGGATAAACAGACGACGGGTCATTTGATGGCAACTGACAACTGCGGTCCATGGAAACCTGTAACTCAAGAGTGATGTGGAAAGAAAGAGGGAGTTGAGCCTTCGGAAACTTTGCTAATTTCGGTGAAATCCAACGCAAGCGTTACTTCACAACCGGTTTTCTGTGAGGCCGTGGTATCGCACCAGTCGAGCCGGCCCATTCGTGCCTAAGCATGGCTCTACCACGATAATAAGTGTATGTACTTATTGAAGATCTTTTTTACTGTTGCTGATAAAAAAAAAACATTAGGCACATCAATTAGTTTACTCTACGCTTACAATTCCAATTAACTGAATCAAGGAAACAAACTTGAGTTTCAGTTAGTTACATAACAACTCAAACGATAATGGAAACTGTGTATTCTTGTAGAAACGGAAAGACGAGGACGAGGCGAATAGTTTTCTAACAGAATTACCAACATCTTAAGTGGTGTTTTCTACGAAAAGAAATAAAGTCAATTTAACATGAAGTTTTGTATACCCTGATGATATTTTTTTTTTCTCATGACATCTGTTCATCTGTCCCTCTAGACAGATGAACAGACAAGTCACCTGATGGTAAGTGACAACCACCGTCTAAAGACAGAAAGAGGAGACTGGGGGTGAGGACATGAGAAAGAGCAGAGGAGGATGAGATATAGGAAACAGGAATAGAAATAGAAATTAAGCCTACCGCCGTCAAGCGGGCACTGTATGAGTATATACATACTGTTTGATAGATAATAGACCGATTATTTAGTCACCTTTTACGTCACGACTGAGAATAGAGGGTGACCCTATTCTAATCTACCGTGACCCATTCGGCAAACCTCACTATACCGTAAAACATCTACATACTGGAGCCAGATAAACCTTTGTATTATTAGCTGTTCCTACAAGTTTTATAAGTGTTTATGGTCTCTCCTTAGCTTCTAAAGATCGTAACGTGACGTCAAGGAATATCAAACCCTCAATCAAGAGATGGGCAATCGAATACAAAATGATTTCTTAACCTAATGATAGCTGTTCTTGAGGTAAGCTCATTAGCTCCATAATTGTGTAATTTATCTATAATATGTATGTATTTAGATATATATAAGTATGTTTATCAGCAGTCTGGTTACCATAGTACAAGCTCTTAGCTTGGGATCAGACGGCCGTGTGTGAGATGAGTGGAGTATTTACTTTATTTATTTTTTATAATATTACCACAGATAATAATAAATTAGCCCAATGATATGTAATATACCAATTATGTATTATAGTAAGTAAATCTTTGTAATAAAATATTTATCAGATAAATATCTCAACCCTATCCTCAGCGGGAAAGGATTTATTTACACAATAATTTTCCTTAATAACAAAGATATCATATCAAATGTTTAAAGTTTTGTTAGGACTGATTAGGAAGACAATATAACAGCCTCGAGACAGAGATTGAAATCTTTTTGTTGTTGAGACACAAAGTAAAAAGAGTTAAAATCAAAGTATACTTACCAAGTAGTCAACTTTATGAGAAGAAAGACAGATATAAAAGTAATGACATTATTTTTATGATTTGAAATAAGCTTCCTAACAATGGACTACTCATGTCAAAGCATTATCGTAAAATTTTACAACACCATTCGATTTTAACTGGCAGTTCAAATTGGACGACGCGACCTGCACTTACTAAATATCATTGGGAGGGTTTCAGTTGAAGACGTGACTGACGATAAATCTGTAAATTATTAATAAAAAAACAGTGGTAGAGCCATGCTCAGGCACGGATGGGCCAGCTCGACCGGTGCGATACCACTGCCTCACAGAAAACCGTTTGTGAAGTAACGCTTGCGTTGCATTTCCCCGAAATGAGTGAGGTTTCTGGAGGCCCAACTTCCCCTCTCCCCTTTCCTCTCCCCTCCTCCCCCTCTCTTCTTTCCGCTATCTGCATCCCCCGTCCCTCATCAACCTCAAAGGCGGGCGAGCACTTGCGACTCTTGAGATGCGGGTGTCCATGGACGGCGGTTGTCACTCACCATCTGTGCGTTACCCGTCTGTTCGTCTGTCCCATTATAGTATAAAAAAAAAGTATACAGACATTAGTGGGATCCAGGAACTAGCTATCTTCCTAATATTAAATCTTTACATTTTTTAAGTCATGTTTATATACCACCTACGCGTGCTACTGTTGGGGGTCTGTATCATTTTTATTTTCTTATTTATTTATAACTCCCACTCTACAAGACTGCACTAGGATTAATTTCTGTATCGCGGATCGAACCCACAACACTTAGCACGGCAGGGTAGCGAGGTGACCACTGCGCTATCTGTGCAGTCATTAAAAAGGCTATAATCATCATCAACCAATTACAAACCACTTCTGGATATGTTGGGTGGGACAACGTGTCAGAGCACCTGGTTCTCTGGTGTTTAAAGATAATTCTTTAGTTTATTATCCAATTTTAATATTTTTTTTAATCAGACACGCACGGTAAATACATAAAGAAATTTTATACTATATGATTAGTACCAAGCCATTCAGTGTGTACCTATATCATTAGTAAGAACTGGGACAGTTTTAATCTTAGAACTTTACTCCACCTGACAGATACTTCTTAACATCATCACTATCATCAGCCTATCACAATCCACTGCTGGACATAAGCCCCTCCCATTGCACGCCACTTGCGTCGTTTTTCGGCTTCTCGCATCCAGCTCCTGCCTGACATCTTGCGCAATACTAAAACTTCTTATACAGCCCTTTAGTTCTAATTTGTAACTGTTCCAAGAGAGATCTTCAGTACTAGTTCAGTACTAGCCCTTCAGAATTCATAGACATATTATTAAATTACAAAACCCTATCAGAACTTTATAGTGTTTGAACAGAACAGCCATTAAATAATCCATTTATAATTCAATTAGTTACATTATTTTTCCATTATCGTAAAATATTAATGTTGGTCACATCTTCCCCTTAATTTCCACTGATGTTACAGGAATATTTAATGTGAGCCATTAGTATATGGGTAATGGAAATTTATGGGTTAAAATATTGTAAAATACTTTATCTGAATAAAAACTAATAACGTGAGGGATTTTTAGGTAGTCAACGCTCAAGACTAATTTTCTTTTTTTTTTTTTTTCTTTCCACTTGCAACGGCTTTTGCAACAATACTGCAGTGCCTGACTTAATTATAGAAAATTAACTGTGTTCAAGGTTAAGAATAATTATAAAACGTATATATTTAAACCAATATCCTTTATTCAACTGTAACTTTAGAGCAATAGTTGTGTGTATCTTCATTGATCTTTATCATTAAATTCAATCAAATTCAAATAAAAATGCGAATTCAAATAGTAATAAATATGCACCAAAATTTCGATTAACCATGTTAAAAGTAAAGCATTTAAATTCATTGAATTTTAAAGTTTTCGAAGTTTAAAACTATTAAATAATTAATTATAATAACATATGAATTCCTAGCAATAATACAGACGATTACGTTACGAATATGACTTAAACCATATTATAATAATCCTCAAAAGGGTTTCTCTAAAATTCATTATTATAATACCTATTCAAAATGAATCACTCAATTTAAGCAGTCTACAAACATTTTAGATGAGTAAATCGGGATTAAATCGCGATTATATATTTTTATGAGCCCTTTGTTAACCCGACGTTTTTGTATAATTTTCACTGATCATTTTTAGCGACGCCTCCGTGAAGCGGTCAGTGTAGTTCAATCTATTTACTTGTATCCAGCAAATGCTCCTCGATCTCTGAGTTATTTATTCGTCAGTTTTTGACAGCGGTAATATGTTATTTGACCCGTTCTGCCATTATACGTTCTGTCCGATTTATCTAATGCAGCAGTCTAATTTATACACTTCTGGCATCCGTTAGGGAACCAAGTCCTTCTTTCTTTGAGTTCGGATTATATACAGTTATAATGAAGTACTTTTTCAATACTACTCCAACTTTCTCCAGCATCTAATACGTATATAAGTCGCGAAAGTTTAAAAACAATTAAGCAGTCTTTTTGACCGTATTAAACTTAATTTAAACGTTTACCGGTGTCTCTATTTATTAATTATATAGGAGTTCAAAAAATACTAACACGGATTGTAGAACTGAGTGTTGATTCAGTATTTGTATTAGTTTATTAAAACATCTTATAGATGTTTGTGTATATTCTCCACCAATACTCTTTATAAACAACATAGCTCTAAAGCTGTAACTAATAAATCGTAGCTACTTATTTAGTTTTTTAGAAAAACACCTAAATATACAAAGGAGATTGTCTATATTTCTATGGATCGCCCTTACTGAATTCAAACAAATTTATTTATCTATTAAACTAGATGGTTTAAACGTGTCATCACAACTCACAATATTCTTGCCATGAGTCACAATCATAAGAGAAAATAATGTGAAAATTCCATGAATGTGAAAACATACGAGCGTGTTTTAGAAGCAGGAACATCAACAGATACGAAAAAACCGCTAGTAAGAAAAAAACAAAAAAAAAACATTTGAGAAAAAAAAACAAAGCAAACACTTCTTTCTCATTCTCATTCTTTTATTTTTACATAATATAGGACTCTGTTTCCCGCGAAAAATAGGCACAGGTGTATTAAACAGCCACATTATATCGATCTTCCTACTTTAGAGACACAAACATGAGCGTAATTATGTATGTATTATACCAATCATAATTTGAACATTGCCATTATGACGCTAAGGTCAAAGCTATTACCGCCATCTTGAGAAAATAAGGCGATGAAAGAAAGAAGTTGATATTTCTAAAAGGGTTGGATTAGAGAGTGCAGGCCAGGGTCATATACCTGTAACTCGAACTGGCTACTCTTTCTTTCTCTGTTACTTTTGTTGAAGTATACAACAAGAGTTTAGTGCCTCACTTCGGATGACGACTGCAGTTATTCTGACACAATTGCTAGTTATTTTTGTAGCACACTGTAACTTAAATATACTTATTACAACAGTGAATATTCTGTTTTAATATAATTATAGTATCGAATCAACAATATAAAATATATGTAAATAGTTATTTTGCAACTTTTAAAACAAGATTGCACTGATCCTTCACAAATTCTCTATTGTGTGTTTGCTTTATTAAAATCAAAGAGAAGACACTTCAGAAGTACGGTTTAATTACGACAGTTTTATTTTCGTATATATTTGTGATATTTTTGTAGAATCGGTTAACTTTAAAAAAAAAGGTTTTAGTATGGACTTAGTAATTTTTTTACTAACATCGAATAAAATATTTACATAAATACACACGTATTTATTTCAATATACGGTTTTACTAACTTGCGTATTTCGGGGATGCCCAACTAGTTTCGGTCTTGACAGGAGACCTTTATCAAGGAATGAGACGTCAAGCCGCGACGGTACCGGATGTCACTCTGAGTGTACACAGAAATACACACGTGAGCAAAACCGTATATTTAAATAAATATGAATGTAACTCACGCAAATTTTTATTCTTAAATACACATGCCTATAACCCAGAAGGGGTCGACAGGGGGGGGTTTTGCCATCGATAACTAAGTACCACTTACATTATAGCTAACCAATTTGCGTCATCCGGACACTTACAAAAAATAACAACGTCCAAGCCATCCTTAGCTTAGCAAGTATCATCTCATCTGAGGTTTTCTGTGAAATATTCCAGAGGTATAAGAAATAATTAAAAATCAAATTCAATGATATTTACTCTCGGTTTGCATCGCGTTAACGTAAATCTATGTTTGACATCCTCTTGTTCCGGATGGTGAAGAGATTGTCCTAGCACTTTGTACCCACAAATGTAATTCCAATTCTAAATGTATCCTCACTTCAATAGATTCTCGTTCTACGATACTCGAATCTCCTCTCGAACTTCCCACCGAATGTTGTGTCAAATACAAAACATCTATCTTGTTAGTTAAGACCTCGTGTTTTCGACCTTGCGTTAGAATAATACATTTACCAATAATTTATTTAAATATTAAAAAGGAGTTTTAGTACCAATTCCTTCCCGTGAGTACAGTAAAGGAGATAAGGGAACGGATTGTTATCTATCTGATACTGGCTTGTTGGTATAGTGTTTAGTGACCCTAACTGCTAAGGCAGAAGTCGTGGGTTCAATACCCACCTAGGACAAATATTTGTGTGATGAGCATGATCAATTGTTCTGTGTCTGGGTGTAATTTATCTATAATATGTACATATGTATTTAGAAGTATAAAAGTATGTTTATCAGTTGTCTGGTTACCATAGTACAAGCTCTGCTTAGTTTGGAATCAGACGGCCGTGTAAGATGTGTCAAGTTATTATTATTATTGCTTTTATAGTATATATAAAACAGGCTAGATATGTCTGTTGGACTAATTGAAAGAATACTTCAAAGGACCATTTGTTTTATATTTTAGAGGCTTGGAGACGTTAACACACGAAACTTAGCTGAAAAGGAAGACATGAGACACTGATGTTGCACTACCACTTGATCCCATTCATTTCGCTCACAATAAACAGCATTAATTATCGATTTTTTTTTCGGTGAGCATTTACGATGGTTAATAGAAATTAGTAAACTTACAGCCACAAAATAGAAAATCCAACGGTGTATGTGTGTCATATCTATACTCAATCTTAGTTTAGATACGAAGTGAGATTCATCTTAGCTGTGGATTAGTTGCTTAATGTGTGTTTATAGTATTAACTTAACGCTGTAGTTTGCATATTTACACACTTTGCACTGCTTCGCAATGTTCAGAAGGGTTACATTATACATAGTTAAAGCCTATGAGGTATCCAGTATAACCTTTTTTGTTGTGGAAATGTAAACCCCTATTGCCCGTCACTGAACAGACTAAAACTTCACAGAGTGCCGTAGGTACGATGCCAGCGTAACCTATTCAAGTTTACTGGTCTTTAAAATTATATATAATAAATAATTGAATTTGAAGGTTGATCAACATGGTGATCATTTTTTACTAACTATTTTTTTCTTTTGAAATACTTGAATATACACGCGAGAGAGGGTCCATAAACAACTAATAATAATAACAATTATTGTATTAGTTTCTTTGAAGGGCAGGTTACAGTTTTTTTTTACTTTTTTTTTATGCGATAGGGGCAAACGAGCAGACGGGTCACCTGATGGTAAGTGACTACCGCCGCCCATGGACACCCGCAATTTAAGAGTCTCAAGTGACGTTTCACTTACGTGAGTACAATATCAAAACATGTTTGATAATTCAGTAGTAGGAGTCGTTAGTGCTCGACACGGCCTTTTACAGATCCTGTCAAGAGTTTTAATGTTCAACATGGAATGGCAGTTACTGACCCGTGAGATCTTGATAATTTCAGCTTTTGTGATGATGGATAGATAGTTTGATTTAATAGTTACAATGTCGACGTGTGTCTATTTATTTTTCTGTTTAACTTCATCACTCAACTATTTATAAAAAAGTGTTGTTTACACTTAGACATCATAAACAGAACGCTATCACTGAGTGGAAAAACGGTACAGTTCCTGAGGTATACGGTGAATTGATTGACAAATCTACTTCAACATAAAACAATCAGCAGCCAAATATAAAGAAAAATTGTGTGACATTGAACATTAACATCGTAATGTGTAAATAAACTGACACTATATATATACGCTACATTACATAGGTTTAAACATATTAAAATATTAGTTAAACCTAATGATCACTTAATTGGTAGTTTAATTGGCATACATACATATTATGTAACTTTCCGAACATTTAAAAAACCCTAAAACAGTTTGACCCATAACAACTTTATTAATCATATTACTTTGGGTCAAATCTGAAACAAGGGTAACTTAATTTTGGCTTATTCCACTGTTCTGGATTAAGCCAGTAAGTTAGAAAGAACTGTACATATTCGCTTAACGCGTAATTTATAATACATCAATGTTTTACTAGATAACATATTTTTTTTT